>CM049309.1:53614925-54814925 GCA_026874595.1 Sipunculus nudus
TAATCAATATAATACTAGGGGCGGATCCAGGATTTATGAAAATGGGGGGTCCAACACAGGAGGACTAATGAAAATCCTAAAAAAAAGGTCATCACGTCTGGAAAAGAGGGGGTCCAGGCCGCAAAATTACGTATAAAACACCTTAAAAAGGGTTGCTTCGGGTGAAAAAGGGGGGGGGGGGGTCCGGACCCCCTGGACCCCCCCCCCCTGGATCCGCTTCTGAATACTGTGTACAAAGTCATCAATGTACCAAATGGAAACTGGTGATTTACATGATGATGCATTTGATATGGTAATAGTACACATTTGTGTTGTTGTTAGGTACTGGAAAAATATCTTTTAGAGATTTTTCTTAAAGGGGGGCGTGTGACACAAATGTTCTACCCGCCTAGTGTATGTCAAATGGAATGTAATAAAATAATATAATAAGATAGGGAAAACATAATTTCTGCGGTGCATTAACAGGTTAGTTTATATTAAAATGAAATATCAGATCATAAAGTGTAGTTGGAGAGACGTACAGAGTTAATAATATTTGGTAAAGTTGTCAGCTGTTGTTGTGATCATGTTTGTTTACATCTGTGCTGACGACGCTGGTGGATTGTTCAACAGTATTTTATTTATTATGTGAGTAAATGGACTTACTGTACCAAGATTTATTATAATTTGATGACAGAAGGTTTTAGAGAATTCAGGTAATGTGTATTTTCCAATAGGTAAATTCTAGAAAATCCCGTAGGTGCCAGTCTTGACAAGAAACGACTTGATTATTCTAGAGACTTCTAGAAGTTTCGGTTACCCAGGTATAAGTAGGGCGGTGTCAAGGCCGGTCAGGCGGTGAATGAATTTGGAAGCTAGCGTCAACTGGTGACGGGTCGTTATATAGTTGAACACTGAGCGGGGTGTGTTATAAATTCCGCGAGGACAGTATTAGTCCTGGAGAGAATATACATAGTTGCAGCCGATCAGGGCGTTAGAAGATATACGTGATTGGTATTTGTTGAAGACGTTGTTAGTGTAAGATTGGAACCAGTCAATGACGACGGTGGCCAATTGTTGGATGTTACCGGAATAAACCGTGTTCTTTAGTTCAGACAACGAGTGGTATTTTGGACTTTTCAGTGTGAAAGAACTCGGGAATATATGTCCGCTGCGTGTGTGGTGTGACAGAGAGAAAGGCACAGGAAACACGATCGGACTTGTTGGTTCAGGTCATGAATTTTATAACAGCTGACCAATTGCCGTGTAAGCTATCCAATCGTAAAATCAAGGCGAGCACACACAGTGAAAGATACATACAACACTCGCGCATATAGAATAACAATATAGCTTACATAACCAGACATACCACAACAATTAACTCATAAAATAGCAGACACCCGATTCGGCCACTACGTCACCAGCCACTTACATACAATAAACATGAGCAATGGAAAGAAGATATGCAATTTTCAGACTTGCAATTAAAGTGAACAACAAATGGAATATAAACAAGTTTATTTCATACAAGTTTTGGCAAAAAGACCCAAGTTATATATATATATATATATATATATATATATATATATATACATATATATAAAAAAGGGGTAGTCAGAAAAGCGAGTCAGCAGAGGAGTTGTAGAGAGAGAATCTCAAAAGCTTCCTTCCTTTTCAGGGTATCACGATAAAAGCGGTAGCTACGAACAATGGCGCTCCCATCTCAAATCTCTGATAAAAGCTGGCGTTACACCAGATTCCTATATTTTGTCACCAGTTCACCAGTCTGTTAGGGGAACAACAGGTAATGTTGTATTACATATGCCTGATGAACATACATACTGTTAACAAATGTCATGCTAATGGAGACAAATACGGTAAAATCCTAAAAAGAAACAACTTAGTCACCCGTGATCAGTGGTGGGAGGACACGGGTTCAGATAATCCGAATACATACAGCAGTATTGGAAATGGAAAAATACGCATTTCAATCCCAATGTTCCATTTTTAATTGGTACGAAAGTGCTAAACTCATATTTAAGTTTTCTACAGACAAATGCTTGTCCAAACTTTATTCAGAGTTTACTCATGTTAGAACAATGGATGATTGCGATATAATTTATGACGAAAACTTGGACACGCCAGTGTAGAAAAACTCTGTATAGTGTTAAGTAGGAAGGAACCATTTAGGAAGCGGCATCGTCGTATCCCTCCACAATTTTATGATGAGGTAAAACAACATCTGAGAGCAATGCTAGAGGTGAAAGTAATCAAGGAGAGCAGAAGTCCGTTTGCTCGTCCAGTGCTCCTTGTCAGAAAAAAGTGACGGTTCTGTATTGATTATAGAACCCTGAATAGCAGAACTATCACAGACGCTCATTCAATGCCAAGAATAGATGAAACCTTATATTTCTTATTAAAGGTGTCTGTTTTATTGTGCGCAGGAGTGTTACATGTGTTGATGACACTTGATTCGTGGTAGGAAGGCCATGGTTCGTTGCTATGGGACCCTCGTTTGCCGGCCGCTGGCTCGCGTGTTAGTTCTGAAGCGTCGAGACACAGCGTTCTTGTAGTCTAGAACTTTCGGGTCTGTGTGTATTGTTCTTTGGAATTTTCCATTCTAGAAGTTTCGGGTGAGAAGCTAAAAATAGGGGTTGTGTTGTTTGGAGAGGGCAGAAAGGAAAAGACCAACGAGCACCAAGAGTGTTTCTCTCTAATCATTTTTGATTTGAGCTTTTCCGATAATTGCAGTAGTGTCAGAGATCGACTGACTCAATCGGATTTAATACGGACTGTCTTCAGTTTGCCTTTAGGATTATTACCAGAGCTTCACTTTTGGATTATTTGAACTGTTTACGTCGATTTCTCGTATTATGGGACTCTTGTTGCGCAGTGACCGTTGTGGTATCCAAGGGTCAACGCCTAGGATCCGGACCCAGGGAACGTACTTTTTTATTATTGTTATGTTTTAAATACTGTGCGATTGTATTGATTTAGTGTACTGTAGTGTTAAGTTTGTTCTAACAATAAATTATAATTTTTTGTAAACAAAAAACCACTGATTTCTTTATTCATTCCCTCAGACGTTTCACGCTGCCGAGTGTTGTGGAATCTGATTTTTTTGGTCTCCGTAACAGGATTTGTGCTCATTACGGTTACATGATCTGTTATTATTAGGTTCCGTTACATCTTTAATTGGTGCTCGTTACTTGTTATCTCAAGATTTGAAGTCCGGTTACTGGCAGGTTAAGTAAGCAGATGAAAATAAAGATAAAACAGTATTTACATTAGGTCCTCTCGGTTTTTTATCAATGGGGAATCCATGCCGTCCGGTTTGGTGAACCCGACAGCCTCATTCTGAAGATTAAAGACCATGGGAGATCTCCCCTTAAAATAATGTCTGCTCTATCTTGACGACATAATCGTGTTTTCTACCACCTTTGAAGAACACCTCAATCGCTTGGATAACATCAGCGTCTGTATGATGCAGGCTTAAAACTAAAACAATCAAACTGCCAGCTAATGCAGAACAAAGTCAAATACCTAGGACACATATTCTCAAAAGAAGGTATGCTAACTAACCAGAGTTAAATAAATGCTCTCAAAGGATAGCCTGTCCCTAAATGTGTCAGTGATGTACGCCGTTTCTAAGGTTTTGCAAGTTTCTATCGTAGATTTGTCCCTGGATTTGCAAAAATCGCAAAACCATTACATGACGTACTGAAAGGTCAACATATTTAGAATAAAACAAAAACAAGCTAACGTACCAAAAAGAAAATTCCATCCAAACCAAACTTTATCTGATCACAACAACGGAACTCTATCCATAAGTTAGAGTTCTTAGCTTTGAAGTGGTGTATCCGATAAATGAAAAGAGTATCTTTATGAATCACGATTCAGTGTTCACAGATAACAACTCTCTAACTTGCATCATGTCCTCTGCAAAATTAGATGGAACACGTCAAAGATGGGTATCGAAATTCGCTTATCACGACTTCAACATTCAATATAAAGCCGGCACACAAAACATGAATGCCGATGCACTTTCGAGAACACCTCGAATGCTAGCAGGAAAGCAATACCAAATCCATCACTGTATTTCTCATAACTTTGTGATAGCCGTTTTTTAATAAGTGACCATACCATCACCTGTATTAGGTAGTCTTACTCATGACCAATCCAATGCGGTTCCTTCAAGTGATCCTATCGATATCCTCGGACAAACGCGATTAGACGTATCTAAGGAACAAAATTTTGGATTCGATTCTGAAACCATTCATTTTCTATATCAGAGACTATAACGTCATAAACAAGAAAGACGAGACGCATCCTGATCAAATAATTCTTTTCAGACGAATAAATAGTCCTTTGCTACGTGATAACATACTTTATCGTAAACGAGCACTGAGTGGCAAAATTTAGTAACCTAGCAGTCTACGTAGAGTTGCTTTTAAGGTATTCATGACGACGTTGGGTACCTAGGTCGAAAAGGGTCTCTCGATATTGCCCATGACCGATTTAACTGGACGAAAATGTCTAAGGACATAGATTCATACATTAAAATTGTCCTCGATGTATAAGGCGGAAGTCGCCTCCAGAAAAAGCTCCATTGGTGCCGATGACATCCACACAACAAGTGGAGCTCCTATGTATTGATTATCTTAGCCTTGAGCCATCTAAAGGTGGAGTTGACAATATTCCTGTCATGACCGATAGTTTCACCTGCTACGCTATACCACGGCAAAAACCACAGCTCAATTATTCTTTGACACCTTTGTCCAACACTATGGCTTTCCAGCCCGCATTCACAGTGATAAGGGCAAACAATTTGAATCTAAAGACATCAAAGAACTAATCAGACTTGCTGGTATCCATAAATCACGATGTACACCGTACCATCTGATGGCGAATGGACAAACCGAAAGGTTTAACCGTAGTTGGGTACTCTTGAGGAAGAGAAAAAGAAAAACTGGAAAGAATACGTTAGTGCTGAAACTTGCATCAAGTTAGGGCAAGAAGAAATTATCATTTGTCAAAAAATCACCTATCTGGGTCATATTATTATTATTATTATTATGACGACTTGTCCACTGACAATGACATCCTTAAGCAATAAAGGTCTTAATATTGTAAAGCCAATACATTAGTAAGTAAATGTTCAGAAAACATGAGTGCTTTTATTTCAAATTAACTATGGGAATATGTATTGCTCCAGCCGGCAGCCTGTGGTGTCGTTATAAACGCAGTATACTTATTACAAGCTCAAAATTGCATACAATAATTCATTTAGGCTTTTAATGTTTCTGCCTTAATGGTGTAGTGCATCCGAAATGCTTGTAACTTCCTTCGAGGCCCTGTAACGAAAAGCACGACATTCGCTGATAACACGTATAAGTAATGTTAACAATTTATATGTCATTACAATGAGCAATTTTGGTATATAGGGTAAATCATGTCTGTATAAACAGTTTTTGTCTTCTACAATCAGATAATAGTGAATATGTATTGGTCATCTTCATTTACATGTATGTCTGTTGACTATTGCACTATTATTTTTTTATAATATTGTCATAATTATCATCAATATATATACCAATGTATGTGTCTGAAATAAAAGCATTCATTCCTTTATTCATTCTTTCATTTGTAAGAGGTCGGTCTTTCTACCGAGCGTACCCAGCGCTACAGAAATTAGTAGCAAGCGCTACCCTGGATTCACACCAGGCAAATTGCTCTGACCCGCGTGGGGCTACCGAGCGCTAGGGACTTTTTACCGAGCGCAACCATGCTCTTACAACGGAAGTGTTTTTGCAAACTTGGGTCTACCGAGCGCTACCATCGCGCACATGACAACTGTAGTTTTAAAACTGTATTCGACACAAAAAATCATATTCAGTTATTTACATTTTATTTTTATAGACCATGCCTAAGTATACTGTGGCTGCTTCTCATTTGCGTAGATTTCAAATTCGCGATATTCACGGTCGATCTCTGACCACGAAATTCAAACCACGCAGTTTTTGAATGCATATATACCATGGTAGTTAATTTCAGAAGCTGCCGATAGTCGGTGACGGATGAGATTAATCTTCAGCTACATAGTGAGGTCCATCATGCAGGAATCTGCTGACCCGGTGGGCACGACTGGCAGTTTTTCCTGCCCCCGGCACATGACTGAAGTTTTGAAAGTGTCAATGCCCGCCGGGCAGTAATATTTAAAAATCATGAGTATATGTGCCAAGCCAGAATACATCTAGTGCCACTTTAAATGAATATTGAATAGAAGGTACTCTTTCACATTGTGCCGCATTTAGTAATTGTTATTGAATAAAATTTGCCACTACATTTGTGATAGTAGTCGCTTGGGTAGCGCCACCTTGTAACTGTATTAAGAACTACTTCTGTCACTACCAAAATCATGACGCGCCAATAGATGTTTGATTGGCTAGTGATGACGTGAATTTTGAATATATTATGGGGCAAAAATACGGTATACATATATAGAGCCTTGGCCCTGAACTAGTTACCCCCAGCGGGGTCAATGTTTCCCGCACATGACGGCCCAGCCGTCCGTGACTGTTCGAACATGCGATATACAGGCAGAGAAATACCTGGTCTTGCAGGCACCTCTCTAAGGCGGACAACTGGCTATTACGGACATTATATTTAAGTCCCCCCGATTTTTCCTATTTGTTATGTATAGCTTAAACCTCTCTGGGGCGGACACCTGCCAAATGCGGACTACAGACAAAGAGAGAGAGAGAGAGAGAGAGAGAGAGAGAGAGAGAGAGAGAGAGAGTGGGTAAGATAACATAAGCTGGACATATTCATGGTCTATAAACAAATAAAATGTAAATAATTGAATATTATTTTTGTGCTGAATGCGGTGAAAAAATACAGTTGTTATGTGCAGGCCCGGCGGATACATTTTGAGATAGTACAGGCTTTTCGAGTAGGCATGCAAGCTGTGCAAAGTTTGTATATTCAGATCTACTGAGAAAACTATTTGCGTGGCGTGAATGACCGTAGACCTCGATTTTATTTTTGAGTCGACTCAAAACTTTTTGGTTGTCGCTACGAATTGTCAAATTTTGTAGGTCATATGTAACGCGTAGTCCTCGTAGCGCTTCGTAGCCCGTGGTAGACACTTCGTGGTAGATCGTGACCTTTACGTAATTAATTATACTATTCGGTATACGTAGGGGCAAATCGCATCAGTGCGTGTGTCATTTACCAGCACGTATATCACTATGTAAACACCACGAAGTACTACGAATCATTAAGAACCGCCTACTATACAGCTTCTAAGTACCTAAGCAGTACAATGATTTCGAAATAGCCCATTAAGACGTACTACCAATTAACCCAAAGAACTAACGCTACAGCAAGAATTACTTACGATCCACTTTTGACGTATTACTAAGGGGTACGTAACAATTACAAAGCTTCTACCAAGCGTGACGAAACAAAAACGTTTATGAAGTTGACTTCATGTATGAACTAGAAATGTGCATCCCATTCATTTCATGTCTGGGTCCCTATTCTGGGATACTCCCAAAACCGTGTTTGCCTCCAATCACCTCAGAACTAAGAGCATACATTAAAAAAAGCTTTGGGAACCTTGAATTCCCGGTGCTTTTAGTTTATAAATTGAATTGGTGCGCACAAGCTAGCCATATTGCAGTTAACCACTGGACAACGTCACTTCGAGATGCTGGGCGCTCGACCGTGACCTGAACAGATGGCCATACTGCGCGGAGCATGAGGCGGGACCTTGTCGACCTTCACTTATTTTGGCCTAGATGTTCATTCGTTCATTTGCGAATATTACTTGATGAGCCTCCGAAATCGAGAGAATGTGCTGGATGGACACTCCGAAACGCCCAATCTCGAAATGCCTTGAAATTTTCTGAGGTTCCATTCATGATTTAATGAGTTTTGTTGTGAAACAAAACACACCCTGCGCTAGTTCACACACACAAACACACACACACGTACACACAGGACCGTCTTAATTAACACCATTACGGGCTCCGGGGCGAAACAATAGTCTGGGGCCCCTTACACGCAACTATTCGGAAACGCCACAGAGCAAACTCCTGAACAAGCCATCTTTTAACCCCCTCCCCCCTCCGTCCCCCCATACCATTTTAAATTTTCAAAGCTCTTTTGTGCGACTGTTTAAAAGATGATTAGTTCAGATATACCTCAAATTTCTTCATACACATTACATTTGCGACTTAAAAGGAATATTGAGTAAGTAGTATAATTTTGATTGCTGGAAAAGGTACACCATACACAGTGACACCGTGATTCCGCAGTCCTTACAGGGGTACACATAATTTAGTCTGGTAGTAATTAACACTTTTTCGTTTATAAATCAAGACATTATTTTATAGAGAATGATGGCCACTTAAACAACAGATAATAAACCAGCCCATCCCCTGATGATTAAAGAGTAATTGTTTGATAAACAATCCCGTATACTCATTAAAAACTCAAGTGCACCCTCATAAGTTTGCCGGTTCAAAGAATATCAGCTGTATAATGAAAAAATTTGCTTAGCATAGAAACAATTATCCGCAGTTACCACTGCCAAATGACAGTTAATGAGTCCATTTAATCATCATAATTTATTTATCATTCCAATCAACTGATCTTCCTGATGTCAGACAAGTTCTATTGTTTTATATAGTGATCACGAGCTCCTGCGAAACAAAACGACTAATATATGCATATTGAACATTCTTAGACCAGCTTTAGAACATGTTCTTTGCACACAAAAAATGGCATATAACTAACATTTAATGAATAACATTAATACCTTGTTAAAGGGGGCTCTCATCCTGAATAGTTATCAATACATTCGCGCTTCAAAAATCAGTGTAAATTTACGCGCAATGGCCCTTTAAATCTGTGGGGCCCTTGTCCAGGTACCCAGTGTACCGACGGCCCCGGACACATTTAATCAGACACATCTCATAGGGCATTCACACACAATCATTCCAGACTTTCACTAGCACACTCGGTATATGTTTTACAATGCCTCGTACGCCTACATCTAAATGTCCAATAAAACCTGTAAATGCGGAAGCATAAGAGCATTTTATGTCTTGTAAGAAAATTAGAAATATGAAATACAGTTCGAAATATAATAGTGACAAACACTTACTGGAGTATTTCATGCCCAAAGGGAAAGGGCAACCCGTATCATGGATATAGCATATATTAATAGTGACAAACACTTACTGGAGTATTTCATGCCCGAAGTGTTAGGGTCACCCGTATCCCGGATATAACATATATTAATAGTGACAAACACTTACTGGAGTCTTTCATGCCCGAAGGGTAAGGGTAACCCGTATCATGGATATAGCATATATTAATAGTTACAAACACTTATAGTCCATGGGCAAGAGCGGATATTGGTACCCCCCAGGGTGGCAAAACTTAAGTAGTTTTTTTAAAGGTCTGTGTCTAAGGATGATATTTGGGTATGATAACTGATCCAGATTGGTAGCTTAGTGATAGTTATCCGCTACTCAATGTAGTGACCCTGTATGAAAATTTAAACTTTAAGCTACATCGACTTTTCCACAGTATTTAGTTAATAACTCCATGAATACAAAATGTATTATTACAATGTTGGTCTCATTAGACAGCTCGTGAAATGGGACAGTTTCATGCATTAATCTTCAATGGCAGATACTAATATCTAACCCTTAAAACTGTCGAAAGTTCTGAATTTTATTTTTGTCAGCTCCTTATATGGAACCTATACTTGTTTCATTATGGTTTTTAACTGTTTCTTGATTTGCTTGGGACAGTACTGGATATTTTGGTGGTTTTTCTTAACTCTTGCATGAAATATCATGCATAATGAAGTTCATATAATTGCGATGCCATTCCATATCAGATACCAGCTGTCAAAGGTATTTGCGCAAGGTGAGTTGCATAATCGGGGTACCGATGTTCAATATATGATTTCAACTTTCAAATAAGTACTGTTTTATATATATTTTATGTTTTGAATATATAAACATATCTTATATTCTACCACCTTAATAGGCAGTGACTCTTATTAAAGAATTCATTTAACATCATCTTTCTTGTTCCTGATCTTCACTTGCAAAAGAAACCTTAAATGGCAGTCATTCATACAACTCTTGCGCTGGCTTACAGTGTACTGGCATACAATGGCATACAAATAAAATCGTCAGCAAATCGGTGTGAGATCCAGAACAAGGCTAACAGGCCTAATGCTAGCCTGTGCAATATGATATTCATCAGGCATAATGCTTACATGATAACATGCTTGCCCATTATTGGACAAGTGCTTGATTACTTTCCAAATACATGTTTGTAAGACGCGTACATGTACAAAGCAGGTATATAAGACACATACATGTACAAAGCAAGTATAAAAACTTTTTGAACCCGAGCACAAGATTATAAGCTTGTAATAAAACACAAAATATATTCAAAGAAACTTGATGTGCATGTATCAATGGTATGTGATGCGAGGAATGAATGGAGTACATGTATGTGATATGACATAAACCTCAAATATGCTAAATAACGGTGTAATAAACTCCAGATCCTGCTTTAAACACCTTTTTTCCTTCCTACCTGATGACTTTTTTGCGGACACGTGTTAGTCCCCACTTATAATTTAGCTCAGCTGGCTATAAGTCATCTGAGCTATACTTTTGGTCCGTTATCATAAATTCGGCATACTGTTAGATGTCCCTAAAATCTTCTGTCAAACCTAAAACTGGGTCATTGAGGTTTCGTTACTTCGAGAAATAAAGAAGAAAACCTCGATCAATTTTCCATTAAAACTTATTTTCACACTTCAGGACTACCTTATGTCAACTTATTGGTTTTCTTAATATTTACCATAACTATTTTCCTATATATTTCCTATATACATGCCAGAAATTAAGACGTGTTATTTCTTAAAGTTATCAGGAAAGATACTCACTTTATATAATAATACTTTAAGCTAGAGACTCTTTTTAGGTATATAACTTTGTTTAATCAGGAATCAGTCTGTTACCCAAAATTAGACCTGAATTTTGTAAATGTTAAAGTAATTAGCATAAAATAAAATCAGTACCGTAAATTTTGCCCACCTTTGACCATAGTATGTTTTTACCCCCTTTAAGTAGTGCTGATTCAATTTTCACAGAATGTAAACGTGTTTAATATGTTCATATCTGAAATTTGGAAATAAAAGCAACAAAATTGGGCTGATTATTTGATTTGTTTAGGCTCTTTTGTATTCAACTATATGTTCAAGTTGCAGGCAGGCATCTTCTGGTTATTGGAGGTCAGCTGACATCGTTAATATTTTGCGGGAGCTCCGTCAGCTGCTCACTGACGCTATTATCGCTCATGTCAACATAGCCGCAAATGTGTTGTTTCCTTGCGTGTATACTGTTGGCCAAGCATTTAATCTTCATCTAATTATAAGCAGCCTGAGGCTACCAGGCATGGCCCTACATTTGGGAGGAACAGAACAGAACAAGTGTTTTATTCAAGAAAAAGGCCTCAGGCCCAAAGTTCATACAAGAATAATACATCAATAGTACTCAAAGATATGAAGGAACGTCAAATAATTAAATAAGTAAAGAGATAAATAAATGATTTCAAAACATTTAAATAACAAGCTTCTTAAATATATCTTATGAAATAGTGAGCATATATATGGATTTCTTTTTAACGGTACATGATTATTATGATGTGGCATTATACACCAAAAACATTGATCTTTTCTTGAAAGCATGAAAAATGTAGGCTGCTAATTGAACTATCTGAAACATTTCGTCCATATTAAGCAATTTTCTAAAATTATATTCATTAGGTTCATGGTATGTTATTGGCAAATATTTATTACGCAAATCCGTGTACATTGGACATTCTAGCAAAAAATGTGCTTCATCTTCAATAATATTAAAACCTTTCTTAAAACAATATTCACAGATCCTCTCTTCTCTGTTGATACCCAATTGACGGCCAACTTCTATAGCTAATTTATGACTAGAACATCTAAATCTGGCCAATGCATTTCTGTAACCTTTGTTTGTAACACATATTAAATATTTTTCAAGTGTAAGCATAGATTTGAAAACTCCATAAGCATATAATTTACTACTAATATTTATATCATTATGCCATTCTTGTACTGCCATATCTTTTAGTCGTTGTTTGATACCCATGAGAAAACTATTAGAATCTCCAACATGTTGTGCCATCCACACATAACCAAATTCAGTGTGAAATAACAAGGATCTCATATGGGTAGCCAATGTTGTTTTTCCCTTATAATCTAGCTTTACCAACATATTATAAATGTGTTTGGGATACCTACTTTCATCCAAATGAAGAAGTCTAAGCCAATATTTCAAACAGCGCTCAGAGTATTTTATAAATAAAGGAAGACGCCCACAGTCTCCTAATACTGCTGCATTTACAGTGCTACTATTTACTTTTAAAATATATTTACAGAATTTATATTGAACTCTTTCTATCAACTCAACTCTACTAAAGCCCCAAAGCTCACTTCCATATAAAATAATTGGTACAACCATAATATCGAAGAGCTTAAAAAGCTGATTGATATTTAGATGCTGGTATTTATAATTAAATTTTTTTATCATACATACTACTTTATTTGCTTGTATTACTTGTTGCTTTTGTGTTTTTGTCCAAGAAAGTTTATTAGTAAAGGTGATTCCAAGGTATTTGTAGTGAGATACAACATCTAGTTTCTTACCTTCAAAAAGCCATTTTTCAGATTTTCGTAAAATACCTCCACGACGACAAACCCTAACTTTAGTTTTATTTAAATTTACTTTCATACCATAATTGCGGCAAAAATTAGCAATATGATCTATTTGTCTCTGAAGTCTTCCCGGTGTATCTGAAAAATTTACTATATCATCTGCAAACATAAGAGTAACTAAATTTGGAAGGTGTTCATTAATATAAATTCCCTGACAACCAGAACTATTCAGTGTCAAATAAAACTCATTTATAAATATAGAAAATAATAACGGACTTACCATACATCCCTGTCTCGTCCCTAAAGTGCAAGAAAAATATCCTGTAGTTCCATTATCTGTAAGAATACATGATTGCATTTTGGAGTACATTGACCTGATGACTTTTAAAATTCTTCCATTAATACCCTGTTTTAATAAAATATACCATAAAATATCATGTTGGACACAATCAAAAGCCTTAGAAAAATCGATATAAATGCAATAGAATTTCCCCACATTTGGGAGGGATCAAACTGGACCCATTCCCATGCAGAGCACACCTGCACCAAATTCACATGGACCACAGCATACTCCCGGATATGTTGATCATATGATTTATGGTGTCCCAGAGAACCAACATGAACTGTCACCAGTGCGCCCTTACTTAGGTGATCCTGGCCAAGGTCGTTACCCAATGCCTTAATTACTACCCGTACCTATTCTCAGGTTATCCTAATCCTCCCAAGTATTCGATGCATGCCCCTTGCCCTCCACTAATGTTTGCTCACACTACTACAACTTTTGCTTCCCCGGTTTCACTTTGCAGCCATATCTGGTGTTGCCTGATAAAAAATATGCACCATCACACTTTGTTGCATCTGGGACTAGGGAAGATCCCAGGCTGCAGCCAATACCAGGAATGTCTGCTGATCAAACAAAGATATTGCAGGGAGATATGGATCATAGACCCCATCATGCATATATGCAAGATAGACAAGTGCTAAACCAAAGGTTAAGGTCACTTTACTCTGGAAGCTATGGTAATACAGCCTTACAGCCTCAGCAGCCAGTAATTACCTATGCTCCACCCAAAATACCCAATGCTGTTACCCATTACTCTCCGGTAAGGGATCGCAAAGACTGCTGTCCTTGGAGCAGGTCAAAGCCAAAAGGAGTCTAGCAAAGGGAGGCCTCGGCGACGCTGTCTCCATGTGAGGAACCCAATGGACAGTCTCTTGGCCGAAGTCCCAGTTCCTCATCAGATTCTGGGCCCTTGGAACCTGGATTTGAGATATTTGATTGTCATAACAGCAGGTCGTTCGAGTCAAATCCCGGTCATAGACATAGGGGGAGATCTCCCACCCAGCCCAAGCTTTTTCAATTTCCTTTGGACGGGGAATGCAAATGGAAATCCTTCATATTCCAATTTGTGACATATGCTTCCAGATACAACTGGTCAGCTGACAAAAAGGCAGAACGCCTGGTAGTTTGCCTGGCAGGGAAAACCCTAGAGCTGGTCAGGACACAGAACATTCAGGATGACTATTGCAGCATAAAAGAAAAGTTGCAAAGTCGATTTGGGCACAGTGATGAACCAATGACTGTCAGGAGGTCACTACAGTTTGTGAGACAAAATGAAGATGAAACATTGGTAGCGTATGACCAGCGAGTTTTATTAATGGTTTATGATGGCTTACTTGAAGCTTCCTGGAGCATAGTAGAACAACTAGCGGTAGAACACTTCTTGAGTGGTTGTCTTGATAAGAACGCGGCAGCCTTGGCCTTGGACAATAACCCTAAAACTGTCATTAGGACAGTAAATCATGTCAAGAGCTTTATCAACAGTAGTAACGTTATTTTGGAAAAAATCGCTTATCAAGCCAAGAGGTCCGCTTACCGTGTTGATATCTGTGACTGCGATGACGACCCCACAGATGACATGACACCTGGAATACGACAAGCATCCTTTAGGCAGAAGCAATTCCAGCGAACTCGACCAAAACAAAACACAAATGCGCTTACACAGCATCGTGATTGACACCATCTTCTCCACAGTACCATTTAAGAAATTAGAGCCATAACAGTCCATCTCGGCTAAAATTAATGCCAAGGACGCTATGCTGGCACAGACGTTAAGGTGGATCTCGAATCCATTCTGTCAGTTGCAGAAAGCAAATATAATCCAACGACTGAAATGACTCCTGAAATTATAATGCATAATAGGCAGTCAAAGGGCACCAGGCACATCCGGGCATGCGCACTGAGAAAATTTCCGGGGACCAAAAACAAGAAGGCTTCCATTTTGACCCAGACTGCCGGCGAATCCTTGTGTAATCCGTCACTTATCGGACTCATCGGCCTCGTAAGTGTAATGAAAGCTATAGATAAGTCTCCCGCTCACAAAACACTAAGATCTGCATTGTAGGGCATATTTATAGAAAATGGTTTGGGATTTCAGATTTATGTGAAAAAAAACCCCAGGATTTTCTGTAAACCGGTAGGACACAAAGTGGGCTTGACTGTATATCAGTCATTTGTATGTGTGTGTTTATTTTGTGACAGAAACAGGGGAAACATGAAGGGGACAGCCATAGTGAGTCGATGTCGCATGTTCGTTTTTCTTGGTGTTATCAGTGCACTCTTGATTGGGTATTTATCATCCAGTTACTTCCCGATCAGTCAACTCACACTCAGCAGGGTAAGTTACATCATCACATATGCAACTACTTTACAGTGTGTGCAGTTAAGTTGTATTAGGTATAAGTGGAGTCATTTTTTTAATACAGCAACCACGGTGACGGGTGAGAACGACGCCGCTGAAAGGGGAGATCCAGCATGTTATGTCCTAGACTTGTACCCGTTTCAGTAAATTTACACCAGGTCAGATTTATGAAAGCAAAACCATCTTAGCGAGCCATTAATAATAATAATAATAATAATAATAATAATAATAATAATCATGATAATAATAATAATAATAATAATAATAATAATAATACATGTAATAATATTAATAATAATTATTATTATAATGATAATAATAATAATAAATATAATAAACAAAATAAATAATAATTTTAAAAAAGTTAGCATTTTTATAATATATATATATATATATATATATATATATATATATATATATATATATATATATATATATATATAACAGTGCAGATGGGAATCTACAGGTGCAGTTTTATAATTGTGAGGTTTAACTTCCATCATTAACCCCCCCTCCCCCCCCCCGATTGGGAACGTTTTGGCAACTGTATAAATTTTATTAAATAGAAAAACATTTTGGTTTAATAAAAAAATAGGATCTAATTGGACAATTCAATTTTATTTGAATGAACAGAAAAGGGCCAAAAGCTTATATATTCTGAAATTTGTTAAGAATCGTTCAAAAAGAGTAGCTTTTATTCAAGTTTTCATATTCAAAGTCAAGTGTTCTATACATCAAGCCAACTTAGTGCAGTGGTCTGTAGTATGTGATCAGCCCTTGCCTATTTTATGTAACTGCTTCAATACAGGCCGCTGCCTTGACTCACCTTAGCTCTGCACCTGCCCCCCCCCATATTAGCAGGATGCATTAACTGGATGAATGTTATAATTTTCTATAATTAATTCATTCTGTTCTAGACTATTGCTTTATTTTGGATTTTATATTGTATCACATTAGGTTACAATGATTAAGGTACCCTTTTAATTGTTTCACTAGAATTATGTCTGAATTGCTATAAAAGTGTGGATGTTTATAATATGAGGAGTTCCTTACTTCAGTAAAAGAGTAAAAACTTTTACTACATCTAAGAAATTGAATATTAGTTCCAGTATATATTATAGTTGAGATGGTAGTTAGCATAATTATATTGTTTCTCCCTGATCCAACCGTGTAAATGCCTAATCTGAGAAGTGAATTTTAATCAATTACAAAATCTTTAATTTTAATTAATAAAATTTAAGCATGTACAGAAAACTCCAATGTACATTTTTTTGTAAGAAAAAATCGAGGAATAATCTTAAAGACGCCATGTTGTGGCATTATGGTTTATTTGTGATTTATTCTTTAAAAAAGTTTTCTTTATAATTTAGTTTATGCATTTTATTATTAAACAGATAGGAAAATATATGTGTATGCATAATTTGACATGAATGGACTGAGGATAGTGATGAGGCCTTTATAATCCGAATAGACTGCAGATTTCTTTATGCAGCAAATTTATAAAAAAAAGTAAAATAACAAAAAAAATTATATGATAAAATTTAGTCATTAAATAATTCCTTAATGATCTGCCAATAATGTAATGCTGAAATGAAAAAGTTTAATATAAACTAAAAGCATTATTCCCCTGCCCAAGCAGAAAGTGAAATAAAGTTACTGTTAAGTCCTTTTAGTCCACCTGTCCGTCCATCTGTTAATATTTCATATTTAATACCAATGGCCATCATGTCCAAGTATTAGTTTTGGCCATCGTCTAATTAGTACTTGATTATCACCAAATAGCAGGATCATTTCCTTTAATTCTTAAAATATTTAAGTATAAAAACAGTAACAATAATTATAAGTATATTTTGCATATGCTGCAAATTCACAAATTCAGCTGAGCGCCATGACCCATGAATCCCTTGTTTTGTTTTGGCATGCCAAGGATGTACCTAGTCACCCCAGAGCAAAAGGCCATAACACCTCAACCCAGTAAAATGTACCCAGATGACACTTGACAGGCGCAACATGCAATACTCATCACTGGATATAGCAAATTTTAATATGCAAATTTTTCTTATCATAAATCAGGAAGTTGGACTCCCTGACAAATAAAATTTTATAGACCTATTAGAATTACGCACATCGTTTGACAAACCAAATATTAGCAACATGCATGCAGTATTTAAAAAAAATATTAACCCTTAAAATTTGGGACCTTTTTTTCTTAATCACCCGATATATCCGTGCTTCCATTGTTATACGGTACATATATTCATAGGTGTCTCAAGGAAAGAGCACAGGACCTAAAGCCGGAAGAGCTTCAGTTCGAATCTCGGC
Source organism: Sipunculus nudus (assembly GCA_026874595.1). Lineage (NCBI taxonomy): Eukaryota > Metazoa > Annelida > Sipuncula > Golfingiida > Sipunculidae > Sipunculus > Sipunculus nudus. The sequence continues at coordinate 53,632,716 of CM049309.1, forward strand.
CGAGGCGGTAAGATTTTTCAGGGAAGTCCCTCTGCAGGTTTAATGGGAAGGTCATGTCACATGGCCGTGTTTCACTCACAATGAGTGCGCCTTCGGGGTTCCTTTGTGATATGGTCCAACCATTGGGACAGTAACCCTCCAAGTACCCACAGGTGCAGAAGTCACTAGGCCTGGTTAATGCCAGGATAAAAAAATGGAAGGAAGTGTGTGATACTGCCCTGTCATATACTGCAGTCCGAAACCGGAATGGAATTCTGCAGATGTTCATGTATTTTGTAAGCATTACAAAATGGAAGCACTTACTGCCACCAAAAATTTATAGAAGGAATATATATACATATATATATATATATATATATATATATATATATATATATATATATATATAATTTGGTAATATAGGTTTAATACCCAAGTTTGACCCAGGATTTTTTTTTCAGAACCATATATTCCCTAGTTTAAACAAAGTTTATGTAAAAAAGGCAACAGATGTGTTAATATTTTTCTAGAAATTTATTATTTTTTTAGCTCAGCTGACTAAACGTTATCTGAGCTGAAGGGATCACTCGTTCGTAGTCCCTCTGTCCTTCCTTCCTTCCGTTAACAGGGCACAAATCGTAACCACTCGACCTAGAATCTTCTTACTTGATATCCGGGAGGTCCCTGAAAAATTTCCATGTAAACCTAAAATTAGGTCTCAGATCTTCTGAGCTATAAGGCTATATACCTCATAGAACAGTTAAGCTTTGATACATAATCCAGTATCTGAACAACAATAGCATTGATCACCATGATTCTTTGCATGCATATTGCTTAGTTTAAAATGAATTTTAGTCTTATTGTCACTATAATTAGAGTGTTTAAAATCATACTTCAGGGTAAAGATGGATTTCAAACAAAAAAGTTGTGTGCTGTTATAAGATTGATAAAATAACATTACTTCATAATGTATTCTTATATGTTATGACAGGTTCAGTTGTGGTATATTCAACCAAAGATCCCTGAAACCCACAAGGGGGAACCATTTATTCTGGATAAGGCAGTTTTGGATCATCTCCGGATTCCTCCAAAAAGGCACATTACTTTAAGCGAAAAGACACTCAACAACTTTGTATTTGTGACAGCCAGCAGTAACAATCACTTCACAGAGAGCCTGGATGCCGTTGCTTCAGTGCAGCATCACTACCCAAACTATACCATCGTTTACTATGATTTGGGACTCAGTCCATGGCAGATTACAAAGCTTATGAAGACATGTAATGTTATTTACCGCAAGTTCCAGTTTCATCTCTACCCGTCTCATATAGGTGAAAACCTTGGGGCTTGTGCTTGGAAACCAATTGTCATACAGGTATGTTTTAAAGATTGCTACTCTGTTCCAGGTGTAAATTTTCTATCTAAATTGAATTAAATGAATTGAATTGGATTGATATTTTCCCCCAACCTATTGAATTAGATTTAGGTAATCATAATTTCCCTGAATCAACCCTAAGTCGGTTTGTAGTTACAACAATATTTGCACTGTACACTGTCACCAACTAAGTAATAATATGACAGCCCTTCCTGCTGTAAGGGCAGGCTGGTGCATATTTCTACCCTTACAGACAGGACGAAAAGGTACACATTCCAACCCTAACACACTTCCTATCCTAAAAATGCTCCTTCCTGTCGTAACTGTCAGGATATAAAGGTTCACATTCCAACCCTAACACACTTCCTATCCTAACAATGCCCCTTCCTGTCGTAACTGTCAGGGTATAAAGGTACACATTCCTACCCTTTCACACTTCCTATCCTAAAAATGCCCCTTTCTGTCGTAACTATCAGGATATAAAGGTACACATTCCTACCCTTTCACACTTCCAACACTACCAGTGCCCTTTCTGTCTGTTATGGTGCAATGGCGCACATTTAAATTTAATGGTTTAAATATATATTATACTTTCAATACTAATTACATATTGAAAGGGGCAAATTGGCAATTGTCTACGACCAGTTTGTGTCCATAATTATCCCAAACCCCACCTCAGTGGAGGGGGGGGGGGGGGAGTATAGAGATCAGCACCATCTGTTTGTAAACAATCGTTTACAACATGATATTTTATTCTGATCTACTTCAAATTGAGTTGCAGGTGCATCTTATAGGTTTCAAGAGTTATTTAGGTTTTGGTCAAACTTGAATGATTTTTAGATTTTTATAATTTTTTTAATACCAATATTTAAATTTCATATGCCATGCGATATCTCGAAAAATTTTATTCAGATTTACTTCTAATTGTAGCAGCAGGATATTAACCCCTTGTTTAAATGCCAGGATTTTAAAACTTTCTGTCATAACTATGAGACAAATTCAGCTGAGCAGGAGTACTTTGTTATATTTATGGCTTTCAGTCATGCTTCAGTTAAAATGACAGATTTTTGGCAGCCTTCCATCTGATCATATTACTATTAGTATCAGGGAACAAATCATAACCGTATGACAATCCTGCTGAATTATGTGCTGGCCAGGCTTACAGTTTAATACATCAGATGTAATTATGCCTCAGTTGCTTCGGATGCTCCATTGCTATATCTTTGTACATGGCTACCACTGAAACAGATCTTAACATCTTTTTTTCCAGTTGCTTCATTACTGTCTTGAGTAAGTTTCATGTGATCACATAGATTATTATATTTTTTTCAAACATCACTCAACCTGTAATGGAAGTTTAAGGCGTTCTCAGTGCGATTACTGACCTAACAGTTTCTTGTTATCAGCAAAAGCGCAAGACGGGATTAAGTGACACCTAAGTTGTTGCTTTCATTGGTCAATATCCTTTCATCCGTATGTTTATTTGTAATACTGTTATTGGATTGAAAAGACGTCTGAGCTATAGGGATTAGATATTCAGGGAGGCCCATGAAAAATCTCCCTGGACACATGAAATAAGGTCTTTGTTACCAAAATCCTCTGAGCTATGGTGCTCGGAATCCCCCCCCCCCCCCCAATAATTTAAAATTTGATACAAAAGCCCTAGATCAGAATAACTGATGCAATGATTACATGATTCTATCCATATATATTGATCTTAGATTGTTCCATCAGTTCCTTCACACTGGTGGTGCCATCTATTTTTTTCCAATATTTTCCATATATTTTCTCTAATTTTGAGACCTTCAAGGAATCGGTTGTCCGTTAACAGGGCATAATCTTAACCGTTGGAACTAGAATCATTTAACTTGTTATCCATTGAGGTCTTTGAAAAATATTCTTCGAAACTTGAAATAAGGTTTCTGTTACTCATATCCTCCAAGCTATGGGGCTCATTGGTACTACCAGGATAATTGAAAATTTGATACTATGAAAAAGTTCATTATCTGTATAACATACATTAATTGCATGTATATTGATCTTGGAGTGTTTCATCAGACTTTTGCAGAGAAAATTGGGCATTCAAATGATAAAATTCCTTTGTGATTTTTTTCCTAGTCAGCTGAGCGTCATGACCCAGAGTCACTTGGATAATATAGTTCACTACTGCATTTTAAGGGACATAACCATTGCAATAAAGTGTGCAACTTCACGCTATTTGTTCATTTTGTCTGAATACACTAGATTCCCAACAATACCATCCCGGCACTCCAGTTCATCTGAATTAAAGATTGTCATGGTTATGTGTATTATTACACACAGTCCATGTCTGTCTGTGTACCTTAACGAGACTGTGAGATGCCTGAACTTGTGCTTGCATGAAAGCTCCAAAACAAGAGAAGATATTAAAATAAAGAAAACACAAGACACACAAGTTGGAAGTTTAAAATCTTGATTTGAGAAGTTTCACAAGGTTGATTGTCTGCTGTGTTTATCTTTTGCACCACATATCACACCCATTGCAAGTTTAATTTTACCTGAGTAAAGCAGTAAGAAAACAGTTTAAGAGTGAAACATTGGCAGACACTATAATTATAGTTACTTAAGTTAAAACACTATACTTCATGTTTATTTAACATGCCTGATATGGGAAAAGGTCTCTTTGATTATTAATTCAACTTCAGATGTCATGTATTTGCATTTACAGTTATTGATAGAAATTGTATGAATATATTTATATATATATATAAATATATATATATATATACATATATATATATACAATACATATGTTTCATTTCTTTTTTTAAATAAAATTGTGTTTTTCAGGAGGTGATGAGGGTTTATGATGGAGTGATGTGGTTTGACGCTTCAATCAGATTTATGACCTCTGACCTCTCTGCTCTTCATCGCTGGACCTTGAAGTCAGGCGGTGCTGCCATCTGGATAAAAACTGGTATTTCCATTTACGCTGTAACTCACCCGTCTACATATATATACCTACCAGCCAACTTAACTCTTCTGAAGAAAACTGAGATGCGCGGAGGAGGCTTAATGATGATGTATAACACTAAAGATATTTATGAGAAATTGCTGAAATGGTTTGTTTTGTGCAGCCTAGAAAAAAATGCATTTCACCCATATATAAATTTAATTGTCAATTTGATAGCCATAACCGTGATAACAAGTATGCACACTGTCACAGATATGATCAGTCAGTGATCAATCTGCTTTATATTAGTTATTTTGATTTTCTTCCAGATATAAACCTTGACCATATTGCTAAGGTTCGCCGCAGTGTTTCTCACATGTTTAAATTGAGGTCATGTGCCTAGCAGTCTTTAACTCACTTAACAATGAGTCACATTAGCTTTAGCGATTGTGCTTTGTCCATTGCATGTTACGGTATGTTAGATTAACATGAACATTTTAAACATTGGACCAACAAATCCAACACTTTACGTACTGGTACTTAAAATGTCCCTTAGTTCTCCTACCAAACCTAAAATTGGTTAATTGCGACTTTGTACCTGATGAATTTTCTGCAAAAAGCTCGATCTTCAATTGAAAATCTAATGTTTCACTTCAGGACTACCTAAAACCAACGTCCCGCCAATTTTTGTTCTCATAAAGATTTCGCAATAAATCCCTATGAACATGCCAGATATGAGGTCAATAATGCTTAATTTGTAGAAGTTATTGGCCATAACATAATGAACCTTGTCAAAACATCAGAAAAGATATTAATTCATTTGACATGGTATTGATATGAGTATAGAACCTCTGTTTATTATATTGTATTATTATGATAATAATTATTGCTATATTGTGAGGTGGTGGTAGTCAGTATTGTGTATAATTGAATGTACGGTAGGCATTAACGTATAGTTTAAGTTCATAAAGAACAGTCACAGATACACTGTTTAAATAAATGCTGATTATCAAGATATCTAGAAAACATTTTGGTTAAGCCAGTTATGGTTGTAATAATTATTCTGTATATAATAATAAGACTGTAATGTATCGTAGTAAGGAATATAACAAAAGATGTATTTTAACATATACTACATATATGGTACTGGCAGTATTTTCGTTTAAGTCTGATATAGAGAAAGGCAGAGGAAACACGATCGGACTTGTTGGCTCAGGTCATGAATTTTATAACAGTAGACCAATTGCCGTGTAAGCTTTACAATCGTAAAAACAAGGCGAGGACACACAGTGAAAGATACAACATTCATACATATAGAATAACAACACGACTTACAAATCCAGACATACCACAACAATTAAGTCATAAAATAGCAGACATCAGATTCGGCCACTACGTCACCAGCCACTTACATAGAATAAACTTCAGCAATGGAAAGAGGATAGACTCTGTTACACTGAAAGCCAGAATGGGATCATCTAGTACAATTTTCAGACTTACAAGTAAAGTGATCAATAAAAGGAATATATAAAGGTTTACTAGATACAAGTTTTTGAAAAGAGACCCATGTTATATATATATATATATATATATATATATATATATATATATATATATATATATATATATATATATATGGGTAATCAGACAAGAGAGTCAGCAGAGGAGGTGGAAAGAGAGAATCTAAGAGTTAGTCAGATACATATGTCTGTCGTCAGTTGTCAGTATGTCAGCCAGTCAAGGTAATGTTCCGAGCTTCGTCAACTTGGCCTCTCTGCCAATTGTGTACACTGCTGGTCGCCTCTCTGTAACAACATGAGGCAGCTAATGTATCTCAGGCTGTATAAACAAGAGACACTAATAAGATCTTTGTGTACTAAGTGACTGTCGTGCAATGTTATGTATTGTGTAACGAACTGAATGAAGAATTATATTTATAAGAAAGAACAGATTGATTTTAAGTCATTAAGAATTGTTAAGAAGCCGACTGTCATGTGAGGTGTTAATATTGTCTGAAGAAGAATGTCAAATTTATTATGTATTGCTGTTGACAACAAGAGGCAATTATATTGAATAATCACTATGCCAACGAATCAGAATAAAGAGACTTGATTGCAAACTATCTCTTGTTATATCTGGGTCATTCCCCCCAGCCTTATAACAATTGGTGGAGAACCCGGTATTTTTACGAAAAATATATACTGAATTGGCTAGTAAAAATCTTAAACATTAACTTTGGAAAAACAAAATGAGACTGAGGAATTAACTAGTATATGGACTATTGAACAAATGGGCGATAATGCCTTGTCAAAATATACTGGCTCGGAGAATGCTAAATGCTGGCTAGAACGCTTTAATTGCGTAGCAAAACTTGCTGTCTGGTTACCAGCCAAGGAGACCACCAGTTTATACCGACAAACAATCATCCGTGTTTTCACTTGCCTTAAAACACGGTAGTGCCGCCGACTCGTGGTAAACATTAACGGACACAGTTAAGGACTCAGCCTGTTATCAGAAGCATTTTTACAAGGATTTAACTAGTACAAAGGACTCCTTTTACAGAGACTCAAGGAGTTTCAGGAAAAGAAACTGAGACCTGACGAAACGTTGACCAGTATATAGATGATTTCAGGGCCAGGGGCCAAAATCTTGAAAAAAAAATAGAGGGATGTGATGGACGCCATAAAAACAGGGTTGCTAAATTCTATGTACAGTTTGTAGAGGGGAAGCAACCTCAAATTTACAGGATCTAATTTAAATATGCAGGGTTTGGTGCTACCTTCCGACCACCAGTCGCTCAGAGTCTACAACTGAACGTAGAGGAACTCAGTGATAAAATTTTGCCACACAGTTATCAGCAAATTATCACACGGGAACTACAAGGAGCGTTAACAAAGGCCGAACTACAGACCACGCTACAACCTGCAAGGGACAACAATAACAGCACACGGGCCAGGACGATGCAAGAACAGCCTAACAGATACAGACCCTCGGCTCAGGGAATGATCAATCACAGCAACAGACCACAACCCAGGGTGCCACGACGAAACACCTACCTATGGGCAGAACAACAACAACAGGACAGGAAATCATAACTCACAACTTTGTTATAGGTGTCGGAACCCACACTTGCCCAGAGACTGTGTACATATTAACATCCTGTGTTATTTATGTGGAATAACAGGCCACTTGGCAAGGGTTTGTAGGAAAGCTAAAAACAATCTAAGGTCAGGGAAACAATTCAGTAATGCTGAACAATAGGGTTGCGTGCCTGAATCTGTAGCAAACACTATATGTTGCCGTTATATATAGTTTAGGGAGTCTGCCTTCACAGCAGTGCTGCCACCTCTAATTTATTTTATTAATTATAGACAATCAGTGCTGCCACCTACCAGTTATTTATTAATTTAGTTTAACCCTTAAAAAACCTGTGTCAGTTATCCATTCGTCAAACTTGGTCATGTGACATGGCAACTGTGTTGACCAGGTTACTTGGTAACTCTGTGTATTTTTTATTCTGTCAGTGATTCTCTGATAGAGAAGGCTATGATAACAGCTCGTTGCATTTTTAAGACAGATTCCTCCCACAGGGTAACTTATTTTATTTAATATATTTACTTCATTTATCTCTCAAATATCCATTAGTTTACTCTTGAATTGTCTCTTTCCTTTTATGATATTGTAATAATTGTCGTGTAATAATTACTATAGCCTCAAAGGTTTATTGTTATAATGGGCCAAGACCATGTGCCTTCATGTGAGACTTGAAGGAATGTTACTGTTATATTAAGATGGGGGAGAACAGAATTTAAACCTTTACACGTATTTCCAAATGTATTAATGTACGCACACCGTTATACACATTTATTTATTTATGTCATTATTTTTGCAGAATTGAAATGTAACTTTGCAAATATTCCAGAATAAACAGCTATTCCCTACAAAAGCGAGTTCTTAACTGTATCAAGCCAACCCATCTACTGGACCGGCAACATATATATCAAGATAAGACCATTAAGAATAAGAATACTAAGACAGTAAACCAATGTGCATCTCCTAACAGTCTACCTAGAGTTCTAGCTAATGTGCAACCACCAAAGCAAATCAGTAAAGTAACTGCAGTCATAGACTCCATCCAGATATTATGCCTATTAGACACAGATGCCGGTGTATCATGTATAAACTGGGAAGTCGTTCAAAACACTAAGGTTTTAAATAAATTCTCTCCATTACCCCCACCCAAAAATCACGTGAGAGGCGTAGGTAATTCATTGATTAAGGTAAAAGGACTTATAGAATTAGATCTCAATATTGGAGACCTGACAGGAACCCATGATTTTTTTTGTCCTGGAAACAATGACAATTCCATTAATTTTAGGAATACATTTTCTTCCACATCAAAACATCAGGCAAGCATTAATTTTGCTGACTGTCCTCTATCATTAATGGGCAATTCCTATGTCATACCCATATCAGGCAAGAAACATACAGCTTGATGCTCTATGCTACGCCTCGCATGTGATGCAACCTCTCCACCTTTGTCATAAAATCTCCTCCCTGTGTATATGCCTGCCCCCTGACTAAGTAAACTTAATGGAAGAGTGACCCCTAACAAGACCTTATCAAGATCAAAGGGCCTGATCGGAGCACTTAGTGTCAATACCATATCCCATTGCAAAACAAATGTGAGGGTCCAAAACCCATTTAGTAAGCCTGTATGTTTACAAAGAGGCTATTCAGTGGCCTTTTTTCACCCCATCCTGGAATACTCAGAAACTTTAAATATTTTAGACAGACAGACTGAAACCATTGTAATTTATGTGGATACAGTAAGACTAACAGAACAGCAATGTACAGAAATAGCAAAATTACTGGATTTTAATTTGGAAAACTCTCAGCTGTCAGACACTGATATTGAACAATTGCAAATATTTTTATGTCCAAACAAAGATGTATTTATCGCCAATTTATCTTAATTAAGCCGGACTAATACTTTCTCTCATTCAATTGACACAGGGGATACCCCGCCTGTCAGATTTGCACCATATAGAATAAACCAAGTCAAACAGGCGGATATGGAGAAACAAGTCAATGAAATGCTAGAGGCAGGTATTATCAAACACAGTACCTCCTTACGGCAAGCTCAAGCCTTTTTATTTCCCTAGAAAAATGTTACTTATTGATTTGCTGTCGATTACAGGAAATTAAATACAGTAACTAAACCTGTCAGCCACCCCCTTCCCAAGATTGAAGCTCTGTTTTGACAACATTTGACAGGCAAAAGCTGAAATTTTCTGTGTTCGATATGGCTTCAGGATTCTGGCAAATTCTAATGCATCCTGACTCTGCTGACAAGACAGGGTTTGTAACACACGACGGAACGTACGCGTGGAATGTATGCCCTTCGGATGACACAATAGTCCCTCCAGCTTCACTGGTTCCTCATCTCATATTTTACATGGTTTAACATTTGAAAATGCTGTCATTTATGTAGATGACATCCTGGTTACAGCAAAATTTTGACTGAAGACATAAACCACTTTTAACAAATATCTGACAGACTCAGCCAGGCCGATCTAAAGCTAAAACCATCATATTATCAATTTGCTACACCAAGGGTCAACCTTCCATTCAGCAGACTGAAACAGGCAATGACCACTGAACCAGTTGTGTTAGCATATCCTGGTTTTGACAAATAATTTATTTTGTACACTGACGTTTCAGACTATGCCTTTGGTTACATCCTTGGTCAGTAAGAGGATCAGGGCAAGGAACATATAACAGCATAAGGTCGACGAAATTTTAGAAACAATGAAAGAAAGTGGGGCTTGACTGATAAGGAATGTGCCGCTGTAGTTGAGGGTTTTAAACACTTCAATGTGTATTTGTCTAATGACAACCCAATCACAATTGGTACAGACCACAGGGTTCTAATCTCTCTCTGAGCAAGACTTGCTAGATGGGCACTGCAATTACAGCATTATAAATACAAAATTGTATACAAGGTCGGGAGCATGAATTTAAACGCGGATGCACTTTCAAGAAGGGAGTATTCAGATAGCACACTGGAAAAACCTATAATCTCCACTACCACTAAGATATATACTCAATTCTGATGTAGATAATCGAAACAACAACCAACCGGAATATCACACCACATATGATGACACAAACCCTGTTCCTGTAGGAAATAAGGTAAAAGTACTTGCTTTGGTACCTGACCAGTACAATGACACTGAACCGTTTGAATTAACAAACCAGTTACTACCTGACAAGGCTAAACAGATATCACAATTACAATTGAGTGATCCTGACTTGACCCTTATCATTAACTATCTCAAGGATAAGGATGACCTTCCTGAGGACCAGCGGAAGGCCTGTAACATCATACCAGAGAGTATAGACTACTTCATTGCCAACATTTAAAAAAATACACATACTATCCACGGGGTAAGGGTAAACAAAACATACAACCAATTACTCAGTTGGTAGTCCCCCGAGCATTAAGGGATAACCTGCTCTGGGTCCTATCTCGATTCGTTAGCCGCAGGATGTCATACATGTATTTCCCGCACTATGACGCAATCAAATTAAATTATTATTGGCACTTAGTGCATACTGATGTAGTAAAATGTGTCAAATCTTGTCAAGCATGTCAGTCAGCTAAACGCCACCTTAATTCTAAACAGGCAACACTAACAAACTGCCCAATAGCATCAGCTTTCAATATGATTCACCTGGATATCACAGGGCCGTTTAAGACCACCTCACAAGGATCCAAATATGTCTTTGTTATGGTAGACAGTTTCACTAAGTGAATAGAAGCTGTACCTGTAAAGGATAAAAATGCTCAGACAATTGCTGATGTGTTTATACCTCTTTCATAACAATTTTTGGTGCTCCACATATTTTTGTATCAGAAAGAGGAGCTAATTTTATGTCATAGCTCATAAAACATCTGTGTAAATTATTCCAGATCACAAAGGTGGAAACAAGTGCATATCACCAATCTGCTAACGGTCAGGTTGAAGTCAGGTTGACACAAACACTACACACTTACATAAGTGCATACCAAGACAATTGGGCAGATCTGATACCTAGTATTTTAATGGGTATGCGATGTAAACCACAATCCCAAATTGCATTTTACAGCCAATTTGAAGTAGTCTTTGGCAAGAAGCCTGTGCTACCCATTGATGTACGTTATTTCCACCACCACAAATTTGTCCAGTAGGTCAGGAATATCCTACTACACTACAAAGCCAACTGTTACATATTAGGTCTATAGTTAGTGAGGTAACTGCTGTCAATAAAACCAGGATGAAAGCATTCCAAGATAAAAATTCCACAAATACTACCTATCAAGTGGGAGATAGAGTTATGCTGAACCGCATAGCTAAGAAACCGGGGCTTTGCCAAAGCTATTGCCTGAGTATATAGGACCATATTATATTGCACAAGCAAATCCTAATTTTACATACAAACTGATTGACTGTTAGACCAACAAGGCTTTAGGAGCACTAGTGCACTTCAATAGGTTGAGACAATGCTATGACTCGGCGGACCGTGGATTACCGACCTGGTCACCAGACAGTACACGGACAGAGACTGTTGATGAGACACACACTGATACAGTACCAGACAATGCGGCCCAAGCAGACTGAGAGAACGCAAATGAGACACAAGATACAGTAGATAAGTTGATACAAAAACACCAAATGAACAGTTTGCGAGGTAGACAAACTACTTAAATGCTCAAGACATAAGGGTAAAAAGGTTTATTTAGTTAAACGGAAAGAGCAATCCTTAAAATCCTTATTACGTGGGAATAAGAAGACAATATATCTCCCACATTAATCAGAGAATTTCATATTAAACGTACAATGGTTGGTAAGGCCCGCCGCCTAAAGCGAAAGCTGACCAAGTGTCTAATTTTATGTCTGGCTTATTGTCTTGTCCTTGCTTTACTACCCCTCCTTGGCAGACCTCTGCAAGCTAGGTATTTTGGTCCTTACATTGTTGACAATAAAGTCAGTGATTTAAATTACATACTGTTGACACCAGATAGGCGTAAGAAGAAACAACTGTGCCATGTTAATATGTTGAAACCATATTATGACAGAAATAGCACATCAGATTGTGTACATAATATTACTGCTGTTAATTGTGTAAAAACTGACCCTGACCAAGTAAAAGTAGATACTGACTGTAAGTGTGATGTAGACATTCAATTTGGTACAGTCCCACTAAAAAACTCAGACGTGCTTAACAACCTGGATGCCAAACTGTCACACCTTACCGTACAACAACAACAAGACCTCAAGAACCTGCTGCGGAATTATGAACATTTGTTTAGTAACATTCCAACGCGAAATAACATATTGTGCCATGACGTCCATGTTGGCGAGGCAAGCGCAGTTAAGCAGCATCCTTATAGACTGAATCCGAACAAGCAAATGTATCTACAGGATGAGGTTTAATATTTGCTGGAAAATGATTTTATTAAACATAGTAACAGTAACTGGAGTTCACCGTGAATTCTTGTAACAAAACCTGATGGAAGTTACCGTATGTCCACAGACTATCAAAAACTGAACTCTGTCACCAAGACTGACGCGTTCCCGATTCCGAGGATCGATGATTGTATTGATAGAGTCGGTAGCTCCAGATATGTTTCAAAGTTTGACTTGCTAAAAGGATTCTGGCAAGTTCCGCTGACAGAACGAGCAAAAGAAGTGTCCGCATTTGTGACGCCGCAAGGATTCTACCAGTATCAAGTTATGCCGTTTGGCATTAAGAACTCGCCAGCCACGTTCCAGCGCCTCATACATATGGTTGTCAATGATATTCAGGGCTGAGACGCATATATTTATGACCTTATCGTGTACAGCGATACCTGGGAGAAACATCTGAAAATTTTTCGCGACCTCTTCGAAAGACTCAGTGAAGCACGTCTGACCATCAACTTAGTAAAATCTGAGTTTTGTCATGCACAAGTAACATTTTTGGCTCATATTGTAGGGTAGGGTCAAGTAAAACCTGTTGATGCTAAAATAAGTGCTATTTCTGCATTTCCTAGACCAGAAAACAAAAAGCAAATTTATAATGCGTTTTCTTGGTATAGTTGGATATTACAGGAAGTTTTGTCCAATTTTTTTTTCTGCTGTAGCTGAACCTTTGACTAATTTGTTAAAGAAGAAACAAACGTTTGTATGGAATGTTCAGTGTGAAAATGCATTTCGGAATTTGAAAGCAATTCTGCAAAGTTCACCAATTTTGGTAACTCCAGACTTTTCTGTACCTTTTAAGTTAGCTGTAGATGCTAGTGATACTGCTGCTGGTGCTGTTTTGTTACAAGAAGGCAATGATGACATAGATCATCCAATTAGTTATTTTTTTTCAAGAAAGTTTAATACAAACCAGAAAAACTACTCTACTATTAAAAAAGAATGTTTGGCTTTGATTTTGGAATTGGAACATTTTAAAGTTTATGTTACTTCATCAGTCAAGCCTATCATTGTCTTCAGTGATCACAATCCCCTCACGTTCATGAACAAGTTGAAGTGTAAAAATCAAAGATTGTTGAGATGGAGTTTGTTTTTCAGGATTACAATCTTGAAATCAGACACATGAAAGTACTTGCTGATTGCTTATCGAGATGTTTATGAAATGTTGTGGACGAGATGTTTATTTAATGTTGTAAGTAGGGTGCTTTTTGAGATGTTGTAAAAATTTAGTGATTGTGATCGCAAAAAAAAGTTTTCCGCTTTTTCCTTCGACCGGCTGTCCGTTAGCAGGGCACAAATCGTAACCGCTGGACCAACAAACTTCTGACTTCAAAGGCCCATATCCACCGAGTTATGGGGGTTAAGTAAATTGATACTGTTGTGAAAAATACTGTATGAAAATCCTTATAATGAGTTGTGTTGTACAGGTAGTAGTGTATGTACAGCATAGCTTAAGCTAGCTCGATTTAATCGGACTCAATATTATTAGGCCCTGTCATATATTGACAAAACAATAAATGGCAGGGCAAATAATATTAAGTCCGATTAAATAGGGCTTAGCTGAAGCCTAGTCTGTTTACAGTAGGCCTACAATGTGATAAAAATAATTAAGTGTGGTTCAAGGGCAAATCAATGTTGTCTTGTTAAAATTGAGATCCATTTCATGACATTCACATGGTGATTAAACATACACAAATAACTGGAAGGCTGTGCAACACTTCTGTCTAAAATAAAAGTTACGTTAACATGATATTAACACAATATAATGGTCACTTTATCAGACATTTTCAGAAGAGAACATTGTTACAGATGTTTGTGTGCAGGGTGTTCCATGTGTTGTTGACATTTGGTTCTTGTAGCATGCATAGCTCGTTGCCATGACAGCATCGCCTGGCCGAGCCGGCCCGGCCCACGTGCGAACCCTCACATGTGGACACACAGCGTTCTTGTTCTAGATGTTTCCTGTAACGCGTGTATTGATTTAGTGTATTGTAATGATAAGAATAAAATTAGAATTATTTGTTAACAGAAAACCACTGACTTCTTTATTCTTTCCCTAGACATTTCACGCTGCCTAGTGTTACAGAATCTGATATGTTTTATCTTTATTACAAAATTTATGTTCGTCACGACTACGTGCTCTGTTGATATTAGGTTCCGCAACAAAATTAAAACTTTACTTGATAACCACATCTATTCTAGAGAACAAGAAGTTATATAGTATAGTCAGATCACACACACACATATATATATATAGATATAGATTTACCAGTTATATTATATTAATATATCCTTCAAATTCATGTCAATGAATGGGATATCATACTTAACAAATATTAAGGAACGCTTTACAAAAGTGGCACTTCTTTTTGTTTTGGTGAATCTGGAGCTGTGAGTATGGGCGATGTAGGCCTACCAGTCATATAAGAATTGGATTACGTTCCAGTACAACGCAGATCGATACGACGCATGTGTTTTCAGAATACCCACAGAGACGCAGCTCAATCAGACGCGGTGCATTGCTTATGCCCAGAACGCCCTTAGAGACTTAGGCCAGTTCGACGCAGTTCAGTGCTTATGGTTGTTTAAACGCACCACGAGGCGTGTCGGGCGAGCTATATTCTGCTCATGATTTACTCCAGTTATACTCGCTGTTAAATTGTTAATAGAATATAACACTGTGGTTTATTACCTTGCATAATTAATTCATGTTTGACTTGGAATCAACTATGGTTTTTTAATGTCCCCGGAAACCGGGTATTGTCGTTTATGGAATTTGATAGAATGAAGGCGAAAAACAAAATTGTTCATGATACTCCATGCAATCAATATAAAATATGCTGTTTCTAGATAAGTCACGTGGACACCTCGTATGGACGACTTCAGTGGGGTCGACATTCCGAATGGAAGACATCTTGCATGGACGACAATTTACCCGAGTACTTAATAAGGAGTTAATGTGTTTGTGATTGTGGGCCAACTACAATTAAGAGAAACTGTTTCATTTTTTTTGGGCAAAAATCAAGTTATTTTCAAACACGATTGGGTAAGGTTATGGTCGGCCTCTGACTCACAGCATACCTTGTGGGACGACGCGCGTGACGGGTGACCAGATGGATTGCCGCGGTCGATGGCGGAATAAATATAAATTGTACCAATAAAGATTCTACAACAATCGTATATGTGTTTTTGTACATGTGTATTTTTGCGTGTTTAAACTGCCGATCTGTGCGTTGTGCTTAATAGTTAATGGCAACAAACCTCATTCCTGAACGACACATTTACTCTAATTTTATTTATTTAAACAGGAAATGTGTACTACAAAATTAGTTTAGGTATACACTTAACGTATTTAAGTCGTTGATTTCATGCATAGTTTGTTTGATAATTTAATTCCTGGTTGCGGAAGATAATTTCCTGAAGCGAAATTTAAAAAGTGAAATAAACACAAAATGACCATTATGAACCAGTGTTCATGTGTTAAGAGGGACAATATGTACCGTTCAAGCTTAATATTTTATATTAATTAAATATGAAACAAATAATATTGCCATTCCCTTTGGTTTGTGATCAAAGACTATTTGCCTTCTTTGTTGACCCTTTGATGAGATTAATGTTGTATAAACAATAACTATTGACTTCTCAGTCGCTAGGCCTCCACTAAGTAAGCAGATCCATAATCAGTCCACCATAAAGCTAACATAAAGTCGGACAGAAGGGTTGGCAGTAAGAATGAGAGAAGAGGAAAACAAGAAAGGAATGAAGAAAGAACGGTAGAAGGAAAATGTTATATTATGGATAGGCAAATTCAAAGGAGAGATTGACTTGGAAAGAAAGTGGAAATGAGCAAGAACGGGTGATAGATGGATAGACGGAAAGAGAGAAGGGCAGAATGATAAAAGGGAAGCCAAGGAGCGAGAAAGAAAGAAAGAGTAAGAAAAGTTAAAACACAGAAAAAAAGATGAATAAGGAAAAATGTAAGAACAGTAAAAAAAATGAAAAAATGGATAAACAAGAAAAAAATGAAAAAAGATGCAATTAAAAGAGAAGGAATGAAACAATTAAGAAAATATGTTTTATATGTTTTATTTCACTGGACATATTGGACCAACTGATCTAGATATATCATTGACCGATGTTCTATTAAATTATAAAATTTTCGAAGAATGACAACGGTACAATAAAATGGACATAATGGAGACATATTAGTGACAATTTATAAGTCTAATGTTTTGTCTTTTAGAAATGCTGGTAATTTTTCAACAAAAGCTATACTAGACTTTGATTGAAAACAGCTGCCATATTCGCTTTCATTTTTGGCGAAGAGTGTGTATACTATAATACAGCATAAACTTAAAGTCAAAAGTGAAAATGATTAAACATATTCCCTTAATTATATTATTATTACTTTTTTTCGACCAACATATGTAAACGGGGCTACTTTCGTCACAGGGCATCACGTTAACCTGGGGCAACCCTGCTTGTGTCATTTAATTAAGCTGTTTCGTGTAGCCGAAAACTGCTCTGCCGCGAAAGGTTCTCTTGGGTGTTGAACAAACATTAATCAACCCTGATCATGTAACCTTTGATGTGATTATTAAGGCACGTGCAACTATAACTATCTAAATAAACATTACAACATCTGCATTGTCCATATTTCTTTATAATAGGTAACATTTATCTTTTAGGTGACAATAAATTGACTCATCCTTGGTCCAGGCTGAATGTTTTAATTCTTCAGCCACGCTTTCTCAAATTTACATGTAAGATGATAATTTGATGTTTGCTTAATTTCTTTTTAAATCTGAATAAATGTTCTTGATAGTGTTCTGGTACCACAGAAAACAGCATAATATCGGTAATAACATCATAATCGCGTGGTGTATATACTAGAGCCCTACGCGGGCAAAAACCCGCCCCGCGGGCTGCGGGGGCTCGCAACCGCCCCGCGCCGCGGGCCACCGCGGGCTGACATCAAACAGGACTTGAAGGGCGGGGCAGGCCAAAAAACATTCTCTGTGGGGCGGGGCGGGTGCGAGCTAAAAGAAGGGATATGCGGGGCGGGGCGGGTAACATGATATTTCTGCGGACTGAAACATGGTTATATAGCAAGAAGATGATCACAATTACTTAAATGTTAAGCATTGCAGGTCTGTTTATGTTCCTTGGGGTATTCAATTTTCTGAATAACTATATTGCACTTGTGAAATATAAATTCCCTGAGATTTGTGACAGATTCATCTTGGCAGAGACTACTTTTCAGAATATTGCGCAAATGCACCTGGGAATAGCGTTGCGTAATTATTGACTGTCCAGCACTGTAGGCCTATACTGGTGGCCATTCTCAGATATATATATATATATATATATATATATATATATATATATATATATATATATATATATATATAAAACACTTTATTCAGCAAAGTCCTCGTGGGACTACAGCGTACAGAAAAACATAAACATAAAATAAACTAAACTCAACAAGGCAGTTATGTGCAATTTGAACAGTACACAAGTGCAGTAATACACACGCACAAATTTTAAATAACCAGCTCACAAGTCCAGTAGTCAGTCCTGGTGCGCCCTCTGTGTGCAATCCCAGGAACCATAAATATCAATGGTTACACCCTGGATTATAACACTAATAATAATAATAATAATAATAATAATAATAATAATAATAATAATAATAATAATAATAAAAATAATAATAAAGCAGCATCAGTGTTATTGAGATCTTAAGGCACATTTGAATATAGTGAAATAACAAGCCGGTTTAGGACAGAATTACGTAACATGGCTGAGGATAGCGCACCAGGATTATGCCCATGATTGTTTAAGTCACAGCATGGGTAGATCTGGCTCTGTCACCAGCTGAATAACTGCAAAGACTAAGGTGTGCTAATCATGGATGAGCAAATGAGCACTGGCTAGTTAAGAGGACTGCATTAGCAAAGCAGAATGAGATAACGAGCATGGGGCTCTTTTGGTATCTATTCTTGTTTACACAACCATGACAAAGAGCTGACTCCCTCTGTGGTTCCATCTCTTTCCCCTTTCAGCTAATTAGCTGATCATCACTGGACAGGATTAAGCTCTTTGTCAAATAAAAGGTGTGAACTGATGTGAGCAAGTATGTACCGACATCCAGCTACTGCAGCTAGTGATGAGAAATGTAACTCTAGGCAAACAAATTGAGTAGAAATTGATTGTTTTATGCTTAATTTATTATTTTATGTTTCCGTATAGCAGCATATGTATGGTTAATATGTTAAAACTGCTATATTGTTGTTAGCTAAATATCTGAATTATTGAATTTATAATTATTTTAAATATTTTAAGGAGACACAATGGCAATATTTGATTAGTGTGTCCCAGTTACTGACATTTTCAGTGATATGGCAGTAAATAATTGTATTTTGGTAAGTGGTAATTCTTTAAATTTAAAATTCTATGACATCTGTCCTTATACCTGTGAAAAAACTGAAATGTCCTACCATTAACTAAACATGATTACGCTATCTACTCAGGTGGTCATTCATTATTAATATTTAATCATATTTTTTTTAGTTGGCTATACCATTTTGGTTGTCCCCTGTTTATTTGCGTGTTATATGCGGGCTGACCTTTTTTGTTAAAAATGCGGGTCGATTTACTCTTTATAGATACGGGGCGGTGCGGGACGGGTTTTACAATTGCGGGGCGGGGCGGTTGCGGGCTGAGGGTGTGTTTTGCGGGGCGGGTGCGGGCTATAAATTCCGGCCCGCGCAGGGCTCTAGTATATAGCCGATTAATGATCTCTGTTTCATTTTATTCGTTATAACATTACTCTTTTATTGTTCAGATCAGCATGTATTTCTGTTCTTTATTTATTTGACATAAAATATGAATGAAATTTATATAATTTTAGCAAATGTAAATGAGTGTAGTCACATAGTTGTATATACTTATATATTAGCATTTAAATGATACTATTAAATGTCTCTGATATTTGAAATGGTAAAATACAAAACGCTTATTGTTGAATAAAACAGGGCCTTGAATTCTCATTATAATTCTCAAAATTAATAATCAGTCAAGAGTAAAAAGGTTATAATAATATTTACCATTATTATAACATGGACTATAAATTTTACCATGCACAGCCAAAACCGGGACGATTCATGCTTTCATACATGAGACCTATGTGCTTTCACAAAATTAACCAAATTAAAAAAAAAATATTTCTGAATGGTACCGGTTGTGGAGAAATTCAAAAATTTACTTTTAATAATTTTTTTACCTGATATGGTTCAAAATTATCTTAAAAACAATGAGGGAATCCCATTAAACTGTCTCTCAAGAAGTCTTTCACGTATTCTTTTTTTCTAACAGAGGAATACATATATATATTAAAGTTTATTATGCTATATATTAAAATTGGTAACAGTTACGTTATATAAGGTAAAATAGTGGAATTAAAAGAAAATAGGCTCTCTTAGCCTTAATAATTTCATGGAATCAACTTGTTAACCTCTGGTTTTGGAAATGTACTATTTTTCCTATCTTAATCATGGTTTGTAAATGATTTACTAAAATTATAACATTCTTGTTTCATTATAAATTTTTCCTTATCTTTTACTCTCTCTGTCTGTCTGTCTGCCTGTCTCTCTCTCTCTCAATCAATCAATCAATCATGTTTATGAATCTGCTCAATTAGCACAAGCAGCGAATACACCATGCAGTTCAGGTTATTTTTATTGCAGGAATTATTTCATCAATGGTCTGTAATCCGGAGTAAATCAGGAGTAAATTTGTAGAATAAATCAGGCTTTATAGTGTTTATAATTGAAATACGTTCACTCATGTTTTTTTCACGTTACATTTTTGATTAGAGGAAACACATTAACATATATATGTGCAAAAAACACCAGAAAATAATATACATACGTGTAAAAGTATAGAATAATTTAATGTGTATTTTACTTGCTTGTTTTTCCTTTTTTTGCCAGGGCTCAAGTACAAAGACCTGTGAAATGTATACACAATCAGTAATCAAATAATCACACACCTGTATCTTCACGAACGTTTTGTTTGTGAAACGTCGTCAAGCCGAGATGTCGTCAAATCCGAAATCGTCCAGCTCGAATATAATCCTGTCATAATCAGGCATTTCGGTAAGGCGAAATCAATTTTATTCTTTTTGTTTGGCATAATTATGTGATTAATTTATAAAACTTAAAATATTTGGATATATTGTAAGACCGCGCGTATTTGTGTGAAATAGCTGATCAATGATCCATGTCTATCGATAAGGGTAAAAAATACAACTGGTCTGGTTGGCATTTAGTGTCGTCTGGTTGGCAGTACCGCCAACCAGACCGCTATATGTGATGTATAATGTCACCCTCTATGCATCAGTGCACAGCCAGTCACACCATACCATTTAATTAGATGAATAGCTATAAAAACAAATGGGGAGTGTTTAATCTGTGTACCACTACAATATAGTACCGTATAGTAGTGTTGATATTAATCATATATAGCAAGCTGTATTAATATTCATCAGAAATCAGTGTTCATACCAAACAATCCAAAGTCGATAATATTTACTGTATTAAAATTGAAAAAGGAAAACAATAGAAATATCCTAAGGAATGATTAATTAATAGCAAAATAATAACTATTTAGGAAGTAGAATAATAACTGTACGGATATATTTCATATATTTCTTTTTTTTCAATTCAGTAATTGTCCATTGAACAGTAGTTTGTTATGACCCTCAAGATCAACATCACAAATATATAAATTAAGGGTTTTTTACATGTATATGTGGGTAAATGTACGATGTTTCGTTTCTGTTTTTTCGTCCTGTATATGTAATAGTCATTTTTATATTATCTGTTCTATGATCGTATGTAATATGTTTTCTTTTTGTTTGAAAACAAAAGTCTTGCATCACTCTAGTGAGTGGTGCAAAAATAAGTTAATGTTTACCTCCAATGTATATATGCACTATATTGTAAAAATTTTGATTTAAATGTTATTTAATCATTGCCATTTCTTGGATCTAGTACCATCTGTTGGAACTACCGACAAAAGTATGTTTATTTGCAGATGCATTATATCAAAAAGTAATTTATCCAGTTATTGCTGGAACTATTTGTCATCTTTTGGAGAGAATAACTGATAATATCTGGATAACAGTAACTAACTGATAATAGGTGTAGTGTAGATAATGTGGTTTAAACTGATTATTGTACATATTGGATATTGAAAGTAGTTTTTATGATTTATATGAAATAATGTTGATGATTTATAATAAATACCAGGTTTTCTTTAATGTTCTGTACCTGAAATATTTCATGTACTGTGACCACTAAGTATGACACCTGACTCTATCAGACAGTCTTCTCACCAAAGGCTACTTTTACACCAAAAGTAAACTCATTAAAAGATTCCGTTATGTCCTGAAAAGTTCACAGATAACTACCCACACGCAGTAGCACAAGCTAAGGCCTTTCTTACTAATTACTCACAAATAAATTAAAATATTTAAAATTTGCTTACTAGCATGGTTTGGCTAAACGTATTGTATTTAATATTTATAAGCAAAGGTTACAGTTATATAGAATGATAAACTCATTCAAGGTTACTGTAAAATGGATACTGTTGTCAATGGTATATACACACCATCACCCAAGTAATTACTCTACTGTACATATAATCAGATAATAAGCCTGGTGGGTTATCTGTTAATCTGTTTATACAGCTATTCACCTAATTAGATGGTATGGTGTAACTGTCTGTGCACTGATGCATAGAGGGTGACCATATACATCACTTTTAGTGGTCTGGTTGGCAGTACTGACCAGTAGTGTTTTAGACCTTATTTTGAACATCAGAAGCTTTTGAAGTACTCATATGAAAACATCGGTATCCGGATAGTTTTTTTTTGTCCTTTTTTCATACATTCCATACATCTACAATTGTACAGAATGGTTTACCTATAGTATTTCAAACGTTTATACTATTGAATTGAACCTGTGTATCGTCCTAATGGACAGGCCATACACGCCCTGGTTACGTCTCGCAATAGGCTGTGGTTAACATGGCGGCGCGTCTCAGGAGCTGCGTCGTAACAAGCAGTGGATTCAGCCATACGTCCTGTCCAGCGGCGTCGCATTTACGCTCTATAAGCAGTGGTCACGGGAGGTCACGCGCTGTGTTCAGAGCAAACGTCGTATTGATATAACACCAAGAATTTGTATGCCGCCCATACTCAGTGTGTTGACATTTTCTAAGCCATTATAGTGCTGGACACGAATGCCTGTGGTTTCTAGGTGTTGAGGGTCACTGACCCGCATATGAACCATGCTAACCGCATGTTTCTCTGCATCTGTGTGCCGCTGGATCGTTAGATACGCCTGACTGCATGATATCTGGGTTCTTGTGCAATCCACACCAGTGTTATTTTTGAGCAGCCGAGCGAATTTGAATAAAGCGCATTGGGACGAGACAACGAACTGGTATTTCATGGATTCCAAGCATGGCAATAAGCGGGATTATGACAATATTCTATGATATTAAACGGTAAGATTTGCCATTGTAGGACCTATTTGTTTGAAATGGTTAGGGATTTCAGATTTATATGACAATAAACAGGAATTTTCTGTAAACCTATATGACACAAAGTGGGTTCGACTGTATATTAATCATTTGTGTGTGTGTGTTTTTTTTGTGACAGAATCAGGGGAAACATGAGTAGGACAGCAATAGTTAGTCGATGTCGCATGTTCGTTTTTGTTGGTGTTATCAGTGCAATCCTGATTGTGTACATATCATCCAGTTACTTCCCAATCTGTCTACTCACACTCACCAGGGTAAGTTACATCATCATATATTAATTTTATTGATTTTGTACATGCTTTGCAACTACTTCACAGTCTGTGCATTTACGTTGCATATGAGGTATAAGTGGGGTCATTATTGTATACAGCAACCACGGGTCAGAACCACGCCGCTATTGGCTGGAGGGGAGATCGCCATGGCGTTTTGGGATAGCCAATGGGAGATCCTGCTTGTCGAGTGTTAGACTGGTATCCGTCATAGACATTAACACTACATAAGTTTTATGTAAGCAAAACAACCCTAACGTGCCTAATGATAATAACAAAAAATGAATATATAATTAATAATTAAATAATAAATAGCATTATTATTAAGATAAATATTATATATATATATAAATCGTCCAGTTTAAAACTGGGCCAGCACTGATTAAAATTTTGATCTGGGCCGGACCAGATTACAATCCTTTGATGAAGACTTCAGGATTTAGATCTGGTGTGGACTGATTTTAAACTGGGCCAGCCAAAATTAGAATTTTGATCTGAACCGGTCCTACATTCAGAAAATTCCTAGCATTTACTATAAACATATATATAATTATTAACTAACCAGTTTTTACCATTAATTTTTTAATAAAGCTACTCGCAACTTTGAAGTTTGATAATCATTCATAGCTGAATGGATTCCCACATGTTCCCACATATTCACAATGCTACATTATAGAACAAATTTGTGTTAAAGAAGGCGCTAAAGTGTAAATAGCCTTTGATCCTAAAATTTTATCTTTAAGAATAAAAATTAAAAGAGATAGATTAGTAATAGAAGCCTTTAGACATTTTGGGATTCAACACTTTTTAGCTCAGATGACTATAAGTCATCTGAGCTAAAGTCGTGGTCCATTGTCCGTTGTCATTCCGTCTGTCCGTCCTGCCATACAGGCATAAGACAGGCACGGTCCGACACCATTGGATCTATGCATCCGAAATTGGCATGGAGTTAGATGTCCCTATGTTCCCCTACCTAACCCAAAACTGATGTGTTTGACTTCGTTTCTTTGAAGAAAATTAAGGAAAAACTTTTTTTTATTAAAAACTTATCTTCACACTTCAGGACTGCCTAGTGTCAAAACCTCTCATCTGTTTTCTTCATATTTATCATAACTTCCTTTATAGTTCCTATGTACATGCCAGAAATTAGGTCAGTATTACGTAATTTGTAAAAGTTATGGGCCAAAACATAATGCAATTTGTAAAAAACGAGGTGACATTTAATCACTTACCACACTAATTGTTAGAGAAAAGGGGTTGTTTTTTAGGGATACAACTTTAATAAAAATTCAGTTCTGTACCCAAAATAAAATCAGAATTTTGTAAATTTTGTAAGATAGTATCATAAATATAGAATTGGAAGCTTAAATTTTGCCCAATTTTGACCATGGCACGTTAATTTCCTGTAAGTACATTTGATTATATTTTTTTTTTCAATAGACCATCCACTGGTCACTTCATCCTTGCCTGGGTAAACTAATAAGTTATGTAACACTGGTGGAGCATCCCTATAGTCGCAGTTGTAGAAATATTTTCAAGTGACCTCCCCCCCCCCCCCCCCCCCCAGCTGACACACCCGCCACCCATTTAATATGTTGCAATACATATTGTTATTGTTAACTGTAATTTTCTAATTGTAAAGCTGTTCCCAATCCAATGTACATAATTTTTTTGCATACAGTTAGATGTCCCCAAAATCTCCTACCTTACCGTAGATTGGCTCACAAGGGCTTTGTTCCTTCGAGATATTAAGAAAAAAAAGTCCGTTTTACCGGTTGTTACACCTCAAGAATGCCTAATGTCGAAACCACTGATCGTTTTTTTTTTATTATATTTAGTATGCAAATTCTTCCATACATTTCCTATATACATACCAAAAATTAGGTCAGTATTGCGTAGTATGTTATGGGCCCAAACATAATGCATTTTGTAAAAATATCAGGAAATATATTTACTCACCAAAGACTTTTTTTCAGGGACATAACTACAATCAATCAAGATCTAAAAGTAAACCAAAAGTAAGACCTGAATTCACAAATTTTATAAGTTATTCGCAAAAAAAAAAAAACCAGTACCTTAAATTTTGCTCAATTTTTGCCATGGCATATTTTCCCCTGTAAGTACTGTTGATTTAATTTTCATATCATATCATAATTTTCATATCATGCAATTGACCAAAAACTGTAGCTTTTATTTAAGTTTTTATGAGATCATGTCGCAACTATGCTAAACTGAACCTCTATATTTGTCCTCTTGTAGATCTTTTTTTCCCATTATGCATGCTTGAAGCGAGGCATACTATTCAGCCAGCCAGCTCTTGGGTGGCTTCAGCTGGACCTTACTGTCCAACCCCCGCCTATAGATTTTGTTTAGGCCAAAAACATAACAATGAACAAAAATAAAAAAAAAAAGTACTGGATTATAATAACAACTCTAAGAAAAATTAATGGAAAAGGAATTTTATAGTTAATGAGTAACAGGGAATTACCTTGCATTTACTGATGTTTTATGAATCTTCAATTGATGGCAGAAAATGTATTCCAAATGACACCATGCAGTCACAATTGGGTATTTTCCATTTCAATCATAAAAATGAAAAATAAATCATTAAATAAATTTGTTTACTATAACGGATTATATGAAGAAAATTAATGATAAACAAGGATGCAGTAGATCATATTAAATTAATCTAACTTTCCAGGTCTTTTCCAGGTGTTTTATTTGTTTGTTTATTTTTAATACCAAATTAAAAAAAAAAGGAATATATCAAAACTTAAAAATATTACTGAGACAAGTGCTCATTAAAGATTTCAATATTTTTGACTTATGACATTTGGACTCATGGCTGAATCAGCTGGTACATAATACTAGGTTAAATAATCAAAATTTATAGTACTAGTACCTTTATTATAGGTTTAAATCAAACAGATTTTTTAAATTCCAGTTTACTCCTACAATATATTAGGTGTTTTGATCCTTGGGTTATTTTAACACGAGTTAATTTCATAACTGAGATTAATTTTCTTTTTTTTTTCTGATACATGTTTTAAAAAAAATAAAAATATTCAAATGTGATAAAATAATCAGATCTTAGACAAGTTCTCATTATGATGTCTATAATGTTAATAATTGTCATAAGTTTTTTGCTATGTTTAGTGTGTAGACGGTATTGTGACAGTATTCAAAGGTAAATATGATAGTTTTTCTTATATAATGAAAGCCATAAAACCAGGTGCTTAGGATCTTTATTTAAATTTGTGAAATTTGTATATCCTGTATTCTCATTAGTTTCGTTTGACTGAACTATATAAATACTAGACACTGAGTAAATACTTTATAATTGTATTTGAATATGAATACAAATATTCAATAGTTCCATCATGAAAGTGAATACAAATACTAAAACAGGTTAAGAGAAAGTATATGAATGCAAGGGCAAATACTTTCAAAATGAATTCATGAATGCGTTCATGAATACATTTGAATGTTATTTTAATGATTATTTTTTCAATAATATTATTTGAATAATCTTTTCAGATGATACTATTAGTCCTTTTTTTTAATTTTTAATTAAAATTATAATTGGTCCAATAATTGCAATTTATTTTTAATAAATAGTTAAACTTTTATACAATTTGTGTTTTATAATAGAAATAAAACTTTATGTGATATTTAGAAAAAAACAAAAAAAAATTACAAAACGAGAAATTTTAAATGTATTAGAATGTAATAAAGTGATTGATGAGTAAAAAACCACTGGCTTCACTGACCTCAGTGTAACTTGTTTTAGGCATACAGGTGATGATGCAGCTACATGTACTAACATATGTTAATATCTATCAGTACAATGTACTCTAAACTCAGGAATTCCTTTAATATGAGCCAAACTAAAATGGTTTTACAAAATATTTTAACAGCTTGTATAAAGGATCAATAATTTTAATATTATTTTATATATATCAAATCTATAACATACTAAATAGAACATTAAAAAAAATTACTGTGATAATTAATGGCAGGATGTATGTAATTATACCAGATGTTATTTACATCCAAATGCTTGTTATAAATAATATTCCGTTTATATTTAAGTGTCATATCATATTTCTTGAATGGTTATTCATTCTTCATGTTAATGAACTGTTGTTTAAAGGAGTCCTAAAGCTAACAAAATGTTTTTATTATTAGGGATACTTGTCAGTGCAGTGCTGGTGGAAAAAGAAATAATTGAAAAGAATCATGTTTATTTTAGTGATATGTTTTAATTGTTATACCCACAAGTTGAAGAAATATATGCTCACAATATGTAATGTGATACACACCTTATGGTCAGCCACACAAACACAAAAGAAATCCTTTGATTCACAAGGAACAATAAAAAGATGATCTGTGGAACTAAAATCAAGCAGCAGAAATTTATATACATATATATATATATATATATAATTATATATATATAAATATATAATATATATATATATAATATCACACCATTTGACTATAGCAATTACACAAGTATTTTTTTCATTTTTTTAATAGTTCCATAAAATAGAGTATTATAGATTTGACAGGGCACAAAGAAAAATTTATGATATGTGTTGTGCTATCATTACAGGTTGGATATAATCCAAGTGGCAAAAATGTGAGTTTTTCCTTATGTCATTTGCTTACAAGTAAAAAGACCCCAAATTATATGTTTACGTGGAGGCAATATTGATTTACTGTTTAAAGCTTGAGACAAAAGAGTCATGAAGACAAGTTTTTTCTATTCTCGAAATTGTGTGAAGTATTTCTTGGTTTAAAATGGTAAGCTTCTTTTACTTTAATTAGTGTTAAAAATCAAACTGCCGAATGAAGAGGAATTTCAAACAAAAAAAAAGTTGTGTGCTGTTATAAGATAGATTAAATTGCATTACTCCATAAATGTTTCTTATATGTTATAACAGGTTCAGTTGTGGTACATTCAACCAAAGATTTCTGATCTCAACAAGGGGGAACCATTTATTCTGGATAAGGCAGTTTTGGATCACCTTGGGATTCCGCCAAAAAGGCACATCACTTTAAACAAAAAGACACTCAACAACTTTGTATTTGTGACAGCCAGCAGTTACAATCACTTCACACAGAGCCTGGATGCTATTGCTTCAGTTCAGTATCACTTCCCCAACTATAACATCATTTACTATGATTTAGGACTTTGTCCGTGGCAGATTACAAAGCTTTTGAAGACATGTAATGTTATTTACCGCAAGTTCCAGTATCATCTCTACCCATCTCATATAGGTGAAGACCTTGGCGCTTGTGCTTGGAAACCAATTGTCATACAGGTATGTTTTAATGACTGCTACTCTTTTTAGTTGTGAATTGAGAATCTAATTTTAATAAATTGAATTAAATTGGAATTTTTTTCCCTAGCCTGTTGATTTGGAATTAGGGGATCATGAAATTTTGTGAATTGTTATTGAAGAATCAACCCCAAGTCTGATAATAGTTACATCAATATTTGCTCCATGCACCGTCACAAACTGCCGTAACTGTCAGAGTATGCATTTTCTTAGATTTTATAGGGAAAAAGCTAAAAAAGCTTTAATAATCTTCTCGGAAACTGTCCAGCTAAATTGTCCAATATTTCACAGAAATGATCCCTAGAACAATCTTTCTCAAGTTTGTTCGAATGGTTCCAGTTTTGAGTTTTTTGGCCGAGTTACAGGAGGTTGAACTTTGTTAACTGTGCAAAAAAGGATATTTAAATTTAAATCTCAGAAACGGCTGGAGCTATCATCACCAAATTTTATGCCAATGTTGGTCACATAAATCATATCTGAAATTGAAGTATTGAAGGCGCCACCTGCATCGGCCTTTTTTGTACGGGGTCATTAGTGCCTGTATCACACTGAGGGCTACAAAAAACTTCTTCTCTGAAACCATATGGCCAAAATGTTTAATATCGCACAGAAATGATCCTAAGGTAGTGCTTTCTGAAGTTTGTTCAAATGGTCTTTTTTTCAGTGACTTTTGGCTAAGTTAAGGGAAGCTGAATTTAGTCATATGCCATAACAGCCCATTTTAGCTCAGTGGCTACAAAGATCTTCTTCTCAAAAACCACTGGGCCAAATTCTTAAATCTCACACATTAATTATCCTCAGATGTTGATAATTCAAGTTTGTTCAAATGGTTTTGGTTCAGTGCTTTTTGGCTGAGTTACGGGAAGCTGAACTTAGCCAGTTTTCTGTATCTTCCTATATGAGTTATAAACTTGCGAAACGTTTTTCGACTGATGTCACTGAAGCCAGTTTGTTAAATATTTTACAAGAATAATTCCTACAATAATTCTTATAATAATTGTCATTAATGGTTCCACATGAATGATTTTTGGCTGAATTATGGAGATTGAATTGAGTCATTTTACCATATATGTTAGCTGTGTGATGCTGTTGCATCTAGCCTGGCACCAGTTTATCAGCATCTATTACATCATGCAACTAGACATTTAGATTTCAGGTTATATTTGGTTAATATTGACAAGAAATTTTGTTTAAAAGCCTTTAAAAAATTTAGATTTATGATTTAAGTTATTCATCATATCAGGCAACGTTACAATTATGGATATTTAGCTTTCTGTGGCTATATAAAGACAACTGTATGTGGATTATAAATTATTGGTATCCCTACTCAACTTAATTCAAGAATTTGCCATCAGTGATATATATCTGTATTTTAATTTTGCATTCAGTATGCATCCGTAATAATTTTACATATATTCCTGATTTCTTTTTTTATAAAAAGTCAGCTGAAAAGCATTTTGTATTGGGAAAATAAATTTCAAAGTTATTTCAAGTAGGGACTACTTTTGTGTACAGATGGCAGCACTTGGTTTACCATTTGCAGATTGCCAGTGCCTTGATGTTGGCCATTAGCCTAGATGATGTCAGCTCTATAAATAGTTTTGGCACAGTGCCAGGATTGGAAAAAGTGCAGCCAGTTATAGATCAAGAGTTCACTCAGTGCAGTTGCTGCATTCTATTTATAGCTTTGGCAGACTGCTCACTGCATCATATTTGGCACCAAAGTTCAGCCTGAATCTATTAATAGCTTTGGCAGATTGCCAACTGTGTCAGATTATGCAACAGGTCAAGAATGCAGCCAGGTACAGGTCAAAAGTTCACTCAGTCTAGCCAGGTGCAGGTCAAGAGTTCACTCAGTGCAGTAGCTTGAGGCAGCAATTTGTCACAGGTCACTCGGGGGCAACTGCCTTACTCACCCAAGCCTTGTCAGCCCAGTGCATCAAACTCTGGGGAAGTTTGATGTATTGGACTGATACCTGTCTATGCTTCTTTGATGGTATTCTCATTTACAAGACAGGTGGTGCCACCTACATTGACTTTTGCAGTGTATGCGCCTGCTTATTTCTACAGAGGAATTTGATACATCAGCCTAAAATTGGGTATGTTTATACATATCGGGTAGCTATATAGTGTACAAGACTGGTGGTGCCACCTACAATAATTTTTGCACAGTGTATGTCCCTGCTTATTTCACAGGAGGGGTTTGACATATTAGTCTGACATTGGGCCTATGTATATATCTCTTTGTTGTATATAAGACTGGTGGTGCCAGCTACGATCATTGTATACGCCAAAACAGAGTTGATTGGGCAAAAATTTTGCATGTTTATAAATCTCCCATAGCTCTCTATCATACGCAATACTGGTGGCGCCACCTGCAATCATTTTTGCACAGCGACCGTCTGTTTGTTTGCCGTGGGATAAAATCACTCATATCTCGGCAGTGGTTTGACATATCTGCCTAAAATTTTGCATCTTTATACATCTTGGATAGCTTTCTGGATTTTGTGGCAGGTGGCGCCACCTACATTTATGTATATGCTGCAGACATTCAGGCTTATATCTCAGGACTGGTTTGACATATCCCCCTGAAATTTTGCATGTGTATAGATCTCACATATCTCCTAATCATACATAAAATTGGTGGCGCCACCTGCCACCATTTTTGCACAGCGTCTGTCTGTTCATGTGCCTTGGGATAAAAACACTCATATCTCTGCATTGGTTGGACTTATCCACCGGAAATTTTTCATTTGTATACATCCTGGACAGCTTTCTTGATTGTATGACAGGTGGCGCCATCTACATTCACATTTAAGCTGCAGACATCCAAGCTCATATCTCAGGAACCATTTGACCGATTGGGCAAAAATTTTGCATGTTTATAGATCTCACATAGCTCTTTATCCTACGCAAAACTGGTGGTGCCACCTGCAATCATTTTTGCACAGCATCCGTCTGTTTGTTTGCCTTGGCATAAAATCACTCATATCTCCGCAGTGGTTTGACATATCTGCCTAAAATTTTGCAGGTGTATACATCTTGGATAGCTTTCTGGATTTTGTCGCAGGTGGCACCACCTACATTTATGTATACGCTGCAGACATTCAGACTTATATCTCAGGACTGGTTTGACATATCCCCCTGAAATTTTGCATATGTATAGATCTCACATAGGTCTTAATCATACACAAAATTGGTGGCGCCACCTGCCACCATTTTTGCACAGCGTCCGTCTGTTTTTCTGCAGTGGGCTAAAATCACTCATTTCTCAGTAGTGGTTTGACTTATCTGCCTAAAATTTTGCATGTTTATACAAAATGGACAGCTTTCTGGATTTTGTGGTAGGTGGCGCAACCTACATACTCATTTTGGCTGCTGACATCCAGGCTATTATGCAACATACCTCACTCTATTTCCCCTTCCCACTCAATCCATGCCACACTTCACCTTTCCTACTCTGATTTTTGCGGAAACAAGAGGTCGCTTGTTGACTACCCGTATTCTAGTTTTTGTGTTGGGTGCACCCATGCCAGAATTGCAGCAATGATGTTTGTTTAATTGTTCTTGTTCTAAGTGTTTAGTACTTGCATTGTTCATATACATGTTACACATGTTCTTGAAAAGTAATGGTCCAGCATTGAAGCATTATACCTGGTGTAATCTCATTGCACAGGTTCGCATTAGGCCTGTAGGCCTTGTTCCTTATTGCAGTATTACATGGTTTAAGGCCACAATTTTCAAATATTACACAGTACAATACACACATTTGAACTTTTTTTAGCGAACCTGTGAGCTTATGCGATGGCGCAGCGTTGTCCGTCTGCCGTCCGCTGTCGTCCTTTCATTAACCCATGCTACCCCAAAAAATGCTTGGAGCTAGCATCACGTAATTCAATGCAAAAAATCAGTCATCTAAACAGCTCTATTGGAGGTTGCTTATTTTTTTGCTATCTGCATTTACTTAGATTTTATAAGGATAAAGTTAAAAAAATTAAATGTTCTTCTCCGAAACTGTCCAGCTAAATTGATCAGTATTTTACAGAAATAATCGCTGAAACCATCTCTCTCATGCTTGTTCGAATGTTTCCAGTTCGGTGAATTTTGGCCGAGTTACAAAAAGCTGAACTTAGTCATTTGGCCCAAATAGGATACTAAAATTACAATATCACAAACGGTTGGAGCATTTATCACCAAATTTTATGCAGATATTGGTCACATAATTCATAATTGAAAATGAGGTATTGGTTGCAACACCTGCATCGACCTTTTCTGTTTAGGGGTCATCAGTCATTAGTACAATAACCTATATTTTTCAGGAATAACCGGTGCTTACATCCCCAAATTTTATCCAAAATTCTGTCACATATCAAATGTTGTGGGATTGAGCGCGACCTGCATTAACTTACATTTTACGGAGGAAAAGCTTCAAAACTTTGAAAATCTTCTAATCTGAAATCATTCCGCCAAATGGTTTAATATTTCACAATGATCCCAGAGATCAGCTCTCTCAATTTTGTTCAAATGGACTTGGTTTGATGAATTTTGGCCGAGTTAAAAGAATTTGAAATTAGTAATTTGGCAAGTAAGCATCTATTTATTAATAGCGTAAGGCGAATTTTGTAATTTTCCGTATCTCCACTAATACCACTGTATACGGATTGCCGTGATTTTCGACATATGCTCTGGGTTTGTCCGAAGAGATTCCACCCAATTTTATTTACAATATTTTCGTATTACGTGCATAATAAATAACGGGTGCCTCTTTTTTCTTTGTGTCTTCGGGACCGGTAATACAATGTCCATAGAGTACGTGATGGCGGGACACAGTTTTTCTCCTGGGGCCCTATCTTGGCTTTTCTTAAATTTGCGGTGACTGTCCCGAAATAATCCCCATTATTGATTCCTTCTCAAAAGGCAACCTCCGCGCAGCGAAAAGTTCTATTGTGCACAAGGAGATCTTGCGTGGGAAAATGCTAAAAAGGGGGATATTTTAAAGGATGAATTTCCGAGCGGTAGTGAATGCAGGGAAGTGTGTAAAACCTGGGTCTTGCGGTCCCCGCACCCCAAAAACTTATTTCCTCATTTTCCATTATTTAACTATATATCAGAGCTCTTCAGAATAACAACAGGGTTCGTGCTCCGTTCATAACAACCATGCAATTTAAAGTTGGCAATAATATAAAAACCGAAAGGAATTGTTGATAACTTACATTTCAAGCAACTACAGGTTAAAAAATAATGTTTTTTAAATGTTTTTAATTATTATATTATACTTTTTAAAACGCTGCACAAATGAAAAAAATAGCAAATATAAAATTATAAATAACAACTGAGACAGGATAGTAAAAATACATACAAACACAATAATAAATCACATGGGTGTTATGGCTAAACGTGATGTGAAATATGTACTAAAGAAATGTTAAAACAACGAGTAAACGGGGTCCGTGTAAATCGTGAGGTCCGTGCGCCAGGGTCCGTGTTTTTTTTATCAAATTATTTTACAGAACTGACTATTTTTTTATGTTTTAACCAAAAAATATTAAAAAATGTCTTTAGATACGATTATGCTAAAATATCTGGACAAATTACCATGAGAGTTTAAGAATTACAGATTTTTCATGGGGTCCAGGATCCGAAGTGGGGTCCGGGTCTGCACATTGCCTAAATTCAGTAACTGACTGACTGAAAAACATTGGCTCAGCTTTCATACAGAAGGGTCTTTGGGAGTGCGTGATATTTTAAATAAATAAAGCCATAACATGTACCACATAATATAATGCTATCACGAACTTTTGCGCAGTGGGATGTCCGACCATGTGAGTGCTCAGTTTTGGGCGTGATAACGGGAATGCAATGATCGAATTGACGACTCAGCGCTAAATCTATACTGCACTACCATGCAAGATAACACGTTCCTTTACTGGCGGATTCACGAGCTAGGAGGGCAATTTTAAATGGTGATGTTCAGTGTAATGTATATTTTCATATAAAAATGATTTCATTTATCGTAACACTATATGCATAACACTATGCATATAATGGATCTATATATTAATAGCGTAACGCGATTTGTGTGATTTTACGTATCTCCTCTGACACCACGGATTGGCGTGATTTTCGTCATACATATGCTCCGGGTTTGTCCGAAGACTAAGCTCTTTACACAGCGCTTTACCTATAGGGCCATTACCTATATCGTAAGGCGCTGTTTGTTATGACCTCGTATCCTGAATTGCTACACCAGAGGGGAGCACTGTATTTTTTGTCCAATCAGATGAGACCTTGTGCTGGAAGACAAAGCCAAGCGAGGAATACACGGAGCCAATCATGTTCATTTCGTTTTGAGTGACACAGGCTCAGAGAGAATTGCCCCTGACGTGGTTTGCTTAGGGTCTTGGGCACATAGGATGCTCGGCCGGTGAGCTGTAATTCAAACGAAACGTAACAACAAAGATTGCGTGCACACCTCGCTGGCTGGTTTCAGTTCTGCAGACAACAGATACATGGCTACGCTAACACAGTCATAATGTCATAATCGAATCGGTCGATGATGCGAGAATGCAGAGGGAGCAATTTAAATTCGACCGGAAACTCATCAAGCGGCGCTTGAAGCGCAGCAATGGGCGGAGCCAGGATGCCTGTCGAGTGTTTGTTTATTGGCATCTGATTGGCTGCTTGTCACATCATACGCACGTTTATTTCAGCGGACAACGAACCGCCATCTGGTGTCTAAATATATCATAAACGGTCAAAGCTGGCAGCGTGAAAATCAGTTGCTTCTTTAGAAGCGCAAGATTTCCGCTGCCTCGGGAGCGTATCCGAAGACATTCCACCATTCTTACTAGAACGTATTCGCCCAGGTCATCCAGAATCCGACACAAGGTCAACTTAAAGACAGAACACTTACACCAAAAGTCGGATTCAAAGAGATCTTATGACGGTAACATTGTACAGCCAAGACATTAAACTATGACAGACTATTTGACGTCAGAACTAAATGCTCGCCTAAAACCGTGCGTAGTACGGGTATTTGCTAGTGCTAGTACTTACATAACAATCTCAGGAAAAAAGAGGAGCTAGAATCACCAATTTTTGTGCAAATGTTGGCCATGTGACACATAATTGAAATTTTTTTGTGGCGCCATCTACATCGACCTGTTTTTTTACAGTCAGAAATTAATTTTAGTCATTTTCAGCTTTTAGAATGATATATTGGCAAAACCTATAATTGTAAATACTAGAGTTAAAACACTGTACTTCATTTATATTTAGCATGCCTGGTAAGGGGATAGGTCTCTTTGATTAACTAATGCTACTTAAGGTCTCATGTATTTGCATCTTCTGTTATTGTAAAAACTTGTAAGAATGTATTTACAACACATACCGGTATGTATATATTTCATTCTAAAATAAAATTGTGTTTTTCAGGAGGTGATGAGGGTTTATGATGGAGTGATGTGGTTTGACGCCTCAATCAGATTTATGACTTCTGACCTCTCTGCTCTTCATCGCTGGACGTTGAAGTCAGGCGGTGCTGCCATCTGGATAAAAACTGGTCATTCCATTTACGCTGCAACTCACCCGTCTACATATATATACCTACCGGCAAACTTAACTCTTCTAAAGAAAACTGAGATGCGCGGAGGAGGTTTAATGATGATATACAACACTAAAGATATTTATGAGAAATTGCTGAAATGGTTCGTTTTGTGCAGTTTAGAAAAAAATTGCATATCACCCATATATGAATTCAATTGTCAATTTGAGAGTCATAACCATTATAACCAGTATACACACTGTCACAGATATGACCAGTCAGTGGTCAATCTGCTTTATATCAGTAATTTTGATTTTCTTCCAGATATAAACCTTGGCCATATTGCTAAGGTTCACCGCAGGGTGTCTCACATGTTTAAATTGAGGTCATGTGCCTAGCAATTTTTAACTCATCAGAAAACAAGTCAAATTAGCTATAGCAATTGTGCTTTGTCAATTGGCTATTAGGGTATGTTAGATTTGCATGAACCTTTGAAACATTGGACCAACAAATCCCAAATTTTATGTACTGGTACTGTTAGATGTCCCTTAGTTCTCCTACCAAACCCAAATTGGTTCATTGCGACTGTTGAATCCTAAGGAATTAATGCAAAAACCTCAGTCTTCCATCGAAAATATAATGTTTCACTTCAGGACTGCCTAATACCAAAATGTCCTGCCAATTTTTGTTCTTATTAAACATAAAGATTTCGCAATATATTTCCTATGAACATGCAAGATATGAGGTCAATAATGCTTAATTTGTAGAAGTTATTGGCCATAACATGATGGACCTCGTCAAAACATCAGAAGAGATGTTTACTCACTTGACATGGTATATTTGAAGTTAAAGAGTTTTTAATAGCGATCAAACTTTGTCCGTCGTCTGTCCATCTGTCTATCTGTCCGTCTGTCCATTAAGAGGACACACAACTTTAATGCTGGACCTTGCACTCTAAACTGAAAACCTATAGAGTTCCATAAAACCTGAAACCTGGTGGCACCACCTGTATTTTTTTTTAAATTTTTTAACACATTTTAATTTCTTTATTTTTGAGACCTTCAGGTGAAGAAGTTCGTCTGTTGACAGGGCATAAATCATAACTGATAGACCTAGAATCTTATAACTGTACATCAAAGGAGGTCCTAAGCCAGTCTCCTGAGAAACCCGAAATTAGCTGTCCGTCGGTTTACAGGGCACAGATCGTAACCATTAGACCTAGAAACGTCCAACTCTACATCCAGGGAGATCTGAAATATTGTCATGCTTACCCATATTTTTTTCAAATTACACGCTGGAAACATGATTTTAAGCACCCAGTCAGTCAGACGGGGCACAAATTTTATCCACTAAGCTTAGAATCCTCTAGCATGACATTCTGGCGGGTCCTGGGTAAATCTGAATGGAGACCCGAAATAGGGTCATGTTGACCTATATTTGTGATCTATGGGCCAAAAAAAATTTCATCTTGAAAATCAGCCGGGCACAAATTTGCTAACCCTAGAATATTCCAATGAAATATACAGGAAAGTCATGGGCAATCACCATGGAAGCCTGAAATTAGTTCATGGTGACCTATATTTTGCATGTTACCGGCCAAAACATCTTGGGCAATCTCTATGAAAATCTGAAATAAGGTCATGGTGTCTACATTACCCAAGCAGTCAGACAGGCTACTAAAACTTTACTGTTGGATTTAGAATCTCAAGTTTTAAATTTCCCTTCAAAAATGTGCATGGTCATTTTTAGCTCAGCTGAGTGCTTACAAAAAGGCTAGATTTCATGGGAACGGCTAGACATATATTATCATGAAACTTTTTCTTTTTTTTGATTGCAAGAAATTTGAATGAATATACCACTTACAAAATTTGGCATTCAGATTATAAAATTCCTTTTGTGATTGTTTTCTTAGTCAGCTGAGCGTCGTGACCCATGGGTCACTTGATTCAACATTTATTATTATGTTTTGAGACATAGATATTACAATTCGTGACTTTCAAACAAAGGCTTTACATGTTATCCAAATTATTTGATGATGTGCATGTATCCAAATGAATAATGTAACTCATTTCAATATGCAAAATATAATGAATTTGACAACATGGATTTTCTAGAAACCTTTAAAAGTGTTAGTTTTACAACACTTTCGATTCTTTTTACAACTGTTTGTATTTTGAAGGTCTGTATAAGCATTTGGGTCAGATGCATATGTCTGTTTGTAACAATGTTTGTCTCTCTGTCTCTAGTGTTAATTCACAGTTTGACAGTGATTGCTTTCAAACTTACACATTTTATAGAAAACTAAATGTCCCAGAAGCCTATTGATTTTTGTCATGATTGGTCAAAGGTCAAGGTCATCAAAAACATAGAAAGATTATTTTCGTCAATACATCGTCAATATTAGACCTATCATCACAAACTTAGACTCAATTTCTTCCTCGGGGTTTTCTCCATTACCTGGTTTAACCGATTGGTTTCAATCCTGTGTCACTCTATTAGTATGTCTGTCTGTTTTTAGGTTTCCCTAAATTTCGCCTGTTTGCTGGTTCTTGCATCTTACATTTAGCAACCTAGAGGCCACCGTCTTGCAGGGATCCCTTTGAAACTGGTACATCTTATGTCTTATAGAAATATCTCGAAAGCGATTTTTTATATTTCGGAAAGTAGCCGCTAGGGGGCGCTACACGAGAAACACTACAACATATTGTTAAGATGTATCTCCGCAACTCTTAACCTTACCTATATAAACTATAGCTCATTTTCTTTCTCTATACCCTCCCCATTAGCTTATCTAGTCATTTGTTATCTCGGATATGTTACTTTGTCAATATGTTTGTCTGTTTGTCACTTGTCCTCAATTTCCCCTTCTTGCTTGTTCTTGTGTCTTATATTTAGCATTCAACATGCCAAAGTTTTGCAGTTATTACTTTTTAACTTACACACATCGTATATCGGGACGATTTCTTGAAGCTGTATTTGTATTTATAATAGGTTTAAGTTCAAGTTCAAGGTCATCAAAACGTGTCAAAATCTTATTTCAATCAAAATTTTGTCAATATTGGTCCTATCTTCACTAACTATAGATACTTTTCTTATGCTCATTATTTTGACTATTTCCACATCATCTCCGGAAAATGCTCGACCTCTGGTCGTCAAGTTTATTTGTTGATCTCTTTTATCGTTGAAAATCTCCTTTATTACTTAATGCTAAATAATTATTTGTTGTACCAATTTTATATGCACATATAAGTCTTGGGTAAATTTTCCAATCTAGACTTTGGACCTTAGTTGACAAACTTTTTTTTCTGTTGGACTTGAGATGGACTCCGAGTCTGATTCTGAATACATGTCTGAGGCCAGGACCGTTTAGTCCAAGTCTGAGTTACTTAAAATGTGGACTAGAGTA
Organism: Sipunculus nudus; assembly: GCA_026874595.1. Lineage (NCBI taxonomy): Eukaryota > Metazoa > Annelida > Sipuncula > Golfingiida > Sipunculidae > Sipunculus > Sipunculus nudus. The sequence continues at coordinate 53,672,683 of CM049309.1, forward strand.
TTTTAATACACAAAACTCATTAATTTGTCTATTTGTCTATGGTTGTTGTATTGTTATCATGGTATTGCTTGGAGGAAACGAATGCACATATTTTTCAGAACACATTTTACATAAGAGATGTCTATATTTAATGAGTCATGGGATGGAACGGCCAGCATCTATGTACCCGTCCATCTGTTAAATGTAAGTGTAAAGCAATAACTTACGATGGATTTGATGAATTTTCACAAAATTCACTGTAACTATTAAGCAATAGAATATCTCTTCCGAGTTCACTTCCGGTAAAAATCTATGCATATATAATGAGATCAGAGGTCACCAGTCTTCTTTGTGATGTAGAAGGTATAACATACCAGGCATATTTAAATGAAACTCTCAGAAATAATAATCAGCATATTGTCTCACCATAGTTTGATTCTTAGCAAGATCCACCCATATTTAATGAGGTCAGAGGTCACAAGATAACGACAAGCGTAATATGCACTGTTGTGGCGCACTTGCCATTTATTCCATGTATAATTCTTGCTGGAGGCTTTCATGGTAGCGATAAACCTCAGATGTATCAACCACCCAGAGCGCTCCATTCACAAAATCACTGCCCGTTGATAGTGCCACTAGCAAGAACTGTCACTTATTTCAGTAGATCTGCAGTTTTGTGGAATAATTACCAAATGATATAAAAATGTGCTAAAACTATTTAAAAAAAGAGAGTAAATCACATCTTTTTAAAATAGCAGCTAATTAGTGATTTGACTTTTTCATCATATGCACCATTTTAACATTGTAGTTTTAATAATGAGATGGTTTTAAATGTGCATGGTATGATGGTAACTCTTAATTTGGCTATGGGTATTACATGAGCAATTGAAGGTGCTGTTCTTTATAAAGGGCATTAGTTAATACTACCTACACAGCCAAAAATAATCTCATACTGTGAACCGCAATACCTCATAATCATTTTATACACTTTTCTGTGATCACCAGTGTGTTAATTAGCAAAGACGTTCTAACGTATATATATATGTATATATAAAACACGTTTATAAAATCTTTGGTGCAAGTTCCTTTTTACTTTGTAGCTTGATGTTACTTATCTCGATTTATTTTACTGATTAAATATCTGTTCACAGAAATGCTGTTCGACTACACAATATTGATAAGGAAAGTATGGGACGAACTTTACCAAATGTAAAAATTTATCATAAATATTATTTTTATCCAACAACCTACTTTTCTATGTTTGTCGGTCCCCGTTGCTAAATTGCCGAAAGCAGGCGATGTACAACATTTGTATGTTGTACTCTGTACCGCCCATGTTAACGTGATGTCTGAGAAACAAATTGACTCATTACATGCATGGTACTAGCTAGGTCTATATTTGGGATGCACAGACTCCAGTCCGTTTCAGTGGCTTTGGCTTAATATTACCTTAGGTAAATTTGTCCTGATGGTTTGTCAAAATAAAGTGAGTTCAATCATATTTTGTGTCAAAATAGGGCTGACCACAGTCGACCTGAGTGACCTTTGCCTAATGTTCATGTTCATTGACAGTTATTGGTCATATTTAATCAGGATTTTGGTGCTGTATCTCATTAAATAGTTGATTGAATTCATATATATATACTTATTTGACAATCATATAACTTTTGAACAACATCAACAATCGTGTTACCGCTGAACGTTGACGTCTTACATCTTAATCTCAGTTACTGAATCCCATTACGGCTCAAGGGACGATAATGGGTTCACCAACAGCACGTTTAAAGCACTAGTACCAGTTCTGCATTCACGCACCTTGCACGTACGTTTATGGTTACTCGTGTATAAAAGATATTTGTATGTACCTCATCACAAATTGAGAGTCCTAAGCACATGACATGCAGGCTATTTTTGATGTTGCCTTATATAATGACGTTGACAGACTCCTCACAGTTCTAACAGCTCGATAAATATGAATGGTTTTCATTTTTTTAACTAGAATACGGGTAGTCGACAAGCGACTACGTGTATCCGCCAAAATCAGAGAAGGACGGGTGAAGTGAGGCATGGATTGAGTGGCAAGGGGATATAGAGTTACATATGTAAAATATTAGTATTGGATCTCTGCCACATAAACATGATTGTAGGTGGCGCCACCTGTTATTTGAACGAGAAACTATCCAAGATATATACACATGCAAAATTTCAAGTGGAAAAGTCAAACCACTGCAGAGATATGAGTGATTTTATCCCTCAGCAGACAAACAGATGGACGCTGTGCAAACATGGTTGCAGGTGGCGCCACCTTTTGTTGTGTATGTTAAAAAGCTAAAAGCTAAAATATTTATATCTTGGGATTCTTGTGACATTTGAATTCCTGGTAATGTTGCTTCTTTAATCATTACTAAGAACTGGTTAAGATATAAAATAAATAATATAGGGCTTGACCTACCATAAGTCATGTCCCAAAGCACTAGTTATTGTCCACCAGGTGGCAGCACAGACATAGCAATTGTGCTTACAGTTCCAAATCAAGTATTCACACAGTCCACTTTGGTGACTGTAGGTCATTCAGTGCAGCTCTGTCCACTGAGTTGAGCTTGATCAGCCTGTCTACAGTTAATACCATACCACAGGGAGCCTTTTTCTCTGGCAAACCCCGCTCCACCCCCCCCCCCCCCCCCCACCCCACACCCCCTTTCTGTTGACAGACCTGTACTATGAACTAGATGAATCTTAAAAATAACATTTTTTTCAGCAACGAGCAGTAACAACGGAGACCCCTCCCCCCACCCACCCCTTCAATACACAGGACTAATAAACAAGATGAATCTTATAATTTTAATGTTAAATAAATCATTTTTGATGAAACTTGGACAATTTTGATTGTTTTAAAGAAAAAAATTCAGGAATTTAATCCCAATATTCAAATGTGATAAAATATTAGGATCTAATGTAAGTGCTAACTGACAAGATTTAAGAAGATATAAATACTTTGTAGGATTTCATTCATATCTCTTAAAGTTGGCAGGGCCTAGATGTGAATAACACTGTTAACTTCGTATTAAAATTATGAATATTGGTCAAACTTTGTTTGATTAATTTTTAACTCATATGGCCGTATATTTAACTTTTGAAAACTTAATTACCTTCACACATTATTTGTTTATGAAATGTTACTTTTATATAACACTTACCGTAGGCCTATTTGTTCCCTTGGTGCATCACTAAATGGTTTAGCTCATGTCCATTATTCTATAATTTACAGAGTTTCATTTTAGCAGGGCCATTTTATCATAGCTTTTCTAATGATAATATACATGAAAAACCAAAAGAAATAAGAATATTTTGCAGTTACTAATATTTTCCAAAATTCAGCTGAGCGATGTGACCCATGGGTCCCTTGTTTTTGCCAGAAGTTATTTAGCCTGAGGTGAATTAATGGTGTACAATCAAACATCAGTGAGTTTGCAAAATCATGTGCCTATTTATAAAAAAAAACTATGTTAAATATGAAACCTGAGAGCATAAAATATGTCAAGGGTCTCCTCATTAATTTTATACTTTTACATGCTGGTCCACTTTAATATGGCTGTTTCATGCATAATTGTTATATTTTATTTTATACAATATGATTGGATTTGTATTTAAGTATTCAGTACACTAATAAATTTTTACCGTTTGGTTTTATGTTTTCTATTAATTGATAGATAAAAATTCTTACATGTAATGATACGTGGTGTAAGTGACTGCTGTGGCCTGTTAAGCTGAAGATTGATGCTGTTATGCAGGGTAACAGTGATGAAATATCGTAACCCCTACTAATACCCGTATATTGATGGCCTAAAGTAATTTAATATTTAACGTCTCCCTCATAAAAAAATAGAAGCAAGTCTTCTGTGTCCTTTTAAGCTCAGCTGACTGTTGGCCATCTGATAGCGATTGTTCTTTTTCCGTCTTATGTTACGACCGTCCGTTATGTGTGCACGTTTTGAAACCGCTTGACCTACGAATCCAAATTCAGCTTACTGTTAGATGTCCCAAGTACTCCAACCAAACCGAGACCCCCCCCCCCCTGCTCTCAAACAATTTTTTTTTATGCACGACGGGGGTTTTGGCGGTCGAACCCCCCCCCCCCCCCCGGAACGACCTTTGTTTAGACAATTTTTATGCATGACATCCGTTGACCCTTCCTGCAAAACAATTCCTGGATCAGAAGCGGATCCAGGGGGGGGGTCCAGGGGGTCCGGACCCCCTCTTTTCACCCGAAGCAACCTTTTTTAAGGGGTTTTAGACGTAATTTTGCGGCCTGGACCCCCCCCCCCCCCTTTTCCAGACGTGATGACCTTTTTTTTAGGATTTTCATTAGTCCTCCTGGGTTGGACCCCCCCTTTTCCTAAATCCTGGATCCGCCCCTATGGATCCGCGCCTGCCAAGTAAGGCACGGAAGGGAACAGGGAAGACACGAAGGATCCAAATTACATTATATAATGTTGGTGCACGGAGAGAATTGCTTTGGACCCTTCCTGGTAACTATACCAATTTCATTATCTGACAAGGGAGAACTACACCAATTTCATTATCTGGCAAGAGAGAAACTTCAAAAAGCAAGCAGAAAAGATTATATGACCCACAGGAATTCGGGACGATTATAAACCTGGAGACCTGCTTATGATACGGTACCTTAGGAAAAGAAAGGGTTATTCGCCTAAGCTTCAGTAAAAGTGGGACGGGCCATTTTCTGTGATTACACTGGTCACAGACATTGTTCATGCAGTTAGAAAAGGAACCAAGAGCATGTTCATTTACTGGACATCCTAATCCAATGAAGACATACAATGGCTCAGGTGGGGAAGATGAAACAATAGACATTTCTTACTCTGACAGGAATCCCGGACTATTTAAGGAGCAAAGTATCTCTCCAAAGGATACAATAGATATATCATGTGATAAAAATTTTAAGAGACAAAGAAAAGTTAATAATATTGGCGGAAGAGTTTGGATTGAGTATTTCATAAATTTACTAAATAATTCTAGGCATGAAGTAAATAATGAGTTCCAGGTAATAGTTGATGAATATTTTGAAACACACTTTGATGAAAATATAAAGTGTGGGTCCTTAAATGACAAAATTAGAATTTCAGATTTTGTTGAAGTTGTTAAACAGATGCCATCTGGCAAGTCACCAGGTCCAGATGGCATATCTCTGGATATAACTAAATATATTTTAAAATTTATACTTCCCTCATTAGAAAAACTGTTTAATATGATACTAAATTCAGGTTTTTACCCAGAAGAATGGAGTAAAGCTATAATCTATCCCTTGTATAAAAATGGCCAAAGTAATGATCCTGGAAATTATAGAGGTATCTCCTTACTAAATGTTATGGGAAAGATATTTTCTAAGATTTTGAATAACCGTCTTTTGGAGTATGTAAATGAACATGAACTAATATCAGAAGCACAAGCAGGATACCGCAAAGGATATTGTACCGTGGACAATGGTTTTGTTTTACAGGGTATAATACATAGATATTTAATAAGACGCAGAGGTGGGTTTTACTGTATATTTATTGATTTTTCCAAAGCATTTGACTGTGTTCAACATAATATTCTATGGTATGTGTTACTGAAAAAAGGAATAAATGGAAAAATATTAAAGGTGCTTAAATCAATGTATACCAAAATGAAGTCGTGCATTCTAACTGGCAGTGGAACCACTGAATATTTTAAGTGTTCTCTTGGAACAAGGCAGGGATGTATGATGAGTCCTTTGTTATTTTCCTTTTTTATAAATGAGTTTTATCATCTTTTGAAAACTTCAAACTGTCAGGGAATTTATATAAATGAAAATATACCAAATTTAATGATGCTAATGTTTGCTGACGACATTGTCAATTTTTCATATACAGTCGGGAGATTACAAAAACAGATTGATCACTTGAATGTATTTTGCAAAAAGTATGGTATGAAAGTTAATATAGATAAGACCAAAATTATGGTTTTCAGAAGGGGAGGCATTCTTCGTAAAACAGAGAAGTGGTATTTAGGAGATAAACAGTTAAATATCTTGGCATTATCTTTACAAGTAAATTATCCTGGACCAAAACTCAACAGCAACAAGTGATGCAAGCTTATAAAGCAGTCTGTGTCATCAAAAGTTTTAAGCAAAGGTGTCATCACTTAAATGTGAAACAACTTTTCTATTTATTTGATAACATGGTGGTACCAATTCTATTTTATGGTTGTAACGGTGGGGTTACACCACAGTTGAATTAATAGAGAGAGTACAGTATAAATTCTGTAAATTTGTTTTAAATGTTGGATCAAATACTCCTAATGTAACAGTTTTAGGTGAATGTGGTCGATTTCCTTTATTTATAAAATACTCCATCCAATGTTTGAAGTATTGGGTTAAGCTTTTGTATATGGATGATAAGCGGTATCCAAAACACATATATAATATTTTATACCTGCTAGATGACAGGGGGAAAACAACTTGGGTTACACATGTAAGATCATTGTTATTTCAAGCTGGATTTGGATATATTTGGATGGCTCAAGATGTTGGTAATGTTGACCACTTTATCATTAGTATTAAACAGAGAATTATAGATATGGCACAACAAAATTGGCATAATGATATTACGGACTGTAGTAAGTTGTATTATTATGGTGTATTCAAGTCCATGCTTACCATTGAAAAATATTTATTATGTGTCACAAATAGAGGTTATAGAACTGCTTTAGCAAAATTTAGATGTGTAAATCATACATTGGCATCCCAAGAGAAGAGAGAATATGTTTATTTTGTTTAAAAAATGGATATAATATAATTGAGGATGAAACTCATTTTCTATTGGAATGTTCTTTATATACTGATCTGCGGAACAAATATATACCAAAGAAATTCCATGAACCAAATGAATATAACTTCATTTTGATACTAAATTTTGATAACTTATTCAAAATAACAAATTTAGCAGCTTACATGTTTTATAGTTTTAAAAGGAGATCAACAGTAATTGAAAACTAGACATTGTCATTTTTCTAGAAATATTAAAACTGTAAATATTTTAAAGAAATGATCCCTTAATGATCAATAGAAAGTATATATATATAAATATATTGGTTTGAATATGTATATTGCTTGACTAGAGGTTAATATATTAAGGTTAATAAGGGAAAGTATAGTTATATTAAAAAAATGAGACATATTAGAAATAAAATGTCTTGCATGTACATGTATATATTTTAGTTGTGTAAGTGCTTGAATTTGGTATTGGAAATTATCTTTTAATAGCATGTAAAATTGAAGTTAATTGATTATTATTCTTTGTTTGTTGTTTGTTTGATTGTTTGTTTACAATTTAAATTTAAATTGATCATAACTGTGAACTCTCCATTTTTGCTTGTATAATAAGACTTATAAATGTTGATTGTATTGTAGGAACTATGGGCCTGTGGCCTTTATTTCCAGAATAAACTTTCTTCTTCTTCTTCTTCTTCTTCTATCATGTGACCGCTGAACGGATAATGAAGAAAAACCAGCACCTTTAGTGGTCGACATTCGAGAAAACCTGTATATTTTCCCAATATATATTTTATGATTTTGTATTTATAAACTAACGATAAAGCATATGTCCATGCACGTCCGTAGCACATTGACCATGTGGTTAGTTATTAGGAGGTACTTTTCCATAAGCTCTTTGCTCAGAGGAGAGTTATTATGTGTTAGGAGATTATGTATCCAAGAGAAAATAACATTGTTACTTGCCTTTTTTCGTATAGCCTTTCAAAGGTGAGATCAGCATATTATTATTATTGAACAGAGCAAGATATAATTTGTTACACGTTGTAGCATCTGTACATCTGATATCCGAGGACGGATGTATCTTTTAAGGGCAGAGTACAACAGGTCTGAAAAAGACTTGGCCCAAGAAAAATTCAAATGCTTGGTCCATTTTGGATACAATTCATAAAGCACCAACTGCTCCAGAATTCCTGCATGGATTGCTTTGAGAGTTGTTATACACGATGATCATAGATAGCTTGGCCATTCTAGGTAGCCAGTGATGTCGCTTTAAACGTTTTATCTTCTTGCAGTTTTATTTTTATTTGTTAAACTGATGAATATATCTGTCATGTAAGAGCATCAACGCAGCCATCTTATATATCAATATAAAAAAAGGACTTTATTCAACGAGGAGTTGCTATAATCAGCCATATTGTAAGTTTAAGATAACTTGGGTATAAATTTAAAAAAAATGTGACTACTAGTTGTGAACTGTAGGCCTTATGCTTGTTAACTGAGCTTCATGGTTCTCGGGTCACGTTTTATATTTATAACACAAAGGAAATGTCACACCGATTGCCTGAGGCTGATTGACAATAACCTGAATCGCAAGACGTTAAAGTGATTAAAGATTCTTCATATGCAGAACTGCGTCGAAAAAATAAAAACCCAGGAAACCTAAGGAACGCCTCACAGTAGTCAATTCAACATATAATTAAAATATGAACGCAGAACTTAAGTCATTTTTATTATTCATTAATAATCATTTTAAAATATTACTATACATGTTATAATAAACAGGAGAATACTGTCACAAAAAAGGCGTGCGTCATAAAATATGTGACGTCAGTGGAATCGCAGGAATGGCCATGCACCAGTTTTTTCTCGGCATGCCTGTTTTTGCACTTGATCTATGTTTCAGGTCCTGCTTTCATCATTAGATCGTACCTTATTATTGATCTTTCTATGCTGAGGGAATTGCCCTGGTTTAAACAAACATACACGTGCAACTGCACACGCACAGAGACATCGATTTACGCTTGGTTTCAGCTCACCAGCTTTATATCGATTCAGCATTCTGCGAACTCAAGTGTTGGCTGTAGAAACATTAACGTCACTGGTGAACTGTGCCCATGTATTCATTGAATGAGCTCACCATAATCCATTTAACAAACATCTCACACAAAGCACGTCCGTGAATGCAAGGCTGGCCTTGGGTAAAGATTTTTCCCTGGAATTCTTCATAAACTGATATCATACATGGCTTAAGGGTTTAACACGGCAAGTGCGAAGATTACAATTATATTATATTTATATGGTGTTTTGTTTGTATGTACACATTTAAGTGATTTATTGCTAGTTATCTCATATTTTATAGAATGTTCCTCTTCAAAACAATAATTAAAATTATTAATGATAGTGTGCATATATACCACAATTTTCCTAATAAGCGCCCCTTACTTCTGGTTGGTTACTGACAGAATGTCCTTGGCCTGGATAGTCGAGTGGCAAAAAGCTCGGCGCTTTTCGATTAAGTGAATGGGAACGAGAGTGGGTGGTAGTGGCCCGTCCAAGGTCTGTACTTTTCTCCGGGTTTTCCAATTTCTTCTACCCAGTAACATTATTAAACGCCACCATCCAAGCTATGAAGTGTGCCAAAGCTTAGTTACAATAACTATTTGTACAATCCATGTAAAATAAATAAATTTTAATTAATTTTAACCAAGGTTTCTTTTCTAGTTATCCAAAATCGACGTTCTCTTCTGTCATAAATGCTCATATTAATAATTTACTCTTTAACATATGGAGAACACGAATACAAGAATCTACTTTGACATCATTGGGTGTCGGATCTTGCAGGACATTACAGACTGGGGTGGCAAGTCATTCACGGAAGAGGTTTAATAACGTCAGGCACATTTGGCCTCTAAAGGTGGACTGGTGATTTTCGGTGATAGGAAACATAACATATAGCACCGGGCGCTTATTAGGTCAAATACGATAATTGTATTTATAATATTCTGCAGGATATTCGCAAGTGCTTAATACCATTAAAAACTATCTTCTAAATATTTTGACCGGTAACGGCTATAGCTAGAGTATTGTACAAGCTGCGCTCCTGTCTTGTGAACTCAGGTTGGACTTTTGGGCGTCAGGGGGCGTTGGGTTTTGGCGGGTCCTCTTTTCGTCATCTTTCTCGTCTGCTATAGAATCGGCCTCCGATGCCGACGTCTCCGAGTATGATGTCATTGCCCGTCCATCCGGAGGTCTCCGATGAGCCATTTCATTCATTCGTGTCATCTCGGCATGGAAGTCGAGCTGGGCTCGGATTTCACGGTCAGCCCTGGCCTAATTAAAAAAAAATATTATTGTACATCTCTATTTGAACGAAATATTAATTAACATGCAGATACAGACAAGTAAAATAATATTACCCCAATATATAATTAACAATAAAATATCTACATTACATCACGGTTCCCGGTTTTTCTTTTACAAAAACTAGGAATCCAAAATTTATACTGTACAATATTTTAACATTGTCTTCACAAGGTCCGTACTATTAAAGGCTCCCTGTACTTTATTTCATAAGTAATATATAATTTATATCAAACATTGAATATAGATTCAAAAGAAAAACATTGTTCCTCACATATATACATTTCATAATGATTCCGGGGCTAACACTAAGCTTTCGTAAAGTTCGGACTATTTTAGGGAAGTCGACACATACGGGCGCGCACGTATACATATAAGAAACGAACCTTTGTTGTAATGCATTTTACAAGCTTGTCCATCCCAACGTACTGAGCCGCCTCTAGCAAGTCCATTGCTTCCCTCTCGCCGTTTTCTTTATAAATCTGACAAGAAATAAGAATTATAATGTTATAAAAATATGTTGTTTTGTATCAAAGGTTTTGTATAGCAGTTCTTTTGGTCACTCTTGATTTCAAGGCCTCGATGGCTCACAATAAACATTAAATAGTCTAAATATTTCAGACCCTCCCCCAAACCTCCCCTTCCGATATTTAAAGAACGTTTACGAACTCCCAGGATTATATACCCATGTATTTAGGCTAATCGATTATCAGCTAGTTTCTTCAATGTATATAAGATATTGAAATCGCTAATTAAATAGAAATTCCATAAAAGTAAATGCACAGAAAATCTTGTTTTTTCCTTTATCCTAATGACCAGTCACTATGTGTACTGTTTTATGCCGCTGTAAAGGATATATACCTGCCTGCGGCAAATAAGGATTACCCAGGAAAAAGGCCAAACTAATAATCAATGTAACTTCTAATAAATAAATTGAAAAACTGCGACGAGAACAACCAACTGCAATTTTTTTTTCTTCATCTGCTTTTTAGAATATAATACCTGAAATAGCTAGTCATCTGCCTTAATGACAAAACACCGAGTTTGATGTCATTCTCCGAACAAGTTTAAACATATGAACATTTGTTGAGTATGCTTGAACTTCTCTCATAATGACTTATTAACGTATCTATAAAGCACCAACACAGTAAAATATATTGATTTCAGCTATACTATAAGACTAAGTAAATCACCTGTTACTGATTACTCAACTTTTAATACAAAATGTTCTTTTTAAAGCATGTTTTGTTTGTCTTTCAATGGATTAGTCCCCTGTAACCCCTTCGGTTATCTCCATTGAAAGATATATAATTGATGATGGCCCGGTATTAGGCTGACCTTTGACGATATGTTATAATTCGCGCCTTCCGCCAGCAGATAGAGCGCTATATCTTCTCTGTCATAGTCTATACAGTGGAACAACAGTGGACGGAGGGCCACGCCAGCTTTACTTTCCGAACTCAATTCAGAAATAGTGATGTCCTCATAGAGACCCTCCCGGATCTCGCGGACGCGGTCAAGGTCGTCCTGCTGGATGGCATCCACCATCTGCATGCATCTCTCCAGCACGTACACGTGCAGGCCGCACGTGGCATCCCGCTCTTTCTCTATCAAAGAGGGAAAATCATCCGCCTGGGCATAGTCTGAAGCGGTGCGGCCGTCCTGTAATTGAAACAAATGATAGAGATAGGATATTGGTGTCAATATCAAAACTCAACAACGCCTGGGCATAGACTGAAGAGGTGCCGCCGACCTGTGAAACTGAAACAAAATAAAGAATTACGATAAAGGTGTCAGTATCAAAACTGAACAACGCCTCGGGTGCGACCGTCGTGTCAGATTTAAACAAAATATAGAGATGTGGCATTTGTGCCAATATCAAAACTCAACAGCGCCTGGGCATAGTCTGCAGAGGTGCGACCGACCTGTCAGATTGAAACAAAATATAGATACGATATTGGTGTCAGTATCAAAACTCAACTGAGGGGAGAGACATCAATTTACCTAGGGTGTATCCTCGCTTAGAACTGCCTTTTTTGGACTACCGAGCTATAATTTCTGCGATTTAGGTCTATCGGCTTACATACCGTACATAACGGCAAACATACCGTTCATGTTGTTTTGGCTGGTTCAGAAAAAAAAGAAACATGTTAACTAGGATGATTAATGCATCTTAGTACCATTTTTTATCATTTTCTTTCATCTTGATTCAATATATAGTCTCACAAAGAAACTATGGACATATCTTTAATAAAAGGTTTTGTGATTTTCGCATCCCCAGAGATCCCTGATAATCCAAGAACGTACCAAGATTTTAAAAAGAATCCTCTAAACATTTTGGATAAATGAGTATTCAATGAAAGTTAAAATATCATTTTAGTTTCCGCCACGGTTCACAGTTTCCTTGCCTGGCGATGAAACACCATCCGAGATCCTTGGTTTAAAAATAGGTTATTGTTCCTGCCAGTCATGATATCGGTTTTATGCCAAGAGCGGAAAGTATTGACACGGGCTTCACACATAAGCTTCATAACGGAAAGTTTGTTTTTTTTTACAACCAATCGGTAGACAGTTTATGCAACCACACGAGGTTGCCGTGTAAACAAAGAGACCCTTAAGATATATTGATTTATTTATTTTTCATATTATGTGAATGACCTTGTCTAGGATAAGCTTTCACCTAGACTGTCACCCAAAAGCAAATATCTGGTTGTCTTACAATGTGTACCTAAATAACACTGAATAACCCGAATAACAATACGGGACTAATGTTCAAACTATTTCTATAATTCGACTTAATATTAATAAGTCTTAATCTTCAGTCAATACAGCGAAGTCTGATTTTAGTTGGCATAGTGACCGGTGCAGTCCACATCGTCAATTCAGGAAGAATCCAAATCAAGGTCAAGGAAGATGCAGACGGTTTAAGATTTCAAGCAGGTCGTCAGTTAATTTTCGAAAAATGCTAAGGTAGTTGAATCTATAACTAGACCAGGCTGGTTAATAGCTTTAAAATAAAAAAAACAGCTCATTTGAAATATATGTTAAGGACAAACGGTCTCATATCATGGTTACACCTACCGTAACTGCACTATACAAGTACGTCAGTCCTTAAAGTAGGCCTTTATTCTTCTGCTTTATCTTCAGTACTGAGTAATATTAGAACATTCGGGAGTTCTAATAGCAAAACGCTTACAGCTCTAAACATGTCCAGACCATAGATGTACATGTCTGTATATAAATATAACTATAAATCCATAGACCCAAACACATGATGAAATGACACATATTACTCACGACATCGGCCGCTTCTGTATCCGATCCAGCCACTATAAGGGCCTCCTCGATGTCATTTCCATCTGGCAGCGCGCATGCGTAATGAAGTGGGGTCCTCTTTTTCTGCAAGAACAGTTATTTAAAACTGTTTATTTATATTACTCAAAGATTGTTTAAATTGTAACAGTATTACAAACATGTTGAAACTACCTTGAAGAAATTCTCATGTGAACACAACCGCATAAATATACATAGGTGAGGGAAAAATGACGACTGGAAGGAAAGTAGTGTTGACAATGAAAAACGCATAAATAAAAGGTTATCCATAGTGTCCTAGTCATTTCATCATTCCAAAATGTAAAATATTCAAGAATTGCGATTATATAAGTGTGAGGTCAGGAATTTTAGATAGTTACAAACTGAAAAGAGAGGAACATTCAGATTACATTTATTTTACTGTATACCAGAGGACTTAAAATTCTAAACACATATGTTTATGTAGATATCGCTTTGATATGATCAAATAAAATATAAAGATTATAGCCTAATATTACTTCTGCATATTTATTTAGACCATATATGTTTAGGCATATGTTGAGCTGGACCAAGCAGAAAACAATAAGGACACCAGTGTAAGCAGAGTAAAAGAATGCGGTACTTGAAATGTATAAATATTAAAATAAAACTCACATAATCGGTTGTAGAGACCGCTGAAGGGAACTCTTTTAGGATGTAACTAATGATGAACCGTCTCTCGTACATGACTGCCAGATGCAGAGCCGTGCGACCCAGTCTGTCGCGCCCTGCAACGGTTCGTGTGGTTAGGTTATCCCGGGCCGTGGTCAGATTGCCCTTTGCAATAGCCAGATGCAACTCTCTAAGGCGTTTCTGGAATCACATTTATACTAAAGATACAATATTTTTTTTAATATAATAAATGTGATATATAAAGATAAATATTTTCGAATTTAAATCACCTGTCTTTTAACGACAATTCTTAATATGATTGAGGCATAAGTGTGGTTAAAGAGCAGGAAAGTAATGTTCACGCCCGACGGTGCCCAGGGGCACCTCTAATAATTCCCTGGCACAGGCGTTGTGCATGGCTGGGTCACAGAATTTATCATTATAAATCTTAGGACGTCAAAAGTTCCCCATTGTTTCATTATCAAAGTGATGAGATCATATATCATGTGTGAAAAATAAACTGATTTATGTATTAAATTTGATATAACTTATGCCAGACGTTTCTTTCTAATTCTGATTTCATTATAATTATAATTATTATTATTAAATTTTTTCCATGTATGTTGATAAATATTGTCTTTAATATTAAAAGGGAAACAATATTTTTACGAGCAGGCAAAAATTGAAATATACGTCTGGAGTCCCCAACTGACATATTCGTGCGATTCTGATGAGCTGGCCCTCTATCGCCGTTAAACACTAGCATAAATGCTTTGTAACTGGAGGTCTGAACTCGCCCAACGATCGAAAGGGGATAAGTCGACGTCAAATAAAAAGGTAAAAATATGTAAACAATGACCATTACTCTGACAAAAGTTTTGTAGGTCAGTTTTCATTATTCAGCCGTTTTGGAGAAATGCATAAACCAGGGATGAAAAATAAGTTGTAAACAATTTCTACGGCCGGTCAGGGTGCGCAACCTCAGTTCATGACTAATCTTTATACATAATACGCTAGCAGAAGTGTTCTTTGAGATCTAGTGCAAAAGGATAACTAAAGGAAAATTGTCAAGATGTTTGAAGTATGAACGATGAACATGATTGCTAGTACAGTGAAACCCCTCTAGGGCGGACAGTCAGGGGACAGGACGATTCGTCCGTTATAGCAGGGTGTTAGCCCCAGAGGGGGTCGGGCCCAGGAGGTCTGCGGCCTCATGTCGGGGGCCCAAGTATTGGATTTAATCAATCATGAAAGCCGGCATTTTTCATCTGATATTTGATCGTACATATATGTTATATGTGAATAAATTTAATTGCTACCGGTTGTTTAGTTTTATATTTTAATTTGGAATGAGGCTTTTAGTACTAACTGGAACATTATCGTCATTACTTG
This sequence comes from Sipunculus nudus, assembly GCA_026874595.1. Lineage (NCBI taxonomy): Eukaryota > Metazoa > Annelida > Sipuncula > Golfingiida > Sipunculidae > Sipunculus > Sipunculus nudus. The sequence goes on from CM049309.1 coordinate 53,688,191, forward strand.
TGAGAAAATAATAGCAATAAGCAATCTGCGTCGAATATATTGAGGGATAAAGAGCTGAAATAGAAGGACATGGAAATAAGGTCAAGATCAAATAAAAACTAGAATACGGGTAGTCGACAAGCGACTATGTGTATCCGCCGAAATCAGAGTTGGACGGGTGAAGTGAAGCTTGGATTGAATGGCAAGGGAAAATAAAGTGAGGTGTGTTTCATATTAGCATGGATGTCTGCAGCCGAAATGTGTATGTAGGTTGCGCCACCTACCACAAAATCTAGAAAGCTGTCCAAGTTGTATACATATGCAAAATTTAGGGCAGATAAGTCAAACCTCTACTTGTATATGAGTGATTTTATCCCACAGCAGACAATCAGAAGGATGCTGTGCTAAAACGGTGGCAGGTTTTGCATATGATAAAGAGCTATGTGAAATCTATACACATGGAAAATTTCAGGGGGATATGTCCAACCAGTCCTTAGATATAAGCCTGAATGTCTGCAGCGATAACATAAATGTAGGTGGCGCCACCTGCCAAAAAATCGAGAAAGCTATCCAAGATCTATAATCACGCAAAATTTTAAGCAGATAAGTCAAACCACTACTGAGACATGGGTGATTTAAGCCCACGGCAGACGGACACTGTGCAAAAATGGTTGCCACATTTGCATATGATAAAGAGCTATGTGAGATTAATACACATGCAAAATTTTGGCCCAATCGGTCAAACGGTTCTCGAGATATGAGCTTGGATGTCTGCAGCGTAAAGTAGAATGTAAGTGGCGCCACCTGTCATAAAATCAAGAAAGCTGTCCAGGATGTATAAACCTGCAAAATTGTAGGCAGACATGTCACTCCACTGCCGAGATATGAGTGATTTTATCCCACGGCAGACAAACAGACGGACGCTGTGCAAAAATGGTTGCAGGTGGCGCCACCAATTTTGCGTATGATAAAGAGCTATGTGCAGCGTGAACGTGAATGTAGGTGGCGCCACCTGTCATAAAATCAAGAAAGCTATCCAGGATGTATACGCATGCCGAATTTCAGGTGAATTAGTCAAACCACTGCAGAGATATGAGTAATTATAACCCAAGGCAGATGAACAGATGGACACTGTGCAAACATGGTTGCAGGTGGCGCCACCATTTTTTGTGTATGTTATAAAGCTATCCAAGGGCTACATGTCTACAATTTTTTTTTTCCTGATTGGTCAAACTGTTCCCGAGATTTGTGGGTTTATGTGTGGAATCAGACGCACAAATGGACGCTGGGCAGGGAAGGAAAGGTAAGAGGTCAACGCAAATTGGTTAGGCACAAGTTCACATGTGACCCGATAATTGGTGTAAGTTTCGGAAAAATCAGTCCAGTAGTCTCAGAGGAGTTCTCCGGAAACGAACGCGGCGGCGGAGGCGGCGGCGGCGGAGGAACCCGGTCAAAAACATAGTATCCTAAAAACTTCGTTTTGGGGGATACAATTATGCGGGTAATGAGGTTTGATTATTTGATAATTGTAGGTTATGGAAATTTCAGTGAACTGTAATTATTTAATCAGTAACCATTCCTAAGATTGGTTAGGGGTTATGTGAGCTCCTAACCACCTCCAACTATGAAATTGGTTTGGACAATATGTAGTAAGTTTATATTTAACTCTAACTAAGGATTTGGTTAGATGTAATATCAAGTGACAGTTAATTACTACCTGTAACTCAGGAATTTCCTGCAGTAAACGAATTGCTCCTCTGGCTTTGTGCTTTCCCGCAAGCGTTTTGATGGACGTGCGGTCTACATCCCTAACAATGATGTGCTCATATCCCTCTAGAGCCAACTGTCTCAACTGCTCCACTTGGTCACTAGTTGCCATAGCAATGACATGCTTGTCGATGAAATAGAGGTTTTTGCGCATGTCATCCTGAGAGGAATCAAAGGATTCGAGAAATATTTTGTCTCTAACTGTTAAACCTTCATGATTCCTCCATGACAGCATATGCGGATTTCTGATTAACCTTTGGGTAAATTCGGTCGGAAAATCTCCTTTCCAGGCTGCAAATAATAATTCAACAGGCTCAAAGTAATCAAGCAGTAACTTGGTGTCTGCTGCCCCGTAGAGCAAGTCTAAAAATTCTGCTGGCGGGTCAACGCAATGTTTGAGTAAATGAAAGAACAGTGGTTCAGATTTGCATTCGTAAGATTCAATGATAATGTTAACATCCGCTCCCGCTTTCAAGAGTATTGTTGCACAATTATATTGCTGTATCAGGCTGACTTCTCCAACCAATGGCATGGGCGCCATTTTCCCATTTTCTCTGACATAGCTTGGGTCAATGGTGTTAATGTTGACGTCGGCACTTTGGGTTAGGAGCTCCGTCAGTTTTTCATCTCCCGACAACGCTGCGTGCGCGAGTTCCACAGTTGATTGCTGCTCTTTAATCGCGTCCATGACGGTTTCCCCGGCAACTGCCTCCGCGTACTGTAGCAGCGTCTTCTCATCTTGTGTGAGATCTGTCTTGCACCAACAGTCCAGTAGAAAAGATACTTTTTGCGTGTCGTCATCGCCCACAGCGCGCCACAGCCCTGGGTCAAGTAGCTCCAAGGTTCGACGTATCTGGCGAACAAACATATAGCATGTTGCATTGTTACAAAGAAATCGAAATGGCCAACGGTACATTGTGTAATGTCACTAAGAAGCCAGGTTATGATCTGTTTAAACAAGGGCTATATTATTGTAATATTTTAATGATTGTTTGTCTACAAATAGTTATTTGCATCAGCTTAGTGATATTGTCCTCTTCTGATATGATTTTTAGCGTCTCCATTGTGATACAGTCAAAATTAATGATAACCATTGAAGAATGGATTGGTAGTAATGTTATATTTTTTAAAGTGTCTAATGGTCTGGATAATAAATAACTCACAAATCAATTGTATTATAGATTCGCAGAAATGAAAAACGTTAACTCATCTGACAGGGTCAGTTGAATCTTTATGTTAGAACAATATTATAAAATATTAACACATCTGCAGTTGCTTGGTGAAGAAAATGTCCGTTTTGAAAATTTGTTTTTAGTGTTCATGCACAGTGTTTAGTTACATGAGGAATGTTCTCTTTATCATTATGAAACCCCTTGGCCTTGTTTTTTTTCATTAGGCGTTAAACCTCGTAGACCTTTCCATAAACGCCTCTGTTGAATCAGTTCGAGGAATTGAATCATCCTATTATCGCTGAGATAAGCTCTTCTGTCGGTCGAGCTAATCGTTCCACCGCTTACATTTCATTCATTAGCTACCACAATTTGATAAAAAAAAATGAATAAATAAAAAAAACCGCAACAAACACTGACCTTGACATCTTCGGCGAGGTCAAGACTGTCCTTATCCTCGTGGTTGAGCAGACAGGGATCAGCGCCGACCTTGATTAGGGTGTTGGCTATTCTAGGATGGACGTCATTCAGACAAGCGACGTGTAGAGCTGTGTGGCCCTCTATGTCCGCGCAGTTAACCTGGTAAATAACAAGAGCAAGTAGTATCAGAGACAAGCGACAGTACCTGAGTAGGGTAAATGCGCCATGCTTTAAATATTACTTCCAACATATAAACGTGGATAAATATACATTATTTTTATATGTTAACTGTTGGATCATACAGAAGAAAATTTGAAAGGCAGTTGAAAAGGAAAAAAAGAATTAAAACTTAATTTAAAAATTACCAAAATAACGTGGCCTTACTTCATTAAATAAAACGTCTCTAAGTAACCTCTTTGGTCACAGGAAGATTTTGTTAATAATGAATTGAGTAAAATGCACTGAATATTGGACCATGTATTATAATGACTATAAACTATTGTGAGTTGCATTGTGTTTTTAAGTTCAGTTTTTTTAACTAAAAGTCTAACAAAATTATTACGTTGGCTTAGGATCTATATTAATGATTGATGCTATCAAGGCTTTCGGCGAAATGTACACGTGGAGACGGTAATAAAACTCAGGTTCATTGTGTATATAAATAAATTCATCACAGTATCACGTATCAGATAATTGCAACACATAAAAAAAAAATGATACACTGCATATTTTTATGTTTATATAAATGCATTTAGCTAACTATGTACATGACACAACATAAAAGCTGTCATAAATATAGTTGTGCTCACGTTACTAGAACGGGTCATAATATTCAAGTCAATACGTGGAACGGCCCTAAAACCCAGTAACAGGCCCCCATGGGAAACACAGAATATGTATGTTAGGTTTTTATTGGGGAGGGGATTAATCCGGCTGTGAAACAAATTCTTTGGATATCGGAATAATATAAATGATGTATAAACAAATTAACAACATATTTTTTCACTTGATTCATCAGCCGTGTCGTGCACGGAACATGTTAACGATTACTAGGACCTGATTTCTAAAATATGGCAGTCAGTCTCTTGTGACGCCATGACAGACTGTTAGGCCAAGGTAGTTACAGTAATCTATGAGTCAGGAGTACAGGACACTATATGACAGAAAATCTATGGAACCTTGACTATGAGTGTCCCATTATTCTTTATTGTATCGAAATCATACTTTGGGCGCATAACAACGCTTTTTATCCAGCTGTTCTAAGTGCAGCACTGAACTTGTTGACAACGGTTGGCAAGACAACCATTGCCGCCGGCGAGTTACGCTCTATCAAGTCGACTGCGTTAGTGTTTTGAGAAGCCTGCGGTCTATTGATTGATCGTTCCAACTGTAGTCGCTCAGGTGCAAAAGCCAATTAAACCACTGATGTTCTCACCTGGATTCACGATATGTCACTGATAAAGAGGAGAATCCAGCTGGATCCGGCGGGTTTATTGAATAATTCAGTCACTGGTTCAGTAAATTACATAAATTGATACCAGTCACGGTAGCGCAAATGCCAAGGGCGGTCCCAGGATATTCATGTAAACGTAAAGCACACAAGAAATCCATGTCAGGAGGATATTAATTTCAATTTGCACTAGATCCATTGCCAAAATAATCAATTTTCTAATAAAACGGAACATTTTTTTATTCTGGAATTAGAGACCCTATATGGCATCTGTAATACACGCCGAGGAAAACCATACTTGGCGGATTCTGAAAAGTAATATTTATGTAAAGTGATACATGTTTTAAGAAACATATATATGGGGTGGGGTGGAGAAAGGGATCGATGGAAGGAGAGAGAAAGGGATAGAGGGGAAGACGGGGGTGGGGTGGGGGGGGGGGGGAAGAAGGAAGAGTGAGAAAGAAGACAGCAAGACAGAATGAAACATTAGGTGAGGGGCTTTAGGTGGGGTTCCGCTATCTACAGGTTACAGAAAAAAAGATCGCCCTAACTTCAAACAAGGATATTTCATTATGAAGTGCACAGAAAAGAATAATTTGTAACTAGAAAAAAATACCTTTCAGGAAACACATATAATGTAGTAACTTAATTTTTTATGTAAACACGATTTATGATGAGCTTAAACTAAGCATGGAAAACCCTTTATTGTTGAGTGTTATTCAATTCTAAACGCATATTATTACCTTGTCACTCCTATATTTCCATCTCTTTTTATTGCACATGACAGGAGCTACACTAATAGTACGATCTGATATGCTTGCTACTGCAGCAAGCAATTAGGGCACTTATACTTTAGTCTTTACTTAAAACGCGTAATTTTATGAGTTATATGTGGAAAAGGTATGTTTAATGTTTTCAGAAAAAACAATGTTTGCATAAACTGTGACTCTTTTGTTTAATTGCAATATCTTCAAAGTTAAAAGCATGCTTTATTAAGGCTACATCAATTTGATTTAAAAATTAGTGAATACGTTTCTGTACTTTGCGAGGTTTTGTCTTTGAACTTAATATTATTTGTTTCTAAATAAAGTATTTGAATGAATTTCAAGTAATTTAATCATTGAAATATATTTATATATAAACATGAAATGATTTTTTTTCTCACAACATACAACAATTATATGTAGGTAGTGGATCATTAAACGGTTAATAACATTACAGGCAAATATATTTTTATTTCAGTTTTGAACTCTAAAATTTTACACTGATACTTTAAACGTATATTAAAAATGTGGCATCGCGGCCAGGGGGATTCATCCCGCCTGACATACAATAAAGATTTATATTTAAATTCAATCTTAAAGATAAAATAACTCTTACATACTTCTGGGTAAAAGATTGTTATTATCCACGTAACATAAGCAATTTTTACAAACAGGAAAAAATGTAACCTTAGGTGGAAGGTTGGATATATGCAGAGGTAGAAAGGTCATTTGTTGCCAAACGCCATCTGCAAAGCTCTGGCTTATTTGACTTGTTGCCAGTCGCCCTTGTTGAATAAGTTTTTATTATTTTGCCGGGCCCCTACATATTAAAAACACATTGATATAAACACAACAGGCAGTCTGTGCGAGATGATATCAACGTTTACTGACCTATTTTTACAGAAGCTCATAGGTATTACCTTAAATTTATAAAGCTCAGATAGGTGATTGGGCCCCTTAAATAGTACAGTGCGTACTTTAATTCGTGTTCGATATTCCGATAAAAAAACTAAATTATGAACTCGAGTTTAAAATATAATGGTATACAATGAAAATTGTGTGAAATTTAATAAACCGTCTAGATTTGACAATATTACGCTTTTGTAAAATACATACAGTAACTAAGAGAATGGGTGTATAAGGTTTTTCTATGTTGTTTACCGAATTCCACTATTCAGCTAAGGATGCTCAATGGTATTTTACATAAGGAATGTCAGACATAATTTAAGTTAATAGATATGTAACAACTTTCAAGTAATTATTTTTTTTTTTCAAAATATGAACCCTGATTATACTTATGATGTTCTCTATAAATGTAATATTTTCATAATCATTTTTATATTCTCTATCTTGGTTCATATAAAATTATTTTAATTCAACCTATAATTAACGTTTAATAAGATGCAAGTGGCGTTTAAGATGCAAGTGGCCTTCAATTACATATATCATCTTCACAGAAGTTGTCCATGATTTAAGTAGATTTTACCTAACTTTTTATTAGATATTTATACCATTTAGATGTTTTATCGTCGTTTGTGTTTCAGACTGACATACATTAGTTTTATACCTGTATTACAAGTGTATACCTCTAATTTAAGAATAAACCTGTGTCATATGAGTATACCTGTATGATAAGAGTTTACCTGTGTTAATAGAGTAAAGCTGAATTATAAAAGTATACCTGTGTTAACAGAGTATACCTATTTGATAAGAGTATACCTGTGTTATACGAGTTTACCTGTATGATAAGTGTAAACCTGTGTCAATACAGTATGCCTGTATGATAAGAGTATACCTGTATTATGAGTATTTCTGTATGATAAGAGCAAACCTGTGTTAAGAGCGTATACTCATATTATAAGTGTATATTTGTATTACAAGTGTATACCTCTATTGCAAGAGTATACCTGTGTTATATGAGTATACCTGTATTATAAGGGTCTACCCGTGTTAATTGAGTATACCTGAATAATAAGAGTATACCTGTGTCAATACAGTATGCCTGTATAATAAGGTATACCTGTGTTAATAACGTATACCTATATTATAAGATTATATTTGTATTACAAGTGTATACCTCTCTTTTAATAGTATACCTGTGTAATATGAGTATCAGGGGTTCGCTTTAGGTCGCTATCAGGCAATACCAAAAGAACTCAAATTAGCATATACGCTTCAGCCGTTCGGCAATTAAATATATCACTTACGCCACAATAACCTAGTCAAACATATTTTAATCATACGTCTTTTTTATACACAATTTTATTTTATTATTTCTCTTTATTGTGTTTGTTTAAGCAAGCCAGTCAAGCCAAATACTATTGTATGTGATGATTTTATTACACACACACATATATATATATATATATATATATATATATATATATATATAGAAATAAACGATTCCTTATCTTATATCTTATCTTATATGGGTATCACTGTATGATAAGAGTATACCTGTGTCAATAGAGTATACCTGTATGATAAGAGTATACTTGTATGATAAGAGTATACCTGTGTTAATAGAGTACACCTATATTATAAGAGTACATTAGTATTATAAGAGAATATCTGTATTATAAAAGTATACATTTTTTATAAGAGTATACCATTATGATAAGAGTATACCTGTGTTATATGAGAATACCTGTGTTTTATGAGTATACCTGTATGATATGAGTATACCTGTATTCCTGCTCTGGCTAGCAGGTATATGATCTTGATGACCGCCGTCACAGCTCGGTCACAGTCTGGTCCCACCAGGACATGAAGGTAGGTCTCCTGGTACTCTCCCCTCAGATGTACATCCGCGCCACCCTCCAGCAGACGACTCACAGCTTCCGGTGTGTCTGCGTTAAATTTGCTAATCGCTTGAAATAACTCCGTGTCCTCAAATCGCATCGTGTTCACATTTCACGACATTCTCACCTGAACGACAGCTGTTTAAAAAACCTTATCAAAATGATATTCCATTCACATCCTGTACTTGTGAATTTCTACCTTACTGATTAGAGGTCGACAACCAACCATGGTTAGGTGTCTTGTCCCCGATATTGGCCTTTCCTCGAAGAAAACACACGTAGCTCTAAAAATATAACGCTACATCCAAGAATATTCAGTCACTTGTTTCTTTGGCTGCCGTCCTAGTCTACGCTTCCGTCGGACTAGGTGACGGATCAAACACTGCGTGTCTTGTTGCTGTTGTCTCCGCGCGCTCTTCATAAATTATAGCCCGTTCATTGACTGTGCTGCGGGTTTCCAACCTGCTACTTACTCGATATGACACCATGCTCGTATCCTGGCAGCCACAAACAAAATATCTGAAAATTGACTGAGGCGACCTGCTGCCATTTAGCCAGTGCTGTTAGTTACTGTTTGGGCATTATATTCATGTCCACATTACTGTCATTCAACAGATCTTTTGGTTCCCGCATGGTACAGCTCCGACAGTCCTGCATGTCCAGCGGAAAAGCTCCCGTATTTCAATGTGCGCAGTCACCAAAAAGAACTGGTTGCTGCTTTCCGTTACCATGTTCTGTTGTTGGCTTTCTATTTTTACCAGTATTTATCATAGGTTTGGAGTGTTTACACTCAATTAAGACCCCTTTCAGCCGTGTACCTAGTTCGTCGCTTTCTATATTTGAATACCCGCAATTTCATTTCCTTATATAGCTCTCGGTCGATTTTGCCCAAGGCCAGACTGGACAAGGAGGATATTTTTAGGTCGTTTGTTCGGTTTGTCTGAGTTTGCATATATGTTTGTTTGTGGTCAAAAATATTTGAAACGTGGTTTCCTAAATCTCTCTGGTCGTCAAGTGCCTGGTTTACTAATGGGTCCAGATTTGGATGCAGTCTAATTCTTAATCTGTTTGTGCATTTGTCTTCAGTCTAGGAACTGTCACTGGTGTCGACATATGGTGGAGATGTTAGGTACTCATACATGATGTCAGGTCTCTCTATTATCAGGACGGAATATTCAAATGTTCATGAAAAGTCTAGACGATAGACCGATGGCTCATGTATGCACCCTTTGCGAGCTAGTTGAGACTTTTTACGTCCGTGCGCGATTATTCTTTTACACACACACGTATATGCGTACAAGAGAGGACCTTTCTTTCACACTATACTTCCGAGGACTTACAGTTCTGCTAGAGTTAGCAAGAAGAGCTATTGTGGTCCTAAACACTAAGGGTACGAATGTTTCCTCGCACAATTTTTTTTTAAAGAAAAAGGCTGGTTAGACGTGTGAACGATGCGTTGACTTAGCGCATAACTTGCGAGGACAACCTGCGGGCACTTTCAGTTTATGTCATGTCTTCGTGTCATAGAGAGGACCTCCTCATAAGCATATCAAGCACACTTGGTTTAAACATATTTATTTATAACGGGATTACAAAAGTAGCCAATCAGGCTAATGTACATACTTTCCTGTAGATATATATATGTATATATATATATATATATATATATATATATGTAAACACGACATTATATATAAGACATCACGGTACAAGTAAAAGTACATAAAGTATGTGAAGATATAATATGTGTAATTTAATTTGTAATTCTATTTGAATTCACAATCTTCACCAAAATGAAACAAGACACAAGCAATACGATAAGAAAGAAATCAATGAAAAATGTAATAATATAATATGATGTTACATGCTCTCTCGATACAATAAGTGTAAAGCAAAAAATACAAATGATAAACATATATTTACATATATATATACACTGGATGGGAAGATTAATTATTTTTATCATGTCAAACGTTTGTGTCTATTATAAACTTTAAAACCAAGCTGCTCGAAGTTTTTCTTGACAAATCAGAGGGCATACCTATCATGTAGATAAGAAAATCTATTAGATTTTTTTTGTTTCCTGTTTACCCCTGAAACCCATGGTCATATAAGGTTCTAATTCTAACTTCTCACGATCTAAATAAGACCTGATACCGCTAAACATATTGGATAATCAGTTTAAACATATTATCGAGCTCCCAGCTCACATACACACTTTTCTTACCATCTTGCAAAGCTCTCAGTAGATGGCGCTTTCACACACACAAATCAAATTTCAAGCAAAACGTTTCTTCTAAGGACTTGCAAGAAATTTCCCAAGCATAGATTTCCCGGCTTTTTAAATGCTCAAAAATGCTTTAACAGCTTTTCTTTTACGAGGACCCATGTGTTAGTGATAACTAAAAGTAAAAGTTCTCGCGCGTTTGGTGTGCAGTCAATATCGTGTCCTCTTAAGTACGGTTATACAACACCCCCCCCCCCCCCCCACACACACACACATTCTCTCTGTCTCTCTTTCTCGCTCGCTCGCTTTCTCGCTCTCCCTCCACCCCCCCTCCCTCCCTCCCCCTTCTCTCTCTCTTAATCTCCTTACCGGTTTTGTACTAAAGACTCTGCTCGCATGCCCTTTCGATGATCATGAAGCTGAGGAGGCAAAAAGGACATGCATATATTTTTTTTCAACTGAGCTGCCTGCAAACTTCTTTTTGTAAGATACGTATATCATAGGCTTCATCAGTACCTAGGCCCTTTTGAACCGTAAGGTTTAAAAGATCCGTGGTGTAAAAACATAATAACTACATTGATACGCCTGCTTTCTGTAATATCAGAAAATAGACCCATCTGGGTCCGCTGTTGATAAATTTATTGCAGCAAAGACCATATATATACCCTTGCACAATACTTATTCATTACTTCATGGTCATATATAAGCAAACATTCAATGAGGGTCTTCAGAAAGGAAAAGTAAAACACTGTGAACAAATTATACTGATGCTGTTCAAAATGTTTAATTGCTAAATATAGGCCTACCCAGGAACGATGCAGTCTGTCCTTCATAAGGCAGGTTCCAACAGTGACTCCGCGAAGGACATAAAAATCTGCTAGAGATGAATATAAATGAAGACACTGCAAAATTGAGAGGTAATGTTTAATATGTAAAACTAATGGTTTGTAATAACTGCGGCTCAAAACTCCTCTACCGTCATGAATGGTGAATCGATTATTTATGTCCTTTGATTAATGGGAAGTGTAGCATAATAATAATACATAATAAACAAAAAATAATCATGGATATCACAAAAGGAACACTTTCAAGCATGGGTAAAAGGAAGGTTACTGGATATACTTTTTTTTTTTATTTGAGAAGCAACTGATTTTCCAGGTGAGCATCTCGGGGTAACTTTGTTTATCAGAATGGTCACTATAGACGACGCTGACGAACAAACTTGGCGAAGTAAAAACCTCTGCACAATAAATCATCGATATAAAACCAATAGCAGAGTGTTTGTGCAACTGATATGAACGTGCATAGCAGAATGTTTAGACGAAGTAAGCAGATACAGTGCATGTGATAAATAAAGATGAAATCAATGCTATTAAGACAAAGCCGGCTGCATATTAAAGAAAAAATCTATACATCTTGGAGCATAGGAGTAAATTGTAGGCTCTGGCAGTTTGTATGTGCAAAATTCATTATGGATGATAAAATTATATTTCGCTTTGACAAATATGGACGACGAGTGTATATTGGATTTGATTAGTGTCTTAAATCACAGAACGCCATCAAGCACCCGGAAATATGTAACATTGTGAGCAGTTTGTTCTTTGATGTCAAAACAGCGTCCAAGAAATTTGTTATGGTCGCCCCACCTTTGCTCATGGAAAAATTGTATAGTTTGTCGGTAAATGATGCATTTTTTGCTCATTATTTCCCGTGCTGTGCCATGTTGTGCACTTTTTGCGACACAGGTGTTGATACCAGCAAAGAATCTTTACCCTTCAGGCGCATAAACTATAAGTTAGGTATCACAGAAGTCGCCCTTGTCAGCGTACCGCCGCCACATCATTGTCTATATACGTGTATTATATACATTGTCAAAAGCCAGGCGTATATTGTCATATATGGACAGGTTTGACTAAAATTCACTGCTCTTGATGTGCTCAGCGGTCTGGCAGGGTGTGACGAGTCTGGAATGAAGAACACCATGGCAATTGATGTTTACACTCATTCGAGCGCCCCCCCCCCTCCCCCCATACACACACAAAGACGGAATGCCGCCGGTAGCCATGATTAAAAAACCAGGTTATTTACAGATATTCATGTAAAAGGATATTGCCTATCACCGGAACGACGTGTTTTCCGGTAACTGATATACATTTGTCATTAGTAATATCATTCAATTTAATTAAAATCAGTACTGGCACCTGCGAGTTTAAATTATGGTTTCAATTAGCAAGAAACATTTTGTAATAAGAAACATTTAATGGTCATCTATATTACGGTAATGAATTCTGCTATACAGTACCTGCTGGTCCAGTTGTAGTTTTGATCTTCCTGTCCTCAGCACCTATTTTAGTATAAAAATTATATATATATATATATATATATATATATATATATATAATACCATATACCGTTTCACATGTGTTTCAATTGAATATTTATATACTGTGTGGTCCCATAGATCATGTGATTATTATAATATATATAAATATATATCGTAAAGTTCACTGTGAAAAAGATGAAGATTTGATTATGATGTATCAATATCAAATGGTGGGATCACACTGTACTTACCTTTCGGATTAGGATTGTCTTTCATGGAATCTTTAACGTCACCTTCTGTGTCTACAATAAGCGAGAACATAAATATATATATATATATATATATATATATATATATGTTAATTCTTTGTATACGGTACAATACGCGTGTGGCACATTTAGAAATTTCCGTTTATCGTATATAATCCTATCATACTGGATATAAGTTGCATAATCGTAAAATAGCATGAACATAAATAACATCAGAATTTAATGGTAATTTATCATATTGGCCCCACAAAAACATGTAAAACCAACTTTTGTAAGATCACCTTTTATTCTTTTAACTCAAGCCCAGAGCAAGATGTACAAACTATATGTATCAACGTCTAAGTAAAACGGAATGGCGGGGTGACTATTGATGGTCACAAATTTAATGTTTCTTCATATGCTAATTATATAATTGATGTGTACAACAGTGACTGGTCTACAAGGGTTGATTAATTCTGCAGTGCACTTTGAAAAAAAAAATATATATCTATATAAAAACAGGTCCCTGTTACCGCACTAAGCCGCTACTCAAGGCGTTACATTTACCGCCAGTGTCTCACGATGTCGATGTGCAAACTATGATGTTATTGAAAAATATATTTGGATATAGATCAGGAGCTTAAACCTTTTCCAGTCTCATGCTCAGTAAAAATAGACAGTGACCTAATTTGTTAAAAATAATTGTGTGGAAAACATGACAAATTGATATAATTGATAAAAGTGTTCTTTTACACCGGAAATATGTTCTGTCTGTGAAAAGGAATCATGTGGACGGAGTAGGCGAGGGTATCAATGGTCTGGTTGAAAGTATTCGTGATATTTTAAACACTGGTTAAAGTAAGAACATGGTACTACTGAAAATGCTCTTAAAGGCGGTTTAATATATTTTCATGTTTATTCTGTTCATATCTTTAACTTGTGATGTATGTATTGTTTTAGCATGAATATTCTCTCCTAATATTGGAAGTTACTAAATAAATTAATAAATAATAATAAATAAACAAACCTGCATTACATTTTCCTGTTTATTGTCACACCATACACCTGTACGCATGGTCACTGACTTGGAAGGGTTTTAACGTCATTTAAAAGCGCAATAATATTTACCTAACGGTTTAACAAAGCATACCAGTGTCATGAATTAAATTGCACAATCCTTCACAGCCCTACGCCAAACCACTTGTAGATACATTAGGCCGGGTGGACCTAATTCAAGAGGTGTTGATAACATTTGACCGGTGTTCTGGATGCAAGTTGGCAGTTGCTGAAAAAGAATAGGCTTACGCTCTCTGATCAGTGTTTGATTTAAGACATTTATGTGGGCGTTATCATGCACATTAAAGAAAAGTGTGCGAATATAAATGTTTTATAAACCTGATCCATCATCCTGCACACAGGCCCATTCGTAGTAGTCTGTTGCTGGGTCCCGTGTGAAGTACTGGTCGTTGTCTTGTATCTGAGACCGGGATATCGCGCACTCTGATGAGTTCTTGGCGTAATCAATGGAACGGCAGTGGGAATCCTGCATGCAATACATCTGGCAGATGGCAGCACTGTCGATGTTTGGTACCCGGATATCGTTGAATCCAACGAGGAGGCGATTTTGATGCCGACGCCATCGTAGCTGCAGGCCACCAGTGCACTTTTCTGTCAGATAAAAAAAAGAGTCATTTTCATATATTTCCTTATCATATTAACTCTATCATTTCATGTACCTATGTTTAAAAAAGTATTCTTCACAAAGAGAAATGCTGAGGCCAAACATAGTATCCTGTTGTTCTGTAACAAGACCTATTTTCTGTCATACACTTTAGGGACAGCACTGGCTACAGTAAAGACCCGACTGTGAAAAACACATTGTATAAACACAGCTTATTTATGGCTCTTCATTATAATTATAAAGTGTACGAATTCTAAATAAACTCGTCGACAAAGATAGTAAGCCACTCACCAAGACTAGAAGCTTTACACTTTTTAGTGAGCATATCCTGTGGAACATCTGAAAGTTGAAAAAAATAACAGACTTATCTAGTTTAATTTGCTCCTCAAAATAAGCCGGCACATCCGGATAGATTTCACAACAATTAATTTTCCTATTGCTTGCATGTTACATGAAAATAGAATTATCAATTATTATTATCATATACATCAAGTACATTTTAAGAAATCAAGACCATGTTTATGCTCATCTAACTGATTCAGATGATACAATGTTATCCTCTCCACAAAATCTTCTACTTCCGATTTCTTTGTAATGAGCCATTAGAGCCCTTTCCCCGAGAATTTTTCCCCACATGGTTCAAACAATTATAGGATCCTCATCCAGTGAAGCACCATTTGATAGTCCTTTTGATTTTTTTACACAATTTCAACAGACATATATCATACATCGAACACAACAATACTAAGGCCAAAAAAAAAAACAACAAAATAAAATAAAAAGGTATGGTTCTCAGGCACCGCCCGCGTCAATTTTAACCCCCCGCAATCAAACATTTTTATTTTGATTTTCATCATTCAAGAAGATAAAATAATACAATTTTGATAGGATTTCCTTTGTTATGTAGTGCTTTAAACGGTTTAAGCCCCTTTCACACATTCACGGATAGCATCACGGATCATCCCGGATCATTGTTCCGGGATCATGCTGGTGCACCAAGGATCACTATGGATGCAACACGGTGTTAACACGGTGATGCCCGGTGTTTACACGGCGATTCCGTAGATAACACGGATGATTCCGGAACGATGCTCCGGGATTATCCGTGTTGCTATCCGTGAATATGTGAAAGCCCCATTTACGAAATCGCGCTGCTGTCCCCGGAACACCACGGATTAAGGTCTGGGGTGATCCCTGTTGCTATCCATGAATGTGTGAAAGGGGCTTTAGCAAAAAAACCCTGTTATTTTTATGCTTTTCCCTGATCATATGACATTTTATCGAAACATACAAAAAAAAAAATAAATAAATAAAATACCACCCGCCCGCAGTGATTTCTGAAAAAAAAGTGCCTGAGAACCATACCTTTTTATTTATTTGGCCTAATAAGATTTACACTACAGTTATACAGTGACAAAGAAATCGAGTAACAGGACATACATGTTGGATACAGAAAAAAATAGAAACACGAAACTTACAATTTCACGTGACTTTGATGGGGGAGGGGGGAGGTTTCAAACAGGAATTACAAAGAAGGAACGTGTTAATTACAAGGCAACAGTTTGGTTAAGTAAGCCTTTTTGCTTCAGTTACGACTATGCGTGAAACTTAAGTGACTGTGGTTATACATATAAATATGTTCATTCTTTTAAAGGCTGATATTCAGGAGCAACTCTAGTTCTAAATTGTTTGACAGCAGCCATGATTATAATAATCATAATGTTTGACCCTGCACGTGACCTTGAAGAAAGATGGATTGTTTGGTCTTTACTGACGTTGGCGTTATATGTACGTACTACAAGGAAAGGGCGGTCTGGCAGGAACCTGAGAACACGAGAATCTGTCGTGTATACCTTATTAACGTGTAATTCTAAATGATTAATTTACATGTACTCACGGGGGCTTTTATTTAAGGTTTGTTTCTGCTGTCACCTAGAATATTATACATAGAGAAAATCAAAGGTAGTATATCTTATATCCCAAAATGATATCTTTGGGAAATTTTGTCAGTTATCCTGTTGCATGAAAAGTTAATAAGAAGGTGCATTTTTACCAACTTGGTGTTTAACCATACTGGGTCCATAAAGGTCCATAAAGAAAGCCTTTTGCTCTAAATAGTCGAAACGTATGACCTTTCACGGCCGGGTCTCTCATGTCGTTTACATATGCATTATTATGCAAAATGCGGACCTAAAACTAGAAATTATCAATTGATGTAGGATTTCAAATTCCTCAGAATTCCCTCTGTAATGAGAACCATGAAAGTATTTGTAAAGAAACAGTATGAATGTAACTTTAACGATTTTCCGGTTTTATCAGTCGATACAATTATATAAGTCCACATAAAGACCTTTCCTAAAAATTGTTTGACTGAAATTTCACCATACGCTCTGTAGATCTATCTTGTCCTGAAACTCTGCCAGTAATTCCAAGGAAACTGAGTTACCGTGACGGACGGCACTTAAACCCAGGCCTTTCTCTTTCAGGATAACTGACTGATCTACCATTTGAATCACCGAGGAAATCTTGATCCTCTTGTGTACTTTCTTTCTTTTTTATTTGCGGATACATGTTCTTTGCGAATATGGTGAGGCCTCTGGATTCTTAAGTGAGCTTATCGTTCTCTATGAGCCGACCAGGTCACTCAGGTCAGTTCATCTGCACCAACTGGTAGTACCTTTCACAAGTTCGACTTTGGCTATGGAACGAGCATTTAGTTTTTCAGAGCTAAGATTATGGAACGAACTACCTGAACATATAAAATCTGGAGTCACACTTGAAAGTTAAAAACAAACAACTGATAACAATTTTTTTTTAATAAAAGCATATGATTGTATATAAATGTTCTAATATCTAAATCTACTTATTTAAATTTAATTACCGTGTACATTTCTTAGTGATACATGTACATCATAGTTTTCAGTATTTTCTATTTTCTATTTTAAGTTTTCATTTTAATTATCTACTCAGCTATGATTTTTTGTGTATTGCAATGTGTGTCGAGCATTTTAACGCTGTCTAAATAGATATTTTTTTTATATTATATGACTTTGTAGGTGAATACTTACTTGCGGTGGGACGATTACACAGGACCTCCTCACAGAGCAGGATGATGAGGCGGCTGAGAAGTTTTGCTATCTGCTGGATGCTGGTGGAGTTGAAGTAATGGTACTCCACAGGTTCTGATGCTATGCGCCTTAGCTCCCTTTCATCCACGCCGTTAGTTATACCCACGGTGAATAACCGTATCCCAGCCTCCTTAGCGGCGTCTGCAGCAGGTAGCGTCCCTAAGTAGTCCACTGTGGCAACCCCGTCTGCAGGAAAAATTAGTGCATTGTGACAGATTATCTCCCGCATATCGCCTATATTACGTAAAATTGAAATGAAGTATATAAACCATATAAGGTCCTTTGAATTCATGTGACCATAAAAAAGCTCGTGTCATATGGAACGTGCTGACAAACCCCCCCCCCCCAAAAAAAAAACCCAATATATTGGGTGAAATTCAAACATGATAATACATGTAGATGTAAGTGGTGGCGCCACTTGTTTTGTACATCTGTTCTCTAGAATAAATACCAATATTAAACTTTTTCAGTCCTTGTTAAGAACATTGGTTTATATTTATCTGATAAATGATAAATTGTCGCTTATGCACGTAATAGCATTTTGCAAAACAGAGTCCGATATACCTCTGTTTGTATTTATAGTATGAATTGTACCAGTGACTGACCAGTGATGAGAATGGCGACGTTCGGCACGCCTTTCCTGTCTCCCCGGGATGACTGGAAGATTTTTTCCCTCGCCGCATTGATGGCGCCACCTATATTGGTTCCTCCAGCCGTGTGTTCGAGATTCTTCACAACGGAGTAGGTGTCCCTGTAACATGTGAGGGCAGAGAAAATAATAGAAAACAAGTGACGTCATGCTCTGCTAGGGATATATCTGGGTATTTTTTTGCTTCGTCTTTGCTGTTTTTCACAAAAAAAGACAAGCTGTTTCTAAAAAGAATCGAAAAGGAAAAACAACGAAAATGTTCAGTTACAAATTAACACGTGTTTTCATGCTGTTGCAATCATCATACCGCTCCTCAACCAGTTGAGCACGATCTACGGAAAAGCGAAAATTGACCATTTACGGTTCAACTACTCCATGAAATGATGATTGTGACAGCACGAAAACACGTGTTTATGTGTAACTGAACATTTTCGTTGTATATTCTGTGTATCAGCTCTTAGCATCAGGCTAGTAGTGCACTGTTAGATTCGTTCAGCACCTATATATTACAAGTATATATATATATATATATATATATATATATATATATATATATATATATATATATATATATGTATGTATGTACATATGTATGTATAATAAGGATTTATCTTTAATTATTCGTTTGAAGATTATGTCATGAAACACGCATTTGTTCCATCCATCGAGGCATTCTACGCAGGGGAAAATTTTGCCAAGATAGTGTGCATGTTGTCAGTTCTAAAACAATGCAGTTAGAGGACCTGTATCGGCAAAGGAATAGTAGCCTAACTTGGACGAAGGAACGTCTTGCTGAGACTGCCCAGTATTGCAATACTTTGAGGAAAACAGTGTAGGAAAAGACTGTTCGTATCACGGAAGTGTTCTACCTATATCAAAGAAATTTTTTTTAAGGCGCTCACATTTTACGAATTAAGTGGTTACAGAAACATAGTTCTTTCATATTATACATGTATTGAAATATGTTGTGAATCTTCTCACTTATGTGACATGTCTTCATCAAAATATTTGATGACCTTCGCATCACTGGCGTACTGGACGAGGCCGACTCTAGTGCCCTCTGGTGACACGTCCATGCTGTCAATAATCTGTAGCACGAAGTCTTTCAGGATCACCCAGTTATCATATGATCCATCAGGTGGATTCTGGTCCTTGATGGATCCGGAGCTGTCCACCAAGAACACAAGGTCTGACCGCATGTCACAGCCTGCAAGCAGAGTACAGCGTTCACTGTCAGCTTTTTCAGTTACTTTTAGAAATTCATCTTTTGTCACGTTCTAATGAATTTGCATGGGAAATATTTACAACACAGCTTAGGGACTTACGACTGGTTTAAAATCCAAGGTAATCTACCTAAACTCTGCATTCGACATAAATGGTAAAAGTAACGACCAAAGGCCATATTTCTTTTGCGTCAATAAATAACCGAATGCCTTTTATGAAACGGATTGTTGCCATATCTGTAAAAATAAAATACACATGTATTATAATAAAAAGCTTTATAATGGCCCACAATTCACGATGGTATAGTTATGTCCACCTTCAAACGAGAAAATACCAACTAAACAATGCACGAATAAAGCCCAGTATAGAAAGGGAGTTAGTTCAGGTGATTTCGGAAAACCTAATAAATTGAATAAGTAGTGATTCACTGAAAATATTTTAACAAAATATTATAAATTGAATGATGGCTTTGTTTGAAAAGAAATGTCCAGGTGCCATACCGCATCCTACAATCATTTTCCTACAACCCAGTGCCTCTCTCCGTCGGGATTAGACCTTGCTCTAACGAACCGTTAAGGTAACTCGCGTACACTCGATCTACGCACTCAACAAAAATTTGTTCCATTTATAGATCATTGGTCTTAGAAGACATTATCGGTCACTAATCATATAAAGGTTTTTAAACTCTCTAGTTTCCAGTACATGTTTTTTTGTTAATACCGATCTTTCAAGATTGATATGGGCAAGAGACTTGCTACTCACGCGGTGTAGGGACTGCTGGTACGCCACAGATATTTTCCACGAACTGTTTCCTCCTCTCCGTCGTGAGCGATAATTTGTCGAGTACATGCATGGAATAATACATGATTGGGTCAGACGAGATCTCGTGCAGCTCATTCTCGTTGACGTGGTCACCTATTCCTACTGTGTAAATATCAAGCCCTGCCCTTTTCGCTGCTCTTGACTGGTAAAGAGTTTTGTCTACCTCTCCAAACGATCGGCTGCTTGTGACCAGAAGAATGACGTCACGCACACCCGCCCGATCCCCGCCACTCACGTGGAATACCTTTGGAAGGTATAAATCATTATAAATCACATCTTTATTTATGACAAAAAAATATCTCCACTGAATATTGCATCGCTCTCTCTCTCTCTCTCTCTCTCTCTCTCTCTCTCTCTCTCTCTCTCATCGTTACAAAAGA
This sequence comes from Sipunculus nudus, assembly GCA_026874595.1. NCBI lineage: Eukaryota > Metazoa > Annelida > Sipuncula > Golfingiida > Sipunculidae > Sipunculus > Sipunculus nudus. Next base: position 53,709,223 of record CM049309.1, read on the forward strand.
CACACCTAACCAGTAGTATGTACATTAACTATCATCTGGACTAAGTTGTAATTTGTCGTGACATCAGGTGACAATCTCGTTGGAGCAAAGAGCGTTTAAGACTTTGATTGTTGGTTGACCACATTGTTCTTGGCATAAGGTGGCTGTCGATGCCGTCAGCTTTGGTTTTACAAGCTTGTATTATTGTATGATATTGCTAAAAAATAATATACATTTAAGGACCTGAAGTTAGTAATCGTTTTCTTTATTTGATTTTTTAAACCAAACATTAAATAATTGCACTTATTGATTAAGACATTTTTAAAATTTAAATAGATGCTGCTTAGACATTGCTAAGTGTTAAACTTCTTTAAACGCTTCAGTACAGCATATTAGCTATGTGAAGGGGGCTTCAGAAACAGTGAATTTTTTAAATAAAATTTACACTACCCTTTCCGTTGCAGTTCGTATTGCCTCTTGGATGCTTGCATTTCCCGTTTTGCGCTCGACCTGTAACACTGCATCAATAACTGCTTCTTTTTCAACGAAGTCACTAAAGTCGAATAAAACACTTGCAGAACTTGCAAAGGATATGAGAGCGATCCGCGTGCCCCCTGGCGACAGCGGTAATAACTGCACCAGCTGGACGACCACAGTTTGAAGAAGCTGCCAGCGGTCCGTGTCGCCTGACAGCTCCCCACGTGACGTATCCAGTAGCAACGCTATGTCAGACGTAATAGGACAGTCTGCAAATATAGGTTTGAGATATTTCATATTGATATAAAAGTAGGCCTAACCTGCCTTCGTCATATAACATGAACAAAAATTCAAATAAAAAAAAAAAAGATGACACAGTCACCTAATAATTTAGGTCTAATCTGTATCAAAACAATAGAGGGTTCTAACAGCACTTACAACGATGGCCGTTCCTGAATCCCCTAAAAAACAATGTAACAAATTAAAACAAAGTGGTTGAAATGATAAACTGTTAACATGATTTGTCATCGTCTATCCAAACTGTAAATGCGTCTTTTTGTGTATAATTTGAATGCAAAAATACAAATTAAGATCACTATCTTTATCTACATAAGAAGCAATTTTTTAAACAAAACTGAAATGTGAATGTTTTGTTTATGAAACGGAACCGCTTTGAGATCTGGACAGCCCGAGTGACTTTCGGCTTGGTGGAGATGAGTCATCTTATTATACGGTGCAGTGACCATCAATCCGTAACATAAAGTGTTCCTGCATGGTATAAGCTATAGCGGCATCAGGAATCTTAACTGCATTATCTTTTGACAATTAATGTGGCATTATACTCCTCATGAATTGATAATGGTTCGACAGTGCAAATACATACATTGTCTCTTTCCCGTTTACTTTTGGACAATAAAAGTTTAATAATACAGATAAACTTTAAAGTATATATCTCATGCATAAATGTATTTTGTTTGAATAGATCCAAAAATGTAAATGTGTTATATTTAGTCTGGGACAATTTTAATACGAAATTTTACCCCAAGCGCAAAATTATACTATATATATTTGCATATACTGCACCTACTGTCTAATGGGTAATACTATTTTTCCCTAGGAAATATATAGATTACGTGATTATATTTGAAAAATCAAATTTTATAATTTTTTATGGAAAAAAGATCATAGACGGTAGTAATTATTTACCTGAGGGCACAAGTTAAAAAAAAAAATTATTAAAGATGTAATAGGCATATTATGCTAATACTGTTGATATGGTAAGATTGTTAAGCACGGTTAGCAGGTCATTGCCTGGTGGGAAACGAGGTCGGTCTTTTTTACATCCTTTATAACACTTCTCGCTTGCCTGAATTTTCTGGTCACGAGTGTGTCATCATAACAAGTAACTGAACTCAGTTCATGTATATGGTTCAGTTCGTGGCAAACACAGAAACATGTTCCGCATTGCCCAAAATGATTTCTTATTTATGCTATTCATATATATATATTATAGATGTTTCGTATAAAACACTCCTCATTTTTTTTCTGAGTTATCTTAGATCATACGTCAACCTCATAACAACAAAGCATTTTAATATGATGACAACAGGTTCACACGACAACCAACTTCTGTCTTACGTAATTATAAACAAATTTCATAATCGTGCACGGCCTTTAAAAAATATATAAGCCTCTTCCAACTTTATTACATGTTCAGTCTGAATATATACATTGGAAATATAATTTTACACTAAACCCACAAAATTCGTCAGATGTGATTTCTCAGTAATTGGTTGTTAATCTATAACCTGTTTCAAAGTGTTTTTAAGGCCGGTCTATAAATATAGTTAATTTGAAGTGGGAATCAGTATAATTAGAAGTCTTCCCTGATGAGCTATCTCAGTGTAATAACTGAGGTAATTGAGGTGTTGGAAGAATGAAACCCTGAATATTTTATGTAGCATTCACTAAATGCATGAAGGGCTTGTTAAGACAGCAGTAAAATGAAAATAAGGAATTCAGCATATTTTTTATTATCCATTATGGTTGATTTTAAAGATGTTAATGCAGTATAATTGGTTGTCTCGCAAACGTATACAATAATTATACAAATGGCTGCAGTTAAGATTGTAGTATATATATTTAATACATAGCTCATTTTGGGACATATTTATGAGCTTTGGTTCATGTCGTCTTTGGGCAACTGTCATCACACACTTTTTCTGCTCCCTTTCATGTTTCACAAACGTAGATACTACACCCATATATCCACCCCATACCCCCATATCTTTGAAAACCTTACACAGTGCCCTCCTATTATGTTTAATGTCCTGGAAAATAGCCACAACTTGTATCTAGGAATGAGGTCTCCACAGAAAACTGGGAGAAAGCCTTAAGCCAGTCGCGACATGGTGTTTGTGCAAAGTACTTCTACAAATGTGTTGCCCACTCTTGAATGCCTTCTTCACAATACAAACGTGAGATCGCGTACCCTTACCAACTGCATGTTAGCTCTGCGGGCTTCAGTAACGGAACAGATATTGGCCAGATGTTCTCATTACAATTTCAGATGAACCTGTCCGTACAATAGTTGTGTGCTCGGAGTCACAAAGAAGGTACTTTTAGTCGGTTTCTTTATCTGAACTAACCTCAACCTCCACCATTATAGGACTTCCTATGTATTACAAATATCTGTGCCCGTTTTTGGGCTTGTCATCCGTATTTGACCCCCATTTTCAATAGCCAATGTCGTTTAAATGTATAACAAAAAAAAGGAAGTAAAACTGAAGTAACTTTGGCCGGAATTTATTTTGAAATTTCTCCAAAAAGGAGAAGTGGCAATCTATGGACCATTATTTTGGGAGTAACTGCATTTATTGTCTATGATTTAATGAAACTGTTGTTTCGCGACGACAGTCAGTACGACTACTTCAGTAGCCTACATCGGTTAAAGATAATAAAAACAAGTTTGATTTGAAGTAAGTGACCCGATGTCAAAGTGCGTGACCTTTGGGTGGACAAGCCATTGTCAAGGTCCACAAAGAAACATGATCATGCTTAGTAACAATGCACATATACATACAAACCGAAGGATAATGCTGAAACATCATAAATACGGGCATGCATAAATCAGACTCTTCCATGTTCTCAGGTTAGCTTTATGTCACATATACAGCTTTACTCTTATCAAGGAGTTTTAGGAGTTTTTAACAAACTCCTTGCTCTTTTATTTAATGTTTAAATCTGTGATGTTTATAAACCGTGTAAACTGGTAGTATTTATGTGGGTTAAGTGCTCTAAAGAAATGTTGAAAGAATGGAAGAGCAAAGATCAACTAAACGTGTCTGCCATGGCATTATTATAGCTGCACACAGCGAATTTGGTCAGAAGGCACAGCTCGACCCTTCCATCAACCGGTGAACCTGAAATAGAAAGATGAAGAGTCTTAATATCTATTAAGGTTTAACTCCGCGTGTCTGTGAACAAGGCGCGATCTCTTGTTTTTTTGGTATAAAATCTTTTCTTGATTTCTTAGATTAAAAAAAAAAAAAACAATTTGAAAAAAAAGTGTACCTCAGGCGACTATGTTATTAAGACAAATGATTATAATCTGCGCAGTTTAAATAATTTTGCCTGTTTGATGCGAATGACGTGAACCATGACATGAGAGAGCCCTAAAAGCTTTCCTGAATCTGTCGTCCGAAATATGTAATTGGTGAGTCATCAGATCACTGACAAGAGAATTAGGATGAGCTGGTGCGAGGCATCTTCTCAACCTGTAGCAGGAATACCATAAAATGCGTGTCACATTATGTCATTTAAAAGCTCAGAACTCCTGATATTGTAGACGAATGTAATCTTGACAATGCGAACAAGTGTCAAATGCAAACACATGTCAACGTTCAAGTTGCAAGGGTGCAGATAACAGCATGGATAATAACAACCTTATTATAAAACCTTTGTTCGTATTCTTTGATTTCTTTGAAGGAGCTCAGAAATGTACTCCTCTGATATCAGCTTCAGACCTGAATAAGATGGTGTCGTGATGTCACACTGTTCATGCATGAGCTGTCAAGAGGTTTATAATGAAAAGACCGAGTAATTTTGCACGCAATTAACAACAGTGACTGTTGAAAAAGATACCCCGACAAAGGACATGGTGCTGAGAGCACCTGTCAATCATCTGGTATATATCAGTAATATTTATTTTTCTGGTTTAATTAGCATTATTTTATGTTGTGTGTGGTACGGTCAAAGAGGTTTATGGATAAACCAGACTTTTATCTTCACTTATATGTTAGAGTATTTCATTTATTTTCATGGATTTACAGTTGAATGTTATTTTTTATGTGTCCTCGGTTCTATGATTTATCTCGGCTCATATAATGCATGATAGTAAATTAAATTAAATGAATATAAAATAATCCTTTATCACATTACTTTGACACTGGGGCATAACTAAATCATCTTATGTGTAAATTATAATATCTTATACAAATGGTCAAGACATGTCTCTATTTTACATGTTCTTAATTTCTAAAAGTATCAAAATTATATTTTTTTCGGTCATGATGACAAAGAAATTGCATCTCGTTCGAACACACACACATAATCACACACAAACACACACACATATATATATATATATAATATAATCTTTATTTATTTTACATGGATTGTACAACTAGTAACGAGGCACCCTCCTCTCCATGGCTCAGATGTTGGCGCTCGGTAAGGGTGGAAGAAACCGATGGACCCGGAGGAAACCATCGACCTTGGACGGGCCACTACAACCCACTCTCATAGCCACGCCGGAAATCGAAGAGGAGAGGGCCGAGCGTTTTAACACTCAGCTGTCCATATATATATATATATATATATATATATATATATATATATATATATATTTATATTTATATTTATATTTATATATATATATAGTTACAGGTGTCTCCTTTATTGTGTGTAGCAGTCATACATGTGTCTGTGTAGCGCTAGCATTATCCGTTGCCATGGGAGACGCGCGAGACCCGCGAGCTGGCCAGGCCCACGTTTGGGGTTCTTACGTGTAGAAACACAGCGCTCATGCTAATCTGGAACTTTCTGGGCTGGTCGCGCTCTATGAGCGCGTGTCTTGTAATGTTCTTTGGATGTGTGTTTTATGTATTGTTGGGTTCTTTGGGATTGTTCGTGAAATAGTAGTTTCTAGAATTTTCGGATAGAAGTTATAAATAGGGGCTGTGTTTAAAGCCGACAGGAAGGGGAGGGAATATTCCAGCGGACACGGAAGAGTCTGAGTCAGTTTTGGACCTATCCGATAATTGCAGTAGTGTCAGGGATTCTACGAACTCTATACATATTTAGTGCGGCCTGTCTCCAGTTTGCTTTCGGGATTATTACAAAAACTTCACTTTTGGAATACAAGAGATTGATTTTGTGATTGAAATGGACTATTATTCTCTGAGAAGATTTATATGAACTGTGCATCTGGATTAAGGACTTGTTGTCGCTTTGACAGTGGTGGTATCCAGGTACTGTACACATTTTTATTATACTGTGTAATTGAATTGATTTACTTATACTGTTGTTATACTGTGTAATTGTATTGACTTAGTGTATTGTAATGTTAGGGTTGATTTAAGAATAAATTATAATTATTTGTTAACAAAAATACCACTGACTTCTTAATTCATTCCCCTAGACATTTCACGCTGCCATTGTGTTACAGAAACTGATTTTTATCTATCTCCATTACAAAATTTATGCTCGTCACGACTACGTCATCTGCTGATATTAGATTCTATAACAATATATATATATATATATATATATATATATATATATATATATATATATATTCTTTACAAGAACTTTAAATCTCATTTACATTTAAAGAACTAGAATACGAGTAGTCGACAAGCGACTACGTGTATCCGCCAAAATCAGAGAAGGACGGGTGAAGTGAAGCATGGATTCAGTGGCAAGGGGAAAAAGAGTTACATGTGTTACATATTAGAATGGATCTCTGCAACATAAACATGATTGTAGGTGGCGCCACCTGTTATTTGAACGAGAAACTATCCCAGATGTATACACATGCAAAATCTCATGTGGAAAAGTCAAACCACTGCAGAGATATGAGTGATTTTATCCCACAGCAGACAAACAGATGGACGCTGTGCAAAAATGGCTGCAGGTGGCGCCACCATTTTTGTGTATGATATAAAGATATCCAAGGGCTACATTTGTGTAAATATTTTTTCCTGATTGGTCAAACGAGTCCGGAGATATAAGCATTAATGTCTGCAGCGTGAACGTGAATGTAGGTGGCGCCACCTGTCATAAAATCAAGAAAGCTATGCGGGATGTATACGCATGCCGAATTTCAGGTAATTTGGTCAAACCACTGCAGAGATATGAGTGATTTTAACCCAAGGCAGACAAACAGATGGACGCTGTGCAAAAATGGCTGCAGGTGGCGCCACCATTTTTGTGTATGTTATAAAGCTATCCAAGGGCTACATTTGTGTAAACATTTTTTCCTGATTGGTCGAACGGTTCCTGAGATATGAGCTTGGATGTCTGCAGCGTGAACGTGAAGGTAGGTGGCGCCACCTGTCATAAAATCAAGAAAGCTATCTAGGATGTATACGCATGCCGAATTTCAGGTATATTAGTCAAACCACTGCAGAGATATGAGTGATTTTAACCTAAGGCAGACAAACAGATGGACGCTGTGCAAAATGGCTGCAGGTGGCGCCACCATTTTTGTGTATCTTATAAAGCTACCAAGGGCTACATTTGTGTAAAATTTTGTCCTGATCGGTCAAACGGTTCCTGAGATATGATTTTGGATGTCTGCAGCATTAACGAAAATGTAGGTGGAGCCACCTGTCATAAATCAAGAAAGCTATCTAGGATGTATACGCATGCCGAATTTTAGGTGAATTAGTCAAACCACTGCAGAGATATGAGTGATTTTAACCTAAGGCAGATGAACAGATCGACACTGTGCAAACATGGTTGCAGGTGGCGCCACCTTTTTTTGTGTACATGGGCTACATTTGTGTAAAAAAATTTTTCCTGATCGGCAAACGGTTCCCGAGATATGTGGGTTTATGTGTGGAAACAGACGCACAAACGGACGCTGGGCAGAGAGGAAAGGTCAGAGGTCAAGGTCACTTGGTTAGGCACCAGTTCACATGTGACCCGATAATTTGTGTAAGTTTTGGAAAAACCCGTCCAGTAGTCTCAGAGGAGTTCTCCGGAAACGAACGCGGCGGCGGCGGAACCCGGTCAAAAACATAGTATCCGCAAAACTTCGATTTGGCGGATACAATGATGTGTTTCGATAATGTTAAGACGAGGAGCATATATCTGATATAGTATACTAAGGGATGTTATAGTGATAGTTTAGTAATGTTAAATGTTATTACTATCAGCATATCACATGCCGTAGTTTCCCACCAGGCCATAACATTTTTGACGAATGACGCAACAACATAAATTACTTTCATACTTGCTTTAAGGTGCAAATTAATGTTCTGACCCTGGTATGTAAATCATAAGGCATACATAATATTCATAAAGCTCTTTACTTCATATAAACCACAAATGCTACTTAGCATTAGGTGAATCCGCATGATATGTCCGCTGCACTGGATCAGTGCCAGGACAATTGTCCTCTTCTTATAAAAAATATATGCCCTAATATCTTCCTAAAGGAGGTAGGACATTGTAGAGTGAAATAAAAGTCATCTAGGCATAAACGTTACACTATCGAACCTGGTGTGTAGGTTTCGATATAAATCACATTACATCAGACGTGGATGTAAAAAAAGAAATGTTTCCCACTACCATTGGTAGTCGATCTGTAATACACCAACTACTGACAGGGAATCTCGCAGCACGAGAGAGAGAGAGAGAGAGAGAGAGAGAGAGAGAGAGAGAGAGAGAGAGAGAGAGAGAAAGAAAGAGAGAGAGAGAGTCCTTCCCAGGTAGCAATTCATCCAGTTTACTATAAAATAAATGAGAACAAGAGAGATAGCCATACACGCAAGTGATATGTAGAGCTATCGAATTAGATATGTATTCATTTGGTGACTGATGTACAAGTTAAGATATTCACATTAAAAGAAACAGACAGTCAGACAGATCAGATAGACAGGCAGCATGAAGGAGAATTCGACTGAAATTGTATAAATTGCAATGGTAAATACAATATTATTATCTTTAAAATTAATAAACCTTATCTCAATAACGTATTAATATAATATATATATATATAATGTAAAATTTATAAATAATTTAGCTGCATACCTAGGCTCGGAGCGGGTAACACATCCTCCTTGGCTGATGAGCTGTAGGTCTGTATGAGTATCCAGATTAACAGGACAGGCAGACCCATGCTGAAGCCGAGATGTGTTATGACATGGTCTATCGGTGTACCTCAACATCACGCGTCATCCAACTCCAGGTTACTTAACATACATGCCCACTGCGCAACTTGTATTTATAAAACGAACTGCACGCACCATTGGGCAAAGCGGAATGTCCCAGGCACAGGTTAAACAGAAAGGATGATCACCACAAACATGTGTGCAATATTGGTATACATGATTCACTGGTAAGATATACAGGGGGAATTTGGGATGCGTATTCACGACGCATGTCAGAAAAAAAATAAAGTTGATTCCTAAGTTTAACATCGCATATGCCGATTATAAATATGAAACTCGAGGTAAAATCTTGTGAAACGTGTATTGCCTTCTTGAGTGCATGGGTACTAGACAAAAGGAGGAATGCTCGTGTTCCCACTTTTAAAGGCTTATATTAAGCCCAGTTCTTGCTAGACGGTACATATCGCAGGTGGCAGATTACTATCGCGAATGGTGGCCTTGGGACACCTGGTGGCCTCAGGCCAGCAGCCCGCGGTGCACCCTTCTCGATCTGTTTCCTTCCGCGAATAGGCTACCAGGATACAAAGCATTAAACATGTGATGTCCTCAGGCCGTAGGCCACCAGAATACCAAGCATCGCATGGACTTGTCACAGAAGACTGGAAAAATATAATATCCCGGAATTTTAAGCCACAAAACCTAGGAATAAACGATGCAACCAGTTATGACATTTACAGCTCCTTGAGTGTTGTTATGAAGTGGTCAAGGTGCTGTATATGTCACAGTTGGTGGTATCGCTTATTCTTGGAGTTTTGCGGCTCAAAATTCCGGGATTTTTTCAGTCTTCTGTGACAAGCCCTGTGCACAGCATCATACCTGTGGTGTACTTAAATGAAAGAATTGTACGTACTTACAAAATATTATAGTCTGAATTCGGTGTTCTTTCATGGATTCTTTTACGATATTGGCGGAAGAAAACAAATCGAGAAGGGTGCACAGCGGGTTGGCCACCCGGTGTTCCAAGGCCACAATGTCGCCTGAGGCCATCCGGTGTCCCAAGGCCACCATTCGGGACAGTAATCTGCCAACTGCGGACATATCTTGGGGTTCCAATAGGATACGTTTAAACAGCTTTTTTCAGGATCACTGTAAAATTTTCAAGTGTTACTACGCAACTTGATGGATTATGATACAGTTACATACCAATTATATTAGTGCTAAACTGATCAGATTGAAGGTCTTTTATTCTACAATTTTGCCGTCCGATGACGAGGTTGTCATCTCATTATCGTTCTCGGGCTGTACGCTCGAGTGGACGCATGCGCGAAGACTATAATGCGAATCAATCCATGCAGTACTTTTGTTAATTTTGTCCTGGATTTTCTGTAATTTCTGTCCCTTTCTTTGGGTAAAATTCAACAGTTTTAGCTCTAGAGTAATGTTATATTTTATTTTACACATTCACGTAGAGATCAACATTTGACCTCTTCACAAGATGGTCAGGATCGGCTTATACAATGCCTTGGTATATTAAACGTTCCAACATTAACGCCGTTTACAATCGCTGAAAAATCTGCTCCTTTAATTCTTTGTCTCGAATTAGTGTACTAACTCAAAAATATTCCATAATACTCAATTGTGCATGAGAAAACATTAACGTTTCATAATTTCTGCTGTTATGTAGGCGATGGTTTATTTTATAAATAAGAAGGGATAGGTGACACTTGACAGGAAATGGAAACACAGAAAAAAGCTGCAAAAAGGTATAGTGTTAAATAGGTGAATTAAGCGGTAAGACGATATTAAAACAAACAACACAAATATATCCAAATCCAACTTGAAAACTATTTCATTTTCGTTGCACAATACACCAGAGGTATACTACTCTGCTTCTTTTATGGAAGTCGGTGCTTCATGCTTCATGCACTTCTCCAAAAATAAAGATAGACAGAGCTAGCTATGGAAAGATTATTACCAAATTTTGTATAATGAGCTCATTTGTGTGGAACAACTTTCACGCGAAGCCTTACGCCCAAAGTAATTCCTCATTCTATAGCTTTGGCATTATCCAATTCATTATTTATTCATGCCTTCTTATACATGACAAGAGTGGTACGTTCGCCTGGTCTGGTAAGGTGGCCTGTATGATACAGAGCTCGGTGCGAGTAGGGTACAACCCCAATTGTGAAGTGTAGATACACGCACGATCTTGAAAATGTGAATACCACCCCATTTTATGGTCTGTGGATTACTATATTACGTCCATCTATGCAGAGGAACTGTTTTTGACCAGACCCAGGTCAAGCACTTGACTCTGTATAATGACTGATGTTATTTTTATGTTATGGATGTAGCTGGTTTAAATTGAATTGATAAAGCACAATAAACTACCCTCAAACGCCTGTGTAGTCAGAACGTGAACTTTTTAATTAATAAATATATGATTAATAATGCTGATGGAATAAAAACGCGTCACGAAACTTGGTTTAAAAAGACATCAATGGGCTAAATTAACACAATGGTGATGAATATAATTGCCTTGTTATTGGACACCGTGTGGCTTGCACTATTACTTTATAACCTAGGTTGCAACCATTATATGGTGACAGTTTTATTTTATACAATTGCTACAGCTATCTTTACAGAGCATCAGTATATTGATTTCTCAGCTCAGTCGAAAAATACAAATGTTACATGTACAAGAGTTGTATGCAGTGTCAATATACCTAAACATTAATTTTATGGGATCATAAGGAAAACGGTACTTCTTAACAACATACCCGTTTTCCTGACACAAACTGTGCAATGGATACAATTAACTGATCGTTGCTGGTAACCAGAGTAAATTTCGATATAATATTAATAAACCTACACTGGATTTGGTCGTAGAGAAAATATTCGTATTTGAACTCCGTACTTTCAGTTGTCAAATAAGAATCTATTTCAAAATACCCTCTCTTTGCTTGGTATATATTTCTGACAAGTTTGAGATTTTGTGTTCTAGCCTTATATTTTGGTACGCAGTACCTTATATTTTGGTACGCAGTAGCTGTAATTCATACACACATACAAGGTCTTTTTCACAGTGTTCAGGCCCTGACTCGTCACACTTCGCCTGTTGCCGAGGTAGCCTGGTACATATCACTGAATTTATTAGACCAAAGATTCAAGGTAGAGCTTGGACTGATACGATGGATGTTTATGCGTACACGTTCACCAGGTTGTATTTCAGACACACGTAACACACTGAAATGTATGCCAGTCATAAAATGTCAACAATGCATCATTGCTCTTATAGAAATAATGCAAGTAATAGGGTACATGGTGACGTCACATTTCGCTCATTAAGTTTCACCACAGTTCCAGCTACCACACGCTTTACTGTGATCGGGATGATGATGAGACTACTGTTGCCGTCTTAAATTTATGACGCATTTTTTAGTAATCTTTTACAGAAATGAGTGGCTATTAAAATTTTGCCATTATTTTACAAATTGGCAAATCAAAATTAAAAAAAAAAATTAAAATGCAATGATCTAAAATGAATGATTGAGATATAGGTCTAATACGAAAGAACTGAACAAAAAATACTAAGCCCTAAGACCCGACACTGGTAACAACCATTGTTGGATGGGGGTAAATTACCTGTTACTCTATCCATTTCTTTTTAAAGAATGTTTTGATGACCTTTTCATGGAATAACATGCAGCGGCAACCCCTCATTTTAATTTATCCTAAAACACGCCCTGGACAAATATGGGAATAATATTAAGATCTAGAGAATAATCGCCTCATGTCAATGAGAATCGTTTTGTGGAAAGGACATTTAAAGTTTGCCTTTTATTTGTCTGTTTTTTTTTCTATTCGCATTGCATCAACGTTATTAAAAAATCCCCCGCAATCGCAAAAATTCGCAGTGTTTATGCCAGCTAGCCCCTCAAGCAGGACTCGCACGGCATGGTTTTACTGTGATTGTCTTAGCTGCGATACGCCACATATTTCTTAAATGGTACAATAATCTGTGGTTGTCTTCAGATTCCTATACAACCACTTCACAAGGGCTATAATTTTACTATTGTCTTCGATTTCCTACTCTATGTTTTGGCGCATCCACATTTGATGATACACAAACCCTAGTTCCAGTTCCTGTAATTGCTTTACGTTTTGCAACAACAGGACCATTGCTCTCTTTCTGCGAAAATGCGACCATTCCAGTAATCGCAGAAACGGAATTGAAATGAGTGAGAAGATCCCACCACGTGACTTGCTGCGACCAGTGTTTATATGCTGCGCTGCATTGAGGGCGATGTTTAAGTAGCTGTGATTAACGATATTTAAACATGGCCTATAATTTTCTGCGATCACTGTATCTGACCATGCTGTGATTTCAAGCAATTTTTTCATATATCAAACGATACTCAATGTCGCATCCACAAATGAACATCATTCTATATGTCACTATTTCCTTTGACTCAGTATGATCCTCAGTATGTATGTATGTATGTATATATATATATATATATATATATATATATATATATATATATACTTGTATCTTTTAATTCTTGGAATAAATGATAATTGAGAAAGTGTGAAAAAAAGTCTAATTATGGAAACAATTCAAAATAAAAACATTGTAAAGCATAATTTCATTAATTCCACTTTCAATGTTATCGCACGACAATATCAGTAATAATGCCTTGGAGATGAATACCTTTCTATCTATAAAGTATTGCAAATGAAAATTCTATAAGGATATTTAGTATAAACAGTTCCCAGTTTTTTATGGTTTGAAATTACAAACTAAATATATCACCGTCATATGTTTCGTATAATGATTTTTTCAGATGTTGCATATAAATTCAGGTAGAGAGTTTGGGATTATAATTTGTGCACGTTGACGCGAAAGTACCTCGTGCTCTGGCTGTAATATTAAGAAATATCTAAAGAAACTGTAGAACAGGATTTAATTCTTAACAGATCTCAAAATAAACCAGACATCTGCAGAGTGCCAAGACAGTGGACTCTGGTACTCAACTGGTACCATAACCTGCCAGCTAAAGGCATATTCTGAGGCAATGTTAAAATGTTTGGCCCGAAATAAAGCACATAATGATATTCAGTTTGCATTGCACTTAAGAGCGGGGATGTGTACGACACGGATTCCGGACGGGTCCTTTTTATCGTGTTATACCATATTTTGCCGGTGTTCTCTCACAAACAGCCCATGCAACTTATGTGCTGAATTATTCATATGGCACATGGGGCTTATATAAATCAAAATTTGTCACCAGCAAATATAAGGATCTCTTTAGGTAATGAACAGATTAATACATAGAATACATACACCTGCTAAATGAGCTCTGAAAGAGTACCTCTGTGGTCTTATATTAAAATGAAGAAAATCCTAAATGTTAGACTTTAAACTGATCACGCATCTTATAGTATTAGGACTTTCTTCAAGATATACAATGAGATTTTTGTTTAATGTTTAAATGCTCAACTAAATCTAATAATAACAAAATAATATATAGGTGCTTTGTAAAACACCATGCTGTTCAACCTGAATCCAAAACCAAATGGATCTAAATCTTATGCTTAAGTTCAGGATTTTTTTTTGTTTCAGGGAAACACACATACGGAAAATCCGGTTTTAAACCAATAATATGATAAGCTGATTTCAGTTATGAGCTATTTAGAAATATATTGGTTAAGATTTTTTTATTGTACAAAAGGAATAAGATTGTGTCTGAAAAGGTGATTAGAATAATGTTAAACAGAATGTTGAGCATATGCTCTTCATATGTTGTAAAAAATCAGAATTTAGAAAATTTAAAACCAGTTTTAAATGTAACCCGAGTTGGAACACATTTGTGATCAGGTAATCTTCAAAAACACTTTTTTTCTAAACAGTAAAGATTATGAATGTTATTATGATACAATGAAACCTCTGTGTTTTAATTGTTGCATTAAGCATATTCTTTATAATCAATCCTGCACCCTTTCCTTTATGGGATTATAAGAATTACAGTTGCTTTAATTTCTACAATTTTGGTGGAAATGACTAAATCTATTAACAAAATACGCATTGCTTCGGTCGGTTATCAGTGGTCATTCAAAGTTTGTTAAGCTTAAACCGCCAAATGCAAACATGCATGTTTTTCTCCGGCTGAAGCATATTACTTTGTGTTAGTGTAAACAGAAATTAACTGTAGCATGAAGTTTGCATGCATGTGCCAAGAAGAATCAATATAGGCCAGTCCTTCAGATTAAATTAATTGTTATTTACAAAATGTTCTAAAAATCTTTGCATTTTAACACAAATGTAACATTTGTATTAGGCCAAAATAAAAAAAAGGTATGGTTCTCAGGCACTTCTTTTCAGAAATCAATGCGGGCGGGCGGTTTTTTATTTTTAATATTTTTGGTATATTTCGATAATAATGTCAAATGATAAGGGAAAAGCATGATAATAACAAATTTATTTTGCTAAACAAGTAAAAGTACTACAAAAAAGAGGAAATTGTATGATTTTATCTTCTTGAAAGAAATGTCCGAGCGGCTGCAGCTAAAAATTGATAAGTTTCTAATGAAAATCAAAATCAAAATTTTGATGCGGGGGTCTAAAATAATTGGGGGCGGTGCCTGAGAACCATACCTTTTATTATTTTTTTTTTGCCTTATTCAATGCATCTTCTCATGTCTTAAATATTTCGCACTTCTTCCCGGAATCATGCCACCTTGTTTTTGTTTTTGACAGCCGCAGGACGTCTACTTGTCATGTACATTTCAAGAAATATGCATGAAATTAACAAATGTAGGTCAAGGCTGTGACACAGGCACGAGCCTTTCAACGGTACAGCTGGTCTAACACCTGTGCACGGTGAAGTATAAAATATCTTGATGATCGTGATTTTGAATTTTTCCTTTTTTTTTAAATTTTAAATACTTAATGTCATATAAAAACGCAAATGAATTCCAAAAGTAAGCTGCAACCAAGATGTGATACCTCAACAAATTAACCAGAGCAAAACCAAAACCATACCTTGCAAACTATTTAAGAAATACAATAGAATCAACAGTGTGGAAAACGTTATAATTTTTATTTTATTTCTATCTTATTGGCGATGGTCAAGGTCATTGATTACCGGTTGACCTTACTGTGTCACATTAGCTTCCGGACCCTGCATATAGGTTTGTTAAAGGGGCCCCAATCACCTATAAAGCATGTTGAGTTCACACGGAAAAAAAGTTTCTTCCCTTTAAAATAAATCTGCCAAAACATTGCCTTGAAACCGTTTGCTTACTCCTGTAAACGAGTGTTGAAAACAGTGGACCGGGCGCGATTGCAGGTGTCAACATAAACACAATGCGTGGGGCCGTTTACAACGCGGAGCCTCAACACGTGTCAATCAGGTGATGCCCTCACTGACCTGGCCAAAAAATATTATACATGTTCCCCCTTGCTGAAACACCGCGTGTACTCCCTAATAATCGGACCTCCGGTTACGCGGCCTTGATATGAAAAACAAACACACGTGAACTGTGTTTACCGACACGCACAGTCATAACAAGGTGTTAAACAGTCGTATGCGAGGAAATGAGACTGTGTGCTGGGATGGTTCTGGAGGGAAACCTTTGTATAAAGCAAAACTGGTGTGATGGTGTGAAAGAATAGGCATAATATTGATCCTGATTATGTCCCTTTAAATTATTAATAGTAATCAAGGCTTGGTTGTCAGGCCAGTGCATAGCTATGGCTATTTCATATGCAACATATTTTCATTCTAGCAGTCAACATAAAACGCATCTGAACACGTCACGTCAAGATGACTCATACCACTCATCCAGGTATGCACGCTACAAAACTAGGCCAGACAGACCACAAAGATTGTTCCCAGGATATTGACCCAACCTCATATCAATATCTAATATTCAACATCAATTTTTTGTTACGTTTTCCTGGTATGTGAGTATATCTAGACCCATTATTCAGAGAGTTGCCAAAGTATTGTAGGTTCGTCACGACATGCAACAAAGCCTCATTGTGTCACATTGGCTTCGGGGCCATGCATATAAGTTGGTTAAATGATTAATAATTATCATTTTTAGGTTGTTTTATTATGTCTAACCTGATTCAGGAATGTAAGTCTCGAGACTTGTCTTGGTTTTTGCCATGATTTGAAAGCTTAAGTGATCATGTCTTCCCGTTTATCTAATCATGTATATGGAGAAAAGTGTAAAGGACAATTTTGGACTACAAAAAGTATTTAAGAGTAGTGGCACAGGTGGTGCCACCTGCAGGTGACAATCACATATCAGTCATGTGAGGAATAGGTCTAAAAATTGTTAATATTTGATGCAAGATTTTTTTGGGGTCATTATTGCTAACACAAGGGGATGGACGGACGTTGGCTTTTTCAGTGGACCTCCCTTCCACGGCAAAGGACTTCGCCTATCAGCCTTAACAAGCCTTCTGCCAACTCAACTAGCTTCTATATGTCATCATATCACTAAATGAAATTAAAATATTATCTTTTATTAAATTAATCAGTACAAGTGAGCGCCATTAAACGTCTTTGATAACCAGCCAAAACACGAGAACTCTTGGGCATATTCGCTTCCGTCTATATATATCGTCCACCAAACAATACATTTTTTTGTAGTCCGGTTTCAAATGGTATCATTAGGTTATGTATAAAAAAATAAATAAATTCTGTGTAAATAAAGCTTTAACATCTTATCAATCCGGTAAAATTAAAATAATATCATATATAAATATATATATATATATGTGTGTGTTTGTTTATATATATATATATATATATATATTTCTGAATTCTGCGGGTGCTGTCTTAAGACAGTCAATGAACATAAAAAGAAGAGAGACATCAACGCCAACATTTTAATCAATCATATATATATATATACATATATATATACATATATATATATAAATATTAGTATTTTTCATATCATTATCTTAGATAATTATACAAATTTGTTCGAAAATATGAAATATTAGCAATTCTATTAAAATATTTTAATAATATTACCTTATTTTTTTAAATTTTCATTTTAACTAGTTTTGAAGAAAAGTTACGTCTACTTATTCATTCCTTTTTATCATATAATGAATTAAGTCCCATTTCAATCAGTTCTGGGCAGAAGTCCCTGAGTTTGGTGACAAAATATCCTTTCACTGGATAGAACATCTGACGGTCTCGCTGAGCGCCTCCTTTGATAATAGCCATAGCTGTGTCGGACGGATCTGCTACTCCCATCTTCTCCGTCCGAGAGGTTAAGGGGAATTTGTTGAGAGACTTCAAGGCATTTTCGGTTCCTATGAAGACAATGTGATAAGTTCATTATCATATACATTTAAGACTAGTTCCAATTCATTCTGCTGAATTTATTTGATCTTAGTTTTGACAATATTCTAATTTATTTACAATATATTCATAATCCCATATTTATTGTATTTTCAATCAACTTTTTAATAAGGTTGTTTCAAATGATATATATTTCTCACACAGCGTTCAATTTCCATTCCAGTAATCAATTTCAGTCGAATGAAATGGATTACACGTATGGGAATGCAAACACTGCGTGAGTAGTGTACCACTAACGATCCAATTACTAAGGTTAAATGTTATGAATTTAATCAATTTGTATTTTACAACCTACGACCCCACCCGCGTGAACCACCAGGGAACGAGCAACCAGACTCAGATGTAAATATCATATATAACATATCGTTCACAGAGAGTTCAATGTGAATTAAAAAGAGCTATGCTGTCACTCATAATAGAAATAACTTACCTGTGAAGCTTATAACACAGAGGGTAATAGACACATCGATTTGGTTGAAAGCTAACTCCTGTCTCAGAGATCCGAAGAATCCGTCCAGGGCGAATTTTGAGGCGGAATATGGTCCCATAAACGGCAGACTCACTTTACCTGAAGGAGTGAATAACTTTTCTATGTAGAATTGAAATCTTATTTATAAAATTCTGCACTATGTTTTCATTAAGATTCATTAATAATTCCGACAAGTTTTTTTTTACAAGAATTCAACTTTTACGAACAGCCCATAACCCCGTGGACCCAAAGTTTTTTTTATAAATATGGTCAGAATATGCAACTCTTATGTAATTTCTGCTTATGATATATTATATTAAAATGTGGAAATGGCAGGAAATGGAAGGAATAACTCTTTTTTTGTTTCGAAAACGGGTGCCTTTGACCACGGGATGGTGCCAACATTAGCAGAATCATATCTTGCGAATAATTTGATTTATAACGGCCTTATAAGTTCTCTTGGCATTTAATATATTTGACAGGCTCGCGTTGTGTAACATTCGATTGGTTCATGGTGTAGGAAAATTATATTAAAACACCAAAAAACTCACCTCCTAGTGACGACACGACGAGGATACTGCCGTTGGTCTGTTTAAGGTGCGGTAAGGCGTGGGTGGCCAGATGGACGTACGACAGGAAGTTGACTTCCATGAAGCTGGAAAGGTCAGCCAGGTCTTCCTTACCCTCCCAGCCCTTCATGCTGTACTCACGGACATGATTCAGAACCAGAACGTCCAGTCCTCCCAGGTGCTGGACCGCCGCCTGGACAGGTACAAACCTCCATTAAAGTGTGGTGACAATTTTATATTTAATTACACGAAGTTTGATAATTTACAAAAATTATTATGAATTGCTTAAAATACTAAGATTATATTCTTCCGTTCAGATTGGCTAACATAAGCTAAGAAGTTGTACGGTTTATGATTACAGAAATAGCACAGAAAAATCACAAAATATAAAGTTGTATACACTTATGATTATATTAATACAGCTGTCTTGACTTCGAAATACACCTTTGACTAAACAAAATTTAGTAGTTTTAAGTAGCACAAAGTCCATATTCTATTTATAATTATCAAACGCGATACGGAATTTCATGTTGCTTGATATATTCTGATGTCCAAGCTCAAGATACTTTTAATGAATTTTATAGAACATCTTCATTATCCAGCCTTATCCTTTTCACATTATAATTACTCTTAGTTAAAGCCTAAACTGAAGTCAACTACGTTACGACTCGCGCATAAGTCATGAGATCACATTATTGCATTATGACCTGCCTTTATGACCATTTCTCTGGCTTCTTCATTTTCCATGTCCGCCACAACATAAACGTATCGACCAACGGGGTCTCCGACCTTCCGGCATGTTTCTATGACCTAAACGAAACGTGTATAGCAAGATAAGATCACGTGCTAATATTTCAAGTTTAATGGGAACTTTAACTTGTTTCCTATGGTAATTTGTTGTTTTTACTATTCTTCTGGTGACGATCCAAACGCACTTTATATTATGGTACTTGACGCCTATATCATTGCAAATCGGACAGTTATCGGTAACAAACTCTTCATTTCTATCCAAATAGTTTCTAAAATTTTTTTAAATCCTTCTGTAACCAAACTGTTGTTAAAGCTGATTTTGGCTTTTCAGTTTTCGAAATAAAACATCATTTTTCCTTATAGCTCTTAAACGTTGAGAAATAAAATGTGGATTTCTCGTATTTCTATTGAAGCACTTATGAAAACTAGATTATGGGTAGTCGACAAGCGACTACAAGTATCCGCCATATTACAGGCATGGGTAAAGTAAGGCATGGAATGTTCCTGACATGACATGACTCCAAATTTGTGGCACCAGTGATACCAATGAATCTACAGATGGAAACACCATGCAAAATTTCAGCCCGAGACACCAATCAGCTACTGAGAAAAAGTACATTAATGTATTCTATAATAACAACAGCAGGTGGCGCCACTTGTCTGGTCTACAACAGAGCAATCCAAGAAGGATAAACATGCCAAAATTTCAGGCTGATACATCCATCCACTCCTCAGGTATGAGCGAATTTTACCCAAAGCAAATAGATGGCTGGACGCCACCCAAAGACAACTGCAATTGGCGCCATCAGTCTTGAATACAATATGGAGGTATCCAAGATCTACTGACATGCACAATTTCAGGCCAATACGGCAAATCACTTCTGAGAAAAGGCCATTTATTTATTCTATGAAAACGGAAAGGTAGGTAGCGCCACCTGTCTGGTCTACGAGACAACGTCCCAAGATGTATGCACATGCCAAATTTCAGACCAATACGTTTAACCACTCATGAGATAAGACGATGGACGCCACACTAAAACAATAGCAGATGGCGCCGGCAGTCTTGAATACGAGATGGAGGAATCCAAGATCTATGGACATGTACAATTTCAGGCCAATACGGTGAATCACCTTTGAGAAAAGGGGATTAATTTATACTATGAAAACGGTAAGGTAGGTGGCGCCACTTGTATAGTTGACGAGAAAACTCTTCAAGATGGATGTACATGCCAAATTTCAGACCTATACATTGAACCACTCCCGGAGATATGAGCAATTTTTACCTGAAGCAAATGTACGGATGGACAAACAGATGGCAAACACATGGATGTAGGCCACGCAAAAATTATTGCAGGTGGCGCCACCAATCTCAAACTTCAAGGTGGAGAGATCAAAGATCAATGGACATACAAAATTACAGCTCAAAACATTGAACCACTCTTGGGATATGGGATGTTATTAAAAAGACACCCTGATTCATACTGCATAATAAGGACTGCAGGTGGCGCCACCTGTCTTTGGTAGGCACAACTACACAGGTGAACGAATAACTATGCTGGGTTTCGGAAAGATCGGTCCAAGGGTTTCAGAGGAGTTCTCCAGAAACGAACGCGGCGGCGGCGGAGACGAGGGGCACCAAGTCAGAAACATAGTATCCGCAAAATTTTGTTTTGGGGATACAATAATGGTAAACGGTTAAAATCAAAAGGGAGATATGATAACAAAAGAAATTGAGTGCGTCTCCAGGGGTTAATTCAAGCTTTGAATTTTTATTTCGTATATAATACCAAGCCTTGTAGATTCAGTAATAAACTTAATAAAAATAAGGTTTTATATCATGTTGTATCCTATCAAATGATTATATTATAAAAATGGTGAAGTTGGGTACGTCCGCATATATCCTGACAAGAGTCTTCTATTTTTTAATTATTTATTTTTCAATATTTATGTGCCAGTATCCATAATGAAAATATGTGCTTAGTGGCGCTTATACAAAATAGAAAATATATGTTCAGTCATAAAACATGCAATGAATACAACACTGATAAAATATCACATGGTTACTTGTCAAACCTACAAGATAATTAAGAACAGTCTTATATTAATATGCCATCACAATACTAAAGATTCAGACAGATGATAAAGCTAAAAGTTAAAACAATAAGCAACGAGAAATACATCATAAACTTTTGACTATAAAAGGTTCGCATTCTCTTATAAAATTTCACATATATCAATTAAATGCTTGTTTAAATAAGTATGTCTTCAAACAAAGTTTTAAAGAATTAGGGTTTGTGACGTTTCACCTCTTGCAGACGTTTCTCTCTGCGCGCTGTCAAAACCAGTTGTGCCCCGAGCCGCGCGTAGTGATACGCCATCTGTTCCCCGATCCCTGTTGAAGCTCCTGTCAACAGGACCCGCTTTCCTCTCACACTTTCTGCCAAACAATAAAATACACCAAAGCCCTGCTGTTTAGTCAATCTATGTAGTTTCCGGAGTCTAAAACGAAGACTCTTTGTTTTTCATACAGTTATTAAACTGAAAAAAATACCATTTTATGTTTCACAACATCAAATAAGTTTCAACAGTATTATCTGACCAATAGTATGTATATTTTGGATGCTAGTATCTATGCAATATTAATTGCGATAATTTTTATGGGGAATGTACTAATATAAATAAGAATCATGCCACGTCATTCTGTGTACATCTTTTATTCGTTTTTTTTTTCATTATCATATCTTGCTATAATTTTATATGCTACATATAAAAAAAACATAGGCCCTTATCTAATCTTACCTGGATCAAACCGGTCTCTCCATTGAAAGCCAATATATGCGGCAAGGAGGAATCCTCCCAGAGTCATCCAGCGTCTCATGCTCGCCTTTAAATTCATTTATATATATATATATATATATATATATATATATATATATATATATATATATATATATATATATATGATTATAGGTATATACAATCACTCAACTTCGTCGTTAGCAATACGACATAAATAAATCTGTGTATACCTACTTGTGTATGTTTGTTTAATGCAAGTCATGTGTGTAACTAGATGTAAGTGTGTGTGTAACTGATGTTAATTTATAACTTGGAGATATAAACCTGTCAGGATTTAATAAGGGATGTACTCCCAGCTAGGACAGCGTCTAGACGAGAATCTTTAGGCGAGAGTTTTGGTGGCATGGGGACGTGTATCGGCAGAGTTAAGAGCGTAATAACCTTTTTTTGGTCCACCCCAGAATTATTATTATTATTATTATTATTATTGTTATTATTATTATTATTATTATTATTATTAATCTTATTATTATTATTTTCCGTAAGTGCACTTCACACTACTGGCTCAAAATAACGACTCCTGGTCACCCCAGGTCAAATATGAATGCTGGTTAAGGAATATATAGACTATATAATGTATACTTGATATACACCTGTGCACACAATACAAACATATTTAAACAAAATGATACCATAAAAAATCTCCCGGCACACATGAAATAAGGTCACTGCGTTCTTTTTTCTATGGTTTACGGGCCCTGTTATTGCAACCCAGAATAATTTTTAAAATGGTACAAAAGATCCGGTATCTGAATAACTAACGCATTGATAGTCATGATAATTTCCATGCGTATTGATCATGGACTAATTCATCAGTTGCAGAAGACTGGTGGCGCCACATTTCTTTTTCTTTTTTAATTTTACGCATTATTTTCTTTACTTTTTAAGACCTTTAAATGAGGCAGTCCTGCCGTTTACAGGCCATAGATCGAAACCGTTTGACCTACTTCTAACTTAACATCCCTGGCAAATATCCCTGAAAACCTGAAATTAGGTTATGGTGACCAATTTTTTGCGAGCTACTGGCCAAAAACATGATTTTAAGCACCAAGACAGACAAAGCACAAAACTTAAAGGGACATAACCAGGAGCAAAATTATGCCTATTACCTCCCATACGTACGGCTGATTTACATCTTGTTATGGCTCTGTTTGTTGATGAACACACTCCACATGTGTCTGTTTTCAATAACAAGGCCGAGTGACCGGAAGTCCGATCATGAGCCGCAACACGCGGTATTTCAGCCAGCGGGAACATGTATTACATATCCTGAGCCAAGTCAGTCAGGGTATCTCCTGATTGACAAATGTAGTGGCTCCGCGATGCACACGGCCCAAAGCGCTGTTTATGTTGACATCTGTGATCGGGCCTGGTCCGCTGTATTTAGCACTCGTTTGCAGGAGTAAGCAAACGGTTTATGGCAATATTTTGGTAGGTACAGATTTATTTTAAAGGGATGAAGCTATTTTTCGTGTTGATTCATCATGCTTTATAGGTGATTGGGCCATTTAACTGCTGGACTTAAAGTCATATAATATGAAATCTAGGGATATTCCTTGAAAAATCTCCTTGAGATCTTGAAATTCGGTCACTGTGACCTACATTCTGTGAGCTAAGGGAAAAAAACATGACGTTTGCACTAATATATTCAGATGGGCACAAATCAATACGTTTGAACCTAGAGGTCATGATTGCCCATATTATGTGAGCTACGAACCGGAAACCAAATGAGCACCCAGAAATTCAGACAGGTCACAAATCTTAATGTTGGATCTGGAAATGTCTTTCTTCATGTAAAGGGAGGTCATTTTTAAGTCTCCTTGGACATCTGCAATAAGGTCACTGTGACCTATATTCTGCAAGATCTGTGAAAGAACATGATTTAAGCACCCTATAAGACAGATTTGCCTGACTGTATACTGTAGGATCTAGAAACTTCTAAATGATTAAGATCCAGGTACAAGAAAAATGTCTTGGAAACCTTAAATAATGCCACTGTGACCTACATTCTGCAAGCTATGTGAAAGAATGTGATTAAGCATCTCGTTAGTCAGACGGTGACAAATAGTAGTAGTTGAATGAAGAAACTCATATCTTTGCATCAAAGGATCTTCTGGAAAAACCTTGGCAACCCTTATTAGGTCACTGTAACCTACTTTCTAAGTACTATGGGCAAAAAAGCACGAGTTTGAGCACTCTGGAAGTCATTCTACCCATTGCACAACATTTCTTATAAATTATTTTTCACATCAATAACTAGACATTTCTGGCATCGGATATGCTGTAGTATCCCCAGACAATTGAGGCATACCCCGTTCTAAAATAGGCCTCCTTCTTCAAAATCATAAACTGACACTTAACAAGGACAAGGTCTCCAGGGTTACGAATGTTTGAACTCTCCCATATAAGACAAAGCTATCCATGATCTTCAGTCAATTTGATAAATTTGTACCAAACCGTTTATCCTTTCATAAGATATTTAGGTTTTTGTCTGATTTTCATCAAATATTGAAATATTCAAGGTCAAGGCCACTCTCATGGTAAAGGTCATGACAATTTAAAAAAGGCCTCATTAAAACACATATTTATACACAGGCATAATATGAAAGAAATCTGCACATTAGTTTTTGGCTTATAATGCTCACAGTACTATCAATTGGCAGTAATGGGGGTATTAAAATGCGCGAAAATGGGAAAAGGATAACAGGTGGCGCCAAGAGTTTCCGGTTCATGACAACGCTGCTAAATCTATGCAAGCTTTCTTGAGATATTTATGAATTAGTGAGATTTTCTCCAAAAATGGACTAATTCAAGGTCATGTTTACTCTCCTAGTAAATGTCTTCTCATTCATATATATACAGGTTTCAAGTTTGATAAATATCCCTGAAACAATGCTTAAACCACAGTATCTCCGACTTTATCTGTGGATACAATTAATGCATGAGTCAACTGTATGTCAAATTCAGCTGAAAGTCATTGCCCACGGGCCATTTGTTTGAAGTTTTGGCTCAAGTCGTCCTGGGTTGGACCCCTCCTTTTATGGATCCGCCCCTGTGTCTACTAACTTTAGGCTAGGCACTAATTAGGGTTAAAATAAGATGTTATCTGGATGTCGGTCTAATAGTACATTTTTAAATAACGGGTCACAAGATGTTTCGTCGCTGTAGGCGGTTCCCTTGCTCCTCCCTCCCCCCCCCCCCCCCTCACCCCCCTCACACTGAGAATTCAGCGTCATTTTCTTCATTTTGTTTACATGAGCGATAATGCACTGAATTGCCACGCTTAGTGCCCTATTTTAGGTTACCTATTAATGTACATCAATAAATCAATCGCGACCCCACGTCCTTCAATGTTAAATTGTACAACTAAGGACACTAGTATACAAATGTTACGTAAACAATCACTCCTGGTCCGAAAACAGACAGTATAAACAATAAGCGAATTGTACCTAGCTGAATACACGGCGACTATCGGTATATCATTTTCCAGGTCCCCTGATCAAAGTGCAAAAGTCAGGTGTCAGGTTTTTATCTGCGGTGCAGATAGGTCAAGGTTTAACTCAGTAGGTTCCAAACAGATGGAGCAATTGACTTGGGCCTTGTTTTGTCGCACGCTGTTGCACCATAAACAAACACGGCCCTTGTTTTGCCGCATGCACCAAAAACAAACATAACCCAAAAAACTAAAAGTTCAAATAATCTGTATTTTTACCCACCAGACTCAATTCACTGTTGTTGATTTAACACTGATTCAATAACATTACAACTAATAATTTAAATGGGTGTAAGCTACATCATTTGAGTATATTCATTGGACCGATATATGCAGTATAAAGGTGTGATATAAATAAAGTTAAGATTCAAAATCTGTATTGTTAAAGATAAATGACAGTTGTGCATGCAGAGGTATTTGACAAACAATGAATATTTGATGATATTTTACATACAATCAATATGTAAAATTTCTATAAAATTAAAATAATGCAAATTAAACTGCCGATTAAAAAAAAAAACTGTAGTTTAACACATGCACAAATTAACATACACACATATGCAGGCATATATACATGTATTATTAAGAAGATTATATAAACAATAATTAAAATATTTATTTAGCATTTTTGCATCTGATCTAACCTAATCTATCTAATCTATCTACCTACCTATACCTATCTATCTATATTTATATGTATAAATGGGTTAAAATGTGGTTAAAACATTTAAACACTCATCATGGAATATGACAGACAGTCAGATACAATTCTTAAGTTTTTCCATTTTGTAATTTTTAGGTTTAAAATTATATGAACAGCAAAGCCTTCCCAAGCCTTCTCAAAATACCTTCTCAGATATCTTAAGCACAAGTCTTTACTCGGTTGGACAGAATAGTTACAAAGGCCATACATTAATTATTGCCATACAAATTCACAGCCCCCATTTTTTTCTTGTATTAATATTTTTTTGCAAATGAATACCAGGTGTTTGGTAATGTTGCCGATTGGTGCTTCGGCCCGATTCCCTCGAAGAAATCTTTAAATTATGGAAAAAGGACTGAATTTTGTGTTAATCATATATACAAATTTCAAAGATCGGAGCAACTTTCTGTATGATCTAGGCAAGCTGGCAATGCTTGACGATGTTTACATCTTCACCTATAAGTTAAATATATAGGGCCAAAAAAGGTTGGGTTCCCAGTCAAGTTTTTTTTCAGAAATCAGTGCGGGGTTCGATTTTTTTTACCTTTCTTGCATGTTTCGATAAAAAAGTCATATGATAAACTAAAAGCGTGATAATAACGGAAAAAATTTGCTTAACAGTAAATAACAAAGGAAATCTTATTAAAATTGTATTACTATATCTACTTGCAAGAAATGTCCGAGCGGCTGGAGCTCACAATTGGTACGTTTATATTGAAAAATCAAAATTAAAAGTTTTGATGCGGGGGTTTAAATTGACACGGGCGGTGCCAGAACACCCTACCCTCTTTTTGGCCTAAGACATGATGCATTTGAAAAAACACCCTGCTCCTTAAAACCAACGCAAATGTGATATATAAATATATATATATAAATATATATATATATATATATATATATATATATATATAGTTATGGTGTGCCGACTCTTTCATGATCGATTAAATAGGCTGTACTTTGCATAATCGATCACAAACGATTATGTATGCACATATACAGAAGTCACATTATCCCGATAATATTTTCTGATTCTGTCAGAGATTTTAGAAAGACGGGGCACAAAACAGCGTATAACCTTAAATTTTGGCAGCAAATTTGTCAAGACTAAGGCCGTTATACCCTTGACTTTAACGTGTGATGTACAGATTATATTGAATTTACTCGCTCAATAGTTAGGTATAATACTATAGATTTCACTGTAATATGAATGTAATACGGATAGTATTAAACTTTATATCGATTTTAATCTTTCAATCAGCGAATATGATTTTACAATTGATTTCCGCCACTTGCCCTTTTACTTATCATTATCAATAAAAAATACATGAATATGGATATTAGTCTAAATAAAATGATAACACCTGAAAATGGTTGCATAATACAAATAAGAAAACTACTCACGTTTAATATACTCTGGCAATTATCAAACAAGACAATCAAATATTGGTAAAATAATAGAGAAGGTCAAAGTCTTACAGGCTGATTAACAGGATTCGAAAACCCATCATCTTCAAAGAATGAGTGACGTCAGAAATTTGAATCCCTTTTTGATTATAGGGATCACTCCAAGTGTGATTATACCAAGGAAAATACCTTTCCATGTGTATTTCTTTTCATCAAGAGCGTCTCTGTCGAAGACTTCCTGCCACAGCTTGTACTCTGGAACTCTGGCTGGGTCGTTTATTGTATTCTTCTTCTGATATACTTCCTTCTTTTTTTCACAATAATCATCGAGAGCTTCCTTGCGATCCTTCCAGATGCTTACCGACCGCAGATGCCGAGTGTCGTCATGGAATGCTTCAACTGCAGACCGTTTGGTTCTTGTAAAGAGTTCATCAAAATCATCGTCTGTCATGTATTTACTGTCCTCAGAGCAAGCCTGAAAGTGAAATTGACACATGGTCTTATTGAAAGTTTACGTCAGTAAAATTCTATTTTACATATTACAGTATTAGAATCTTGTTATCTACAAGTTTAATTAGAAACAAGAATAAACAATGATATCTCCATTTAAATGAATGCCGATATAATGCAGGGGCGTTACTGTGGCCTTATCCTAAATAACCTTGGAAACTGCATATTTAATCCTAGCTCAGAACAAAACGGCTTGAATATATTTGTTGTGAGGTTGCCAGCATCCATTTCCGGAGTAGTTTAAATTACTGTAATGTGCGTCGAAACTGCTCTTGAATCAGTCCATTACAACCTAGATTTTTCCAAACGTTTCTACCCTCCCCATTTGCCTGGCTATTTGAACCCTTCAAATTCTAAATTCCTGTACCCGCCCCTGTAATACATAAATAACTAATGATTTTTTTTCAGACATTTCAAATTGATACCCTGGACATGTTTCTTTCAAATTTTTCCTTTGCGTCCTCGAACTTCTTGTGTACCTCAGACTCCTAAAAAACAGGAGAGCGTTTCATCGGTTCAGATTCATCATAGTTTTCCATATGGCTG
The DNA here is from genome assembly GCA_026874595.1 of Sipunculus nudus. NCBI lineage: Eukaryota > Metazoa > Annelida > Sipuncula > Golfingiida > Sipunculidae > Sipunculus > Sipunculus nudus. The sequence continues at coordinate 53,738,773 of CM049309.1, forward strand.
CCGCCTTATAATTTAAGTATATAAAACAGGATTTCTGGATTTTATTCAGTTCTCTTTTGAATTTTATTTGTTTGTTGAATAAAAGTTTGCAAGGCAAATATGAAAATATATTGGTCATATATATATTTCGACAAAGTATACGAAGCAGCATGTAATTATTATGCAGCATGCAGTCATGGAAAACACAGCATGGCAAACAATTGGAAATTATCAAAGTAGGCTTTCAGATTTTATGCAACTTCCAACTCGATTTAATGATTCGTGTCGTGGGTATATATATATATATATATATATATATATATATATATATATTATACATGTATGTGTGCGTATCCTGATACGTATCTGGTGGGTAGAGTCTGAAGCCCAACATGACTTTTGAATAAGAGATGAATTATAATATTTCCTTTTGAGATATATTACATATGAAATATAAGCTTCGAAAATGCAGGAAATAAACCAAATTCAGGTGTAATCAAAACCTGATCCGGTTGGGCGACCCATAGGTAATAGTTTTTTGGATTGAGATTTGATAAAATCCATGATTTCTGTTTGTGTCACATGATTTCGCCAAAAACAGCAGATTTGAGCTTTGGTGTCATTTATATTTATAATACCGCGTTACCGATTTAACACCGCATGCAAATTAAATCCAATGGTTTCACAAAGTATAAATTGATAAACGAGCAATAGATCTCGATGTTATCAATGCACTTCTGCTTCGTTTACGTAACAGTGCAAATTTTAATTTTTTCCCAATATGGCTGAATTTCTGTGTAACAACTTGCATGCCGGCATGTCCATAGGTGCCACTGAACGGTTATACCTTATGTACGGAATGCGTGTTGAGAGATTTCATATGTACCGGCACGCAACATGCATATTTTCAGGGGGTGCAGTCCGCATGCCGGGTCCTCGCATAAAGAACTTTACCTTATTTGTTAAGTCAAAACCGATTTTTATCCGCATTCCGGATCCGCATTCCGTACAGAAGTGATCATAGCTTTATCCTGGATATTATCTGGTGTCTGTGTGGAAAATTCATAATATTACGTCAGCCAACGCCACGGGTAGTTTATTTTATTGAAACACGGTGGCGCCTTCAACACGGTGGCGCTACTCATTGTTTGCAGGTGCGCTCATTTACCTAAGAGATAATTCTTTCGTGTCAAGTTTCTTTCACTCCATTTACTGCAATCAGTTTGGAAAAGGATTGATATCTCAGTTTAGAGTAAGACCCTCGCTTTATCAGTAACAGATTTTAGTAATTAATGAGCATGAACATTGTACCATCGTTCTCTATCGAGCGAGCTATATTTTGAATAGCTCCATTCACTCGAGGGGGCTCATGCCAAGCTTACGACCCCATGCAACTATTTAGAAGGCATTCGAGGTAATCAAATTCGGGTTAACCCCTACCTCTTTACCCTTCAGATGAGCTTCATGCAGCTGGATGACGGTTTCTATTGTTTCGTCCATTTCTCTCACCAGTGCCTTTTCCTGGGGTATTGTTTCGGACAAATTTCCCTTTTTCTGCTTTGCAAACCGTTCTTGTATGACTGTCTTACAATCGTCCATCGACCTTTTCACTTCCTCCATGTCTGCTCCTTTCTCTTTTAACCTCTTTAACTTCTACAAAATGTGCTCAAGATATCTTTATTTGAAAACTTCCAAGAATTCATAATATTCAACGCTTTTAGAAAAGATACGGAACAGATTCAGTGAAATATAAGCGAAGTTTTAATTTAATGTTTGCTAATATATTTTTAATTGAGTTTAATTTTTTTTATTCCTTTTTACCTTTGTAATGTCAGCCTTGTATTTTCTTATACATTTTTTCAATAGATGACGATTGCTTTGATCAAGCAGAGTCTGGAAGATTTAACAAAACACTAATCATCAAATCAAAGAATTGTAAACCAGACACAGCTGTTTATATAAAAATAAATCTAATTTTACAGAAACAATGCCATAACTATAGTCCATTTCACCACCTGCTGTCCACCTGTTTTTTGTAGATGATTTACTTAAAAGTTTATATTTTTCAATATTTTCCAAGTAAACAACATATGGAAGTGACAACCTAATATGGCAGTTAAGAATTTTACAATAAATCCCCCGTTTATGTTTCACAACATTTTTGTCTCTTTATCATGATCTGGCAGATATGTTGTATCCCTCCATAAGTAGCCATCTTTGTTTTAGCTGGTTATATTTTTTAGAGTGTTTACATGAGGTCATCCAATCAGCTGCTGTCAGTTGAGGCTGTTTTTGCATGTGACCAATGACCTTGACCGCCATAAGTGGGTCTGATATGTTGTAAAATGTAGACTGATTTCTCATATTTTCAGAAAATTTTGTTACTCAAAAATGGCATAAGGTAGGAATTTAGTTTACTAGTTGAAAATTAGGTTCTGTAATCCTCTCTTCTACACTATAACTGTTTCCCTTGAAATGTACCTAATAAAAATTTTCATAGCAAAAAAACAGGTGGACATGAGGGGATGAAACGGACTTTAAGTATATTCATCGCTGATATTTATCGCTTAATAGTCCTTCTAGCCGAAGAGATGTTTCACGACTGACCAGGGTATTACTCCACCAACTCGATTTAACAGGGCTTAAAATCATATATATTAAGTACCTGCACAGTCGATGTGGGTGAAGGCAATATTCCGTCTTGAAATAAGGCAACCCAGCTCTTGAAATTATAAAATTAAATGTACTAGATAAAGACTACATGTTATGATGAAGGAAAAAAGAAATATATGCAATTTATCTGTAATGCTTTGAAATAACTAGAAAACTATCCATTTTTAAATGAGTGGTCTTGTTTCATTCTCGTTCAGATTTAACCGTATACTCCATACGCTGTTGTTACACTACATTCTTCTAGAAATTACAGACTTTACCATTGCTTTCAATTAAAGGGTTTGCTATACGAATCGCCACCAGTATTTGGCAAAAAAAAAAAAAAAAAAACGCACACAAACAAAAATCACACAGCGAACGAGAACTGGGTGTTACAGTTTGAAACTCGCAATAAAACGTATGTAAAGCGACTTTACCTACTGAATACTGTTTATGATAAATACTGAATTGTTTTATATTAGTATTTGCTTATAAGGAAAAAGTAATATTTTCAATGTTTTAATGGTAGAGTAAGTAATAAATTGTCGCTCTTGTTATCAATTTTGAACTTTAACCTTTTTATATTGACTATAGTATCTACACACAACTATTTGCTGAAGAAGTGCATCTCCACCAAGTTCTTCCTTGCCTATTCTCTTCACATAATTTCTCAGCGTTTTAGGGTCAATAATAAACTTAAGTAGCTTATTCAGACATCCATTGAACTCTTCTGAGAGATCTGAAGGTAAATATTTAATTACATAAATGAACAATACTCAACACAAATTATGGAGCATTTATGAGAATAAAATGCATCAAACCAATTCATTTTTTGTATATGTGACTTTAAACACGCCTGTGAATTTTCTGGATTAATCTGCATTTTACCTGTCCGTTTCCCAGAAAACACTTCCTTCATGTTTTTCATTTCTCTCTTACTCGGAGTCCGTTGGGCTTTGTCGCCGGGTGAGGGCATAAGGAAACAATCCAGATTTTGGAAGGCTTGTCCTATACTCTCCCGAGCGGAATGCAAACCTTCTGCTTTTGTCTTTAAAATAAAACACATAAATGTAAGTATTCAAATTAATTAATCAGGATAACTACTTCTGGAATTTGGGAGCGTTGCAAGAGATAGGGATATGGCTCAAATTTTGAACGGGTTTAGATATTAAACATCATTATTGTATAAAAAGTAAATTTCTATACACATGAATTACATATATCTTCAATTGACAATCATTTAATTTTAGTGAAATGTAAGTGTAGGTTTTTTATGTGACTGACTGGTTTATTTGAGGCAATCGGCAACATTCGGTGTTTGCTGCAAAATCAAACTTTGATCGGTCCTACAAGCAGGAATTCGGGCGTCAGATCGAACGCTTGTGCCCCAAGAACCGATTGTCCGAAATAGAATCCAACGCTCACAGACGCTCCTGAAAGCTCTATATGTTAATAATTTTAATAAAGAGGTTTACCTGAAGTTTTTCTTTAAGAAAATCCTTTCCCCCCTCAGCACCATAGTCATGTTTATCAGGATCACACCAATCCCGAATAAGAAAAATAAGCCTCTGAAAGAGTCATTTATTATCTCATATATATATATATATATATATATATATATATATATATATATATATATATAATAAATATTGATATAATTATCGTCTGTTTTAAGAATAAAACAAATGTGTCACATTTCGGGCCCCACCAACATACACATATCATACACATAAACCGAACCGTATGGGCGACCAACTGTCGTCCAATATAAAACCTTTTCACGGTGCAAAAGTTGAGTCATTTCATCCTTTTAAAGGCTTCACTGTAAAACTTGTAAGTGGGAAAAATTTTCTTAGAGTAATAAGTTAGTAGAATAATTACACGATGAACGCTTTGTTTATCAAGCCTCTCCATCACAGGGTTTTAGGGCCAAAGCTAGTAATAAAGTAATTGCTGGTGTACTTTCCAGTTTAATGGAGATTTGTGAATAAGTACATGTAACTGAAGGGCACGAAGGCTTGCCATCTTACTCTAAATGTTTGGGCATGAAGCTTTCCCATTTAAAAATGAATATTAACTTGCTTGAAACGGTGGTACGCCATCTCCCAGTTTGACGCCCAAGGAAGCCGTTTTTGCAAAGAGCTATTGAAAACAAAAATTAATACAGATGAACTATATATATAGTGAATATATATATATATATATATATATATATATATATATATATATATATATATGATTCCGTGATTTAAATCGTATTTGTCGTATAATGCTGAAATTTACAAGTTTTATCCATATGAACTTAAAATTACCTCAAGAGATTGCAGATGATTTTCCCCAATCAGCTGTTTAACATTGTATATCTGAAGTTAAAAGGGTAATACATTTGGTTTGAAGTTCTGTTTCTGTCACCCAATTTTAATGGTCATAAATATATAAAAAAAGACAGGAAACTCACTTAATTAGTTCAAGGGGCTCAAGAGTTCAAGATGACATTTAAAACCGATATTAGAAATAAAATAAATCTTTTAAACCTAGGCTGCGTAGAGGTTACCTGAATAGAACTTATCAGAACACTCAGGGAGACCAAAAGTGAAGCAACGTCAGTTGGTGTCTCATCATCGAATAGGCCATGGGTATCCATCAAAAGAACCGCTATCTGAAAAAAGGTTAAAGCCACATAGTAAAATAATAAACACAACTAAAAACATACTTTATAAACTTCGATGATGACTCTGAAGTTCTGAAAATCATATTACTAGTAATCATATAATGTTGAAATATGAAACCTCAAAATGAATAATGTTACCTCAGTTATTGCCTTTGCCTTGAAGGTAATCATGCGTTCATCCCCGTTCGTGTTTTTGGTGTGTTTGTGTGATTGTTCACAACAATACCCACGAATTCAAAAATATAATCTCATGAAAAAAAATTCAGAATAAAATAAAGAAGAATTGATTATATTTTCTTGTGGATCCGGCACATGATCCAGATCAAGGAACGTCGTCAAGGAATATTCACAATTTTTAAGTCACCTATGTATGAATTAACCTGGGCATTTGGGCCGAATAAGTGAATAGTGGAGGCTTGTATTTGTTAGCATGCAGATTCATGTTTCTACATGTGTTATAGTTTGTGTTTTATTCGATAATTACCTCATCTTCTTCCTCTTCCTCCTCGCTAAGACCAGGGTCATCGTACTCTTCTGGTTCCTCTGGTTTGCCCTCAGTTATAGGCACCCTGATGAAGAAAGGCCGATTCCACATCAACAGTCCATTGGTGACCTTGTCACTTCCGGGTGACCAATCGAATCCTCCCAGCGAAGCATTGTTGTACTTATCCTCAGCCTTGTCCCCCGGCTCCTGGGGACAGAACGAAAGATAGAAAATTAAATAAAAGTGTATTAGCAAGTGGATAAAATTACTAGTTGTAAAGTTGTAAAAAAAATGTGAAAGGCCAACAAAAATGAAAAGGTTGGTTTCTCGAGTCACCTTTGAGACCCCCCCCCCCCCACATAAAAATTATTATTTTCCGTAAATTACTGATTTAATGCTCCTGCTTCTTTAAAGAAAATGAAATTAAAAATAGATCAACTAATGTGTTTTACCCTTTTAGCAAAACAATAAAGTTATAATCATGTTGTTCCCTTGATCATATGAAATTTTTATTGGAATAAAAACACATAAAAAGTAAATACAAAAAATATCGCTCTATCGTATTGATACATGAACAAAGTAAACCTGAGGCACTAACCTTTATTTGTTTTACCTATGTCGGTATATAATATTCAACATTTAGGTATTCATGTACATCGTTCAAAGCAAATTATAAGAATATCCGGCTTTTGTGATAAAGCGGTGCAAATATTATAACCAATTATTGTTATAACAATATTAATAACTATATTAATAACTAAATGAATGTTTTACATGTGACGTACCCGGTATTCCAGATGACGGAGAAGAAGGTTTAACAGGAAGGATTTTCCTGTCCGGAAGGCACCGGAAATTGAAAGAACAACCACTTTCCTCTTGCCCACTTTCCGCAAAATTTTCGTTAGTTCCTGTCTATTAAGGCGAAGTCTTTTACCTTTATTTCCTGGACAGTACTCGATGATCCTTCGTGGTTCTCCCTCTGGTTTGGGGGCTGTATAACGTTTGAGCGAACAGATAAAACATCCAGGCCTATGTTTGATTTTAAATGTGTGTAAATGATGAGTAAATGTAATTCAATTACGTAAACCAATGTATTTATCTGGTTATAGAAAAACAGATAATTGCTATAAACATTTAAGTCATAGACGATAAAAGTCAACTGAAAATGGTTTTACTGACCCTTTTTCACCAGCTGCAAAAATTTGTCCTTCCAGGAATGCAGTGATCCTTCCTGGGTCTCCTCTGTATTCCTATAAATATTTGGACAAACAAAATTACCATAGTGTCAAGTACATATGTATTGTTCTATTGTTGGTTATAATTTATTAAATTTTCAATTAAGACTAATGAAACAATTGAAATGCTACTGATCACAACATAAAAAAGCACGAAAGTGGTAAGAGGCAACAGCCCCCGACAGTTACATATTCAAACTACATAGCAACAAAGGAGATGTTTGTAATGGTTCAACCACTCTATTCACCGGTTGGCCTAATCAGAGACAAAGGAACTAGTCGTTCACAATGGGAATGGAGCCTTTGAATGAAAGAGAAACATATATGGTGATCTATATTATATCCATAATTTAACTAATTGTTACCTAGGCGTGATTCTTACCGTACACAAAAGTTAAACAAATCTGTGTATAACAGTTTGCGAAGGAGACTGTACACAGACAAACCAAACTCGACTTCTTGTAACTGTCATGCGACAATCATAGATCTCCACTTATCCCCGACCCTAGCTCCAACCCATCCCCGATACTCCACTGTTGGGTGTTCCCATTTTGCTCATCTCTAATAGTTCTGAAAGAACTATAGCTATGTAAAATATTAATTTATTGGATTGTTAATTCTTGAGTTTTCACAGATGAAATGAAAATTGGTACGTCACATTTTCATAATTTGCACATTTTTTCAAAACCGATTAAGATATCGTTGTCAAACTTTGAACTGTACTCTAACATTATAATTGACACAATTTTCGATGTTCCCAGGTCAAATGCTGAGAGTTGAGAATCTGATTTGGTAATGGCATTTTTATCCATTTTGCTGTGCCCCTTATAGATAAGAATAAAATGGACATTGAAAATATGAAAAAAAGCACCTTGTGAGCCCTGTGATCTTGAAAAATAGAAAAATAGTAAGGTACATCTTGAGTAAATGTCAATGAAATCGAATGAAAAAAGTGGCAGAATAATAATAATAAGAAGAAGACGAAGAATGACAAAAACAAATATCTTCACCTATGGATAGGTTGATAAGTGGAGATAATTATAATGAGAAGAATAATGTCAAAAACAAGTATCTCCATCACTGGATGGATAGGTGAAGATACTTATCAAGGGTAAAATATAATAGCTTTCGCCACCTGGCGGAGGTATCGAATCTTTCTTTTGCTTAATATTATTATGCAACGGAACTGAAGGAACGTATGCTAAGTAGAGTGGATTCGTCAAAGCATATAAAGCAAGCAACCTTGACTGCAGTTCGGCCATCTTTCACGTGTCCTTTTTTTCTATTTGTAATAAACCTGCATTGAAACAGAGCAGAATATTTGGTAACAGATATATTGATAGAATAATAGTATATACTTATGATATAACTCATGTAAACGGTCATATGTTTTAAGATATAAGTGAACGAAACATTTTATAGCTGTGAAAATATATTATTTGATATTTTATTGAATGACATTGGAAAACCTTGAGAACGGAGTCTAAGCCTTTGAAGGATCTGACACAAGGATTAGGATGTATGTGACAGATTTAGCTGTGATTCCGAGAAGGCCTATATCTCAGACAGATCAACTTAATGTTTGACGAGTTACCGTACACAGCACCCGCTCTCTCATACATGCTGTGATCCCCGTTTGAACGCAAGAATACACACGTCAGCACCGTTAGTATAACAGGTTGTTTATGTTCTGCGTCATGCTCTGTGTTAAACGAGCTGAGGCCCACAGCGAAAAATTTTACCCTTTCAGCTGAGGCCATGGGTTGCTTAAATGTAAAAGAAATTAAAATCGCTGGGGTTTAGAGAGCAGTGGACGATCATAGCAAGTGGCAGACTGGCAATCACTTGGGATTTTTAATTATAACCGTATTTTCTAAAAGGAGGCTATCTATATAGTTATTATCCGACTTTATGCAGGTACAAACCAGGCTTTGTTTCCTCAAGGAGACATAAGTCACACTATATTGTTTACCTATACACGTTCAGTAGTCAGCACGGTATGATAATTTTCATCGTCGGAGGGTGACTCAAGTGGTCCTAAATATGACAAGAAAGCATGTTAACACCAATACATCCACCAGATTATCTAACAAAGGCTCATGAATCACCGAACTGGCGACAGAATCCTGCTGTGATTTTACTTCTTTGAACAGATTCTTTACCCGACAATGGGGAGAATAACACACCCAAGACCAACAGGTGAGGTATACGCCGCGCCTTGGTGTCCCCATACAGGTTATAAAATATAACAGGAAGCGAATGCTACCGCCTTGTCACAGTCCTAAACCGAATCAAAACTCTACACATGTACATACTTCAGGTAAGAATTATTTAAGTCGGAATTAAAAATGTAGAGGCGGTAAGCACCACCAAAACATGAGAAAATATTACTCGTTTTTTTTTTGCAGGGCAAAATAATTCTCTTATTATTTATTTTCTTAGAAATTTTGTTTGCATAACCTGTTTAAAATAACTAGGTGTTACCTTTCGTCTCAAAGAAAGCAACTTGTCTTCTTAAATAACTGCGTGGAATGTTCCCGTCTCTTTAGAGTATGACGACCAAGATTATGACCTGAAAGAAAGTACAGAAAATAAAGAAAAAAATAAATCACAATGCAGACTCTGTAGTAAATGTAAGACATTTTGAAATAGTCCTTGTAAAAACTTAACAACAGTTGCAAAAATTTTCGGAAGCATTGGTAATAACATTGTGAATGTAAAATTTGAATAAACGCACGTCAAACGAGGCAGGAGCCCACTCAAATGTAGGCTGATCTGTCTGCAGGGGGATTTATATACACAGCCGAAGGCTTATCATGCAAATCGTCAATATCGGTCATTTCTGATTGCATATTCATAGGGAAAGAAGCATAAATTAATTTGACAACTTTGGAAGCGATATACATATTTTCACCTGTTCAAAGTACAAACTCATATTTCTCTTGGTAACGCTTAACGACTTCATTTTTGATTGATGTATATATATATATATATATATATATATATATATATATATATATATATATATAAAACTTTGTCCGCTGATATATGCTCTACATCTAAGTATTTTATCTGATAAGTACAACCTTTCGGAAAGCTGAAAGACTTTTACTTTCGAATTCAGTTTTGGCTGTTGTATCTAAATTAAAATAAATTGGGATAATTTATGTTTTAATTATTTTCCAAACAAACGAGGAATTAATAAAAAATGGAATATTTGATTTATATTTTATCTTTATTTTTATTGGAATTTATATGACTCGGTTTAGGAAACATAGGTCATGGTGTTTTATTAATCAAAATAAAATAAGTATTTATTTTTCTCAGGGAATGAGTCCTTTTAAATTTGAAGTTCATTCGGATCAACGATCCAGAGTCGTTCACAGAGTCGTTACAGTTTGATTCTCTTTAAATGTTTTACACTGAGACGTGAGAAGTAAAATCTTAGATGTTTATTAAATATTGAAGCAAACGCGGTTTTTCATGTATAAAAAAAGCAGGAAGTTATTTATGGTTCAATTGTGGATATTAATAAATTTCCCAAAGAAGAGAAGTTTTGAGGGAAAAAGAACTTGAGGATTACATAGACAATCCGTCTTTTCAATTCTTTTCATTAACTTGAACATCTCTGGCCAAGCTGGAGATATGCGCCCTCGGACTGCTCTCTTGTTCCTCGAGAAGAAGTGCTGATTACAATTAGTCTAAAAAAGCTACAAAAAAAGTTATGCTTACATACCATAAAAATCTTGCCACGTGCATGATGAATAAATAGGACAATGTGAATGCCCTGTTGATATAGCAAGGCAAGGCATTGTTATTATGGTACAGTCATATCATTCGCATACCTTTGCCCCTTTTACGGGTATTGACTGGCTTAGGTCCATCATGTAAACTACATCGCAGTGCCTGGCTAGCTTGATAAATTTATACCATCTTTTGACAAAGCGGAGCGTTTACTTTCGATTCAGCTCAGCGCTCCGTGTAAAAGATAAAATAAAATTTGTGATGCCTACTGATCGGCAGATAAATATATCATACATATTTTAATTAAAGCAAATCATCAGGCAATGAGTGCATTTTCTTTTCTTGTACAGATCAAGTTTTGTATGGCATCATACGAGCCTGTGTACCTATATCTCTTATAGCCTTGTTCTGCTGCTCTTTTATTATTATTATTATTTTTATTATTATTATTATTATTATTATATATATATATATATATATATATATATATATATATATATATATATATATATAGCGTAGGTAAAGATAAAGAGTGAAGCCTTTTAGACAGACTAACTTGTTCAAGTTATTAACACACGAGCTCCAAGCTCCAAGTTAGTCTATATAAAAGGCGTCACTTTTTTCTTTACATACGCTTCAACTACAGGCTACTACGGCTATACTCCTTATATATATATATATATAATATATATATATAATATATATATATATATATATATATATATATATAGTTAGGAACGGTCGTCATTCGAAACTAATCCTGTTATAAATGCCACATTTTGCAAATTGTAATTTGGTGGTGGGCTTGACATTAATCCTGACCACAGTGCGTTTCGCATATACATATATAGTCAAATAACAAATTGAACAAGCTATGCGACTTTTATATTTTAAAAAAATTAGAGACTAATGTTGGAATAATAAGGTTCATGCCTGCTAAATTTATTGTAGATCCTACCACAACGGATTTGTACGATAGATAGAGGCGCCTCAGCTGAAATTACACGTACTATAGGTGACCCCGTGTATCGGGTCCCTGAGGCATCGCAAAACGTGATATTTCAGTCAGCGGGAATATGTATTACATTTTGGGCAATGTCAGTCAGGACATCTTCTAATTGAAAGTCTTTGTTTGTGCTTGTTCCAGTGATCGCACCCGTCCACTTTGTTAAAACTCGTGTTCAGGAGTAAGCCAACGGTTTAAGGGCAATATTTTGGCGAATACAAATTTATTTCAAAGAGAATTAAGACGCAATTATTTTACATTTCATGTTAATTGAACATGCTTTATAGATGATTATGTTCCTTTAATAAAATCCTCTAACAATATTGAACTAGTGGCCCATGGGCCATGACGCTCAGCTGAATTCAAGAAACCTTGAACAACGAGCAAAATGACTTGCAGAGTGCTGAAAATCGTGCATTTTTGCCAATAGTCCATAAGTTACGGTACCTTATTCAGGTTTTCCAAATAGATTAGTACTCCAAAGAAAGTTAGAAGTTGCTTTGTCAAACTGCTACAATTTGTTCTCATCATCTGCCTAATAGACTGCTAAAGGCGTTCTTTTGAAACAAGGTTTGATGGGGAGGTCCAACTCATATCACATACAGTTACTGATGCATGTGGCTGACAAGTTTGAATATAAATATGATGATAAGAAGTCTGTATTCACAGCACAGAGGTCGGGACCTGTCTCTGTGTAGGGTGAATAATATCTTACTATTATAAGTTTCTGTCTTTCATTAGCTGCATAGATTCTGAATTAGAGATTCTCTAGTTGTTGAATTGTAAAGACATAAATTTTTCCACATTAACAGCAATTTCATTTGGGTAAGTTTATGTCTGTTAAATCATATCAAACCATTACTAAGAAATTGGGAGTCAAATTCATTCTGAACCAAAATAAAAATGATCAATCAGTATGAAACTGGAAAACACTCTTTGGAACAACAGTGAACAAGACTTTATGATCAGACCATGTACCCTCTATTGTTGAAGCTGTAGCATCAGGGAAGTTAGAAAACACCAGATCAATAAGACTTCTATGATCAGTTGTCTTTTCTGTTACAAGTTGTTGACAGTGTAAAAGATGTGAAAGATCATTCAACGCTGACATATTGCTTTGTTTACTAACATCTATATTAAAATCTCACATTACTAACAATGGTTTTTGGATATCAACGTGTCATAAGCTGGGAAAGCTTTGACCTAAAGTCAGACAGTTTGGACTGAGGGGATCTGTACACACTCTTCAGTTGTAAGGAAGAGCTTGGTGTATTTACCAATAATACAGATGCATCAATGTTTCCATTAGACTGATGATGCACTTCAATGAATGGGTAGAGGTCTTTGTGGACATAGAATGCTAATCCATAGTGTGGTCTTTTTGATAGGCATGTTGAACTTGTTGTTTGATGATCATTTCGTATCAGTTGGAAATTTGGTATACAATATGAATCATCAGTATCAACAGAACACAAACGAGTTTCAGCCAAACCAATGATATGGGTATTAAGGATATGACAATCAGAAATCACATCTTTGAAATGCAAATGAAGAGATCTTGTGTTATGGTATATTATTTTCAGTGTATCAGTTGGTCCAGAAGTTGGTGATAAGAAATTAAGAGCAAGTTTAGCACCATGACATAGTCTGGCCATTTCATTTGTTACTTGTGGATGAGTTGATATTTTGTTTTCATCTAAATTTAATACATGCAAGCCATCCATATTTCTTGCCCTGCTCAATGCAACATAATGTGTATGCCTCAGTTTTCTGGTACTTGTCATATCCACAACCACCTGATCAAGTGAACTTCCTTGAGCTTTCCATATCGTTTTTGCTGCACCAATTTTTAATGGATACTGAGAACGAGTTACCAGAATATGTCTCCGGCCTGTATGGAATGTGCGCTTGGTGGAGAATAGTGGTGTCCATTCTTTGGATATAGATGGAGTGTAAAAGGCAGCATAATTTCTCCTGGTGTCTGAGCCAATGTTTGAATCTTCATACTGAACCGAAAGAATGCTTGGCACAGTTTTGCTATAAAGATACTGTATGTGCTTCAATATACAAGAACAACCGTTGGTGATTCCATCTTGTACTGCAACATTGCAGGTGATATCATATGGTAAACCTACAGCAATCTGAAGCGTTTTCAGCAGTCCTGCAGTTTTTGATGGGTTATCTGGTATTCTTGAAAGTACATCTTTATTCACATTATCTGTCACATCTGTTATTACTGTGTCAATTGCAGTAATTATTACTTTAGTTGTGTTTGTACACTGGAAAAATTGCATATTATGATTGTCCACAGAGGTGTTGTTTGTAAACAAATGAGTAGTTCCTGATGGATATGAACTGGTATCACCAACAAAACGAGATTTTAGGGTATCAATGTCAGCTTGTGTGTGTTGTCCTTCACGTAGCCTGTTCAAAAGTTCTGCAAAATCATGATCATTTTTTTGCCGCATGATTTCAGTAAGCTCATACATATGAAAAGTGTCTACCCAGAGGTTGAGTGCAAGAGGTCTATAGTTATCAGACAAGTTCTTGAAAATCCAATTGTTCATTACTGGTTGAAGTTGGAAGAGGTCTCCAATAACAATTACATGGATACCACCAAATGGTTCTTTGTTGCCTTTAATTTCTTGGAGGCGCAAATTGTCGAAATTGAACATGCGATTTCCTACCATGCTTATTTCATCAATCATTAATATATGAAGGTGCCTATACTGTGTTCGCAGTGTATTCAGGATGTCAGATGACAATTTTCTGTAATCAAATTCTTTATTTGGATCGATTCGAAAAGCATTATGTAATGTGGATCCCTGAACATTGTAAGCAGCCTTTCCTGTAGGTGCAGTGATCAGTATCTTGCACTCCAATGGATTTTCACCTTCATTCCCACTTAAGTGACGATGTAATGCTTGAAAGAGAGCTTTGAGCAAAACTGATTTACCAACACCTGCCCCACCAGTAAGGAATAGATGTAAAGGCTTAGTAGAACATTTTACATGTTTGATGATGTGTTTGAAGACAGTGAGTTGTTTCTCATTTAGACCCTGTATTAACTGTCTGTATTCTACTTCAGGTATTCTACCAGGCAATGTAAGTGGTTCTTGTGCAGTGGTTCTTGGTGGTAGTCCAAGATCAGTTGTCAAATCATAGTTTCTCAGATGATCTGACCTTTCTGGGTCAAAAAAGCAAATTCTTCACTGGGCACTGGCTGTTGAATTGAATCCTCATTCTCTGTATGTTCTGTTGTAGGATTTATTCGTGCATATTCATTTTCATGGTCATATTCAGCTTGGTCCTGTGCTTCTTGTAGGACATCTGCATTGTGCTCATACTGTTTTCTTTTAAATTCAATTTGTATTTTTTTTCTTGTTATACTGTTCCGAGTATGTGAGTGAACCATTCAAAAGGTCTTTGGTTTCATCTCTCCATGATGTGAACAGCAGCAGCCAGTTTTCCGGGTGTATTTTCTCAGTATAACGAACATATCTTAGAACTCTTGGAATTTGTCTGCGAGTGTATGTTGTACCATTTGGTAAGGTGATACTGAGCTTTTCACCTGTGTTTATATTAGCAATTGCTTCATTTTGATCAGTGATGATGTTATCATCAGTGTTGTCATGGAATGCATCATCTGCTCTTTCCGAGGGGTATTTAATATTAATCTGTGATGCAAAATCAGCAAGACACCAATTTTCAAATGCTTTTGGTCTCTTCCAGTATCTGTCAATGATATTATTTGCTGCTATGTCTGTTGAATCATGTGGGAGATGCTCAAGCTGTTCTTTACTCTTGAGTAGAAAAGTTCTTTCATCTGGAGGGGCAGTGGGTACAAATATTACATCCCTGGTGGCTCTTGTCATTGGAAGTTGTAATACCAGATATGCTGCTTCCCGAGCACTTATTTCGACAGCATTTAAAAACTGATTTCCAATATCTCTCACCTGCTGTCTGAGAGTTTTATTCCCTTTTTATAGCTTCTTTACAAGCAGCATCTAACAAAGCACTCATTCCCCTTTGACTTTTACTGACATAGGAAACTATGTATGTTGCACATGCATAAGGATCAAGAATAAACTGAAGGTCATGGTTAGCTTTCCATGCAGTAAACAAAAATCTCATGTATCCATTGGTTTTTATTTCAGATGGTGACCTTCTAAGGAATACTTTTGGACCTTTAATGGATGTACGCAAGGCCATGTAGTAGTCATCTAGAGAGAGTTCTAGAGAGTTTAAGAAATCATGAAAGGAGAGGTCATTTTCAACATTTAAGTTTTCAAGTGCCTGAGAGATCTTGTGGTAGTTCTCTTTGTGTTTTTCATCAACTTCTGTGTCATGAGGTGTAAGGATTTTAGTTTGAGGCATGGGTGGCAATGTAAAGTTAAAACGACAAATTGGCTTTCCTTTCTTTCTTCAAGACCTGGAGTGTCTGTGTATTTGTAGATCTATCAGATCTTGATGGTCCTCATCATTCTTGCAGCAGGTCACATGATCATCAATGTATTTGGTGACAGTATCTTCTTCATGTTGACCATATATCGGTGCATCCTCAATCCACATAAGCATATGAATATGTGGGGAGTCACGTTGCTGAAATTAAATTCTGTAAAAAAAAATCTTTCAGCTTTCCAAGAGGTGAATGTGCACTTTGTAAGATGGTGTGAATGAAGGAATGAACTCTGTGATCAAAATACCGCACACAGGATACAGGATCTGCTTTAACCAAGCGTGTTTTATCTACCCAATCCATTTGTCTAATATCATCACTTGAATAAGTTCTGCCATCAATCAGTTTTCCAAGCATGACCAGTAGGTCTTCCAAATGTGTGTCTGCAGCAGAAAGAGATATAAACCATGTTGGCAATCCTAGTTGTCTAATCATTGCAAAGAGATCTTTTTCCGTGCTTCAAAATATGGAGGGGAGCCTCGTATGGATCTGAAAATCCAGTAGCCTTCATCCAATCTTGTCAACTCATGAACTTTGCTTTCATTTAAGACATCCTGGACGGAATACTTCTTCCCTTTAGTTTTGATTCGACGAATTGCTAGGCTAACTGTTCTTGTAATATGTTCTTTTTGTAATTTCTTCATTTTGTAGAAAAGATTTGGAACATTTGCAGCAACTCTGCGATCAAGTGCTCGGTGTTCCCATTTGCAAATGTGACTGTAATGAACAGAAGTTTTTCTTTCAGCATTATCTAATCTCCTTTGCCCACAGAATATTGACGGAAATGACATATATTCTGCATCTTTGTCTTGAAACAGATTCAAAAGTTTCTGTCCTTCACCAGGAGCCACCGATATTATATCATTCCCTGTGAGTTCAGTATCATCAAGCATGGTATCTAGAATTCCTCTTTGTTCATCTTCATGTATTTCTTCAAAATTGTCATCATCAGATAGACTATCATCCACAGAATTGTCAGTTGTGACAAGAGGTAAATGCTCTTGTGAATTTTTGAAAGTCTGAAGCCAATTGCTATTGATTGTAATGTTTGCATCTTTATACAACTGACTATGTCTCATCAAGTAGTGTAGTGCACTCAGTATTACAGCTGGACGTACTCAAGTTTACGTTTTTAAACTTATTGGTACAGTAGCCGTGGAGTCTGACGTACGTGGCAACATATCCACGGTTGTTTCAATCTGAGTAGGTACGTTGACCAGTGATCCTTTCAGTGACAACTGTGAACCTCTAGGTAATTCTCGTAACTGCATGAATGGTATCCGTAATGCAACAAGCCTTTCCTCTAGGGGACACAAGTTCAATTCAGGTGGCTTATCAAGAAACTGCATTCCATTTAATACAGAAAGTTTTGGCGTCTTGTGGCATTTGAGAGCATCAAGACAAGTTGTGCATAACCACTTTTTATTGTCCACTGATTTTACATCTGTAATGTGTGTTGCTAGGAAAGTGGAATGAAGTCTGTCTGGCCAGCTATCAGAATTCTTTACAGAGTGTTTGAACCATGTCTGATTACAGCAACAACAAGCATATATGGGACCTTCAGATATTGAAGTATGAAATTTCTGTATACATTCTCTGAGATCTGCACCCTGTTTTCTCTTCAGATTAACTGCTTTTTCTATTTGTCAGTATGATTCATCAGTTCTTTTTTGTGCTCTAGTAGCTGTGTTTCTCATAGTCTCAGTTCTCTTATGTAATGGATGGGCTCTTTTCCTCCTTTTGGCAAGTCTCTCAGTTTCTCTTAAAAAAATCGTCTTCAGATCTTTTTCTTTTTTTTAAGAGTTGAATCTCTCACACATTCCATTTGTCTATAGATTTCATTTTGTCTGGCAGTTTGCTCCTGTTGTTTCTCAGCTTGCCTCTCTTGTGCCAGTCGAACTTGATCTTTTCTTATCTTTTGATTATATGCTTTCTTTGCAGAAAGTTCTTTTTGTCTGTATGTTTCATTTAGTCTAGCAGTTTGCTTCTGTTGTTTCTCAGCTTGCCTCCCTTGTGCCCGTCGAACTTGACCTTTACTTATCTTTTGATTATATGCTTTCTTTGCAGAAGTTCTATTTGTCTAAATGTTTCATTTTGTCTTGATAACAGTTTTCTTTGTTGATCTTTTAGGCGTTCTATATCCCTATGAGCTGGATTCATTCTTTTCTGTTGCATGTACTCTTTCAAATATTTTTTTCTCTTCATTTTTAGTTGCTGATCTTTAAAGTATTCTTGGATCAAGTGAACACCTTGTTGAGAATCATTTTCATGTTCAGGTCTGCTTTTATTTACCGTGTCCATGAGGTCTGTTGTTGACTGGGTTGCATGCTTTAGCTGGTTATCTGAATTGGTAGACTGTTTTGTTTGGCGTTTCAGTCCCAGTTTAAATGTTTTAGTGGTGACTTGGTTTATTCTGAAATATGTCACTTCAAACATAGTTGCATTCATCATATTTGCATAGTTTGATATATACTGAAAGAATTCGGACTGCAATTCAAATGCAAGGAGAACTGATGTGCCACAAGATGTAGGATACCCATGATGATTTCTGCTGTGTGGATCAAACACATAGTAACAATTCTGCTGATATGAAATTGCAATCACGTTTCCTCCAACTATAATAAGACCATATTTCTTGGAAGTGATTTCTGCCAAAGCATCCTGGTAAAACATATAGGGTGCTTGTACATCAGAATGATTAGGGAAACCACCAGTGTTCAAGGTTGGTTTTATCTTGAAATTATGATCAAGGCATTGTATTTACTCTGGTATTTCATACCAAGCCATGTATCCTTTATCTGGGATATCTGTCAATGTTCTGTACAAAGGATCACCTTCAATTAATATTGTGTCCGTATCATTTGTTTGCCATTCAGCAACATCATGCAGGGTGGCATAAAGCAGAGCAAAATTGAATTAGGCACACACTGTTTGCCAACTGAGTCTGATGGAAACTGACGATCACCTTGGTGAAAAGTGCCTTTAACAATCTTACTGATAGATACAGCCGGGACAGGTATAGCTGAAGCCATAGCTTTGGAAATAAGTTTTAAGTTAAAAGTTTACAAAAATTTGATAAAATCTAAAAATGAAAACAGTAGTACTGGATGACAGAAAGTCAGGCACAGTGTATTTAATGGAACTGATTATGAAAATGAAAACAAGACGAGTAGCTAGGAAGAAATGGGAATATGGTGAAGATGCCTCTGTTTAACAGAGTTCATAAAATGGAAATAAATGACAAACTCAAACTCAATAAATGTAACTTTTAATAACGTCAGGTTTATTTTTGCACTGGTTTTATTTTCTTGTTTTTTTAATCTCGTTTTTTAATCGCGTTTTTTTTCTGGTTTTGATTTAGTTTTTTTATCTGGTTTTCTTGGATCTGGTTTTTCTTGTTCGTGAAATATTTGATCTGGATTTGTTCTGGTTTGGTCTTGGCAGGTACCTGAAAACATAAAGAAAAAAAAATTACAGTACTGGAAAATATTTATTATGAACTGAATACATAAGTAAGGATGAAGTAACAAGAGCATGCATATCCTGATTATCACCCAACATCGTTTCACTTGGAATTTTAAGCAAAGAATTTCTTCGAAGTGAAATGAACAAAATCAAGTGATAACGTTGTTACGATGAATCTACTGTACTGCTTGAAATATGGCTTTGATAATATATATATGGCCTCATTATTATATTAAGACATTAAAACATGGAATTTTCCCGCCAAGCAAATATACACGAACCTTGTTTACGCCTGCTTCTCAGCCACAAAGTTTCACTGTCAATTTTCCGTTACTGGTTACAGCTCACTGGAACAGTTCTCAACAGTTCTCACACGAACAGCTGTGTCTGTAATTTAACAACAGACTGTTTGTTTTTGTTGTTTTTGTTTGTTTTTGGCCGTAGCGCCGGACTCACGGACATTGAACTCAGCAATGGTTCAGCTTTGACCAAAACCCGGACGTCGGATATTAAAATACACAGAATAATACCCCTACCATGTAGTACATGGCATCGACGTCTGATAACAAATAACGAGGGATTCTTTCAAAATGAAAAGTCCACATGGCGCAAAAATTCAATAAAATCTTAAATCAGACTACCATGTAAAAAATATATATACATATTAATATATATATATATATATATATATATATATTTATATATATATATATATATATATATATATATATATATATATACGGCATTATTCAACAATTGGTGTCGTGTGAAAGAATCTAGACTGGTATCCCGCTCAATATTAGCTCTCAAAATAAGTTGAGAAGATGCCATCCCAGCTCGAGCTTAAGGGTCCATCAGGCCAATTCAACCAATTATTTTTCAACACTTTTAACATAGTATTCTTCTCCATACAGTCCTTGCCTTGTTCAAACAACAGCAGCATTCCTGTGTGTTCCATCAGCTGTTCAGAGTGGTGTCTGTTTTCTCTGCTCGAGTCTTCTTCAGAAAGGCAGTAGTTATTCAGATACTGGAGCTTTTGTATCAGATTTTTAATTATTCTAGGGGGTATTTACGAACCCCATAGGTTGGAGGCTCTGGATAACAGAGACCTAATTCCTGGTTTTAAAGGATATTTGTTATGAACCTTCCTGGATGTCAAGTTAAACGATTACAGGTCCTATGGTTAAGATTTGTGCCAGGTTAATGGATGACCGCATCTTTGAAGGTCTCAAAACTAGAGAAAATTGCATAACATTTTGAAAAAAACCCATGTGGTGCCACCACATGGGTTTGAAAAAAATGAAATACTCCATGAAGAATGTTCATGCAAAAATCCATGGTGATCAATGCATTAGTTGTCCAGATAGTGCAGCTTTTGTATCAAATTTTTAATTATTCTGATGGGAATTTACAAGCCCAATACCTCAGAGGATTTGGGTAACAGAGACCTAATTTCAGGTTTCCACAGAGACTTTTCATTGACCTCCCTGGATGTCAAGTTAGAAGATTCCAGGTCCAGCAGTTACGATTTGTGCGCTGTTGACAGATGACAGCTTCTTTATAAGTATCAAAAATAGAGAAAAAAATTCGTAAAAATTAGAAAAGTACAGGTGGCGCCACCAGTTTGCAGGAACTGATGGAGCACTTCATGATCAATATTCATGCAAAAATTCATGGTGATCAATGCAGTAGTTATTCAGATACCTGAGGTTTTGTATCAAATCTCTGATTATTCTGGGGGGGGGGGGGGGGGTACTTACGAGCTCCATAGCTTAGAGAATATGGGTAACAGAGACCTAATTTCAGGTTTTCAAGGAGATTTTTCATGGACCTCCCTGGATATTAAGTTTGAAGATTCCAGGTCCAGTGGTTACGATTTGTGCCCTGTTAACAAATGACAGTTTCTTTGCAGGTCTGAAAAAAAAAAGAGAAAAAAATTCGTAAAAATTGGAAAAAATACAGGTGGCACCACCAGTCTGCTGGAAGTGATGGAACATCCCAAGATCAATATTCATGCAAAGAATCATGGTGATCAATGCAGTAGTTATTCAGATACTTGAGCTGTTGTATCAAATTTTGCATTATTCTGGGGGGTACTTCGGAGCCCCATATCTCGAAGGATATGGGTAACAGAGACCTAATTTCAGGTTTCCAAGGAGATTTTTCATGGACCTCTCTGGATGTCAAGATGAAGATTCCAGGTCCAGCGGTAACGATTTGTGCCTGTTAACGGACGACCGGACGACCGGACGGACGACGGACAAAGAGTGATCCCTATAGCTCAGATGACTTTCAGTCAGCTGAGCTAACAACCATTCAACCTCATACTTTTACTTCAGCAATCACTCAAATGACTTATTGAAAATGTCTCTTTTTATTTATTCAAAAAAGACCTTAACTTTTAGGGAGGAATGACTTTTATATACAACCCAAAAAACCTTATTTCACGATGTTCTGCAGAAGTTCAACTGCCAACTAAATCAATTCCGTTTTTCCTCAAGGTTCGCATCTGTCTTAAAAAAGTATGACCTACGGCATTATGGACTACTATACTCTTGTTTGAGACACTGGCACAATGCAGTCTCATAAATAGACCTGCAAGTAAAAGTGCACACAATAAGAATATGTAGGTGACAAATTTGCATTGTTAAAGGGACATATAAGTAAATGAGGTGCATTATTTGTTGTGATTCCATGCTTGTTTAATAGACTTAGTTAGATGAGTCTTTCGTGATGATGAAAAGTATGTTTCGACGATAAAGCTTAATAAAATGGAGGCAAAACACATTTCATGGAATTAAGGTTATTGTGAGCTTGTGTTCAGGTTCCCAATGAGATTTCACAAGAATCTGTCTGGATCTTAAGCAAAAACATTCTGGGTCTAAGAGTTACGATTTGTGCCCTGCTAACAGGCGGTCGGACAACCGTGCGGAAGGACAACGGACGAAGATCCAGCTACAACTATGACTCAGCATTATTGAAAGTAAGCTGAGCTAAAAGTGTGTAGTGTGGGGTGGGGGGTGATGGTGAGTGTGTTGGATGTGTTTGCGTGAGTGAAGCTATAAGATATGTAAAAGGCGGTGGCGGAGTACAGATTCTATGACAAAGTTTACGATGCTTTAGGAAGAGAAAATTATTTTTTTTAAACCCATTGGATTTATCACATATCAACTGACTGAGTTCAGGTTATCATATATATATATATATATATATATATATATATATATATATATATATATATATATATATATATATATATACAGTTACATAATTGATACCGGCAAGGATCTTACTCAACAAGCGCGATGGCCTACATATCTAGTCCGTTGTTTACCTATTCGGCCAATTAGTCACCCATTATCATGCCTTCCTTCTCTCGCCGACAAAGCATTAATGAGAAATGATTATTGATAAATCAAACATTATCGAATTAATCCTTCCCTTTGATGTCTCTAGGAAAAACATACTGGACTCTATATAAAGAAAGTAGATGAGATCTATATCAGACTGACTCTTATTTACCAAAGAGTACGTTATTCTGTATTACTGTTTCACTTTTATATTGTTCGTGCCCTGTTTGCTATGACGTCGCGGCCTACTTAGCGTTAGCTTGATGCAAAAACCATATAAACCTCGTTCAATCTCTCTCTCTCCACACACACTGTTTTTTTGTTTCACTTCGAAATTCTATGAGTCTAAAAGATATCGTCTCAACAAAATAAAAGAAAGAAAAGAAATAATTATAAGAGAAATCTATAGGATACACGCAAATATTTGTGAGAACTATATAATATAGGCCCTATACATGTGCAGTATTTGTCGATAATAATCATGGCTGAAGAAGGTTGAATATAATGAACACCGGTTGTCTCGAACTCCGGTTGTGTCGAAGTAAATTCACCAGTCCCTTCGACTTCGACACAACGAGGTTTCACTGTATATATATATATATATATATATATATATATATATATATATATATATATATATATATATATACATACATGTATATATATATATATATATAGCCACATACATGTATATATATATATAGCCCGCCGGAACTTTATCATCCATGGACTATAGATAGAATAATCATTCAAGATCCGTCCGGTTTTGCCAGATGACAATCATAAAATGCCTTTTAAAGAACCAAGTCTAACATAATTCACTTTAATACGACCACGCAAGGTACAGTATATAAGGACAGAGTATCAGTGTCAGTAGCACTTTATACCATCTTGTACATCTAACCTATTGCAATGAATTTTGTCAACAAACGAGTAGGACAGCTGAAATAAACTTAGCTTACATCCAGCTTAAATCATAAAACGTATATACATACGACTGGACTGAAAGCCCTATGTGGCCATGTTTGTCTCCATGTTTTTACAAAAAGTGATGCGACAAGAAGCATCCGCTCTGACCTCTGATGATGGCATGACTGATATTGCCAAAAAAAGTTCATTTTTGCCACTCTAATAACAGTTCAGTTATTGCGCAATTTAATTTCCAGTTGTTATTTTCTTTTGTTTCCATTTAATAAATATAACTAATCTCTCTTGAAAAAAAAAAAAAAATACAACGTACTTTAGATCGGAATATCAAAGTATTAATTTTCTTTGTTTTATTGAGGGGTACAAATGAAGCTTATCCGTTTATCTTTTTATTTTTATTATTTTTTATTAATATACAATTTATATTCATCCAGTGGCTTCAAAACACAGCAACAACAAATAATAGCCTGCCATCTAGTGACTATTCTGTGAACTAATCGTCGGTGGACAAACGAACATTTTCCATGTTAAATAAAATGTCTAGTACCATTCGCAAATAGGTATGAATAATTTATTGTGATTTTTTCTATAATATTATCACGTCATATCTTTATAGGGCTTATGATAAACCTAATTAGTTTTATTTTTAAAAAACCCCGCACATTAACTTTAATATTTCAGTCTGACTTAATCTCACTGAGGAGTGCTGAATAAATAATTTAAATAATTATGTATTTTTAATCTTTATTTGTTAATAGTTTTTTTCGAGACAAAATCGAATAACATACCATAATTTCATTATATGTGTTAACTGACAAAAGACACAATTTGTGTTGATATGTCGTGGTAGTGTATCCGGGGGCGTCCTCATCCGGGTCGTTGCCACGTTGAGCCGGAACTTCCGGTTTACTTGCACTAGCTAATCGACGTGTATCTGTGAGCAAAGCGTCGTGCACCGTGCAACTGTCACTGTAATCAAAACAGCTGTCCACAGTCAATGTCCACTCTACAAGAGCCAGAACAATTTTGTTGATGACCTGTGAACTAGGATGAATTATTTGCTAGAAATCTCAGCATTCCTGAGCGCCGTATGCGCTGTGGGCTTGGCCGGCGAGTTGACATTCGAACTGCCAGATAATGAACGGATGTGTTTTCATGAAATTATAGAAAAAGGCACCAAATGCACCATAGAATTTCAGGTGAGACTAATATTTACAGTATTTTCAGTAACGTATTGCCTCCACAGTGGAGCCACTATAGAACGCGGGCTTCGATTCTTTTGAGGAACATATAAATAAAACTGTCTCCTCTCATTCCCTATTTTAACTCCTACTTTTCCCTGTAGATGTCCCTACACTCAACTCTTCTAACATAAAAATACTAAGCATTAGAAGTTGCCTGAATCTGGAATCGAACCTATGATCTCTAGACTAGGAGCCCTACACGCTACAAAGTGCGCCATGAAGACGTGATACCAGCAGGAGCAAGTTTTGTTCATTTATATCTGCGATTGAAGAGGCATCTGT
This sequence comes from Sipunculus nudus, assembly GCA_026874595.1. Classification (NCBI taxonomy): domain Eukaryota; kingdom Metazoa; phylum Annelida; class Sipuncula; order Golfingiida; family Sipunculidae; genus Sipunculus; species Sipunculus nudus. The sequence goes on from CM049309.1 coordinate 53,764,271, forward strand.
CACAAAAATGGGAAACCATTTACTATTTTAACAGGAAAATTAAGCTTTAGGTGGGGGCTCCGCCCCCACACCCCCGTTCAGACGGGGAACCCAGGTTCCCCGGACCCCTCCTCCTCTAATATTATAAACTCCAGCTATGAGCAAAATTAAATACGGGAATTTTGAGGAAAATAATATGTATCGGCCTTTTCCAGGAAACAATTTATTATGCCACGCCCGTTGTACCGGCGGCAGTTTCTTTAGTTCTGCCCCAGTGGGGCATCCAAAGTTCTGTGTATGATGTAAACAGTTTATTACGGTATCAACATCGTGTACAGTATAAATATGATCTTGATAATTTGATAAATAATACATATTTTTTATATTAATAATTTTATAACTATTATTAGTATTAATATATATAGATATTCATATATATATATATATGTCAGAGACGAGATTGAAATCCAAGCGGATTTTAAATTCGCCTAGACGAGATTGCGATTGTGATCTCGCCTAGGCGAGATTGCAATTGTGATCTCGGCTAGACGGAATTTAGACTCGCCTAGACGAGATCACAATCGCAATCTCGCCTAGGCGAGATTAAAATCCATCATGGAGCAGGCCAGGATTTTAATCTCGCCTAGGCGAGTTTAAAATCTGTCTGGTGTCATCCAGGCGAGTTTAAAATCTGCCTGATATCACTTGGGCGAGTTTAAAATCTGCCTAGGCGAGATTAAAATAGTGATCTGATCTAATTTCCCAATAGGAAAGATGTTTTCAGTCAGATTTTTAATATTTTAACACTGAATGGTTATGTATAGTTCACAAGTTATATATTTATTAATATTTACAGAATATTATATTATTAATGTAATAATTAACATTAATTTTGGAAATGGAATATTTTATATTATATATTTTTTATTAATATGGTTATGTATAGTTCACAAGTAATATATATTTAATAATATTTACAGATTATTATAATATTTATGTAATAATTAACATTAATTTTTTTTATTTTATATTTTTATTTATAAACTAGGTAATAAGAAACTTACATTGGTATTGTATATGGCATATTAAAATGATATATGATGTGGGCTGCTGCTGATTATTTACATAATAATTTTGTTGTCAATATTTATTTGAAGGGAAACTGGTATTAGTAATATTAGTAATGTAGTATTTTAAAAAGACAAAAGGAACATAGCTCATTTATTTTTTATCAATATAATTCAATGCATGTTCACATGCATAAATGATCTATTACTCTATGAATCTAGAAATCATATTTTTTCTGATATGATATAATACTGTCCAAAAAAAGGCAGTTATCTTGTAACACAGTCTACATAAATATTGAAGCTTCACAAAATGCCTCACAAATCATTAAAAAAAAGATCAGAAGAATATTATATACATTATAAGAAAAGACTAAATAAGAAAAAGAAATATTCACATGCATACATCTGTGTATCAACTTTTACCTTTTCTCATATGATGTTTAATTACCAAAAAAATGGATGGTGTATCAAAGTCCATCATAAATACTGATACCCTGCATATTTTGTACCATAAGTGTACATGTTTTGACTGTTGAGTGTTGAATACCTGGGTGAAAAGAAACATTTGAACTAGATCAACCAACTAATTTGTTATGTTTGTCCTGTAAGAACTATCAAATAGGATGATTGTTTATGTTAATGTGTAATATATTCATTAAATAGTGAAGTAATAGCTATCTAGACTAATCTATCTATCTATCTATCTATCTATGATTGATTCAATATGCAAGTGGATGACATTTTCCCCCAGATTTGCTCTTCATAATATCTCATAAGTGTGCTTCAATATACCTCTTGTTACTTTCTAATTGCATATATTTAAATACAATTACAAATTATTTTTTTGTAAAAATTATTAGTGATATTTACAAACACAAGTTTTTTAAGAAAACTGGAGAAAAAAAATAAAGATTAATAAATGTTTTGTAAATAATTGGTATGATAAGGATGCTGTAGACCACATGAAACACATCAAAGGTGCAAATAATAATCAAATATCTATTTCATAATTCTGTTTCCAAAATTAATGTTAATTATCACATGAATAACTATTGCATTACTGTAAAAAAGTTAATTATTACATTAATACTATAATATTCTGTAAATATTAATAAATATATTACCTTTTAACTATATATAACCATTCAGTGTTAAAATATTGAAAATCTGACTGAAAACATCTTTCATATGTCAATTACAATGCTTAATATATTAGGAAATTAGATCAGATCACTATTTTAATCTCGCCTAGGCAGATCTAAACTCGCCTAAGTAATATCAGGCAGATTTTAAACTCGCCTGGATGACACCAGACAGATTTTAAACTGGCCTAGGCGAGATTAAAATCCTGGCCTGCTCCATGATGGATTTTAATCTCGCCTAGACGAGATTGCAATTGTGATCTCGGCTAGACGGATTTTAAACTCGCCTAGAGATCACAATCGCAATCTCGTCTAGGCGAATTTAAAATCCGCCTGGATTTTAATCTCTTCTCTGACATATATATGTATTGCCACTTCTTGTACTAAATGTTATATATATATATATATATATATATATATATATATATATATATATATATAATCAGAGTCATAAATTTAAAAACAGTGGGACGGGTCTGACTTAATACCCCAACGGACCCAAACATACCCAAATGGACCCGAACAGACCTATGAATTACCCCAACAGAACTAAGAATGACCCCAATGGACCTGTTTATTTCTCCACCGGATCACTTGGTTATATTAACTTATTATTGAGTGTATATGTAAATTGTCTAATCATAAAAAAAAACGGAAAATAACCCCGACGGGACTAGCAATGACCCCTAACAGACCTGTTGGTTATATTAACTTATTATTGAGTGGAAATAAATTGTCTAATGATATAAAAAAAAGTAGAAAATAACCCCAACAGGACTAGGAATGACCCCAACGGACCTGTTAATTACCCCAATGGACCAATTGGTTGTATTTAATTTAACATCCTTTATTAACCTGTATTGAATAGATCCTAAATTGTTGATTAAAAAATGAGAAGGGTTCATTCACAGCTAACAGGCATATATACACAAAAAATGTCAGGACTGTGAATCATGTTGTTTTAATTATCATTGTCAGCTCATAATAATGCATCAATAAAAGTGGTAAAATCTCCTTATTTATAAAGGTTAAAAATATATCCAAATGCAATAAAAGGAGCCAAACAGAACATAACCATTAAAAACAATATCCATAATACAGTCATCCATGCATATTACACATGAGGATGAGTTTATGTTGTTAAATGGCCAAGTATATTTCCCACTTGATTGTCCTTCTTAGGTACAGATAACGGAGTCTACTCAACCCTGGCATTAACTGGCATACATATACACAACATATATAATACAATTCAAAATAATGACTCATTTGTGAGAAAAGGGATATGTTCAAATAAGCTGTCAAGGATGTTTTTCAGGTGTGACAGGATCAAAGTTATAGTGGTTGTCTTTATTGGACTGTTATCACTGTTATCAAGAAGAAAGCTATTTTGTTTTATAAAGGGTAATATGTGATAAAAGAATATTGGATAAAACGTTTTGCAATAACTTCAAGATAGTATTTAAAATATAGTTTACCCATGTGCTTTCAAGTATTTCTATTTTGTGTCAAAACAATAATTCAGTGAATGTTTCAAGGCCTGATACTACAAACATATACGTACAATGTTCATATATGATGACAACAGCCCCTTTTGACATTCCATAAGAGAAAAGTACATAAATTTTAACATTATGTAATGATATATTATCTTTAGTGTAGCTATCATGCACTTATATATATATTTGAGAACCAGACTAGATATATTTTGTTTGCAGTTTTTCCTTTAAAAATTTAACTAGAAGACCTTTCTAATTCTAGCATGACTGAAACTTTAAGTGAACCATACCCCTATATATTGTTTTTTTTAAAGTAACTAAATGTAATTAATTACTTTGCCAAAGTAATTGTAATTTAATCATTACTTTGTCAAATTAATGTAATTTGTAATTGTAATTGGGATTTTTGGAAGTAATTGTAATGATATATATATATATATGTTTTTATGATTCCTAGTCCCGTCGGGGTTATATTCCTTTTTTTTTATGATTAGACAATTTACATATACACTCAATAATAAGTTAATATAACCAATTGATCCTGTGGAGTAATAAACAGGTCCGTTGGGGTCATTCTTAGTTCCGTTGGGGTAATTCATAGGTCCGTTGGGGTACGTTTGGGTATTTAGTCAGACCCCAGTTGGACCTGTCACTTGTCAGAGAGACCACCATCTGTAAAGACCACCTGTGAATTAAGACCACTCTCATCAGGTCTGAAGATACCGGTACTTAAGTTTTAAAGTGTCGGTAGGAGGGATAGCTCCAGCCTTCTGCATCAACTGTCATGTTTATCCACAGCATTGCACACACCTGGACTTATCACGGGAGTTTGAGGTAGTACAAGACCAGGGGGGCGGCACCTAGACCCAGGTGTGGCTTTGTAGTTTTACAGAGCTACAGGTAGCTAGCAGTGTGCTAAGAACATTCTGCGCAGCACTTGTTCTGAATACTCTAGGCCCTGTGTGTTTGGTGCCTCTCCTAGTGACTGGACCACTGGTTACACACACGACTGTTTCATTGACTGTTACCTCCTGTGAGCTGCATGTATTTCCTTTCAGCTGGGTGGGCCAGGAAGTAAGCAGTGATGATATAACACATACACCCCACTGGCTGAAATAATCATGCAAGCTCACTATGACAGGCTCCCAAAACATAGTCAGAATTAATCATTAAAAGTGCTTTGCAGACCATTTGATATGCTCTGCTCTGTCCGTTAAATAAATGAAGGCAGAGGCCTTTGGCTCTGTATTTACTACAGTGCCACAACTGGGTCTAGGTGAGATTTTGCTTGGCAATGTGCCCAATATAGCTACAGTATTGCTTCCATGACCAGTAGGGTGCAAGCACTGCAGCAAAATATGTTGAGACTAAGAGTTTAGCTCATTGGTCATTGGAAAGATCTGTATAAAAACGTATGGGCTCATGTTCCTTGTGTGACATGAAGGCACTAATAACCCAAGTTTCACAGGTTGTGCCAAGCACCTGAGTGAAACCTGTGTTTTACTTGGTATTACCCAGGATTCCTGGGTTTTACCCCAAGTTCTCATTGAATAGAGTGATGTGCTCTGCACAGCCAAACATAAGTTTGTGAGTGGTAAATGGCTTCTTTTAGACAGGGATGATGTGGTCAGAGCCACTTGCTACTTATATTCAGTAATATGTGAATAGCTTCTGCTGACTGATCAGAATTCTTATTAGTCTGGTTGCTATAGTGCATGCACAGTTACAACTGTCATATGAAAGAGCAGCAACAATTGAACTCTGAGAGCATACAGGATAAAAACACAGACACATATATCAAGGTGATATATTGATGGGTTATGATCCATAGTAAGTTTAATTCTGTATAAGATTTAAGCCGTCAATTTCTATCACACAAAGAGTCCTAGAATTACATGTCTGTTATCCCAGCCAATGAACATGAGGTAAACTCTTACCATTTTCAGGTTTGTATTTTTAAAGAGAAATTGGCAATATTACGGCAGATTCTGACCATAATTTACCACATATATTAAGGTGAAATTCTGCACAGCTCTCAATTGTCATAGCTGATTATCCCATAAGAATGGACTCCTCACTTTTATTCAGTGACTAGCGCAATGTTGGGTTCATAAAATAGATTCAGATTGCCCAAAAAGTGTTATTATAACACTCTATATATATAACTGTATGATTAAACATGTTTTTACAGTTCTATTTATTGTACTGTTGTTCACAAAAGGAGTGAAATGTGATCATAAAGCAAGGCCCGCTCCCCCTCAAAACATTTTTTAGCCAAATTCATGTCTTTTAAGTCATAGAATCAGACCAGTTCAAAAAACATTTCCAACTGATGACAGTGTGACATGTAACATCAATCATCTGGGACTGAGTACAGTTAACTTAATAAGTCATATAAGGCGCTATCTTTTCATGGCGTACACAATATTTTAATTGTTCACCAAAGAAGTAAATGCAGAATGCCCGGGTTGCACCACTTAATTTTTAGCTCAGCTGACTTTCAGTCATGACTTTCAGTCATGCGGGGCTATAGCGATGGGTCTTTGTCCGTCGTCCTTCCGTTTGTCGTTGGCCGGCCGTCCATCCGTTAGCAGGGCACAAATCGTAACCTTAGGGGCTAGGGCCATGAACCCTATGCAGTCTTAGAGGTTCTAAAAAGATCTCCTTGCAAACCTGAAATTAGGTCACTGCGACCTATATTCTCGAAGTTATGGGGTGTGTTTGCACCCCCCAGAAATAATTCTTTTAGCCAAAATTTTCATCCCAAACCTTCCATCTTTCATTTTCAGGCAAACTTTTCAATCTATACTTTCCATCTGTTATATATGGCTTACCTACCAATAGGGGAAGAAGCCTATTGATGTTGAGTTCAAAAGGTCAAGGTCACAATATTGTTCTAAATGCTTGTGAACATATTTCAAGTGAAACTGTTCAACCCAAACCTTCAGTCTTTCACATATGCCACATCTATGCATCACTCAATGTGATTCAAACTTCATATTTATGGGTCTTTTTGCATGAAGAAGTAACTAATTGTATCCGCCAATACAGAGTTTTTCACCTGAAATTCGGCATGCGTATACATCCTGGATAGCTTTTCTGATTTTATGACAGGTGGCGCCACCTACATTCACGTTTACGCTGCAGACATCCAAGCTCATATCTGGGGAACTGTTTGACTGATTGGGCCAAAATTTTGCAAGTGTATAGATCTTACATAGCTCTTTATCATACGCAAAACTAGTGGCGCCACCTGCCGCCATTTTTGTACAGCATCCGTCTGATTGTCTGCCATGGGATAAAATCACTCATATCTCGACAGTGGTTTGACATGTCTGCCTAAAATTTTGCAGGTTTATATATTCCCGACAGCTCTCTTGATTTTCTGACAGGTGGCGCCACCTGCATTCTAGTTTATGCAGCAGACATCCAAGCTCATATCTTGGGAACCATTTGACCGATTGGGCCAAAGTTTTGCATGTGTATAGTTCTCACATAGCTCTTTATCATTTGCAAAACTGGTGGCGCCACCTTCAACAATTTTTGCATAGCGTCCATCTGTTTGTCTGCCATGGGCTAAAATCACTCATAAACATATAGTGGTTTGACTTATCTGCCTCAAATTTTGCATATGTATACAACTTGGACGGCTTTCTGGATTTTGTGGTAGGTGGCGCAACCTACATACACCATTTGGCTGCAGACATCCATGCTAATATGCAACACTTCACTCTATTTCCCCTTGCCACTCAATCCATGCCTCACTTCACCCGTTCCACTCTGATTTAGGCGGATACATGTAGTCGCTTGTCGACTACCCGTATTCTAGTTGATTTTGAGGTCAGCTGGTCAGGAGGTTAAAGGTTGCAGGTCTAAGTTATTCACTCATTTGTTGCCAAGTAATTACACCCTGCCAGATGTAATTGGTTAGTAGTTACCCATCATTTAAAAAGAATCCAGTTGATATGTGGGCAAAAGGCCAAGGTCATAGGTCAGGTCAACTTATTTTGTAGCCCATCTCTATTTTTCATGTATATAAAAGGTTGCACTCCAGCTGGTACCTCTCACCGTGTGGCTGTAATTGTGAGTGACACTGGTGACATATGATTCCCTTTTGTATCAGGCCATTAAGTGATAAGGCTGAGTGATAAGTACCTCGTTACTGCATAACAAAACACTGTTGTTGGAATATACTTCAGCCAGGAATTAACACTATGAGAGTATAGTATTAAGTTTAGCTACTGATTTATAAGATGATGGGAACATTTTTCAGTTTATTTTATGGAATCATAGCAATAAACTTAGTTTCCTAGGTATCTGAATATTTTTATATAAATCACCACATATAAAAGCAAGTGTTTGTTCTCATAATATGTGGATGTGAACTTGATTTAGGATGGCTTTATTTTATTACAAGACTCTTAGTCATGCTTTCTGCGTTTCTTTTCTTTCAGGTTTTGCAGTTTACCAACCCTGCTTACCCCATTGAAAAGCAGTGATAATAAAAAAATATTGGACCTACACTTTTACATTTGCATATCTATAAATCTGATATGAGCGCCTGAACATGCCATTTAAATTGTTTTGGACATTCATTACTGTAACATCATTTGGAGAATTTGCCCCAGGTTTGGTCTCTTATTGGAGGATGTGTTATATCAAATGTCAGACTTTTCAGAAATCCATTATGTCTGCCAGTTAGCCACCTTTTTAGCGAACCTGTGAGCTTATGCAATTGTGCGGCGTCGTGCGGCGTCTGTACGTTTACCATAGCTATCTCAAAAACGGCAGGAGCTAGATTCACAAATTTTTTTGCAAATAATCAATCATCCAAAAAACTATATCGGATTTTGTTTATTTTTTTTTTCTAACTGCATTTTCTTAGATTTTATAGGGAAAAAGCTAAAAAAGCTTTAAAAATCTTCTTCTCCAAAACTGTCAAGCCAAATTGTCCAATATTTCACAGAAATGATCCCTGGAACAATCTTTCTCAAGTTTGTTCGAATGGTTCCAGTTCGGAGATTTTTGGCTGAGTTACGGGAAGCTGAACTTAGCCAGTTTGCTGTATCTTCCTATATGAGTTATAATCCAAACCTGCAAAACGTTTTTTGACTGATGCCACTGAAGCCAGTTTGTTAAATATTTTACAAGAATAATCCCTACAATAATTCTCATAATAATTGTCATTAATGGTTCCACATGAATGAATTTTGGCTGAATTATGGAGATAGAATTGAGTCATTTTACCATATATATTAGCTATGTGATGCTGTTACATCTAGCCTGGCACCAGTTTATCAGCATCTATTATATCATGCCATTAGACATTTAGATTTCAGGTTATCTTTGGTTAATATTGACAAGAAAGTTTTTTTAAAATCTTTTAAAAAATTTAGTTTTATGATTTAAGTTATTTATCATACCAGGCAATGTTACAATCATGGATATCCAGCTCTCTGTGGCTATATAAAGACAACTGTACGTGGATTATAAATTTTTGGTATCCCTACTCAACTTTATTCAAGAATTTGCCATCAATGAGATATATCTGTATTTTAATTTTGCATTCAGTATGCATTCGTTATAATTTTACATATAATTCTGATTTCTTTTTTATAAAAAGTCAGCTGAAAAGCATTTTGTATTGGGAAAATAAATTTCAAAGTTATTTCAAGTAGGGACCATTTTTGTGTACAGATGGCAGCACTTGGTTTACCATTGGCAGATTGCCAGTGCCTTGATGTTGACCATTAGCCAAGATGATGTCAGCTCTATAAATAGTTTTGGCACAGTGCCAGGATTGGAGGAAAGTGCAGCCAGGTATAGGTCAAGAGTTTACTCAGTGCAGTAGCTGCATTCTATTTATAGCTTTGGCAGACTGCTCACTGCATCATATTTTGCACCAAAGTTCAGCCTGAATCTATTTATAGCTTTGGCAGACTGCCAGCTGTGTCAGATTTATATTCATCATTTCAAGAGTTCACTCAGTGCAGCCAGGTACAGGTCAAAAGTTCACTCAGTCTAGCCAGGTGCAGGTCAAGAGTTCACTCAGTGCAGTAGCTTGAGGCAGCAATTTGTCAAAGGTCACTTGGGGACAGCTGCCTTACTCACCTAAGCCTTGTCAGCCCAGTGCATCAAACTCTGGGGAAGTTTGATGTATTGGCCTAATATTTTGACCTGTCTATGTGTCTTTGATGGCTTTCTTGCTCACAAGACAGGTGTCGCCACCTACAATGACTTTTACATAGAATGTGTCCCTGCTTTTTTCTCAGGAGGAGTTTGATATGTCAGTCTGAAATTGGGCATATGTATATATCTCTGATAGCTTCGTTGTATACAAGACTGGTGGTGCCAGCTACAATCATTTTTATGTTGTGTGCACCCATGCCAGAATTTCAGCAGAGATGTTTGTGTAATTGTTTCATATTCATAATGTTTAGTACTTGCATTGTTCATATACATGAAAAGTAATGGTCCAGCATTGAAGCATTATCCCTGGTGTATTTCCCAATGCACAGGTTCGCATTAGGCCTGTAGGCCTTGTCAGTGCAGTTTCAGTAATTTTCCTTCAATTTTTGGTCCGACTTAGAGAATGGTTGTTGTCTGATTTCAGACCTGTCAGAAGTCCAAAATGGCAACCAGGCAACCATCTTTAAATTCCTTTTGATCATATTATCTCAAGAACTGTTAAAGTGAAGGCAGTTGGACGTATATTAATGTATTCTTGCAAAGGATTGGGTCAAATATTTCTTAATAAATATTATCATCATATATGAAAGTGCAGTACAGTTGGCTTGTATTGAATAAAAATTCATACAGAAGCACCTGTTTCTCAGTAATTCTTGCATGGATTTCCTTGTTTTTTTGCTATATATTTTGATCTTATATTTGCCCTTTGTGGTGTTCCTTTTGAGACTGACAGGTATCAAGAAAGCTATGGGAATAGTTCTGGATACCTTAACAATCATACATTTTCCTCAGACCATCAATTCACTGTGTTTTAACCAGACATAGGTGATATATATTTCTGTTGTCGTAGAAAATTTCAACAAATTGGCAAATTGGTTCTTCAAAATTTGACTGGATGTGGTGAATCTCAGCCCATGATGTCACAGGTCATGCTTGGCAGCTGAGCGTCATGACCCATGGGTCACTTGTTAGTTTAGCTGACTGAAAGTCATCTGAGCTATAGCAATCACCCTTTGGCTGTCGTCAGTCTGTCTGTCTATCTGTTAACCAGGCACAAATGGTAAGGTCCCTGAAAATTTTCCTTGAAAATCTTAAATAAGGTCTCTGTTACCCATATCCTCCAAGCTGTGGGGCTCAGAAGTACCCCCCCCCCCCCCCCAGAATAATTGTATTGCGGATACTTTGTTTGCGGGTTTATGTAAACTGCTGCGCCCCGATTTTGTTTTGACCTCTTACATTTCCTCTGCGCTCTGCGTCCATTTGTGCGTCTGTTTCCACACATTAACCCACATATCTTGGGAACTGTTTGACCAATCAGGAAAAAAAATTTGTACATATGTAGCCCTTGGATAGCTTTATAACATACACTAAAAATGGTGACGCCACCTGCAACCATGTTTGTACAGTGTCCATCTGTTCGTCTGCCTTGGGTTAAAATCACTCGTATCTCTGCAGTGGTTTGACTAATTCACCTGAAATTCGGCATGAGTATACATCCTGGATAGCTTTCTTGAATTTATGACAGGAAGTGCCAACTACATTCACGTTTACGCTGCAGACATCCAAGCTCATATCTCAGGAACTGTTTGACCAATTGGGCCAAAATTTTGCATGTGAATAGATAACACATAGCTCTTTATCATACGCAAAATTGGTGGAGCCACCTGCAATCATTTTTGCACAGCATCCATCTGTTTGTCTGCCATAGGATAAAATCACTCATATCACTCATATCTCAGCACTAGTCTGCACATGTCTGCCTAAAATTTTGCAGGTTAATACGTCCTGGACAGCCCTCTTGATTTTATGACAGGTGGCGCCACCTACATTCTAGTTTACGCTGCAGACAATTAAGCTCATATCTCGGGAACCGTTTGACAGATTGGGCCAAATTTTGCATGTGTATAGATCTCATATAGCTCTTTATCATACACAAAACTGGAGGGGCCACTTGCAACCATTTTTGCACAGCGTCTGTCTGTTTGTCTGCCGTGGGCTAAAACCACTCATATATCTGTAGTGTTTTGACTTTTCTGCCTTAAATTTTGCATATGTATACAACTTGGACAGCTTTATGGATTTGTGGTAGATGACGCAACCTACATACACATTTCGGCTGCAGACATCCATGCTGATATGCAATACTTCACTCTATTTCCCCTTGCCACTCAGTCCATGCCTCACTTCACCCGTTCCACTCTGATACACAAAATTACTTGTTGACTTCCTGTTTTGACTATTCTAGTTAAAAATTTGATACAAAAGCTCCAGTATCTGAACAACAAATGCATTGATCACCATGATTCTTTACATGCATATTGATCATGGCGTCTTTCATCATTTCCTGTAGACTGGTGGTGCAGTTTGCTTTTTTTCAAACTTTTACACATTTTCCTCAATTTTTTAGACCTTAAAAGATGTGTTTGTCTGTTAAGAGGGCACAAATCAGAACCATTGGACCCAGAATCTTCTATCTTGAGATCCATGAAAAATATCCTTGGAAATCTGAAATTAGGTCTCTGTTACCCATGTCCGCCAAGCTAAGGGGCTCAGATGAAACCCCCCCCCCCCAGAATAATTAAAAATTTGTTACAAAAGATCCAGTATCTGAACAATTAATGTATTGTTTAGCATGATTCTTTGAATGCATATTCATCATTGACTGTTTAATCAGTTCCTGCAGACTGGTGGTGCCACCTGAATTTTTTTTCAAATTTACACATTTTATTCTCTATTTTTGAGACCTTCAAAGACGTGGTTGTCTGTTAACAAGGCACAAATCTTAACCATTGCACATAGAATCTTCTATTTTGACATCCAGGGAGGTTCATGAAAAATCTACTAAGAAACCTAAAATTAAATCTGTTATAAGTATCCTCTGAGCTTAGCTTCAGTTTTATAGGGATACCACACAAAATTTTGCATTCAGATGATAAATATTCCTTTTGTGAATGTCTTCTTTGTCAGCTGAGCGTCATGACCCATGGGTCACTTGTTGTATAAGCAACTAAGGCTTTGGTGACACAAACATCAGTACCGGTAGGTCCTGTCCAGTCACACAGTCATTCTCTTTGAAACAGCTTTAGCTGATGTCCCAAAGAAACTTGAATTTTTTTGTGCCTTGTACAGATGTGACCTGGATCATGACAGCTTGACTTCAGAAAGTTCTGGCACTGGACAAGTTAGTTTGCATAATATGCGTAGGACACTTGAGTGATAACTGGTGGGAACACATGGACATTATCATGTGCATGAAGCTTCCAGAACGAAACCGATGACGTCAGTTGGAATCCCTATGCAAAATATCATGTGTTGTGCATACTCTTGGTCGATTAGCACACAGCAGTCACTAATTATATGATATTGAAGCTGATGCTCCAGTTGAAATCATTTTTGTTGAGTAGCCCAAAGGGTGGTCTTATACTTATAGCATAGGTTCTACCAGATTTTGGGGCATTACCGATTGGAATCAGAATTGAATGGAAAATTGAAAGAACTTGAATTGAATTGGTAAAAATGAAATGAATTGGAATAGACGTGTATCTAATAAGATGAATTGTTGAACAAAAGCTCATGCTCTCACGTTTTACTAATTGTTGCTCATTAAAAGTTACATTTGTCTTACAAGAAGCAGCAGTTAAGGCTGGAAATCAGCCATACATTAATAAGAGCAGCAACGGTTGTAGCAGTAGAAGGCAAGTAATGGGTAGTACATATAACATTTTATTTCTTCCCTTTCTTTCTTGCTGCTGTGTCATTAATGAAGACATTTCATGAGGAGGATTTGTTCAGAGTCATCAATGCCTCTGTTCTACCTGGAATGATAAAATACAGCCTTCAGTTGCTCTAAGCTAGGGTTGGTTATTTGTGTGAGAAGACATGCTTGAGTAGAGTGATTCCTATTGATGAGAGAGACAATTAGAGCTCAATGTTTTATGTTTTAACAAATATTAGGGTTCAAAACCAGAATTCCATTAAATGTACAGAATACAGTGGAAAGTAAAAGATCTATAGCAAATATATATATATATAAGAGATCTTAAATATAAAAGAGTTACTAACACATCTGTGATAACTGCAGTATTTAAATTGAAGGCATTTAACATTATATTGAACACTGAATCAACTTTTCATCCTGATTTCACAAGAATTTATGTCTTCAAAGTATGATTACATTAAACATACATGCATATATTTAAATATATTTATATATATTTATATATATATATATAATAGGGAACATTCTGGGATCTTGATTTAATTAAAAATTAAAGGGGCTCCAGACATGTTATCACCCCACCACTTTGATTTCCTGGTAGAAGTTCATGGAAATTTTCATGCATGACATAATACGGACAGAGATAATGCAAACAGTAAGAGCCCTCAAACCATGTAGTTCTGGTTAATTACACCTTTTCTGGTTGTTCCTGTCCCACGGTAATTATAAACACTCTGGCATGAGCTTACAGCATTGTCATACTCTCATTGCTGTTGGCAGTACTACTGGATGTGTTCACCTGAAAAATGAAATTACCAGTATAAATTTAATGTGTAGCTAGCATAATTCCACCTTTGGCATACATATTGGTGGGAAACCTAAGAACTTGTTTTTGGAGCCTCCCATGCAAGATAAGGAGGATGCCAAAATTTGCTTCATCAGCAGGCTCATCAGCCTCAAATTTTCCAACCACTTAGTGACATACTTATTTGAAGAAGCAAGAAACATCTTCCTGAACATTTACTTTATGACTAATATGCAGATTTGTCCATGAAATCCAATTAATATGGTCCTTAAATATGTACAAAGGTTGTAAGTTGTAACCCTGTGTGTGATCTAGGGCCCTGCACAGGCCCAACCCACACCACGGGCCTGCAGGGCCTGTCCCTGTGGGCCCCCCACAGGCTGACTTTTTCATGAAATTGCAAGGCTGCCAAAATAATAACTACAGGATAGGGTGGTGTGGGCTAAAAGCTGGGAGGGGTGGATACAAGATCACTTATAGTGGGTGTTACCCTAAACCTGAACCTGGGACCGGCTATATTTGACTTAAGCCTATTGGTTGATGTGTTCTTGGCTGTTTTACAAAATACCCATTTTGAGGCTAACAGCTAAGCTAGTGTCTACCCTTTCATTTAGGATTGGTAAATATGGGACCAA
This sequence comes from Sipunculus nudus, assembly GCA_026874595.1. NCBI lineage: Eukaryota > Metazoa > Annelida > Sipuncula > Golfingiida > Sipunculidae > Sipunculus > Sipunculus nudus. The sequence continues at coordinate 53,779,308 of CM049309.1, forward strand.
CTGTAACCTTCTGTAGTAGGAACAGCTGTTCATTTCCAGCTTATGTACCAGCATGTCTTAACCAGTAGTTACCAGGTGCTAACAGATGTAGGCAGAATTTTATCACTCAAATATAAGCTGAGAGAGGGCAATCAATAAAGTCTGTAGAAAACAGCAGGTGTGTGGACATGAACAAGCTGGAGGTCTGCTTTAGTGATCAATCTTATCCATTGATCCTCCTCCACCAAGGATACAATGACTTTTATCTATGGCCAGCCTTTACAAAATGAATTGCTAAGCTGATTGAATGCATTTATTCAGTATCATTAAAAGATTTAATGTTGGTTTTGGCATTTGCCTATGTTTGTACTATTAACTGAATTCATGATATGTATTGACATTTACTATTGCTCTGTCAGGTTTTAATTTTTCCATATCTTTAAACATGATTAACACAGGCTGTTAAACTACAAAGCAGTTATGGTTGTTTAGTCAGTTGTATATTTAATAAAAGTGTTTTCAGTTAGAGTACCATGAATAATTATGATTCAGGTTCTGTCAAAGACTGGCAACACTATTTTGAATTTGAATGCACATTTAATGCAATCTAGAAAAGTTCTACGGGCCAAATATTTAACTACTTAATCCATGAAATGGATATAAGCGTATGAAAAAAATTTTAAAAATAAACCTGATGTGCAGTCAGACATTTAATATAGGCTGGGCTTCTGCTGCCTTCTGTTGTTAATGTAGGATGGGATATCATGGTTCTACAGTGAAACAATATTTAAGATTTTGCTTAAATTTAAACAAAAACAGCAGTTAAGTTGCATCAACATGTTCAAGATAACCAACATTTTTGGTTTTCTATAAAGTATGGGGGGGGGGGGGGGTTGTGATTGCTGAGCATGTCTGTATATATGTATTTCTTGGAATTGAGGAAAGCTTAAACTGTAATTCAGTATTCCCTTAATGTTAACACGGTTTTCTATTGATTTCTGCAATATTGCACAGGGTTTGATAAACATAATAAGGCAGTACATCACATTCAGTGATAAACGGGCCTGGGGGCCTCAATCACCATTGTATAGCTGTCATACTCACAGCAGGTGTTTTTAGAAGACTTGTCAGGGAACTGATACACAGCCATTAGTTTGTCAGTGATTGTCTGTCTCACTGAATATACATGCAACCCAGTAGCTAGGCATTTATTTGCATTTTATATAAACCATTCTTACTTAAGTGTATTTTTATATTCCACTTCTTGTTATCATTGATATGGTTATGGAATATATTATTGAAAAAATGTTGATATTAATTATTAGCCCAGTTTGAGCAATCAGTTATCAATAAAATAAGGGCTGTGTGTCAGGAGAAATGTTTATATCAGTTATCACACATCTGGTACAGTATTTAAGATGAAATATTTTATGAAAAGAGGGTAAAATTTATTTAAATAAAATCAGATAGCAGTAACATAGCTTGTGGTTAGATAATAATAAAGCGGTAGTACACTTAGTACAGTATTGTCTTGGGGAAAGAAACAAGGTGGCTACAACTAGTGCGACTTGAAATACCTTGGTGGTCATTGTTTATGTTGTGTGTGACAGATTAAGTAAAAAATCTGACAATTTTTTGTGTGCTGTGCCATTTCTACAGATTTTTTTATTCATTATATTGATTCTTGCAGGAACATTCAGTGAACTGACAGTGATTCTTGTAATCTTGTCAGAGCCATTAATAATCATATCTGTCAGCAGTTATCAATTTGATATCTCACGTAACATCAGCCCTGACTGACACTTTACTTTTCATGGCAGGTTATCACAGGAGGGAACTATGACGTAGACATGGACCTGAGCAGTCCTACAGGACAGATTCTCTACAAGGACACCAAGAAACAATACGATAGCTTCACCTGGACCACAGATAGTAAAGGAGAGTACAAATTCTGCTTCAGTAATGAGTTCTCCACCTTTACCCACAAGACAGTGTACTTCGACTTCCAGGTCGGGGATGAAGAGCCCCTCATGCCGGGCATGGGTCAGCATGCCACAGCTTTAACACAGGTATGTCAAATTGCTGGTGTTAGTAATTGTTTTTAAAATCATATTATTAGAGGATTGAAAGAAAATAAAGCACTGGTGATAAATTTTAATGGACTATTTTATGTAGCAGGGAAATTAATGTGAATTTGCTGTGTAGAATTATACCAAAAATATTGACCGAGTAAATTCAGTCTAACTTGTACATCATGCAGAGAGGTCATGGTATTGGTCAGATTGTTGTCACTTATTTGTTGCACAAGGTTTAGTTTAACTGCAGTTCACCATTTTGTGCCTCACCTTTTTTATATCACCGACAAAATAAAGAGAGTATTTAATCTGAATGATATCACCTCTTTGTATGTGCATTCGTAATTGTTTGTGATCAATTATTCAAATGTGCAATCAGTTAAGTCAAAAATGGAAGAAAACAGCCAATCATTGATACATCATACACCACTACAGTATTCAGAGAGCATGTACAAACCAGGCTCTTGACAAAGGGGATGTTCTTGTTTCTGATTTCATATGAACTTGAGAAATGGAAAGATATACCTTTGAAGGTGATATTCAGCAAGCAGCTCAGGCATGAAGTTGAAAATAAAAAACCTAACAAAGATGAAAGCAGCACATAACAGAACCAATTTTTATAAAAAAAAAACTTATTTTATTTTCTTGAAAGTAACATCCAAGCAGCTGGAGCTCAAAATAAATATCTGTTGAAAACCAGATTGAAATATTGTGATGTAGGGCTCAAAATTGACATAAGCAGTATCTGAGAATCAACTTTTTTTGGCCTTAGTATTATATATAAGCTCTCATATCATGTGATCAATAGGTTTTATTATTTGGTTAGAAGAATGAGATTTTTTAAAGACATACATTGGTAACAGATAATTTGACCGCAACTGAACTCAGGGGGACTCGTCTGAAAACATTGTTGATTTGTAGTCAGATGTCCCAAATTTCTTTATTTGTATAATATTTAGTGTGTATGCATTTGATGCATGGCATGACTAGGCATTTATTGTTTTTACAGATGGAGACTAGTGCAGTGACCGTCCATGAAGCTCTCAAAGTTGTCATCGATTACCAGACACATTTTCGGCTACGTGAAGCCCAGGGACGTGGTTTTGCTGAAGACTTGAATGAAAGAGTACAGTTTTGGTCCATGGGAGAATTTATTGTGATTATTGTTATTGGTATTGGCCAGGTGATGGTGTTGAAAAGCTTCTTTACTGAGAAGAAACCATCCTCTCATGTAAGCACGTAGTGAATTAAATCTTTAGTACATACTCCAGTATAGCTCACTCTGATTAAGGTTGTAAAGAATAGCAAAGTAATATTGTCACAGCAGGTACATCATAAAGGGGCCCTGAGGGGCGGGGAATGTTCTTAGTGGACAGTAATGATGGATAGATAGATCTGATATCATATACAGTTCCGCATGAAAAGGTAATGTTAGTCAGATAAAATAAAGCTCAAGGGAAAGAGGAATTTTATAAAAGGTTGAGCTTAAATACTGAGGTATGGCAGGATGACTGATACAAGCAGCATATCTCTGTCAGTTTTCTGTAGATATCCGTAAATGTAACTGATGTTGCTCTGTTAGATTATTAAAAAAAAACACTCAATGTGCATTTTACTTTTTATATATTTATGATCTTTTGTTAAAAGGAGTTGAAATATTTTTTTCTAAACGAATTCAGATTCTTGTTATATATATATGATGAACTTTCTCTGCTTTTACTCTGTTTCCTTAGCAATGCTAGTGTGATCTTGTGTTTAATGAGCTTACATTCATTAAATATTGTAATAATCCTCTAAGCAAAATGGATTCTCCATATGGGTATGGGTGCATCTGATCAAAGTAACCAATAAAGTAATTTTGAGATTCTATTCCCAGTTACCTGGCCAGCGACACTTCTGGAAAAGGAGTAATGAGCTGATATGTTGTTGGGTGTTACAATTAATAATCCTGAAATGTGTTTAGTTAATCAATAAGAAAATAAAATGTAAATAGTTACAGAAAAGTTAGTGTCTAATGTGCTATATACACATTTTGTTTCTGTTTATGTTACAGTGTTTGTTATTGATAATGATGTAAGGATTACAGAGAGCTATTATTATTGTATAAATAGATATTATTCTTTATCTGGTGGTTCCTGTATTATGAGATGATAAAAGCTTTCTATATGGTTATAGCAGATATTGTCAATTTCTCTGTAATCAGGGGACAGATTCCACAACATGTGGGCATGCTGTAGATTTGATGTCTTTTCTGATAAACTCTGGCATCATGAGAGCACTTGATATTGGATCATGATAAAGTAGAAATCACGAGTGAAATCATGTTTTGACCAATCATTTTGAGCATTATCCCATTTACTGTCGTGTCGAATTCACTAAGAATAACAGATTTCTAGGTCAGGCTTTTCAGGCATACAGACAAATGATACCTTATCCTTTGGTTTCTGTGGTATTTCCATGCTTTATGTATGCTGTAAGAGTGATTTTGAAACATTCATCTGACTTATGGGTATATTTTAACTATTGTTTGGGGATGTAATCAAGGCCACTGCAGCAAAATCTATTGTGCAGCCACATGGACCAGTTGAACATCAGGGGGTCAGTCTTGCAAGTAGCCTGCTCTTCCACATACTTCATCCACAAAATTGTTTTAAAAAATCTGTAACTTAAATCATTTGACTAGAGTATTATGCAAATACAGGTTACTTGTAGGTACAAGTGTCGTTTCATGGTGCTACCTAGAGACAGGCATTTCTTGTTTCCACCGAAACTCGCATTCCTGCCGAACTGTGAGAGATCAAAAGTATATGTACATGTTTATTGAATCAATTTCTCCACAATATTAACACTAGACAATTCAGACATTAGCATTCTTAATATATATGTATATTTAAAGTTGTCATCTTCTAGAATATTTAAAGGGGCCCAATCATTTATAAAGCATTTTGAGTTAACACGAAAAATAGTTTCTTCCCTTTAAAATTAATCTGTACCTGCCAAAATATTGCCCCGAAACTGTTTGCCTACTTCTGTAAACAAGTGTTTAAAACAGTTAACCGGGCGCGATCGCAGGTGTAAACGTAAACACAGTGCATCAAGCTGTGTGCTGCGCGGAGCCACAACACATGCCAATTAGGAGATGCCCTGGCTGACTTGGCTAAAAAAGGAAAAACATGTTCCCCCTGGCTGAAACAATGTGTGTTGCCCCTCTTAATCGGACTCCAGTCACCCGGCCTTGTTATTGTAAACAGACTGTGTCAATCAACACGGAGGGCTATAACAAGGTGTTAAACAGTCGTATGCGAGGAAATAAGATTATCTGCTGGAATGGTTTTTCTGGCAAAATTTTGTTTAAAGCAAAACTGAACTGCTAGTGTTAAAGAATAGAAATAACATTGCTCCTGATCATGTTCCTTTAAGGGCTGAACAAAAAATATGCACATGAGATCTAAGTAAGCTTTTATTTAGAATTAGGTGTCTTTTTTCCCCAGATAGAATAATGGCCGAGATAAATAAGTTATCTATGTTCTTTTCTGTGATGTGAATGAATGTTTATGTACAGAAGGTGTTCATGCTGTTTATTTCTGCTGTTTTTTATTTAAAATATCTGATTTACATACCGTGTTTTACACTCGCACGTGCATTTGTGCATGCACACACAAATACATATATATCTTTCTAAATGATTGAAACAAAACAATCTTCTTACAGTTATGTCGGTGTGATCTAATTAAAAGAATTGATCTCGATTGACTGATTGTTCACCATTATCTTCCTTAATATGGTTGTTATTATTTTAAAAAGCAAGACTTTCCAGGAATGTGTGTCTAGAATCATTATCTCTAGATCTTTGGGAGTCTTTTTCACAAATATTTTTTATGAAACATACAGGGTTGGCTACTGTGAAACATTGTGTCCAATAAACACCATGAAAAAAAAATTGTCACCATTGTTGTTGCCTTATATTAATGTTGAGGGTTAGTATGTGTGGAGACCTTTGAGAAAAAATGGTCCATAATAAGTGCATCGCCCATAGTCTAAACAAAATTGAATGTATACCTACATCTTTATGATATTTGAAAATCATACGACAATATTTATCAGGTCATCAACTTTTAACAAGCATTTGGCCTTAATCAATGTCGCAGGTTCCTTGAATTTCCATCGGTACTGACAAGGCCTCTGTCATGGTAAACCAAACGTTCATGCACGGCATTGCTGCCCCGAGACTAGAGGTGATTAATGATAAATTTCTTGTGATTTTGAAATTTAAAAGCAGATGTGTCAAGATAATTTGCCTTTTGGAAATGTAATGCAAAACTCGAGATCTTATAGAAAACCCAAGTATTTTTCCCGGGAATTTAAAATTTGTAGGATTCTAAAATGATTCATAGAGTCCTCACCAGATGTCGCCGTGTACTACTCTTCAACTTCCCTGATGATTCCAAATGACTCCGGTGTGCGGGCGAGTTTCATTGATTTATTAATTCTTTCCGTTCATCCTTGAAACTAGCGCTAATAATAACTCCCCGGGGGGACCGGTAGGTCAAAGTGGTCACATTGTTGGTGTAAACGGTTCCCAGGCGCAAAATCTGCTAATGGTAATGTTATATATTGGCTCGTTCAATTTCTTGACAACGCCAAGGTAATAGTCTGTTCCAGGACCTAAGAAGATCATATATGGAAAATTTACAAACACCTTGAAATGCCTGAAAACTGTAAATAATTTAAAAATGAAAATCATATTAATTTTTATCATAGGATAATTTTAAAAGGGACATTTATATGCCAGGTATGTTAAGTATACATGATATATTAATATTTATTCTTAAACTATAATGGTATCTTCCAAAAGATCGTTCTAAAACCGTTTGCCCTGTCCTTTACATAAAGAGGAATTAAAGTTGCACAGGGTTGGACCAGTGGCGCGAAGAAAAATTAATAAACTTTTGTGGCCTTGCTGCTCGATATCATAAAACAAGATTTTCATATTTCCATATTGTATTTCTTCAGTGTTTATTCTTTCATATTTTTTTTTTCTCCTTGCTTAGGAGTTGTCTCACATGCACATGGTCGGATATCTGGTCAGATAGTCTTGGTATGCAAACAGAAACACGAGGACTGTGTGTACGGTACGCATAACAACAACAATAACATATAAAACAGGTAAATAAGAAATTACAGGTGCTTGTTCCTAATTGATTTTGCTGGGAACCTTTCTTATTCATCCAATTTGAAAATGAAATACAATTATTATTATTGTTCCCTTTATGTTTATGGCATCAATTTAGTACATACACAGACATCACTATGTTTCTAGATATAAATGACGTTAGTTATATCAAAGGTGAGAATAATGTGAAGATGAAATGAGGGTGGTTTATTCTAGAGCCACTAAGTGTAGAAATACTGTCACCGATATAATATGAAACTCGCTGTAGCTGCGTACTCTGTACATAATTTGTCCCATAAACGCTTTTTTTTACAGCCGAACGAATCCGTTACAGTACATATGCTTGAAAATTCTGTTGATAAATGATAATTTTATTGATTTGGATACATTTCAACCTAAATTTAATTTCGCGTTAAAGAAAATCAAACTATTAATTTTATATGTTAATAACAATTGTCCACGTGACCATTATCACCCTTCCACCTAATTTTGTTTCTGCCCAAAATGGACCTCTTTCAATTATAGGCTCTGTGGGACGGCCAGGCCAACTTGTTTAATTGTCAAAAATTAAAACAAAAGATGATACATTTTTCACATGCGCATGCTTAAAAAAATATTATTTATTCCGTGAAGTCCTTACCACAAAACGACCCATGTTTATATAATCTGTCTTGAAACCATTCATGTCCAACATATTTGTGCAGATTACATTATAATCCTCTTCTGTACATTTATACATACGCCGTTGGTGTACTTGAAATCCCCTCTGCATTGTGTTTTTGGATTTCAATGCCTATAAAATATAACCACACAGAGTTGTACACTTGTGAGTCGGATTCTGCGCAGTTTTGACCATTATAGAATGACTGGTTCCCTGATGGTTAGGTAAACATAATAACACGTGGGTTTGTTATGCGATAGGATCGGCTAGTAAAAACTGACGTCACGGACAAACTTAAGGAAATATTAAAATTTTTCTATATTGATTTATTCTTTAAAGAAAATCTAGGGCTGACAGTGTCAGTGATACTAAGCTTTTGTTGTGATCTAGAAATTTTCGTCACAGGGGGTTTTCCTGTGGAGGACGTCATTGCCGAGTTGAGTGTTCATATGTGTGCCGATAGCCTTTGATAAATCACACAACCTCATGTTTGTTGTGGGGGAAAAATCTTAAATAATGTTTTATAGGCAAATATGTTATATGATAATACAATGGGATCTGAATACCTTTGCTTGACCTGAAAGCACTATATGAAACTAGACTGGTTCTTATGTTCGCATTAGACCTACGTTCGATGAGTTTTGAAGAGAAACAAAATACATGTAGTTTATATATAGGTCCATATTTTTCACCTCTTTCGTTTGGATTATGGATATGTATGGGCGTCTATATCTGTTAACTGGTGACGGTGTGGAATGCTATATTTTAAGCTGCATATTCATGAAATAGCCATTTCGAAGATACAATGGAAAATTGGATATTTCATGGGGTTGATTTATAAAAACTCAGAACTTATTTGTTTTGCATAAAGTCGGGTATATACAGTTATACTTTGCAGCAGAATTTCTTTTAGAATTAAGCCGGTGAACTAGGTCAAAGAAAAATTTAATGGAGTTTTCCTGTTGTTAGAAAATGATGATATATTATAATTAACGCATTAGCAATTTGCTATTCAACATGGTGGTCAGGTACAACTAATTGAGGAAAATAAAAGATTGAGTTTCTAATATTGAAATAATTTACTTTATAATAATCACATATGCTCACATTTTCGATTCAGAAATTTCTCGGTCAAGTACAGAGAGCACTAGAAAAATATTTGGTGTTCTTTATTTAGAATTGAGGAGAGGTTTTTTTCCCTTCACGTGGTCATTCATAGTGTTGTATTTTCATTTTAAATTTAGAATAAATTTCCCCCCTTTAATGTACTGTTTTAGCTTTTATATGTGAAATATTATACAGTTTGAAGAAGTAAACAAGTAACTAAACAAATAAAATTCAATAAAAATTTATAAAATTGTATAAAGACAAGTATTATTTTTTTTTGTGTTTGTCGTGGCCACTGGACCATTGCTAAAATACTTCATCAACTATCTCAATGAATATCATTATAAATTCAGAGAAATGAAAGAAATATGAGCTAAAGCGACCACAGTGTGTCTGTCGTCCGCCAGTTATCGTTGCACGGATCAAACCGTTGTTCATATAGAACCTTCTAATATCAAATTGGTCTTGACGAAGCTTCTTTAAACCTGGAATTATTTAACCGTTATCTTCACTTTTTGGTTACGGGTTGAATACTCCAGTTTCAGCACATCAGAGGTTAATCCCTGTTAATAAAAATGCAAAATGGAAAAATAACGTCAGAAGGACAGATTTTTTTAATTAATTTTTAGCTCCAATTATTTTGATGAATTTTGAACTTCTACAGAAGGCTGGTGAAACCTACAATAATTTGTCATTTTGCGTAGTTTTACTTGTGTCTTTTAGAATTACAGATAGTACTATTGGTCCACAGGGTACATTCTAAGAAAATGTTTGAAGAAACTTGTAAATAAGCGATCCAAGGACAGAATAAAATGAAGCCTACGGGGATCAGTTGTAAAACAGACCAGTCATTCGAAAGGCATTCAGCCTTTTTAGTCGATATCGAGTTTGTTAGAGTTTTTGTGGCGTCTTCATAAATCCTGAAGTCATATCAAATGATCAAAACCGAAGAAATATAAGTATGTTGAAATTCTTAATTATTATTAGGGCCCAACTGGAAAAGCGGTGCCCTATAGTGATCACCGTGTTAGTCCGTCCGCCAGTTACGCTTTCTTTCAGTGACGCCCAATATCTCAACAAGAATAGGCTTAATCTTTCTCATTTTCACAGGGATGATTGATGCCTATAAGGACCCCATCCCTATCGAATAGCAGACCTATCGGAATTCCAATATGGCCGCCAGAGTACAATCGGTGATTTTGTTTCTGGCGCAATATCTCATCAAGAACAGGCTTGATCTTACTCATATTCACATTGATGATGGGTATCAATTAGGGCTCCAGACCTATCGAATTCCATACCTGTCGGAAATTCCAATATGGCCGCTAGAGCACAATTGGTCATTTTCGTTTGCACGCGATATCTCAGCAAGAATATGTTTTACAATTCTCAAATGCACAGGGATTGTTTTGAGCTATTAGGGCTTCCGACCTGTCCAATCACAGTCCTGTCGGAATTCCGTTATGATCGCCAGAGCACAATCGGTGAGTTTGCTTCGCGCCCAATATCTCAACAAGAACAGGCTTGATCTTTCTCCAATTCACAGGGATGATTGTTGTCTATGAGGACTCCATGCCTGCCAAATTACAAAATCCAATATACCTGCCAGATGATCAGAGACTTACTCTGAACAAGGGACCCATGGGTCACGGCACTCAGCTGATCGTGATTGGACTATAAATGTTTCTCCACTGTGATACTATATCGAGTCGATAAAGCTTATGAATATCATTGACATGTTGGGCTATTATAAGGGAATGTAATGTAATATGTGAGTAAATGATAAATGAAATTACCTGACTGATGGATTAATAGAGTAAAATATAGTGGTTTATTTTTTATTTATTTAGGAGGGGTTGAAAATTGTGATATATTTGAGCAAATATGAATGCAATGACAGCAGTAATAAGCAGTAGTAGAATGATGATAAGGCTATTTGTTGAAGGATCTAAAGTGTATGGTAGTCTGCAAGCTTTCAATTTGACAGATATGACGTTATGATTAACTATGCTGATGAAGTGATTTATGAATTTGTGACTGTATGACACAATATCTCTTTAGTCTTGACAAGTACATTATTGTGATGCCTACTATGTCTACATATTACACAATATTGACATAATTTCTGGCATGCACATAGGTACCAATGGACGAATAGTTATACAAAATATTAAAGTATGAATATATCTGATTCATCTTGTTCTTGCTTACTGAGGCTGACTTAGGGATGGGGTTCGGAGAAGGGAAAAGTGAGGGCAGCACGAAGGTTGATGTAGAAATATTCTATTGTAATGTTTTTCATTTATATAAGAATATGAAAAGCCAAGAGGAAAGGGGCCCTCCTACTTGGTTAAAGTAAAGTTCTAAATATATGATTGCAAACTAATACTCTGACAAGACTGTCATGAAGAAAAACAGTAAAAGTTTTGAGATACTGTGATGCATATGAAAATTTACAGATGGACAGGCAAGTGGACAGAATGGACTAATACCTTTATTTCACTTTCAAGGTAATAATGCATTTAAGTTTATATATAATCCTGTTTTTTTAAGCATATCCACTTTTTCCATTAAGAAGTTTTTATCTGAATCATTTTTTTATTTACAGGTTTTATAAATTTTTAATAAAAAAACTGTTAAAAAAGTTAAAATATTAGAATTGTTGCAAAAGTTGCAATCATTATATATACAGAGTAAAAAACTGAAACTATAAATTAAAATATTAGAATTGTTGCAAAAGTTGCAATCATCATATATCCAGAGTGTAGCTCATATTGGGTCATATTATGCATACACATATATTTTATTATTTTTAAATCATAAATGTTTAAACTGAATTTAAAAGAAAATAATGCCACAACATGGCATCTACAAGAATATTCCTTAAATCACTATTAAAAAGTTTTGCACATTGGAGTTTTCAGTACATGCTTAATTTTATTCACCAAAATAAAATAAAAGATTCAGTAAATTTGATTAAATAAAAAATCTTTTCAAATAAAGTATACACACTGTTGGTTGAATGAGGGACAAACAATATCATTGTGCTAATTACTATCCCAGTTTTAATTTATTACTGGAATTAATAGTCAAATTTCACACCTGGTGAAGTTTTTACTCTTCTGAAGTAAGGAATTACTTATCTCATGAACATCCACACTTTCATAGCAATACACCACTTTGTGGACACAACAATTAAATGTACACTTTAATCATTGTAACCCTGGTGGTACAATACAAAATCTAAAATGTAGCATAGCCTAGAATAAGAATGAATCAAATACAGAAAATAAAATCATTCATCTAGTTTATGCACCATATGGGGGGGGGGGGAGTGCAGGGCAGAGGGGAAGCCTGCTGGTAGTGGCCAAGCTGACCCAAGGCAAGCTGCCTGGGGTGGGTTACATAATGCAAGTGAAGGCTGTACTACTAGGTGGGCTAGATGTAAACAACACATGACATGGTGTATGAAAACATGAATAAAAGCTATTCTTTCCAATCAATTTCTTTGAAATTTCAGATTTTAAAAGATTAAATCCTCATGTATATATGCTGTGAAAATAAAATCAACAGTGCCAAAGTTGGACAAAATTTAAGGTATTGATTTTTTATTTATGCTAATAACTTGAAAAGAATTGCAAAATTCAGATCTAATTTTGGGTAAACAATTGAATCTTGATTAAATAAAGTTATATTCATGAAAAAAAGTCTCTAGGTTCAGCAATTCTCATGTTAGGTGAGTATATATATTTCCTGATTTTTTAAAAAATTGCATTATGTTTTGGCCCATAACTTCAAAATAATACCCAATACTGACCTAATTTTTGGTATGTTCATAGAAAATGTATGAAAGAATGTGAATACTAAATACGATCAAAAACAGATCAGTGGTTTTGATATTAGGCAGCCTTGAAGTGTAACAATGGCTTTTCTTATGGAAAACGGAGTTTTTTTCCCCTTAATATCTCGAAGGAACGAAGTCCTTTTTTCGGTATGGTAGGAGATTTTGGGGACATCTAAAATTATGCCAACAGCCTTGGGAGCATAGAGATGTGCACTGAATGACCTACAGTCAGCAAAGTGGACTGCTTGACAATGTAAGGGAATACAATAAGAGCCTCCAAAAAAATTCAATAACTAGCCTAATTTTACAGCTTTTAATATTCAAATTTCAGATTTTAACAGATTAAATCCTTATGTATATATGCTGAGAAAATTAAATCCACAGTACTTACAGGAAAAAAATGTGCCGTGGCCAAAGTTGACCACAGACGGAGATTTTCTGTCGCACCCATTTTCAGAATTAGAATACCTTTGAACGTTGTCAATTTCAGAGGGATGATTGTAGCCCTGCCTTTGTTGCGGATCCACAACTGTGATACGATCACAGGTTCCCAATCTAAATCCCGTTGCAAAGGACTGTGGGTCACTTAATGTAATCATGGCGGCTTGTTCTCTATGTAAACACATCAGCTCTTGGCAAAATTATGGATAAGTAGGGCTATTGAGCAATATTTTGGTGCCAATACTTTGCAGATGTTTTATAAAACATCCAAAGACAACAAAAGGTAATTATTTTATGTTGACACCGCTTGAAATGTCAATTATACGATTCCAAAGGGGTCTCTTATTTGGAACCTTACAAGGCCTTTTACTAAGGGTCGTTCCCAAGACGTTGTTGACGAAGAGGAGCAGAGCGGATCGGAATCACACGTCTTGGGCCGAGACAAGCCCTGCCTGGGCTTTAGTCTGCTGAAGTTTACTGCTAAAATGCTTCAGATGAGAGGTGATTCCATGTACCGATAGACGCGACGTAACTCAGACTATAGTTCTTATCACTAAAGCCCTGTAAAGTGCGTATGGCGAATCCCTGATAATTGCATATTAAGGCGTCACAAGGCTCCTGACGATTCCCTCGTATTTGCATATCAAGCCGCCTGGCCTCCTGTGAATGGCATCGTTGCAATGAGGAGGCTAACAGCGTCCCATAGACAATAGACAGCTCAACCCGCTTGGTAACATTCGCACTGAAATCATGCATGTTTTTAGAAAGTCCATACATGGACCATCGTGTCCTATGATATATCTCTGCTGTTCGAATATACGGTCCATGGGCAAATTTAAGTGTATTGTAGACAATGTCGCATCGATTTTATACTATGTATTTGTTAGTGTTCAAGTTACACATGAAAGTTTTGCAACTGTTGAGTTGCCAACACGCTGAACGTCGTGATCGTTTCAGTCAGCCGGTACATGAATAACAGTTTGACTGCGTTCGTCGCGTGTGGCCTCAATATCTCACGCTGATTGGCTGAGCTGGAGACACATTATAAAACCGGCCTGCTGCGATAAGCAATCGTCTGATAAACGGTGACACACTGACTCACTGAGGGCTATATAAAGTGTTAAAATCTTGCCGTACTCAAATAGCCGAGGACCTAAACATATTAAGACTGATAAAATGGGAATATAAATAGCAAGCTGGAAGTCCACAATAGGCGGTTACTGAATTAACCATGTTGGTTTTGAAAAAAAAAGATTCTTGGAAAGATCACTATAATTGCTCTTACGTCACTGGGAAAGGCCTTAGTTCAGCGAGGCATTGTTGCGGATCCACGTACAACTGTGATACGATCACAGTTGTGGGAATGCATGGCCTGTACAGTTAGGCCTTGTAGTTGTAATGGTGAAATGGTAGACACTGTACTGGTAGAAGGCACCAAAAAAAATCTTGAAAGTACTAAATATACACACCAACATGCATCCGTTAGTGTCTTTGGTATAAATGGGTCTTTCTGGCAACTCGACCACTTTCTTACCTTAATATATTAATGAAATATTATCCCTAACGATCCTTATAAGCCCGCCGTGATTTAAACATAACAATATACAGGAATTTGTATTGAGCGGACGTTGATCGACTGGTACCCGCCACCGACATCTATTATCGCCCGCTTTTTCCAGTTCAAACAGCGATAAGATCAGAGCGGGTTCCCAGTCTAAATCCCGTTGCAAAGGACTGTGGGTCATTTAATGTAATCATGGCGGCATGTTCTCTATGTAAACACATCAGCTCTTGGCAAAATTATGGATAAGTAGGGCTATTGAGCATTATTTTGGTGCCAATAATTTACAGATGTTTAATAAAACATCCAAAGACAACAAAAAGGTAATTATTTTATGTCGACACCGCTTGAAATATCAATTATACGATTCCAAAGAGGTCTCCTATTTGGAACCTTACGAGGCGTTTTCCTAAGAGTCGTTCCCAAGACGTTGTTGACGGAGAGGAGCAGAGCGGATCGGAATCACACGTCTTGGGCCGAGACAAAGATCAATTGCAGATCCATCCAAAATCAAATATGACCGCCAGAGAACAATCGGTAATTTTATATTGCACAAATTATTTCAAACATATCTTCTTTAACAAGGGCGGAAGCAGGATTGAGGAAAAGGGGGGGGGGGGGGGTCCAACAGAAGAAAGGTCCCCAGGTCCGGAAAAGGGATCCAGGCCTCCTGGACCCCCCCCCCCCCCAGGCCTGGATCCCACCCGCCCCCGCCCTTGGATCCGCTTCCGTTTAAAATTATTTGAACCAGTAGGATTTTTGTTCCCCTCATGCACATTGATAAAAACCTGTTTCTATTTGTCATATTTTAAAAATTTAAACTATAAACTAAACTTTTTACCCATATGTAAACTAGTCCAGCAATCCTAGAAATTCGGGGCCCTCGGAGGATCATTGTCTAACCACATCCAGTTATATTACTATGTTGAAATAAGGAATTCAGAAGGTATTAAATATTTATAAACTCAAACCATGGCTGATTTTTTGGTGAATAACCTTGGTACGAGTGATAAAGTTGAATTATTTACTCATCGGCATGGTTTTTCAGGCTGTGACTAGAACAAAAAAAATAGTTGTTTAACTACACAAATCGAGAATTACTACACTTTTTCCAATTACAAATGAAAAAATAGGAGTCAACTGCATAAAGCAATAGACCCTGCTGGTAAATCATTCAGCAGAAACTTGACATGAAGGAAGGTCCTTATGGGATCCAACAGGAGACCTGAAATAAAGTGTATGTGACCAATATTCTGCAAATTTCGGGTCGCAAACCGGTTTATAACCTCTCTGGGGTTAAGATTCCTGACTGTTGATGAAAAAATACATGCCAAAGGTTAGATTTCCTTTGTCTGGACCTGTTATCTGTCGACTCAAAATTCCGGGAGGTAAAAAACCTACAATTTCTGCACCTTGAGAGTCAGATCCTTCTTCATGTTCAATGTTTTTGAGCAAAAATTTTGATATCTTCTTATTATTTTTAGCTTAGCTGACTGTAAGTAATCTGAGCTATAGCGATCACCCTTTGTCCGTCGTCCGTCTGGCCGTCTGTCCGTCCGTCCGTTAACCTAGCAAAATCGTAACGCGTAACCGCTGGACCTAGAAACTTATAACTTAACATTCTGAGAGGTCCATGAAAAATCTCCTTGGAAACTAGAAATGAGGTCTCTGTTACCCATATCCTGAGCTATGGGGCCCCAAGTTACCCCCCAGAATAGTCAAAAATATCATACAAAAACTTCAATATCTCATTAACTACATCACCGATGGTCATGATTTTTGGCATACGTATTGATCATGAGATGTTCCATCAGTTCCTGTAGACTGGTGGCGCCACCTGTATTTTTCAATTTTTTACGATTTTTTCTCTATTTTTGAGACCTTTAAAAATGTGAACATCTGTTAACAGGGCACAAATCGTAACGACTGGACCTAGAATCTTCATTCTTGACTCACTGAGAGACCTATGAAAAGTCTCCATGGAAACCAGAAATTAGGTCTCTGTTACCCATATCCTTAAAGCTATGGGGCCCAAAAGTACCCCCCCCCCCCCCCAGAATAGTCAAAAATTTTATACAAAAACTTCAATATCTCATTAACTACATCACTGATGGTCATGATTTTTGCAGACTGGTGGCGTCTGTATTTTTCAATTTTTTACGAATTATTTCCTCTATTTTCGAGACCTTTAAAAAATATGAACATCTGTTAACAGGGCACAAATCGTTAAGACTGGACCGAGAATCTTCATACTTGACACAGTGAGAGACCTATCTAAAGTCTCCATGGACACCAGAAATAAGGTCTCTGTTACCCAAATCCTTTGAGCTGTGGGGCTCCCAATTACCCCCCCCCCCCCGGAATAATGGAAAATTTGATAAAAAAACTGCAACATCTCAATAACTTCAACACTGATGGTCATGATTTGTGGCATACGTATTGATCAAGAGGTGTTACCCATATTCTTCGAGTTATGGGGCTCCAAAGTACCCCCCATAATAATGTAAAATTTAATACAAAAGCTGAAGTATCTGAACAACTAATGCAGAGATCACCATAATTGTTTTCATGGATATTGATCATTGAGTGTTTCATCAGTTTCTCCAGACTGGTGGCACCATCTGTATTTGTTCGGGTGTTTTTACGATTTTTTATCAAATTTTGAGACCTTTAAAGATATGAACATCTGTTAACAGGGCACAAATCATAACAACTTTACCAAGAATCTTCATTCTTGACACACAGGGAGACCCATGAAAAGTCTCCATGGAAACCTAAAAAATTAGGTCTCTGTTTCCCTTATCCTTTAAGCTGTATGGCTCCAAAATACCCCCCCCCCCCCCCCAATAATGAAAAATCTGATACATAAACTGCAACATCTCAATAACTACAACACTGATGTTCATTATTTTTGGCATACATATTGATCATGAGGTGTTCCATCAGTTTTTGCAGACTGGTTGCGCCACCTCTATTTTTTCAAATTTTTACGAATTTTTTTCTCTATTTTTTTTTAGACCTTTAAAGATGTTGTTATCTGTCAACAGGGTACAAATCGTAACAACTTGACCTAGATTCTTCATTCTTGTAATGCAAGGAGGCCCATGAAAAGTGTCTGTGGAAACCTGAAATTAGGTCTCTGTTTCTCATATCCTTCAAGCTATAAGACTCCGAAGTATCCCTCAGAAAAATGGAAAATTTCATACAAAAGATGGAGTATCTGAACAACTAATGCAGAGATCACCATGATTCTTTGCATGGATATTGATTATGGAGTGTTTCATCAGTTTCTGCCGACTGGTGGTGCCACATATTTTATTCAATTTTTCGAATTTTTGTCTCTATTTTTGAGACCTTTAAGGATGTTGTCATCTGTTAACGTGGCACAAATTGTAACAACTGGACCTAGAATTTTCATTCTTTTCATGCAAGGAGACCCATGTAAAGTGTCTGTGGAAACCTGAAATTAGGTCTCTGTTACCCATATCCTTCAAGCTAGAGGACTCAGAAGTATCCCTCAGAATAATGGAAAATTTGATACAAAAGCTGAAGTATTTAAACAACTAATGCAGAGATCACCATGATTCTTTGCATGGATATTGACCATGTGTTTTTATTAGTTTCTGTAGACTGGTGGAGCCACCTGTATTTTTACTCATTTTTTCTCTATTTTTGAGATATATAAATACAGACACAATCTTTGTCTGTTGGTTAATCTGTTTGATGCTTCAGGTGAATGGGTATATACTACAATTCAGATGATATAATTTCCTTTTACGAATCTCTTCCCAGTCAGCTGAGCGTCATGACCCATGGGTCATTTTTTTAATTTTACGTGTATTTAAAATGGGACTAGCAAATGATGAGAACTGTATCAGTGTCTCGGCAGTGAGTTCATGGATTGGTTCTGCTTCATTGTCGTGGTCAGGGTTATCAGTTGAACTATAGACTTGTGGTGGCATCTACATCTAGAATCTGTTTTCTCGTTTTACTTGTATTTTTACGGTAGTTGCCTCGCTGCTATTCTCACCAAATGAGTTCATGTAAAGTTCCTGTGAAACTTTGGTTTCTTAAGGTTGGCTAATGATAGTTTCATCAGTTGAACACGACTTGTGATGTTGCCCCTATTTATTATTCGTTTTTTTTTTTTTTATTTTTAGTTTGCCATCTCAGCATTTGTAACAGTTTCTAAGCAGTTTGTATATTTGTTGTCCTTAATCATGGCATACATATTTATTATCGCTGGTTGAGTAGTTTACAAAGTTTATTGGTCATTCAAGGTTTAAATTAGCTCAACTGACGTTACGTCATTGGAACTGTACATATATCCCTTCAATCGTCGTCCAATTAACTGTCTGTCTGCCCTTCCTTTGGCTGCGCGGAAGTTATAGCCGTAAGACATCCATTTATTATGGTGTGCAAAAAAATTTATATGGATCATGGACCAATTGCTTTTATTTTTTTTTTTCTTTATTTTCCTTCAAAGTATGGCTCAATGGTATGTCTAGATGGCGTTGACTTATATGAGTGGGGATTTATATAACAACATTTGAGAAAAATAATGTATGATGCGATGTTTTCTTTGGCTGAAGCGAATCGGTATCTGTTGATAACAAACACCATTACATCCCTAACCCGAATATCTAGTGACAGTAAAAATATGAAGATTGTTATCCTGTTAATGAACAGTTCCCAGTTTACTTTCTGAACATTGTGTTGTGAGGATGTTGAAGTTAAGGCTGGGAGAACAAAGCTAGATCTCATATAAGACATATCACAACAATGTACGGACCTTAATCGAAATCCGGCACTTGGCGTCGTCAGAAACGAGTACAAAATTCAAAGGAGGGTTGATTAGATAAGAAAAGATAGGGTAAGAGACAGATAATTGTTGCTCTGTTGTAAGCATGACAATAATTAGAGTTAATGTTGGTGATAAAAACTTGATACTTATATAGTATTAAGTAGGATAGGACTATATTTAAGATTTTGGAGGTGATATGTTATAAGAACTGCACATGGTAATTATCTGAGGATTAAAAGATTTTCTATGGGGACTTTGGTGTGATACATTTATACGAGGAATATGAGCGAAACTACAAGTTCCAATAGTGGCGACAGCTAATTTGCATATTAAAAATTCATTAAATGGTGGTATGAAACTTCTCTATCGTACTCTTCTATCATAAAAGCATAGGCGTAGACACCTTAATTTCTTTGATAGGACAAGTACTGAGAGAGATATGGGCAAAATAATAAGTTGTAATAATGGGGACAGCTAATTTGCATATAATTTTATGCGAAATGCTTAAAGGTGTCAGTGCGACATCCTCTCTTATGTTAATGAGTAGGATCCGAAGGTCATGACATTGCAAAAATATCTTATGCGGACGCCGATGTACTGTTCCCCTATCAAAATGCCGGACTACGAGTAGGAATTAGGGGTTCTTACGAACTGTCCTATTGTACAAATGATTAAAAGTTTCAACTGAAGAAGCAATTATTCTTTCAACAGTCCTTTTGATTCTTTTAAGTGATTGTCTTTTGTTTTATGTACAGAAAACCTAAATTAAATGTGTCACAAGCAGAGATCCCAAATATCTGACGAAATTGTTAGACTTACGGTTAAAAACACACATTTGAAGGAAAATACATATTGTAATATTTAACCCACTGCACTCTGGTATATTAGGTTTCATGCAAGCCATGCATGTTTAAAGGTATGTAAGTGTAAGCTAATTCTTCAGCCACGTCAAATTAGTGTAAATAAAAAATTGTGTCTTATATTCTTAGTTGTGTTTACCAAGAATAAATCGCTGGAGAAAATCCAGCTGATGAACAGTTTCCTTATGACAGCAACAAACGAGTTCATGCCATTTTTCAAAGTTGCCTGCTGTCATATTGACAAAAATGGCCGCACGCACGTCTTCGGGATCACAGCAAGGCGTCCTTGGAATATATCTGGTTGTTAGCAACTGCATCTATTATATAGCAGGCCTGCCTTTTTACCTGTTGTTTTAAAGAGATCATTAAAGAGGTTAATATCGAAAAGACCAATCAGACAATGCGGGGGTATTTACTCAGACATCAATAAAACAACACTGCTCTGGCTGTTTTATACCTCAGCCCCCGGTGATCAGCCTGAAGTCGAAGAAGTGAAAAAAAAACACTACTAGGATTTATATTCTATTTTTTTTAAATAACGATCAATTGTAAGAACAAGGAACAACGGTGCAAATCGATTGGTGCATAGCGCGCTAACGTTAGATGCCATGTGTACATACGAAAGGTGAACGTGGGAGAGCTGAGACTGCCATGCTGTCCTACTGCAAGGCAGACAGTTGGTGTCACACGGTTTCCCATGGCAACACCGTCAATACACAGGCTGTGTGTCCCATCCCGCGCAGACAACAAGGTACCGGAGTAAATTCATTATATCTTACGGACTTAAAGAAGCAACTGTTGATATGCCGACACAATTGCTAAGTGCACACCGTGCAGGTTACATCATCTGGATATACTTTGCATGTATTGCATCTGTTTGCTACTCTGTTAATTATAAATAAGATGACAGCGGACCTGTGTAATCCTTTACCAAATGAAAAGCACACTGTAGTTTGGACATAACATACTGGCGGTTACACATGTGGCACAGCGCTCCAGCTTCTTAAAACCACGGGGGATTTCCAAAACAAGGTAAGCTTACTGATATGTGGATCATAAATGAATGGTAATATGCATGTTTATTGGTTTCAGCCTCGTTATTTAAGCTGTGTTGTCTATATAGTAACGGTTAAATATTCATTAAACAGGACAATTTCTACGATTATGACATTTATAAGAGGTTGCCTAAAAGTTCAAGGATAATATGATTAAACTTACATAGAACAATAATTAAATCAAAGAAGTTGGAACAAAATTGGCATGTGAAGATATAGTGATACCCTGAGTTTTATATATTTCATGTAGACGATGCATTTTTAATGCAGTCATAACAAGCCTTGATGAAGTTTCTTGTTCGTTCGTCGCCGGTTCCATGTTCGTGCACTATTGATTAAGCGGGCGGAGCAAGACAATGCCGGAAACAAGTTAGGCAAGCCTGAGCTCGCACAAAGACTCACTCCGCATTGTCACACACAACAATACAGCACGGGGACAGAACGAGGGAGAGCTCATCATGCGGAAAGCATCGGATTGAATCATCGGTTCTCACTGTTGCAAATAATTCCATCTTGAGTTACTGAAAACATAATTTATTAAACTAGATACGCAAAACATAACAATAAGCATTGCAATTCTATTAATTACCAACCCGCATTTAAAACTAATAGGTGCAAGTTACGGTGTACTTGGAGAAGTTGCTTTTTGCGCCACGAGATCACTTTACAATTCAACCATGGGCACCTGTTTTTTTTTTACTCATTTGGGACAACTCGGACGATCTTAATCGATCAGACATCGGATACATGTGGGAAATCAAAACGGGCATATTTTTTTTTCCAGATTTGTATTCTCTTTCTGGAATCAGTGCTCATTAAATACATTTGATCTGCTGTTTAACAGCACACAAGTGTGCAGTTGACCCGGCCTTGACATATAGAATTGCCAGAATACTTTCCATGGACTACTCTTCACTACACTACACAAATTAGATCTGATATAAACCTGATAATCAAGCTTGCTGAAAAAAAGTCCTATAAAGTAGGTTAAAGAATAACAAGACGACTGCCTTGACTCGTCATCAGCCGGCTAAATACCCGTTGACATTCCTTATACAAGGTTTAAGCACAGGCGCTTGAGTCTCTATTAATAATAAAGTCTTTATATCTCTAATAATCTTAGATACTTCAAGGAAGTCCGTTCAAACGATAATACCGTGTTATCACTTGTAATATGACGAGGTAGGCAACTCCGCCAAAAAAAATCTCTTGCGATTGTGAGGGATAATATGTTCTCGACCCGCTTTTACTCGCTTTATCCTCCGTTTTTACGTTATGCATATTATCGTACAATACTTCAGGAGTTACAGAATTCAATCCAATTTCCATTGTTTTCAACCATCAGTACAAGATCATAATAACCTTTTGTGGTGATGTCTGAATTTCGACGTCGTCCATTCCAAATGGTGGCGGAAGCGGCTTTCATTGACAGGTAAGTGATGCGCAGTGGTATGACCTTACGTGACCCATCTGGAACGGCCACCGTCGAAAGGTTTTGGCTGAGTTGCCTACTTTGTCACATTACAAGTGATAGCACGGTATTACCGTTTTATTATTGGGTCGTTTGACCTGATATCGTCGTAGTATCTGTAAGAACATTGGAGATATGAAGATAATGATACTTTTTTTTATATAAATAGGGATTCAAGCGCCTGTGATTAAACATGGCACAAATGTGATTTCATACCAGCCGTGTGCATATTCAGCCAATTTTGACGAACGACAAAAATCGTGGATTTTGTTGGTCTAATATGAGATTTATTACACGTGTTTTACGACAGAATTTGATTTCCAATTTCAACTAATTTTTGACAATATCTGTGTCGGCATAACATGTCCCGAAAACATGTCGGACCTTAAATTTGTCCGATGATCGCGCTCGGAAGAATACAGAAACCGGACTAATTTCCCCGAAAAATCATGCTAATATGACATGTCCCTATTGGCCATATCCTGATTTATTTTTATGCGTCCCGATGTCGATAAACGCCACACGACAAAAAAAGTCGAAAAATCTCGCCCTGAGGGATCCTGCAGTCGTGGTCGAAGTTATGCTCATCAATGCTTCATCATTTACTCAACTTAAAAATCACTTCTTGTTCTCGTAACAACCGGAGGTTAAAAACGGAAGTGAAGTACAAAAGAAACGGGTTTATATCAGTATCCCCATTGTACTGAGACTGTGTGCTGTGTACTGAGACTGTATCGCCTGGAAACATTTGTATAAAGCAAAGTTGAACTGGTAGTGTGAAAGAATAGGCATAATATTGCTCCTGATTATGTCATTTTAACTTCGGTATGTACGTCGGCAGAGTTCATTGCTTCGAGGAGCCCCCAGAGACGCACTCGTTTGTGAGTGATACACGGCTGTGGACCTGCATGTAGAGTGCTCATTCTGGATGGGGCCGACCGTGTAAAATCTCATCGTACCGTTGTTCCTGAATTTCAGGGTGTTTAATAGATCATAAAACATGTTTTGCTGACGATTGTTTACTGATCACAAAACAATCTGATCCGACATCTGTTCCAAATTACACCGCTGCCAGGTGGCGGAGGTTTAGTTTCCATTGGTTGGTTGTTTGGTCGATTTGTTTATTAGCATCTTTAATCATTATGTCATGAACAGATTTTGTTGAAATTACACGCAATGTGGGTTGTTAGTAAAAACCTAAGAAAGAATTATCCAGTTTTTTTTAGGTATTCTGAATTACCATATATAATGTTTTTGTTTAGAGTTTGACATTTGAGTCGCCATTAACTAATACAAGGGGAAACTTTAGTTTGTGTAAAATTCCGCACGTGTTGAATAATTTTACCTTCTGTGATGTGCATAAGTGTCGTCTTTGTCAGGTGTCATCAGGTTTCAGCGGCGTATACCTAGCCTCCTTGCCGCCCGGGGCGGTCTCAGAGATTTCCGCCCTCCTAACAAAACATTAAAACACTAGACAAAATATAGAAACATATCACGTCAAATTTCCTTGTTATAGGCTTTTAGTTGACAACAACGCAATTATATGGATGAATTCATTGGCAGGGAATTCCGTCGCCACACATTATAGAGCAGTCATCCCTCTGCTAATGTAAATCAAAGATCGTCCTTACTTCAAACAAGTATATTTCATTATGAAGTGCACAGAAAAGAATAAATCATAACTAGGGGAAAAATATACTGCAGGATACACATATAATGTAGTGACTTAATTTTCATGTAAACACGATTAATGATTAGCTTAAACTCAGGATGAAAAAAAAACTTCATTTGATGAGTGTTATAAATACCTTGTCACTTCTTTATTTCCACCTCTTGTTATCGCATATAACAATAGCTTTACCTAATAGAAGCTGTGATATGCATGGTACTGCAGCAAGCAAATATGGCACTTATACTTGAGTCTTTACTCAAAACTTGTAATTTCATGAGTTATATGTGGACAGGGTAAGTTAAAAGGTTTCAGAAAAAAAACTGTTTGGATAAACTGTGACATTTTTTGTTTAATTATTTTATCTTCAAAGTTATAAACATGCATAAATTGAAGGCTACATCAAATTCATTTTAGAATTAGTGATTATGTTTCTGCACTTTGCGAGGTTTTATTTATGAACTTAAGATTATTTTATTCAATAAAGTATTTGAAAAATCTCATATAATTATATCATTGAAATATACTTTATATATTAACTTGAAATCATATTTTTAGTTCAGCTGACTGAAAGTCATCTGAGCTATAGCGAACGCTCATTGTCCGTCATCCGTCTGTCTGTCCGTCTCACTGACTGTCTGTTTACAGGGCACAAATCGTAACCACTGGACCTAGAATCTTCCAACTTGACATCCAGGGAGGTCCATGAAAAATCTACTTGGAAACCTGAAATTAAAAGATCTACTGGGAAACTTGAAATTAAGTCTCTGTTACCCATATCCTCCGAGTTGTAGGGCTCAGAAGTACCCCCGAGAATAATGGAACATTTGATACAAAAGCTCTTAAGTAACAGAACAACTAATGCATTGATCACCATGATTCTTTGCATGGATATTGATCATGGAGTGTTTCATCAGTTTCTGCAGACTGGTGGCGCCACCTGTATTTTTTCAGTTTTTTTTTACGATTTTTTTTTCTCTATTTTTGAGACCTTAAAAGATGCGGTCATGTGTTCACAGTGTACAAATCGTAACCACTAGACCTAGAATCTTCTAACTTGACATCCAGGGAGGTCCATGAAAAATCTCCTTGGAAAAACCTGATTAAGTCTCTGTTACCTATATCCTTTCGAGTTATGGGGCTCAGAAGTACCATCTTCAGAAGGTCATCTGTTCACAGGGTAAAAATCGGAACCAATAGCCTTAGAATCTTCTAACTTGACATCCAGAGAGGTCAATGAAAATTTCCTTGGAAACATGAAAGTAAGTCTCTGTTACCTATATCTTCCCGAGTTATGGGGCTCAGAAGTACCCCCCAGAATAAGGGAAAATTTGATACAAAAGCTCAAGTAACAGAACAACTAATGCATTGATCACCATGATTCTCTGCATGAATATTTATCATGGAATGTTTTTAAATTTTGTATTTTTTAAATTTTGTTCAATTTTTTTCTCTGTTTTTTTAGATCTTTAAAGATGTGGTAATCTGTTAACAGGGCATAAATTGTAACCACTGGTCCTAGATTCTTCTAACTTGCCATCCGGCGAGTTCCATGAAAAAATTACTTGGAAACCTACTGTAACCCATATTCTCCCAGCTATGGGGCTTACAAGCAACTCCAGAATAATTAAAAATTTGATACTAAAGTAGTGCACAAATCATAACCTTGAACCCAGAATCTCCTAATTTGACATCCTCAGAGTTCCTAAAAGTTTACCTCAGAAACCTGAAATTGGGTCACTGTGACATATATTATCAGAGTTTTACGGGTATGTTTGAGCACCCCAGAAATAATGCAAAATACACACAAATTGCCAGATTACTCAGGAAAGGCTGGTTGGATTGTCATTAAATTTGGTGTGCTAATGGGTCTAGATGAACTTGAGCTAATATGCATGAATGATGATGCCGCCTACATTATCTTAATTAGTTGCGTGTGCAAGGACATATTGTCAACATGTCAGTCGGCTGAGCGTCATGACCCATGGGTCACTTGTTTTTCATCGCATACAATATTTGTCTGTAGGTAGTGGATGATTAAACGGTTAATAACAGTACAGGAACCGGCTTCTGTGGCTCAAGGGTAGTGCATAGGGCTCAAAGCCGGGAAATCGTGAGTTCGAATCTCAGCCGAGGCGGCGAGATTTTCACGGCCTGCCCCAACCCAGGGTGAGCGCTCTGCAGGCTTAATGGGGAGACTGTGCCCAACAGTCGTGTCTCACTAACAAAAGATTTCGCCTTTCGGGGGTTCCTCGGTGTTATGACCCATCAAGGGGGATGTTACGCACCCAGGACCCACAGGAGTGATACACCGAGCCAGGTTGACGCCACAATTATCGCGTGTAAGCCGCTTACACGAAACCGAAATGGAATTCTGCAGATGTACATAATACTTAGTGAAGCAAGCATTAAAAAAAGTGGAGGCAGTTACCTCCACCAAAAAAAAGAAAAAAAAAAAAAAACAGTACAGGCAAATATATCTTTATTTCAGTTTTAAACTGTAAAATGTAACACTGATACTTGATACGTTAACTGAACGTGTGGCATTGCAGCAAAGGGGATTCATCCTGCCGGACATATATTTGAAATGCAATTTTAAAGATAAAAGAACTCATACAAAGGTCTTTGTGAAGGATGTTTATTATTCACGTAACATAAAAGATTATAAGGTCATATTAACATTAAATTCTTCAACCAGTGGTAAATCAAAAGACACAGAAATTAAGGTAGTACTCAATATATTCACGAAAATGTAAACGTTTGTATTTTAACTATTGATAGAGTATGGGGAATCAAGGAAGATGGCATTTCAGGTTGTTTCACGGTGTTTAAATTTCATGGAATTTTGGCGAAATCAATGGTCGAAATTCTTTATATATTCCAAGGAGAGAGCAACAGAATTCCTCATAATATTTTCCGCAGAATGTGTAAAACAACACCCCAACCAACCACCAGGGGCCATTTGTCTTCTGGCAGGGATTTTCCCTGGTTAGTACCCCCCTAGGGATATCTGTAAACGTAGACTGCCCTGAAATGCACGCCTGTGCAGGACTGGTCGGATTATCGATGGCGTTCTGACATTGCAAGACCGCTGATCTTATAAAGAATAACAACAGATATGCATTTTATTTTTGCGTAGCTTGCCTCTATTGAGATCGTTTGGCAAATCATTTGGTTGGTTCACGGCCTATGCAGTTAATAATTCCTGAAATACTTGGAATGGGACACATAGCCAAAAAAAATCACAAAACTTTTAGATTTTTCTGACCAGTCTTGCTAAACGGCAAACTTTGTACTTTTTGAGGAACTCCTCATGCCATTTCATTATACTAATTCCCCGAAATACTGCCCCCCAAAATGTGCAGCCCTGGGCGGACCGCCCATGCCGCCACCCAGGTACGCCACTGTCAGGTATCAGCCGTACCACAACATTTAATGCCGTGGCATACAATTAATTTCTACATGCCGCTTATGCAGCCCACACCAGGGTTTGATTAGGATCCAAGTAATATTCCGGATCTGATGCTTTTTAATGTTGGCTGAGGTATCTTTGCGGTCACTGGGTGCTTTCTGTATTACTGACACATTATCGCTTTCTGCTAATTTTTCACCTGAATAAATCCATGTTGACATGATGAACCTATATTCGCAAGTTCAGTGCGTCATAAGGGGAATGTGTAAATGATTTTAGAAATTTACACATAACACGAATACAAATGAAAGGAAAATATAAGCGTATGTAGTTTTAAATGCTATATATAAGCGTCACGTAGCTTAAAATGAATTGGGCATTGTTTACAAATAACTGCTGAATGATATGTTTATATAGCTTAAACCGCGTTTTGAAGTGTCGTCGGACTGTCAAGCTGGTTATCAGTAATTAGCATATAAGGTATATTTAGCACATGTGTAATGTATTTGAGGGCACCGAATTTGCGTCTTCTGAGGTATTATGTTTATCTTTTTTACGGCAGAAGGCAAACTGGTGATTAACCTCTTCAGTGACGTATACCTGCACACCATTTTGTTATCAACCTTAAAACACTCGTAATAATTTTCGTCACATCGATTGCATACTTTTTGTATGAAACCTAATGTCATACCCGGCGCTATTTACAAGCTGAATGTCAGGGTTTGGTTATGTACTTTTTAATATCCCTTTTTCCTCTGAAGCTCATGAAAATTATCAAAGCAACATGTCCTCATAAACAGTATATTTCCTATTAAATACTTGTTTATATATATTATGTCTATTCACGGTGTTATTTACACGTTGGCAGTCAGGGTTTAAGACTGACTAGCATAAGTAGGAAATAACTGGTATCTGGTACCTGTACCTTGAACCAAAGCATCTGTACCTGGTAATATGTACTTCAGGTACCTGTATGATGCTTGAAATGGACACCAGACTTGGTTCGAGTACACGTACAGAACATAACTGTCACCAGTGTCAGGACAGTGGTAATTACCAAGCTTACATCAAGGCAGCCTTTTTACATTGAGTCAACCAGATGGGTTAGTTGCATGCTGGTCTACCTCTAGCAATTATAAAGGTTCTTTTTGGCGTGATCACCACTGAATAAAGGGCGACCAGGAAAGGTTATGATTGGTTTTGCTCACTTCTCCCATGTAGATACACGTCTGGTAAACATAGAACAGAGAAAAAGAAGAATTGAAGAAAATACATCTCCAATCGCTGAACTCAAAAACTTTCCATCTGAAAAGCACAAATGTTGTTGCTCATAATTGTAAAACCACTCCTCAGTGTGACTTTCTTCAATAAACATGATTGTTGGTACTTTATTACAAATATGGACAGAAGATCATGACATTTCAGTTACTGAATGAGTTTCATATTTCTATAAAAATAACTTTGTAAATATTGTCAACTTGTATATTTATCACTTTAATCTGTATATACAAGGCCTATATTTCCAAATGAAACATAGGGAGCGATCATTTAATACCTTTGAATAATATATTCTGGAATTATACAATAACTTATTTCATTACTAGATGAAATGTGAGTAATTAACGTCAGTTCAAATGTATTAAAAATGATAAAAAAAAATGCCAATATCTGTACCCAGGTACTTTCTAAAGTACCTGAACCTTTTACTAGGTACCCTACAAATATTCTGTACCTGGACCTGACTATTTCACGAGTATCTGTACCTGCACATGTAGGTAGTGTCTCATATAACTGACCCCAACCTCGAAATTATATTCTTTTAGATAATCACACTGATAGCTCTCTTTTTACTCCTTTTGAACAGAAATTATATTTCCTCTATTATTTATAACTAGAAATCTGCATTCCAAGTAATGCCAGCCTCCAATGCAATGCATATAGGAAGCTCCCAAAACCGTGTTTGCATTCACTTATTCATTTAATATTCACATATTCATTCGTACATTTGTAAATATTCTTTGATGACATTCCTGAACCGGATCAATTCTTCACTGGCCCATTCCTGAAATGCCTGAAAATGTCAAGAGATTCCGTTTAAGATTGCGTGAGTTATGTTGAAGACAAACACACTAACACACAAACGAACGGGGATGAACGCATATCCTCATAGCGGAGGCAATAAAAGAAGTTATCTCTGTAAAATAATTACTGAAACAGATTTTTGTTAGAACAATAATGGGACCAGTCAATTTTCTCTGTACAAATGTTCAACATGTATTTCAAAATGTTCAAAATACCGTTTTCTTTATATCTAGGGCATGTGACCGTTATCCCTGCATACATATGCATGACCCCTTGGGCTACATATATATACTTATGCATTGATCGAGTGGGAAATTAACTGTTTTCAAAACAAATCACTCACGACTCTTCCTCCATTTTTGTTATTATACCTTTAACAGGCCTGCTATAGAGATGTATGTGTGCATGTTAGGGAAGACTTCGACAAATGAGTGATGTTTCTACAAAGCCGGGCGCATTTGACGCTTATTTTATCGCAGGAGAAAAATCGTGAGGTTGTTCGGACTAAAGCCGGATGCATATTAGGCCGATTTTGACGTAGGAGAAAAATCGACAGTTTTGTCGGGCTAATATAAGATCAATCAATTCTTTTAAACATCAACGAAATACCTACAAAATCACACAATTTGCGTTGGCAAAGTATGCACAGAGGAAAGACCTTTTCTGGATGTATTGGTAAGATCGCCCTTCTGGTTATAACGTCTCGTAGAAATGGTGGACCTGTAGCATGGTAGATGCGCTAGGTCCGAAGATCGCGCGGCGAAGAATAAAGAAAATCAGGGTAATGTGCAGGAAAGAATAGGACTAATATCACATCTTCCTACTGGATTTAAATGTCCTGACGGCGATAAACGTCCCACGACAAAACTTGGCCTATTATAAAACGCGCCGGCTAAGCCCGGCTTTATCACACGGATGAACGTTTTGTCTGAATTCTACCTAATTGCTAACGTTTTCTGTCCGTCAGCTTGATGTTCTCTCTAATAAATTATTAGCCGGGAAACTCCCGTTGTTTTATTCATAAAGCAGCTCAGCAAAACCCCTGTTAAATTTTGGCTCAGGCATTGCCATTGCAAAATATACAGTCTTCCACCTGCTTCAATAGTGGCTAACTTCCGCTTCCGAGGCAAAGGTCCCGATCGTCACGTGACCGGGATATTCGACACTTGGTTCCCCTGATATGAATCTCCGAGGCAGGCAAGCTTAATTTCCGTACGGATGCCTTCCTGATGAGCGCTCATGATAATTTTAGAAATCTCGCTCCTGAGCTTATGTGCCCATCTCATTTTAGTTAGCATTGTTTTACGTAAATTGATGGCCTTTTCTGACAATTTACAAACCTTCCTTTGTGTTATTTATTAATGATGGTTATATATTTATCCTTGTCCCTAATGTATGGTTTGAATTTTAGGGATTGGTAAAACAGTTTGCAGTTGAAACTTGTAATACATACTGATATCTTAATTTATAGTATGTACAGCAGATGAAAAATTAATTCCGTCTTCCGTCCTTGTACCTGTTGCAATAAACCCAAAAAACAGGATTTTCCCCCCAGGAATCCCGTCATCCCGGTGTCTCATTAAATGTGTTTGTCGGTATTCATTGTCCGTCTCCCCGGCGTGTGTGTTTGTGCTGGGACAGCAGGCTGATGCTGCATGTTCCCGTAAACTTGCTTAAGCAGTCCTCTCCCACAAAATCACAGCAGGACATTGTTATAGGCTCCACCCGTTCGTCCAATCCTTTGAAATATTAATCCCGAGCCCTCCAGACATGGTGTGTACAGTCTGGTTTTACCAGGCACCCTTTAACATCAATTTTCTTCTGGTTTTTGCGTGAACTCCTCGACATTTTCCATTTCTACAAGGATCCTCTTTTGCTTAAAATAAATGAAACATTCTTTTCTTCTTTCTAGGCGTGTTTGACACATCCTTTTTCTTTTAATATTTGTTGTAACTATGATGGGGTTATCCTGAAAAAGAATTAACGTTATTTGCTGAAGTAACGTTGGCAACGCAAAACAGGGAATAGATCCATTCATGTAATCTTCATGAGATAAACATTCACCTGCCAAGCATTATCACGGCATGTTGAAAAAAGGAAAATAAACTATACTTCTGTGCTTGCATCAGCTATCAAAACGGCCAGGGCTTTTGTTTGTTTCCCAAGACTGGTATATATATATATATATATATATATATATATACATATATATATATATATATATATATATATATATATATATATATATATATAAAACAGGGCCGTCAAAACATGTTCCATTATAAAATAATAACAAAATAATAAAATTAGTTGAGGAAAACATGGTTTATACTGTGCGTTAACAATTCAGTTTATATTAATTGGATCATCCAATCATAAATTGTAATCAAGGAGACAGAGTTGATAATATTTGGTAAAGTTGTATGTTGTTGTCATCCGGATTGTTTACATCAGTGCCAAGGAGGCTGGGAGATTATCCAATAGTATTTGTTTCTTATGTAAGTAAATAGGCTTACTGTACCATGATATATTATAATTAGATGACAAAAGGTTCTAGAAAATTCAGGCAATGAGTAATTTCCAATAGGTTAATTCCAGTATATTCCTAAGGGCGCCAGCCTTGACGAGAAAAGACCTGATCTTTCTAGAGACTTCTCGAAGTTTCGGCTAGCCAGATATAAATACGTGGTGTCAGCCGGTTATCCCGTTAATGAATTTGGAAGCTAGCGTCAACTGAGAACGGGTCGTGTTATATCAATGACTGATTAGGTGTATACCGAGCGGGGTATAGTTGTAAAATACCGCGAAGACATTATTAGTCCTGGAGACAGTACATATAGTTACAGCCGAGCAGGGCGTTAGAAGATTACGTGACTTGTACTTTGTTGAAGACGTTGTTATTGTGAGATTGGAGCCAGTCAAGGACGGCGGTGGCCAATTGTTGGATGTTACCGTAATAAACTTGTGTTTTTCAATTCAGACAACGAGTGATATTTTGGACTGTTCAGAGTGAAAGAACTTGGCAATATATGTCCGCTGCGTGGGTGGTGTGACATATATATATATATATTAAAATATAAATTCATAACTTTTTTGCGGTTGAATTAAGATATATATGACAATATCAGTATAATATGACAATATCAACATTTAAGATATATGGAATAATCGATTAAAAAAGAATCATCATTTGTTTTGTTTTTATCTCCCAATTGTTGATTTTATATCTGATTCCTACAGCTAATATTTATGTGCATGTACAAAAGGAAAAAAAGGGATGGTTCTCAGACTCTTTTTTCCATAAAATCAGTGCGGGCGGGCGATTTTTTTTTTTTGCATTTTTATACGCCCGTCATATGACGGGGGTATAATGGCATACCCACCGTCCGTCCGTTAACTTTTAGTGTCGCCGCGATAACTTACCAGGGCTTTAATTGATATCGCGAAACTCACCATATGTATTAACCAACAGATGATCTCGCCCGAGTGGGGGGGGGGTTACTAATTTGAATATTAACAGAAATTTTGGTAGTGGATTTGTATTGCATAAGGTACTTTCTGTTTTCCAATTAACCTTTTTATGTGTTTTACAATGTACCAGTACTATATATATATATATATATATATATATATATATATATATATATATATATTATGATATATATATATATATATTATGATGAATAAAAGTATTCAATTTAAATTCAATTTACTTTCTGTTTTCCAATTAACCTTTTTATGTGTTTTACAATGTACCAGTACTATATATATATATATATATATATATATATATATATATATATATATATATATATATATATATATATTATGATATATATATATATTATGATGAATAAAAGTATTCAATTTAAAAAAACAAACACCACCAAAAAAATTAAGGTGCTATCCTTTGAACGTATTTAGATTTCTGTTAACGGTATAAAAGCAGTGTTAACGTGTATCATAAATATTTAAATGTTTGCCTTTCCACCCATTTTAGTGTTTGTTAATTTCTTGGATGTTCATACGAAGTGCTTGTATATTTCCTTTCTCCCCGCCGAAAAAGTTAGCTTTCTACAGCCAGACGTATCAGCTTTATACAACTAGGAACGCTAACTAACATTTAGTTTGTTTTGTGATGATTGTTGCTTCCATTTAGCTAAATTCTTTCATTTATTAAATAAAAATTCAATAAATTTCACCATATTCTATCGCACGTGCGTTATCTGGAAAAATCTTACATATACTTATTTCAGACTGATATGCTGATATCTTTAGTCGAAAAAACTGTTTGATTTGAAGTTTTAGATAATTTGGAAAATTTTGACGGAGGGGTCTTATAAACGCCAATTCACTCATATAGCTTTGGATGGTTATCCCTGGGCTTGATGTGGCAGAGTATAGCGTTCTAATAACGTGTCTGGTTTCCTTATCCTTGGTTCTGAGTGAGTTGATCAGGTTCGCTATCTGTAACTGAACACCTTGACAGTTTGTTCTTTATGGACTGGGCCAGCCTGTATACATGTTCAGTCGTGCTGTGCGGTGCGGTCTTGTGAAATATAACACCAAGTTGGCGCCACTGTATGTCACGTGACTTGGTGTATGTTTGATGTCGGCTGGAGATACACTTCTCTTGCGTTTACCTTCCTCAGAACCTGATGACCTGTACTATGTATATATCGTGTCCGGGTACTCAGAACTATTGTTTCACGTTTCCGTGGCCATCTTTGTGCGGATCTATTGTGTGACCCACCAGTCGATTAAAAACAAATATCGCACTGAGAACATTTGGGGGGGGGGGGGGATAGTTGACCAATTAACGGTAATCCAAGTAATGAGGGATTAGTCCATCAGTCCATTAAATTCTTGGCTTACCCTTTAGGGGCGGATATAATTTCATGGGATGATCGAACTTCGGAAGGTATAATTACACTAGTACTTGTAGTAGGCTGTTAAAGGCCAGTACAGGAGAAAATACTGACAATACAGAGAAAACTAGTACTTATTTTGTCTTTATATTTTATACCCATCATTTTATTGGGGGGGGGGGGGGGGGGGGGGGGCTCAAATTCATTGTTTTGCCGCCTGTTTCCCAGTATTTATCAGACATAGTTTGCACTAAACTCAATTTGCGTCGAATCCAGTGCAGTGGGCCAAGGAAAGAAAAAAATATTCTTTACGAACCTTTCAGATTGATCACTCTATTAATTTTCGTCGAGAATGACCTGGTGTTACCTTTTATATGCCAAAGGCGCTTTTGCTGCTTTTGTTTTTGAATATTTAGAATACGGAGCTCAAAACGCCCCTGTCTAACGCTTGCCGGGTCTTCACTCTCCTCGCAGGGCTTTTGGGGACATATTTCAGCTTAATATATTTGTTTCACAAATATTTAAATTAATGTGCAATTAATATATTAATATGCTCGGTACTTTCTTTCCATTTCCATGTTGTTAATGAGGTTATTATTTCATTCAGCGTTATTATTTCATTCACATGTATTTTTGCCATTTTTTTACAAATATACCGTGATATATATATGAGAAATCATTTGACGCTAAGATTGTTATAAGCAGTTTATACTATCATGTCATAATCAGGTATGTTTTAAAAAAACAATGAGGAGCGCTGAAACATATCAGTTTTATTTAAGAAAAAGGTCACACATCATGTACGAAAGAGTATGTTAAGGTGTGATCTGCGCATCCTTTACAGTGACAATTTGTTTTGGTTAGGAGATTAACTTGCTACTACTACCTGTTCCACGTGAGGATGCCGACTGAAATTTATCAATTATTCTCTCAACCTTTTAGGATGAGGGGTTAAATGCCTAATATGAGATGGACATTTCATGAAAATAACGTGGTTCTTCTGAGTAAAGGTGGCCAAGTGACATAGGTAGCGTCAGGCATTCGGTTGGCAGCTTAACTTTGATGGTTAGATGTTCAAGTATTTATGACATTTAGAGTACCGATCAGCTGCTTTTATATGCAGTTCTGTGTCCATGTGACCAGTGACCTTGACCTTCATCAGTACAGAACTGGGTTGTTTTCTCATCAATTTTATTGCATTTGTCACATTAGTGGTCACTGTTGGCAGGTATGGATTTGATTTTTGCTAGGTAATTTACTCTTTGCCTCATTACTTCGTCGCAGCTGATTTTTCTGACTTTTGAAAAAGAAAAATCTTTTGAAATTCCATTTTGCACCCTGGGATGGAACAAGCTGTAGTAGTGAGGCTTCTGTCATGTATATTATATATATCCAAAATAATAAAAAAAAAACTATATAGCTACATTATAGAGGTATCTATACTCCGAATAATTACAACAGAAACATTAGTTGTCCCTTGATGCTGATATAAAAAAAAAAATAGAACATTAAAAAGTTTATTTACCACAAGTATAGTGAAGCAGCATTTCATCACCAGTAAAAATATTTATTTTCCTTAATGATGTAAAGGCCTGCGTGAATGGCATGTATTGTTATTGTATATTAGGTTTTGCTTATAATCCGCCCAGCCATGAACAAAAGGTCACTTCCATAATCTGTATGTAATAATGAGATGGTGCTAAGCTGAAATTGCTGCCATTATACCCGCTGCTTACTAAATTGTTGCATTGACTCTTTCTAAGCGAACGCCCACGATGCAATTATTCTTCCATGTAATATTTGGTTGTATAAAGTATCAAATCTTAAGCAAGCTTAATTAAAACACAATCAAATACAGCAATTAATGTTGTGATGTGGAGCACACATCCAACAACAAGAACGTATACTTAAATAAATACCCGTCGCTTTACAACATTTAGGCTCAACTAATCTTAATTAAGTACAGTTTGAGTGTTTTTTGGTATTTTCTTGATCTGGTTTAATGTTACCGCGGCATCCCAGACATGCACTATCATTAAACTGTAACAAGATGACGGCATCATCCACTAACGAACGCGTCAGTCCGCTTCGTGTGGTCTGAACAATTCATGAACTGTCTGGGGCTGCAGCCTGCTTGTTATTCCTGGGACACCAGAAACACTTAATCTAGTCCCTGAATTTCTCTTAGCTTTGTCTGGTAATGCCTGTTAACATTGGGATAATATGCAAGGATTCGGTATCGTCACTT
This sequence comes from Sipunculus nudus, assembly GCA_026874595.1. NCBI lineage: Eukaryota > Metazoa > Annelida > Sipuncula > Golfingiida > Sipunculidae > Sipunculus > Sipunculus nudus. The sequence goes on from CM049309.1 coordinate 53,816,618, forward strand.
CAACAAGAATCCTAAAATATTATTAAAATAGCAAAAAAAAAGGGAATATACAGTCACATGTATATATTTGTTTTCTTTTTATTCATTCCAGTTATTAAATATAGGGATAGATACATCTGTACCTGTTGATGGTATTACTGTAGGTACCAATTTAATAATGAAATTCGTCAGAACATTTTCAGAAAATCTGTTCAGAATCTCGTTTTAATTGAATTATGGAACAGGGATTGGTTGTTCTTTAATTATTCACAGATCGTGGCCAAAATGAAGTTGTAAATACTTCCTACATACATTAGGGTTTGATAAAGGCATGATTTCAAACTTCGTCGAATGAAGGAATTTTTTTTATAAACATTTTTTCTTTAAATCGAATAAAAGCTGTTAAATCGTTGAGTTCGACGAAATAAACGCTAGCTTTGTGAAATGGCACTTTTGTTGATGCAATTGAGTGACTGTTTCTCTAACAGGAACGTGCATATTGCTGCAGGGTTTAGTAGTTCGTATGTATTATGTTCATATTTAAGAGATTTATGTCAGTGCTCTCTTTATTGTACTCTTTTTAATTTTTTTTAAATTGTTTTTGTTGGAGGTAACCGCCTCCATTTTTTAATGCTAGCTTAACAAAGTATATGTTCATCTGCAGAATTCCATTTCGGTTTTGGAATACGTGACATGACAGGGCAGTAACACACGCTACCTCCCATTTTTATATCCTGGTTCCAACCATGCCTCTTGACTACTGCACCTGCATGCGGGTCTTGGGTGTATAATCCCACGGTTTGGGACATATATATACCACCGAGGAACCTCCCGAAAGGCGCACTCTTTTGTGAACGGTACATGCACGGCTGGGAACGGCCTTTTCATAAAGCCTGCCCGAGCGCTCACCCTGGGCCGAACTCACGATGTCCCGGCCTTTTGAGTCCCGTGTTCTTCCGCCGGTTTTGGAATCTTGGAAACAAATAATACATAAACTGGACCCCGTAGGACAAAGACATGAAATAATCGTTTATGTGTAGAAAATTACCAGATGGTTCGTACCCTGAATGGCGACCTTTAGACTTCTTCTGATCCTTAACGAATGTCTCCTTTGAACATTAAATTTATTCTCTCATGTTTTCCCAACATTAAGTCAACCGTCTTGAAATAATTGTAGTTCATTTTCTTATAACCATCTGTTGGTGCGGTCTTTGTTTGAGCGGATTTTCATTTATTCACCATATTGATGCTGTTCGTTTTTTATATTTCCATCAACGGCTTTTTGTTATCGCCAACGATTCTATTCCGGTTGTAAAGTAGATATGGAATATATTCCTTTGGCAAACCAAGTTAGTCCACATTTTAAATTTATTCCGAAATTTCTTCGTATCTCCAGACCGTATATACTTTTGTACGGTATGCAGTATTAGACTATTAAGGGTAATTTTCTTTCCACTTACGGTCAGATAGTCATTTTATTCTCGTGGTTCTGTTTCAAAAGATGAATAAAGCTTAAGTCAAGTATCAAATCTACTAATGTAGTAATAAATTTAAAAAATGATTCATTAATGTTGTCGGAACAATCCTGTTTCATACTTCCATTTTTACTCCATTAAAACGGCTGCTTCAGACTTTTCATCTCCAACATCCTTTTACGATGTAGATAATTAGATGAAACTGTTATTTACAAAAAAAAATTGCCAAAAAAAATGTACATGGTAAACTCAAACAAGTGAAGAAATCTAAACATCTTGTAGCATCCAGGCTAAGCGCATATTAGAGTGCAGCGGCGCGGTGAAACAACACAACTGCCGTTTTCCAAATGTCAGGTGCAATGAAAGATTTATTCGACACCAGTTTTTTTACCAATTAAGGATGTCAGCGGTTTAGGCATCGGCAGTTTGAATGTCAGGTAAAATAAGGGGAATGTAAAGAAACCATCGTCCACCAATTAAGGACGTCAGCTGTGTGGTAAATTACACAGGAAACTTTATGACCCATCCAGGAAGTTTATGTGACTAAAAGATGAAAGAACAGATGGTGGAGACGGCTGTACGAAGAAGGGAACCAGCGGTACGCGAAGATGGGAACCAGCGGTACCCGTTTCCAGTAGAAGGAATAACAAGAGTCGATCATCTGACTTTTGCCTGATTTCAGATATAAACTTCGCACCATATATTTAATGCACGATAGGATTAAGAGAAAACGATAAAGCTAAAAAAATCCTTGCAACATTTTTTCTGCCTGATATATATATATATATATATATATATATATATATATATATTATATATATATATATATATTTAAATAAAAATTTAAATATAAATATATATATATATATATATATATATATATATATATATATATATATATATATATGTTGGAGACCATTAAGGATGGCGCAGCCTTCCGCGTATAGCCACAGTATTGTGTTAGTATATTTAAAAAGGATCACAGCGGCTAAGTGCAAGTCTTGATTGAAACATCTGTAAATATCACGTCTGTTGTGATCACACGGATTTTGTTTCACGCTAGCAGAAAAGGGACAGACCTTGTTAAAGGTCAAAGGTTATATTATGCTGGGCCTTCATAAACACTCTATTGGCTTTTAAATTTTCCAGTTATTCAAACAACCAGAACCAGAATAAATTTTAGGAGATCATAAGCAGTGCCCTTAAAAATGAGGATCAGCGAATGTGGAAATGACAGATGGAAACTGGATACCAAGCAACATATCAATGTCATTAACCTTATTTTGGCAAAGGATAACTACCACTAGAGTTCTCTCCGCTGAACAACTGGCATGTAAATATGCTCCTACAAAATTCGAAATTGAGCAATCAGGTGTACATCACTGTACAGTAAAATTCATAAGACTAAGGAAAAAAAAGTGTGGGTTCTCAGGCATTTTTTTTTTTTCAGAAAAGATTGCGTGGGCTGATTTTTTTCTTACCTTTTTGTATGTTTCGATAAAAATGTCATTTGATCAGGGAAAAGCATGATAATAAAAGAATTATTTTGCTAAACGGGTAAAAGCAATAAATAACAAAGGAAATCTTATCAAAATTGTATTATTTTATTTTCTTGAAAGAATTTTCCGAGCGGCTGGAGCTCAAAACAGGTCAGTTACTATTGAAAATCATATTAAAAATTTTGATTCGGGGGGTTAAAATTAACGCACGTGGTGCCTGAGAAACATATTTTTTTTGGGGGGGGGGGGGAGGGTAGAGGCTTAGCGGTTGCTGTGAGACGGAACCATGATCAAGTTCAAAGAAATTGAAATGTATTTGTTCATCTAAGTTTGTACGCAGTTATGGCCAGTGAGGGTCATACCTCTGGTCAAATAAAAGTATCTGACAATAGAAGAGTGTGAAAGTAGTGGAACTATGTCCAAACGTATGAAGATCGGCTTTCATAAGAACTAATACAATACTGACGTCACAGCATTGTGGTGTTTTATGGTTATCAGACGAGGATTTACTGTATATAATGATTATGAATATGTGTTTGTACATTTGTGTGTCTGTGTTTCTAACTTCAGCCGTTCACAGACAGCGCATGCAATATACGTCCTGTGTGGGAACAAAAATGAGCTAAACCGACAAACAGAATACATAAACAGTAATCCCCGAGTCTTCATCAATGTTTGTTAAACAGGGCATGTTTGTTTATTTTGGGGATGGTGAGATTTGATTCCTAGCAAACTGAGGAACCTTTTTTCGCAGGCACGCCTTTAAATAAACTAAATCACCCGGATGAGCACTTGACAAGTACAGCTTGATTCCGTGCGTGCACTTCACACTAAATGTCCTACTGCGGATATAAATCTATGAAATGATTGGCAATTATTTGTGAAGCAACGCTTGATCAGGATCGTACTTAGGTGTCATTCAGTGCATAATTCCAACATTAATTCTTGTGTATCTACTCCTCTAACTAGGTGCCAATTAAATAAGGCATTCTGGCAATGATTTTATCACAAAGGTTTTTCAGTATGAACAGGCACTTTTGAGTATATTATTTACAACTATGTAATGTTCAATCGTCCAGTTTGGGTCATAGTGATGGTCAGCAGACGCGTCTGTCGCAATGGTCGAGAGACGGTGGGCGATAATTAGAGCAACAGAGGCTGTTCTTGCAAAGCTCTAGGTAAACTTGTTTCCTTACTTCAAATTGACTTCAATTGAATATATTGATTTCTAAATCATACCTGTCAAGTACTTATTAGTACATATATCAGCAATGCCAGCATCCACTGAACAGTTTGCACTTGAAGAACAATTTCATTTTGAAAACAATAGATGTCGCTACATCAAATACACTGACGTGGTTCTGAAGTTTAATTGTTGTCGCTCAGTCGAAGAGCAAACGCCCGGCAATGGTAAAGTCATGGATTCTATTCCCTTTTCTTCGTATTTCTTGTTCCATTTGTCTAAACAGTAAACCATAATGGTTGTAGTGAGTAGCACACTGACGTCACTACTGTGACATCACCTCGCTTGTTTCTATAAAAGTGTACAAATACAAAGAGGGGTTCGGGATCTGTTGTAGCCCAGTCGTAGAGGGAACGACCGGCAACTGGAAGGTCATGGGATCGATTCCTATTGGCTGAGTATTTTCTGTCCAATATATATATATATATATATATATATATATATATATATATATATATATATATATATATATATATATATATATATATCCATTTAACACCTGAAGCTGACAAACAGCAGTTTTATTTGTAATTTGGAGTATTTATTGACTCTCAGAGAGAGACCATCCCCTTGTCTTCTTGGTTTACCTGGTTCAACATTGACAATGTGCGCACTCCATTATTACACAAACTTGACTTTTATCGAGCTGTACAAAAAGCTGTCAAACTTCAATTTTGACATGAGTTACTTGATTATGGACGGACATTAAATTATAAGGCACTTGAATATTTACGGACATTTAATACTAGGGGACTTGAATGTGGATTTGTATGGCGTGGACAAGGACTCGGAGAGTGCGACCAGACTACAGGACCAGGTAAGTCATAATATATACACCTTGTTTGTACCTTGATTTTGATATAATGTGCGCTCGTGTGCCATTTTTTATTTTTTACAGACGGGTTTAAACGAATAATCATGTAACTTACATACCGAAGTTAAACACCACTCGCCTTACACACCAATAGAACTATACAAAATAACAAATAACTTTATTTTCCCATGTAACCAGGACATTTACACATATTACACATAAGTAGTTTACTGTGTAGTGCCAGAGCTTTTACAGTCACCTACAAATATATCAGTCCCAAGTTCTGGAGAGCCACACAACCAGTAAGATGCACAGCCAGTAAGAAATATGTTGTGGCCGATGTCCTTCGGAACCTGTTGTCGAGTTCCCGAATATTCGCGGCCCAAGCCTCGTATGACTTGTACGGATAATGTTGGCTGTGAGCCGATAAGCGGCGAGGTCACGTGGGCTGACAAAAAGCGTGTCGTGGTGAACATTTCTGTCTAAATCTTGCACCAGTAGATAAGAATACAGCTCTACACCGACACTGAGACTAACAGCTGTAAAACGTGTACCCAGGACAGATCGATGTATAGTTGTCATTCCTCCACTGCCCATGCAGATCACTGAGAAGAAAACAACCTATTTAATTAATACCATCTAAAGGGCATTTGGCAATTAGGGTTCATCACGGTTTTTAGAGATATTGTTCTTTCCTCAGTTTTGCAAATATGTTTGAAATAATCTCCTTTGGAGCCACATGTCTTGAATAAACGGCAAAATCAGCAAACCTTTTGACATTTCAAGCCTCGTACGACTTTGTCGTGTGAAGACGTGTCGTTTTTCTATCGAGGGCATCACATGATAATATGAATATTAGTCTCGTCTCTGATACAATATTAAAATTCTGCATATGACTTAAATTGACATTTATGTATTGGTGAAGATGATATAATTTTTTTTTCGTGTTGACAAATATGTTGCACTGCTGGTTAATGTTTCTAGGACTTCCTAATGTATAATTTTCAATCCTCAAATCATCAAGTCTCTGGCAACAGTTTGGTTTGTTCTTGTGACATGGTCTTAATCAGTTCCGGTTGCAGAATACGCCGTGCCGTAAAAATATCATTCTTAAGATATATCAAATATATCATTTTACTGTTTAACATAACGCTTGGACAATCGATTGGTTATTAGCTCTGCTCTCCACGCTGGCGACCCGGGTTCAATTCCCGACGTGCTATGAGAGTGGAGTAATTGTAGTGGCCCGTCCAAGGTTTCCTCCAGATCTTCCGGTTTTCATCGAGCCTTTAGGGACAAACACCACTGTCTGAGCCATGGGAAGTGCCGTATTTATTTTATTACTACATGACTCGAACCAATGCTGAATAGGTGAAAGATAATAGCTATAATCATTGTTAAAATGAATGACGACAACAAGATACACCATTAAGACTATTAAAGTATTACTATCTTCACTTTTATACCATAGTAATAAATTCAGAATATATTCAGTCAAATAATGCATGTGCCGGATGGTGTCTTTACAGAACTTAAATGTTGTTGATCGCAGGATTTGATAACTGGATGTGTTTGTATAAATAACGTAATGTCTGTTACCAGGTATCTCAAGAATGGCTTAGCCTTCTTCACCAGATTTCGGAGGATTAGTAATCTAGTGACTGCGAACGGGTTTTGAGTAAGGCCAAAAAAAGGTATGGTGCTCAGGCACCGCCCGCGTCAATTTTATACCCCTACATACATTTTTGTTTTATTTTCATCCTTCAAGAAGATAAAATAATACAATTGTGAAACGATTTCGTTTTTTATGTAGTGCTTTTACCTGTTTAGCAAAAAAACCCTGTTATTTTCATGCTTTTCCCTGGTCATATGACGATTTTATCGAAACATACAAAAAAGGTAAAAAAAAAAATAAAATAAAATACCGCCCGCCCGCAGTGATTTCTGGAAAAAAAGTGCCTGAGAACCATACCTTTTAATTTTTTGGCCTAATAGGGGGATCTAAATCCTGTGAGCTAGCCCAATATAATCGGACTCTATATTATTAGGCCCTGCCATATATGGAGTCCGATAGCCTTATACAGTGAGTTTCTAGGCCTACAATATAGGCCGTGGAACATGCAGCGAATCCGTTGCATCTTCTTGACTGCCTGTTGACTGCCAAATAACAAAACACAGGATTACACCATTTTAACACCAATAGGTATGTGTTTCATGGTCTTGATAGCAACTAATATTGCTGATTTCTGAAAAAAAGTGCCCAAGAACCATCCCTTTTTTTGGCCTTACGTTTCATTTTCTCAATTATTATTTAGCAATTCAGGTAAAAAAAAATGATATGCAGGTGTCCTTCGTAATAGCCAAAGTTATAAATGATTTCAGCACTGAGTGTCAGTGAAAATCAGCCATGAATTCAAGGATGAATAGTTTTATAAGGTAGTGAAATTTATCGTATTCAGGACTTAGGGGGAGGGGCATTTTTATAACCGTTGTTGATTTCAGCAAACCAGCGTCTGCATTAAATCAACTTTAAAATGTTATTTAATTGCATTGTAGATTGTCTATCTCAAAACAGTAGTGATACAGTTTATGCTTCAAATCTGCTCTCCAAACTTTAAAAAAATAATAATTATCACTATGCGCGCTGTCTGAAAGCAGCAGCTTGTGAGCATCGGCTGAAAATCTGCTATCTAATCCACACTGGTACATCTTGAAGCAGCAGATAAACAGCAGAAGTTGCATGTGTATCTGCTTCGAGGTACTTTCAGGACAGCCGTTTCCAGTATATCTGCTGTAAATATACTGATAGTTGTAATTGAGCATATGCTGTAAAACTGCTGATTCTCGAAGCAGAGATAGAGCTGAATCGAAAAGCAGGTATAGTAAGATCTGTTAGTTTGCTGCTTCATTTGTCAGCATAATATGAGTATAATCACAACAGCTGCTACAAAAACAGCATATGCTGAACTTTGTGACTTGAACTGAAAGGAATTATCCTCAAATGGCTAAACTTCTTATTTGGTCAATCTAAATTTTTTTCCGCTCTTGAAGACCGAAGGAAGTCCACCCAAAAATTAATTGACCGAAATATACTGATATAGGATTACACTCGTCAACCCTCATAAACCTTCCCTCCATCAGGAGTAGACTTAATTATAGTTCATATACCATATTAGCTGCTCTAAGTTGTCGGGAAATACAATAATTTCCGCCTGTTATCCCAAATTAAAACCTGCATTGTCACTTATAGGGAGTTTGTCTTACACTGTTTGAACTGTCTTTTCGTTAACACTTTTAATTATATTCAACTGATATTTAATTAGCTTTGCCGATGTATATACAGAATATGCCAGCAGAGTTGTCTGCCTTACCATGGTAACTATTTACAACAACCATCGAGACTTTTTCCATCTCTATCATGATAAATATTCATTTTTTCCTGTTACCTTCATATATTAACATTTTATCGTCAAAAATAACAATATAGTACTGACAAAAATAATAACGTCAATCTGGGAAACGTCCCTGTCGGACATTCCCCCGGACCCCTTGGAGTCCGCTGGCAGCTCTCAATTTCCGTTTTCTATGTCTGTCTCATATTAATATTCTTCCGGCGACTCAAAACCCTTTGTGATAACTAACCCAAGATAACACTTCTAACACGTAACAGACGCAAGTGTACATAATTTACGGCGGAGAGTTTCGCGTCTTCTCTCGGGCTTCAGCCAAACGGTAAACTCCGCTTCTGGACTCATGATGGTTAAAATCGTGGTGTGAGGTATACCCACACACTATCCGAGGGGCGGACACAGGATCATAGAAAAGGGGGGCTCAATACCGAAGCACAGGTAAACAGGTGCGCGGTGAGTGCTAGACTACATTATAATTGCATGCAGAGGTATAGGGGACAAAACGGCAACAGACGGCGCTGCTTTTCGGTATATTAAGCGCATATTAGGCACAAAAAAGTTGGGTTCTCACTTTTTTTCATAAATCATAGAGGGAGGGCGAATTTTTTTTTATCAATTTTCAATAAAAATTTCATATGAAACGGGGACAACTGTCAATTCTAGGAGAGTCCTAAGCGTGCAGTGGTCACTGAAACCAACATTTCCTTTTGAATACACTATACCAATATTCATGGCACCATTTTTGTGGCCCATTTTCGCTTTAAGGAAAAGTCGGTTATATAAAGAAGCATTCGGGCGGCAAGGCCGGTTATGTTTTAGCGTTAACAGCGGAAACAAACATGTACGCGTTCATATACGCATTTTAGTAAAAAACCGCACATTATTGCCCGAAAACACAAGCGTCCAAAAGGCTGAAGCACAAAACGGTAAATTTTTATTTTAAATCGAAATAAATTGATGCCGGGGGATAAAATTGACGCGGGAGGTGCCTGAGAACCAAACCTTTTTTTGGCCTTCTACTATACTTCTCTTAATTTTGTCGGTCGAAAAGGGGGGGGGGGGGTGCACCTCTTGTGCCTCCCCCCCCCCCCTCATTAAATCCGCCCTGTTTTCTATTGGTCGGCGATTGTCAATAGTTTGTATTATCTATCATTTTGTATTTGTTTTATATTTTCAGTATTTCATTTTCATTTATATTGTTACTTTTTCATATAGATGTATCATTGTCATAATTGATCATATATTTTGCATTTTATACCTGGCACAGGGTCCTGCTGACAATATAAGTATTCTTCTGGTGCAGACTGCCCTGCAGAATGTTGTAATAAATAAATAAATAAATAAATAGACAGGCACTGTGGCATTTTTGTCTCCTTCTGAAATTGCATAATATATCCCAACATCTTAGATTCATGGTCTGTCATAGGTAAGCGTAATATCTAACCGAAACGACAAGATACATGTAGTTATTCTCTGCATAAAGTCCAGAAAACGCCAGGAAACGCACGTCCACTTTCTGTAAAGGCTATCCGATGATTATTGTGCCATTCAAATATTTTACACTTAGGAAGATAGTCGTGTACAGTCAATTTCCCCTTTACTTCCACTGTCTGGTCTAAGTCCTTTGTAAGCTACACCCGCATATCCATGATTTAGGGGCGTTACCATGTTTTGTATAATTTCTAGTCCTTTATGTATATATTTTAGAAATTAGACATATTATATACCTCCTGCTAAACGTAAATGCAAATATTTTAAAGGAGATTTATTTTTGGTTTGTGATTAGTTTATCTAAACATAAGCAGTTTTTGTTTTTCTACAATTTAATTGAATTCTTTTTAAACTGCCTTGTTCATGGCTAATGACACTATTTCATGAATTACTGCCAGGTAACAAGAAGTTAACCCTAATTATCAGCTCAGCTGACTGAAAGTCATCTGAGCTATAGCGATCACCCTTTGTCCGTCATCCGTCCGGTCGTTCCCTGTGCCGTCCGTTGACGGGACACATATTGTAACTGTTAGACCTTGAAACATCATACTATACCTCTATGGAGGTCCTAAGTAAATGTCCTTGGAAACCTGAAATTAGGCCATGGTGACCTATATTCTATGACCTATAAGAAAAAGGTGTCATATGAGCTCCCTGAATGTTAGATGGCCACGAAATGCACCTGTTTAGAATCTTCGAACGCAGCATCCTGGGAGGTCTTAAACAAATCTTCTTTGAAACCTGAAATTAGGTCATGGCAATCTATATTCTGCGACCTATAGGAAAAGATGTTTTATGAGCACCCTGAGTGTCAGATTGGCACAAATCGTAACTGTGAGGCCTAGAAACATCCAGGGGGTCTTAGACAGATGTCCTCGGAAACCTGGATGATGTCAGGATGACCAATATTCTGCGAGCTACGGACCAAAGACATGATTTTGAGCACCTAGACAGACAGGGTACAAATTGTATCTATTTTCTTTGGAACCTTTTATTGTAAATTCCAGGAGGGTCCTTGGCAAGTCTCTTTTGAATTCTGAAATTAGGTCACGTAATTAATATAATACAGTCACATTCAGTTTAGCGTCATGGCCCATGGGCCACTTCGTTTGTGTAACCGTCCACTTCATGTATTCAAAAGCAAATGTCGGGAACAATGATGTTTCGCCCTGTACACCTTATAAGGAACTAAGAGTTTGAGAGGATTAAAGCTATTTCAGAGGAACAATCCGTTATATCCTTGAGGTAATCTTGGCATTAATTCTTTTTTATCTTTCTTTTTCTTTTTTTTTTCTTTGCTTCTCTTTCTGTCTGTGTTTGAGCTAGGTCTCAAATATAGCTGATTTTCATAAGTTGACCCTGTGGGCACATTATTAGGAAACTGTTTAGGACATGATATTTTTTTTACCTTGAACTAATTTCCAAAGTCGTACACTCAATTCCCGATTCCATTATCGCTCAGTTGCAGGCGGCCCAGGAAATTTTCAGTGATCGCTCGGTGATTGCAAACATCTAGTTGCTTCATAGTCCAGGTTAAGGGGATGCCAGGAAGTGAAACAATGAGCTCCAGAATTGGTGCCGAATAATTTAAATCCTCAGTGGCTCATCCACATGAAAATGATGCGAGGCCATACATTTTATCTGTTTTAACTGAATCATATATATAAAATGTTTTTACATACAGCAAAATTGGCAGGAGCCCGTCTGCATGCGGGTGACTTATAATATTGTCTCATCTACGTACCTTGAAAAATATTTTAGTAATGTGATAAAATCAACATATGAGTAAACAGTATTTTTTCAACAACTCAACCACATTCGTGAAGGCCAAGGTCACTGATCATTTGCTCAAACAACTACACCTGAAGGTTCCTGATCGGTTGAATAGTGTCATAAATATTCTAAATAATGTAATTGTCAAAGTGGGGCTAACAACCAGTGACAGAAATCCGTCACCCACAAGATTTAGAAGAGCCGATAGGTCGCAAAATATAAATCATGTTTTTTTTATATGAAGTTTTACATATTAGGCCTTTGGTCCCTCATCAGCATTATGGGTCAAATTGTGTGATATTTTAGCTTAAGAAAATACACGCCAAATATCAAAGGGCACCTTCTGGTGCAACAGACTTTAGTTATACACTTCCTGTCGAGCAACGGAACTCTTTTAATATTTAAATGTTTAAGTACACCTATGTCCATCAAGGAATATATGCAGGATCATATCTATACTTAGGTCATGTCACATCATGGGATCTGAGCAAAAAAAATAAATAAACTCCTCTTTGTTAAGCCTTTAAGCAAACTATGACTTAGTGATGGAGCGATCAGCCAGTAAATCTGCTCATAATGGATTATTCGCGTTCTTTTACGGCGTATTGTCAGGACATATCTTTTTAAACAAATATTTGATTGATATACTTGAAGCTATTGTTTTATATTTCAGTTTTACCATTTTCAGTTCACTCTGTGAACTTGTGCGATGAAGCGGCCTCTGACGTCTGTCATTCTTCGACCGTTTTTCTTATAGCTTAATTCAGAATGTGCTGCAGCTGCCATATGGAAACTGTGAACCATCATTGCATGTGTACTAAGTATGCAAAAATAAACTTATGCGCTTTTTTAAAATATATATATATATATATATATATATATATATATATATATATATATATATATATATATATATATGACGTCTAAAAGACGCAGAGCAGCCCCCTTCCCCACTTTAAAGCTGCGCCCCCTCTATTTTAAAATCCTGGATACGCCACTGTGGGTCGCGGGATTGCTTTGTGAGTTTTAGCCACAGATTGCGCCACCTGTGCTGACCTACTTTATAGGAGATGACCACTATTTTTAAGCATTAGCTGTCTTGTCATGGCAAGTAATTCTGTATGGCAAGAAAAACTGGGTGAGTGAGAACTAAGTTAACTCATTTTCAAAATGCTGTCTTAATTCATGGAATTTTGTTATCACATGCATTGCATCAGTGCTGCTATAGTGTCATCAGAAATGGCTGCAATCTTTAATTATTTTACCAGTAAGCAGATTTCAAATGAAGATAGCACCATCTCTGTTGGAGTATTGCTCAGTTGTCAGGGGACAACCTTTTTATAGACACACACACATATAACTTTATTGTCTGTGACAAATTTTAAATGAACATGTATAACAATTAAGTACAAGGTTTTAGAAAATAAGATAAAATACGATAAAATGTTTCATCGTAAACTCATTAATAGAACCAAAGTCTATAATTCTAATTATTAATATATTTCATTAACATTCTATAAATATTATTCTCTGAATAAGGTGGGGGGGGGGGGGATTGATTACATTGACCATTTGCTAAAAAGTGTGTGGGGGGGGGGGGGATTTATCCCCATTCCCATCCCCATATTGACGCTCCTGGCGGTCTTTGATGCAAAAATGGCCCTGGAAATCTGAGTGAAACTGGTCCAAATTTAATACCATTGGCCCACCAGTATCAATATTTTGTTTTTACCATCCGCTCACAGGCATCAAGATTTCGTTTTCACCATCTTATAGTATCCGAACTCGCCCGTTGATTTTTTTTTGTCGGACGGGTCGTTACACAATCCGACAAAATTTAATCTGATGACAGGTCAGTAACGTACCGCAACCGCATAAAAAGAATCGGTCCTTCATTATATAATATGTTTAACTTGATCCGCAACCGCTACCATGTAAAATGAATCGTATAGCTTCATGCTTCTAATTCGACGAGCCTATCACGCCTCTCCTATTTCCTTGGTGAAAATACAGCTTGCTATGCGTTTGACTTACTAACACCTGATTCACCTTTAATAAAGAACGCATTGGTTAATGTAGTGCATTCCTGTCTGCTGTATTCAAGGAACCTACACAAAACAGTTTACTTAATTATTAAAACCATGGTTATATATGGCGTTATGAAAGAAGTTGTACGAGCAGTTGTGTTAGTAAGTCGTAACTAATTCCTTGTTTGTTCATGGAACAGACATTAAGTTGCCCGTGTCACTTCTACACCTGTATAGCAAGGCTGTTGACTTATAATAAATAAATTAATAAAGGTGTATATATATATAAACATTCATATATAAATATATATATATATATATATATATATATATATATGTTAACGTAATCTTAATGAAGTCATAATTCATATTTCTTTTATAATTCATCCGTTCTTAAAGCCACCAAATTAGTCGAATTGCTTGTCCCTTGTATTGACGCTCAAATCCCAGTCCCACCACCTTTGAATTTTTACCATGAAGAGTTATGAACCTTCGTTCAGCGATATCATGCTTGTTCCTGGACAAATTATCCAATAAGCTCAGCATTGTACATGCACAGTGAACCGGTACATTTAAAAGATGAGGGACAGTGTCAGCATGCATGGCTTTCATTCACAATTCTAAGGATTATTGAATATTTTATGAAATTATGATATTATTGTTGGATATTATATGAAAAGGAATCACGCATAAGTCAATGAAATTGTTGGAAACAAGCTTGTCGGGAATATGTATACGGATATAGATTTAAATATATATATTTGATCTCACCACTTATATTTGTTCTCACCGAAGAGCCTAGAGTAGAAAGTGGATAATTGCATGTCTTGTGTTTATTTATACTTCATGATCCCATCGTATATATATATATATATGTGTGTGTGTGTGTGTTTGTGCACTAAAAGATGAACGGTGATAATAGGAACAATGTCCAACATGAAATATTTGAGCGGCGAAATAATGGGATGTTTAATTAACTATATTCCTGGTAAAACACAGCGGCAGACTCCGTGAGACAGGTGGTTTATTTCCAGTTTTGCCATATATCAAACTCCCAATTGCAGCATCCACAATCGGGGCCAGTTCTGATAATTGAAAGCTGAGGTTTTTATGAGAACAGATGCTGAGTCGCTCGTCCTTATCTTTTATCGGACATTACAACGGACCGCATGACAACATCCAGCCTGTGCTTTCTGTTTAAGCAAGGCGGTATCTTAATAAAACCCAGATGTGTTCATTTCTCCACCAGTTTTTCATAGAAGCTCCTTAATGTGCAATGTCCAAATGCTTGATGGAGGTTTGTCAGTTTGCTCCTACAATTAAAAATGTATGGTTACGTCTTTGTTTGTACAAATTTTCCACTTAAAGAGCCTGCAGGGCATGCTTGAGTATTTACAGCTGGTCGCGTTTTCGTCGTTGATGTATATTTGAGTGGTTTGTTTATATACCGTGGCACGGTCAGGTAGATTGTTTCGGAGGTCTGTTAGTGACCTTTACACTGGGGTCGTTTATCTGAAGTTGAGGGAGGAATGTCCCCTCTACAGACATACAAGACAATGGAAGTGGAAATCTGAGCAGCTGCTGACTGACTGAGTGTATTGTAGCACCTGCTGCCAGACCAGACAGGATCTTCCTTGCGTCAGAGAGGACTTGACCCACTCGAAGCCGCCGCTATCTGCTAACAGAACAAGTGATGCTACGATACCGTGACACGTATTTATCTCGTAAGTATCACCTGACCACTCCATGTACAAGGCTGACCACTCGGACATCGCGTTTCTGGTCAGTGTAGCCTTCCATCCCCCCCGAGGCCGGTGTAAAACTGCTGACGATGTTCTTTCTGCCTTTATACTTGTTAATGTTTGCGATACTGACG
This sequence comes from Sipunculus nudus, assembly GCA_026874595.1. Classification (NCBI taxonomy): domain Eukaryota; kingdom Metazoa; phylum Annelida; class Sipuncula; order Golfingiida; family Sipunculidae; genus Sipunculus; species Sipunculus nudus. The sequence continues at coordinate 53,832,205 of CM049309.1, forward strand.
CGTGTACCAAGATCGCTCCGACGGATTATTTGATTATAATATTAATAAGGTCAGTATCATGCTTATGAAATCGCTCCATATCATTCGCTGTTTGGGAACAGAGGGTCGTTAACGTTCAGGCATCTTCCCGGTCCAATTAATGAAATGAATAATTGATTCCGGGAGTTTAAGCAAGAGGAAGACTTGATAAATAACAAATATCAATTTGCGAGAAGAAAATAATACAATGCGCTATTATTAATGGGTAGAAGGTGGGGCATGGAAAGTCGAGTGGTAACCCGCTCCTCTGGCGACCCGGGTTCCAATCCCGGCCTGGCCATGAGAGTGGGTTGTAGTTGCCCGTCCGAGTTCGGTGGTTTTCTCCGGGTACTCATGCTTCCCCTAGCTTTTAAGACTACCGAATGCCATCATCTGAGCCAAGGAGAGTGCATAGGAATAGTTATAGCGACTGTTCATACTACTCATAGAAATAAGTGTAATTTTTAACTCCGAATATCTCTGTGCATTAACTTCCCGGAAAAGGCCATCATGAGAGATTTTTATTTTCCTTATTAATCACTGCATGCATACCGAGAATATTACATATTCAGTATTAATTTTTTAACATTGAGATGTAATCTCCTTGTGGTAAGAAGTGGTTCCACATTGTGTATTTACGCTTTGCCATAATGCGACATAATTACATTGTTGACATGAAACGGGATTGTTTGTCTAACTCTTGTTCTATGTTGCCATAACGTGTGGCATACAAAGACTGTACTGCTTTATATCAGGTGTCTTCTGTTTAATTCAACCACAGAGGACGGATGCCTTTTCTGTATATCCTATATCACCATAGCAACTATACAACACACTTGCAGCTGGTGCTCTGGCCTAATTTGCCGCTGTACTAATAGATATGCATTGTTATACATACCCAAATGTACAAATTGGATAATGACGTGTATATTGTATAACCAACAAATCTGTTTGTTCTCATATTTGTTTTCTCAAAATGTTTATACTTTAAATAGAGGGAACTTTTATCATTTTGTAACAGTGTGCGTTAAACATTCGTAATATTTATATTTGTTTCTTCTGAAATGTCTCTCAAATGGTGATATCAAATTCTTACACAAATTGTTCCCATTGCGCAGAATCGAACTCTCAGGAGTACGACTCCTCTAGTTTAGAATTGTGGGTAAAGAAACCAGTCCTTTCTACAATAGACATGGACTTCTAAGAACTCCTGCGGCTTAGGTATTAATGTAGTGAAGAGGGTAATGTATTCCGTTGAAATGATGGATAGGAAATGTTTAATGGTAAATTATATGAACATGGATGTATTTGTGGCAAGGACTTCATGGAATAAGAATATCCTATAAGCTTGTGCAGTGTTAACAGAACGTGTTTCCTTGAACTGTGACAAATTTTTATTTTGGAGTTTAACAGTTGAGATAAGAAGTCCCGGCCGTCCCACAGTTCCTAACTGAAAGGGGATAGTTTTGAGTAGAAACGACCTCTGGCAGAAGGGTGCATATTCATATTTAAATAGATTTCGCTGTTTTAGCAGAAACGAAATGTGCAAGTAATGTTTTGCTAGGTTCCTTCATCAATCAGTGACAACATAATAATGATTATTATTATAATTATTATTGTTATTATTATTATTATTAGAATATAATTATTATTATTATTATTATTAGTAGTAGTAGTAGGCAAGTAATATAAGTATTTGTATTTCAATATATTTATACAAGGTAACAACAAGGTCATTCTGTTCTTCCACTGAGCCCTGTGAAAATCATACATATAAAATACATTAACATTAAAATACATATGATCATATACATAAATATGTTACCTGTATAAAGATGATAGAATTACGCATACTGTGAACATGTTACAAGTATTATTACGTTCACTGTGAATCTTGTGAGAATGAAGAAATGGATGTTTTTAAATTATTATGCAAGTACTTAGGTTCCAATAAACCATAACAAAAATCGAAGATAAAATCTAAAATACTAAAAGTCATGAAGTTAAGAGGTGAACAGGAAGGATTTGGCGCTATGCTTAAAAGTAGCTAAGGACTTTTCTGATCTGAGCTCATATGGCAACGTATTCCATTACAATGGACCAGCATAAATAAAACTTGATCTATAATATTCCGTCCTCGTGTTAGTAAACATAACAACAAAGTATGCAACTGGGAACCCTTAAGCAGAGCTTCTAACACCCACGTCAGTTTTTTTTTACAGGCACGGATCTTGTAGCAAGTGATTTAAAGTTGTATAATACTGCATTGATTTAACATAAGTCTTGTTTCTGTAGTCGGCACAGAATGAATTGTTATTACGATTGAATAATAAAACCATGAACTCAGACAAAAAGGAGACATTCACAATGTGAAATAAGATTGATATAGGAGCATGAATACACGGCAGAAGCACAAAAGGTGAAAACCGCAATAATGTTGAAAATTTTAACACCGTTGGTCACACCAAAAATAAATAGTTTCAGGGCATCGCCGCTTAGATATTTCGAGGTTTTATAGTGCATGGCACAAACTGCCCGGCAACATTGATTAAAGTTGCTTTTCATGTGTCTGAGGGGTGTTTTTGAAAACGGATTAAATGTTGTATTGTTGTTCATATGCAACATTTCAGGAATAATAGCACACATTTGTATCTTACAGATGTTGAAGAAAATATCCATACAAGAGGTATATTTTCAAGTACAAAACTGAACATATCGCCAGCTAGTTTCAAGTTTATTCCGTTGTTTTAATGGTAGGTATGAAATAGCACTTCATGATTTAAATGACACACATTTGATCATGATATATAGTTATCTATTCATCAATAAGAGAGAGAGGACAATGGTTGTATTCGTAATCATGATTACCCAAGCATTGTAACATGTCATAATTAATTATTTATATTCTATAGTGCCGTCACTGCCTCACGGTTCGGTGACACGTTCAGCAAACGATTTGACAGGGAATCATCCGTGTTTAATCTTTATGAAGGGCATAACTGGGGTGTGTTTAGAGGGGTCCCAGCATGCCCCAACTAAAATTTATTCAGTAACCTAAGTGTTGATAATGTAGTCCTCAAGATCAGGGTAACAAACAGCATTGTGATATAAACATTATTTTCATTATGGTTGCAGTAAACCATGGTCATTTGGCCATTTATGTATAATTATTATTTTAATTCTCTGATTTAAACAGCAAGAAAGAAAGAAGACACTGAAGAATTATCGTTGTATTTCATTTATTTACTTTCTTTTTTTTAATTACGTTTTCTGGTTTATATATAATTAGTTGGCCTACAGATATATGAAAATTATGAATTCCGGGTCCATACATTTGCTTAAAAACTCAATGCAATTTTAAATTGTGAGCCCCCCCCCCCCCCCCCACACACAAACACTCAATTGCTGTTATCTTTCGCACGTCTGTGCAAAAAGGAACTTAAAGGCTGGGTAAGAGAGAAAAAAAATGACAAACTGTGCAGGTCACATTCACAGAACCTAACTCTGTTGGATTTCTTTCGGGAGCTCCTTTAAATGGCCCTGAATGTTGACAAGAAAGTTTTATCAAAGGAATAAGACTGATGGAGTGAGACTTTTTCTGGTAATATAAATTTATCTGCGCGATTAATGTAACTTATATGTGCAATATTTCCAGATAAAGTAAGTGCAGCCGATTTGATAAAACCTATATCGAGCATGAACTAACGCCAGAATAAAGCGTTGTTGTATATTTTAGAGGAAGCCGAGTTAAATCACTCTCAAGATGTTTGAATAATCTTTCTACATAAAACTTTGTAATGAAATCTTTGGGAATCTCACTCTAGTCTGGGTGAGTTGCCGTCAGGCTGATGGGAGTGATGGTTTGCGTGTTTGAAAGCATTTAAAGGCAACTACGGCTTAGCGACGGCAGCTCACAGTTGTTTTATGATTGATTCCCGGTCCAGATCACCAAACATGTAGCGGAGATCATCACCACAGGCACGAAATGAAACATCGTCCTCAGCTGTTAAACACGTACTGTCGAATGATGAAAACCATACATGCCCCAAAACGACCATTAAATTCCCGGCGCTGTGTATTGAAGGAAATGTCTGATGTTCACTTGATGGGTGTGTTATACATTCCTGAAGTATGGAGCTATTACAGTCTGGTTTCCATGTAAATTATTAATTTCCGCAATTTTGCGGGAGGAATTAGCATTGTTATGTGAATTTTATTCTGCTGTTACTTGTACAGGTTTTTTTTTCATTCTATACAGGACATATATTACTGTAGAGCTTATAGTGAAGTCGGAGGGCACGGCTGTTAATTTATTGCATTAGTCATGTATTCAATATTCTATTGTTTGTTCCACCAGTAGGTGCCCATTGGCGGTTATTCTCTTAAACTTAAATACTTTCACACAATTTGACAAGAAATCTGATGAGAAAGCACAGGCCTAATATCAGATGAAAACCTCATAACAAAAACTAACTTACAATTATATTTTGCAACCTTCTGTTTCTTCTTAATTTTTGGTCTAGTGACTCGGTTGACTGGTACTCGGTAGACTGGTTCCAACTCCAATATATATATATATATATATATATATATATATATATATATATATATATATATATATGAGAAGAATAAACATTATGTTTGCTCGGGGAATTTGCCAAAAGTTAGCTGTACATTTCATGTGACATTAGTGTTAAGATTAATATATATTAATGATAAATCAATGCCACATACAGTGGAATATCAAACTTATTCAGTATATCGTATAATATAAACATCCATCATTCAATTTTTGAGCAACAACTCCCTGTTAAATGTTTAAAAACTAGAAGTGACAAAAGAAAGTTATCTAACAAGAACTTTTCATGGGTAATCATCCAGGACCGCGTTAGCGTCCATGAACACCGGCATGAGCGTGCGCATTGGAGTTGGAACCAACCTACCCGAAGGTCAGGAGTTGCAACCTGGAGTACTGAAGATGGCGTTGTGCGCAAGTCTGTATGTTTGGCCCAGTGGCATAATAGAGTGGGGTACCAGTCTAGTGACGTGGCCCCTCTCAGGGGTTAGGAGCCTCACTTGGAATATCACATGTTTATCATATTTATGACACTCAACAAACAATCAGTAGCTTTCAAATGTAGTAGTTTGAGAAGGTCACCAATGACCTTGAATTTCATCAGTTTGGTTGAGATGTAAAAATTACTTATTTTCTCAGATTTTGATTTTAATGAATTAATAAAATATCTTACAGGGTATTATTTTGGTGTCATTCTTGTTAATTAGGCCCATGCCTCATTCTTCCATTGCAGCTTTCTTTCTTGACCTGAGCTTTGAGTTTAAGAAAAGATTAGCAAGTTTCAATGGGCACCCTCTTGTGGAACTCACTATAGTAGAACTTGCTGGTGGAAGTCCTAATTTCCTGAAAGTCTGTAAATCTAAAATTATTATGTTATTGGTTGATCATTACTAATCTGTCAGATCTAATTTATACTATTACAATGCTCTGGCATTTATAGGGCAGATGATCCGTATATCATTGTCAATTATGCTAGTAATTAAATTGGCTGCAATATATAAAGTCTTTGTTATGTCGTAATTAGTTATAGCCTTGTAGGATTGGTTGCATGCATAATAACCTGTAAACACTGAAAGGTTAAGCTTCTCCATGAATTCATAGGTGTTGTAAACGTAAGGAAATCTTGATAATATCACATAATAACATATTTATAATAACATTCAAAGTGGTTATATTCCACAGATTTAAGATGATGAACAAGATTTTATTCAGTGTTACTTTTTGCTAATAACAGCGTGTCAGTAATGATGCTATCAACATGGTCAAGTCTCATAAACAGTCATTCATCAAACAACAATACAAAATCGAATAGCCTGGAATTTTATTTTTCCCGTATGCCTCATAATTACGAAGTAGTCCGTTTAAAAATAATTTTGTAACAATGCATCGACTAATTGATGCGTTGATTTGCTACCTATTGTTTAAATTGTAATCGAATATTAACCTCCAAATCGATTTGTTGTGATCGTTATTTTTTGCCTGTAACACCCCGAAGTCTGATGTGAGCTTTCAAATTTAATTCCAAGCTATTTACCGTGTATGTGACCTGGATCTACTTTAATTATTCGCTGTACCACTCCACTCGCACAGAAATATAAATGGCGGCGAAAAAAGTGGGGAGCTACATATTTATTTTACTTCCTTAAATTAACAACCATTTTGGTAAACTGTTTGCTTTTATGTTAAAAAAATCTGAAAATTATTACTTAAGTAAGAATAAGCGATAATTGAATCGTCCGCACAGTTCACGGGCCAGTTAAAGAGAGTGAGATGTCCAAGCTGTGCTGTCCCATCCACCGACCGTCACTGTATCATCGGGAGTGTGGACGGTCTGGAAGGACATCTACAGGGCAAACAGGAAACACCTGGAAGGTCGCTGTGACCACTTACTGCATGCGAATCATTGAATGTATCATGGCACTTTTATGTATCAAGCTGTATTATACTACGATCATGCTACCCGGAATTCGGAAAGTCTTTGCACCTTAATTGCGTCTGTTTCTTTATCTGTATTGTTATACAGCTCCAAATCACAGTCCGAATTTCAATCTCAGTACTGGCCCTGGCTGCCCACGCTCCGAGCAAGACGCCGTTTTACGACCTACAAATTTCACCATGGTTAAGAGTTAAAGCAAAATTAGATGTCTTTGATCCTGCTGTGGGTACTTGAGATTCTGAAATTCAGACTGTCACTGTATGGACGTATCAAGCTTTCCCGATGTTATTGCCTCCGCCAAGAGGGCATGCGATCATATCCGTTCGTGTGTCCGTGTGTTTTTTTTCAAACATTTTTCACGCAATCATGGACGGAATCTCAAGAAATCTATAAGGCATTTGAAAAGGACACGCGAGCATGTAACATCACTTCACGAAAAGAAACCCAATGTTAGAGCACATATCATCATGAACAGGGCAACAAATGTTGAAAGAACCAAAGAAATCCCATCCCTGGTTTAGGAATCTCATTAAACTTTGACGAAATCAAAATATATAGTTATCGTATTTTTTTTCAGAATCATAATAAGCTAGTTGTGAGAGAGAGAGAGAGAGAGAGAGAGAGAGAGAGAGAGAGAGACAGACAGACAGACAGACAGACAGACAGACAGTAAGACGGACAGACAGACAGACAGACTATCACGTTATTGAAAGCTGGATCCCTTTCTTCTATTACAAATGCCGAGACATTCAGCATTGTGTAAATAGCAATGACCTCATTCAGCGGATATGCTCTTTCTTACATTAATCAACCCCCGCATATGACCTGAAAATGATAGCCCATATAGGTTAATAATGACCAATGGTCATTATATAGGTTTATAATGACCAAAATCCCCCAGAGCAAAAATAAGGTGAGAAATGAGTCATTTGCCAAGTTGGGAGGCCTTTAGAAAATATTATTTAACACGCATACTTCGAGTAACCTGTATGTAACTGACATTTTGAATGTAAGCAACTAATATGCTGCTAAAAGGTTATAACTATATATCCAGAAAATAAATTGTAATTATTTATTAATTTTACTTGTGTATATATATGTATATATATATAAATATATATATATATATATATATATATATATATATATATATATATATATATATATATATATATATATATTCATTGTATTCACAAGGTGTCCAAACTTTCGACAATTTAACACAAATTTTATTGGTAAATGTGTGCATGCTGACTGTTTCAGTTTATTATCTGTTTAATCTAAAGATTGTAGCGGTGGCTAATCACAATGTTGTTGATCCTTGCTCATCAACAGTCTGATTTAATTCTTAATGACAACCAAATTTATCCGCTTATATTACCTAATTCATTTGATTTTTATAGTGGCTAAGATGATATTTTAATGACCTATATAAAAGTTCTGTTGCGGAAGCCAAATAACATATTCTATATTTAGTATTATTATGTTTCAGGTGGTTGATTCATCATTATTCCCGCGGATTAACAATCCCTGAGGGTATGGGTAGACGCCGCAACATGGTTTTGTGGTCTAGAAGTAGTCCGTCGATGTCACAGGTTTGCTAAAAAGGAAATCGTCGGCGTTGTCAAGTGTGGACATGGTGGGGGACAAGTAGTCAAGAGCGGCCAGGTATATTGCGATCAATGTGCGGCAAGGTGATGGTATAGTGATGGTCGGCTCAATAAGCACTTAGCGGAATACTCTACATTTACTGGACGCGTCGATTGGCTGAACACATAATAATAAATCCAGCATGTTTGCCAGAGCGGGTGTGACCGCCCGTGTGATGCGAACTAACCGATCATATTCCTTCGCGCAGCCAGTCAAAGCAGCACCTCAAGTTAAGAGTAAGAAACGAAAGAAGCGTGACCGGTTCCGGCTGTTTATACCATTCATGTGGTCCACGTGCGTTTGGTCTCTAGTTGGACTAGGAGTCCTGGTGGGAGGATGTGCAATGTGTGTGGTTGGTTACTATGCAGATCATTTTGCAAGCAGGACAGCTAATAACAGTACGTCCACGTATAGTTTCCGCGAGCCCGTCGCTTACTTTCACCTACGGAACATGACTTACGTGGGGCCGGTCCTAATGGGGATTGGCTGTTTTATTGTGGTCGTGGCATGTGTCGTGGTGTGTGAAACTAGGGACAAAATGCTTCGGGTCATGGCAGAGGAAGAAATTAAACAAGGAGTTACGAAGAAAAAACCGGATATATACGACTTGATCATCGATAAACTCAAAATGCAAACCACGCCGCGGTCAGTTAAGTCAGCTGATTCAGATAGCAATCACCAAGGCTCCTGTTTCTCCTTGGGCAGCCGGAGTTCTCAACCACGGGGGACGAACCTCTCGCCCGAAGGGACCATCGGCCGGGCGTTAGTGTCTATACCTATGGATATATTTAGTGTTGAAGTAGAATCCGCTCGTTATGAAGATCGTAACAGTCAGTCTCAGCCGCCCGGATCACCGGATTCTCACAGTTACGGGTTGCTATCTTTAGACAGTCCGGGGAGCACTCGGCGGGGACCAACCTTAAATGACACCCGCCTCCGACTTTTGGCGACAAGGCTAACGCCTCCCGGTTTTCCAACCCCGTTATATTTAGAAAATGGTGCAGAGACGGACAGCTTAGATAGGCTAAGCACGGGGCATTCATCTTCGGGGGAATCCCACAGTAAAATAACAAGCATACATTTTAATTCCCATGTAGATTTGACTTCAGACGAGGAAGGGGGATTTAACTCTCCCTCCATTAAGAGTATATCCAGTAACACTCAGGATGTACAAGTGTCTCTCGGGCTAAAACAACGCATCATGAACCGTAAAGACGTACCTTCACCTAATAAAAAACAACACGAACCTGCAGGAAACTATCCTATAGCTATCGTAGTGCACCGGGCGTCCGTCCATGACAACGCGGATGTCGTTGTAAACGAGAGACCGAGGACCGCACCCGAGTTTGGGGTTTCTATACGCCAGGCAGATGTGGAAGTTGCCCAGCAGGTGGCGCCGCAGTCTGAGGTCAAATCACCTACCTTGTCTTCTTCATCTTGTTCGCTCTCATCTTCTCCATTCCGCCCAGCTGTTAAATCTTTGTCTATTCGCTCAATATCCTCAGATGATGATTCTCTCGAGCTGACTGAAGAAATGTTGAGATATTTCGATAAACCTCGCTGAGAGGGCATGGTGGTCTCAGAGCTCATTTAACCCTCACGTTTTCCATGTGAATTTTTTGCTTGTGAATTTGCTTATTCTCGGGTGATAAACTTTTTTATTCATAATATGTCTGTTCTGTCAACTAATTCTGCAAGCTCTGGTACACGCCTTCCATGTGTAGTTCTTGTTGGAGATTTCCTAAAGCATTTAACCCTTCAATTTGATGGATCTCCTGTTAAGGCATAAGCAGACTGACGACTGCATTTTCCTGAAAAATATGGAAGGAGCCAGGCGTTTTCAATCTACCAAATGTTAATCAGTCTGGAATACACATATCAAAACACAAGGATATCTATATAAAATTATATATATATATATATATATATATATATATAAGGACATCGTCTTGAGACGGTGTGAAAGGGATTGAGAACTGTGTAACATCAGGGTATAAATTTGTTGTGATTCCATTAGCGGAAAGAAAACTCTATTCCCACGTTCATAATGACACCTACGGACATGTGTTCAGTGAGTATAACAATGTTTATCAGCCATTGGAATCTACTACACAAAATAACAGGTTGATTAGGATACTGTGAGGTGAGGCATGATGTGTTCATAATCATGTTTACTTTCATGCCAACTTGGAGTTCCAGATCCGTGGCTCTGTGAGCTGTGGATGATTACGTTTGTCAATCCTTGATTACCAGCAAGTTTCCTATTGTAAGTTGTCATGTAAAAAACCGCCAGCCTTATCAACATATACATACAGGTAACTAACCTTTAAACGTGTCAATATATATATATATATATATATATATATATATATATATATATATTCGTTTTTCCTAGGACCATCCCTTCTTAATTTATATTGATCACACCATATGAATTGTGATTTGTTTTGTTTTTATGGTTATCAAAAGGTAAGCAAGACCTTTATAGTAGAAAGGCTCTATATGGATAGCAGGGGCTCTATATTGATGATCATTTGTAGACTTCTATGCCAAACATATATATTCCAATTGAATGATGCACTTCAAATTGGGAAGTTTAGACTTGTTCTATTGTGGGTCTGGGAAAGCAGAGCAGATGTTTCATATTGTTATAAACAAATAAATTATATATTCTTACCTCTATTTCACTCTTTTTACTGGAAAGGTGTCTTGTCTACAGGAAAATCCGGAATTTTTCACAAGAGTGGTGATTACACGTAAAACTACATGTAAAACTATAATTTATTAAGTTTATTAAAATTCCAATATTAAAATTATGCATTTTCAACATGACTTGGTCACTGAGACGAAATATATGTCAGTTGTCGGCTGACAAAATTATTTTCAGTATTGGAACAATTAAAAAAAATGGCGGTTACATCTACAAAAGAAATATAAAAATAATTGACATACATTAACCATGATGATCAAGTATCGAATATATCATTTATTTTTTTATAAATAACAAAACAAAACAAGATTGAAATAAACAAAACAAGTGTGAACTAAAACGCATATTCGATATTAATGCTTATTGTTTTTTGTAAGCAATGTTGGCTTCACTGGCTAATTTGTGGAATGCATAGGGAAACAAAGTGAAAACACGCATTTTTCATAAATAATTCCTTAACAGAACAGAGAAAGGGAGAAAATACATAAAACTATCGGCTGCTCGGCAGAAAAGTTATATAGGTCCCTACATGTTTTTAGATGAGATGTTTTCATGTAATCGAAAGACTAGAATAGTTTAAAGTGAGAATCGATGTTCACTAAAGGCCTGTGTAATGCATGTAATACCACATTTTTGCCTGTGTACTTTGTAAGGGGAGCAAACTAAGCCAAAGACAGCCTGGTTAGTTTTTCATGTGTTCATTCATTTTTTGTAAAATTGAAATGAACAAACCGATCTATGTCACTAAAGGACCAATATAAAATATTCTCCTCTCATTGTCGTTGATTCGGGTACAACCAAACACAAAATATTTTTCACAAATTCGGCATTCCCTGTGGAAACCCTCCCAACAAGTTGGCCAAAAATAGAGCCTATGCTTGCTACAGGTCATATATTGGGATCATTTTTTGTCTCTCCGGAGATGGATATGCAGTGATACAATTCGATAAAACATTACCAAGAAGATCAGCAATTTAAATTACCAAATTAAAAAAAAAGATAAACACGCACACCGCAAACATTGTAAGTCGGTCATTCGAGCGGAGACACTACAAAAATCCAAGCCACAGGCTGGATGTATGGTATAATGTGTGTCTGGGGCGCGGTGCGGTGGAATGCGCCAGTGTTTGCCTAATGGATCGTTGTTACTATGACAGTGATTCCATATCCACTATCCCTTTCTGTATACTTGATCGACCGGTTGTTGTGTCTCTTTGGATCCTTTTGTTTTCCCTACAAATGATTTTCCTTTTCCTTCAAACTTAATTAACCTCTGATACTGCAGTAGCTCGGGGCTCCTATGACACCCCGTTCCTGCACACTATGCTAAATGTGGAATCAACCATGTTTTATTAAAAACATATGAGACGCCGCTTTAAATATATGTTAACAAATGAATGTGATGCTCCACACGTTCGGTATGGCTGAACTCTGGGTAAGTCCGTAATTATCCCTCCTCCTGGGTCGTGTTTTTGAACACATGCTGTTTCCTGGATACGTGTATGACGTCATATGAGGCAGGTGTCAATCTATATTCACACTTTCGTTTCATTGCATGGCCCCGACCTGCAGACCATCGTCTGCACGCACTGCTCAAACACAATTTCCAGTTGGATACTTGTTACCTTGTACATTTTATTATGTATAATACACGCTTTACTTGTGTATGTTATTTGGACTGAAAACTTGACGCAGACAATACAATAGTAATAAACTATTTTGTTCGAACGCGTGAGTGACAGGCATATTTGTAAAGCTTTTATTGCATGAACAGGCTTTTGTTACTAAAATTAGGTTCATGTTATATTGCTATATTTGAATCATAGGCAGAAGCATGAATTCAGAGATTTGATTGATTAGATCTTCTGTATATTGCATGCCATTTCTTTGTTGTCTCCTGTCCATTTGTTTGGTCAGCAGTATGTATGTGTATATAAATGTCCCTCACGATGTTCCTGCACTATTTAGACACCTGTCTGTTATTCGAATTTGTAAAAAAAAAAATCGCACAAAGATCACAGTACTAATTTTTTACTCATAAATACACCAAAAGTCATATCAGTAACATGATTTTTCTTAATAAAATTCATTTGTTAAAAAAAAAGGAAGGCGAAAGGAGAAGTTAGATAAGAAATAATATACAAAAACTATATAGAAAATAACTGATCATTCATACTTTATATGGTACCTTGCAGGATCTGTGCGATGTTTTAACATAAAAACTTACATAACACTAAAACGTTCAAATATCATCATATGGATTTTATTACAATTAATATAAAACAATATATTTCAACTAGACAGCTCATTCAACAAGTGATTTCTATATTGAGATTCAGTTACAATAAAATCAAAGTACATTTAATAAAATTATATATATATATATATATACATGACCTATTGTAGACGTAACGCTATATTATAAGAGAATGCTGTTTTATTAGGTTCAGAGTATAGGCGTATATAGCGATTTGGTTAAGGTAAAACCTGTTGGTTGGATGTCCCTTTCTTGTGTCATCTTTCAAATATTTTAAAAGTATTCATAACTCCTGATTTTTTTATATAATTATTCACTCAACAAAAAGATACATCAAATAAACATAACATATTATAGTACAAACAGAAACAATACGGATTAAGACAATTCATTTATGGACAATTCTAAGTTCATCAAAATGCCTTTGAAATAACAAAACCTATGTAAGAAAATAATAATAATAATAATAATCTTCCTCCCACACACACTTTTATTTGTAATTTCATGATTTAATAAATACTGTGACCCTCGTTTCCTAAAACATTCTAATTTTTTATTCTTTTCTGCTATTTTATATTCAATTCGAACATATTCATATAAAAAGAAATTAAATCCACGTATATTTGGCTTCTGAGTGGTTCTTCTACACTGGTCAATATATCTTTCAGCCTCTATTACAATAACATAGTACATATCACTTTCATCTATGGCGCCATAAAATACCCCTAACTTCTCAAGTCTAAACTCTATTAGCTTATCAGTGCACCAAGTCTTCAAATCCATCCAAAATTTCTTAGTAAATTTACATTCCCAAAACAAATGGTTAATTGTTTCTAAACCTCCCTCGCAAAACGTACAATAATCAAAATCCTGAATTTTCCATTTCATAAGACAAAAGTTGTTTACTAAAATATTATTAAGAATTTTATATTGAAATATCCTAGATTTTGTATCATGCAAGACTCTGTGGGGAAGGGTGTAAGTACTTGTAAAATCACCTGGTGTGTTTGTTATATATTTTGATATCTTCGGCTTAGTTTGTTGTACAGAACATATTTTATTTCTTAATATCTTGTAAATCTGATGTGACTTCAACTTGCTCAATGGCACAAAAATATCCTGAATTTTTATTTGTAAATTTTTTATATATGATCTTCAGATTCCATATTATCTTCTAACTCACTTATGTTAGTTTGATCAGTATCTGCCTTACATTGTTTCATTACTAATGATATTAAATTGTACCAGTTAATAAAATAAATACTAGTTAACGCTTCTGATTTCCAATATTCAAAAGATAAAACATGGTTCTGTACATCAAATAGGTCCTGTACCTTTTACATTCCTACATTATAGAAATGTTCCCAATAGAATGTTTTCTTATTTAAAACAAAATGCTTATTATGCGACAAATGTTGCTCTTTTAACTTCACCTCTGCTTAGTTATCTAGTTTTAAGAAATACCAGTTTTGCAACACCTCTCTGTAAAATTCATTCAATTTTTTTTTCTAAAACTAATAAATCGGGTTTATAGTTCCAATTAAATAGAAAGTCCATAATCGCTACATCTTTTCTTTAAATTGTAGATGCACAAAGCTTTCCAGGGTCTATTTTCACACTGAAAAAATCTTTTAATCCATCCTACTCTTGATGCCAAAAAGAGTGACCGCAGGTGTGGAACATTCAGACCACCAATTTCTATTTCTTGCACTAGAACAGGCCTTTTTATTCTCTCTTTTCCACCATTCCACAGAAAAGAAAATATAATTTAATTTAATCTCTGAACATATTTATTTGATATATTGTTACTACTCAAATAATAATTAAATTTAGATATTATATATGTTTTTATTATTTGAATTTTTCCTTGCGGAGTCAGATTTCTTTGTTTTCAAATCTGTAGAGTCGTTTTTTTGTTTGTTTTAATTTGTATTCCAAATTGAGCTCTTCACATTGCTGTTTATCATATGATATAAACACTCAAAGAACTTTGATTGGTTTAGCAGGCCAGTGAATTCCAAATGGTTTTAATAAACTAATTTTAGACTTACCTATCCATAATGATAAACCTGTTTTAAAAAATTACTGCCTGATGTTTTATCTGATGGAATCGCAATTGTATCATCAGCATATTGCAGGAGTTTACTTGTCCCTCTCCTTTTCTAATTCCTTTAATAGCTGGATCATTCCTTATTTTTATTGCTAAAATTTCTGAGGCTAGTATAAAAAGTTAGAGGGACAAAGGGTCCCCTTGTCTGACTCCTCTTTCCATTTCAAAATACCCAGATGTTGTACAATTATTTATTACGCAGCTGCTTATATAATTATAAAAAAAACATGAAAGTCCATTCTAAAGAATCAAAAGCCTTTTCCATTTTGGGCAATTATCACACCAGGAATTCTTTTATCTTTTGTATAATCCAGCAAATCGTGAACAAACCCGATATTTTCACCAGTTAATCGATTCTTTACATAACCAGTCTGATTAGAGTGTATTTTTTTTTTGGGTAAGAGCTTTGAGAGTCTAACAGAAAGTGTTTAGCTGAAAGCCAAAATTTTATAGTCTGTATTTAAAATTGATATTGGTCACCGGTTTTTTTTAACAAAGTACAATCTTTGTTTTTCATCTATTAAAGTTATTACTGCTTGCCTCTGGAATGTTGACAGTTTTCCCTCCTCAAATGATATATTGGAGGATTTGACGAATAGGGGGCCAAATTGTGGCCAAAATTTTAAATAAAAATTCAATAGGTTAAACATCATTTCCTGGACTTTTATTATTTTGAAATGATTTAACTGTATTATACAATTCATCTATTGTTAATGGCTTACACAAAAAGTTATTATATTCTTGTGTTACAAATGGAGCATTTATTTCTGTTAAATATTCTTCAATCTGTTTAAGTGACTTACTGTAATTTGATGAGTACAATTTACAATAAAAATCTTTTTCTAAACCAAGTATCCCATTTGGAATTATAGTATATTCTCCATTATCCATTCTTAGTTTCTGACCCATTTTCTGACTGCATTATATTTTTCTAAATTATAAAAATTTTAACTACTTTTTTCTCCCTTTTCAAACCATCTGACTTTCGATCTCAGTATCAATCCTTTTGTTTTATGATTATCTATCTCTTCCAGTTCTTCTTTTATCTTTTGTATACTTTCCTTAATTTCTTTTTCTCTCTCTACATCTGAATTTACCAATTTAGTGTTGAGGATTTTTAATTGATCAAGTAGGTCATCTGCTCTTGTTTTTTGCACATTTTTTTGCTTCTTTACCTTTTTTTGTGTAAAAATCTCTTACTTTAAACTTTACATATTCCCATATTTTAATATAATTTGTGTTTACTCATGAAATTGTTGATAACTTAATATCTTTCGATCTGTAAAGCGGGCCTTAGGGCGAAGAAAATATTGAACATCCTTTTGTTGAATATTACAAAATAATATATTAAATATTACAAAATTTTATTATTCCCAGAAAATTTTGAATTGATATATTTCCTACGTAAATATGAATTATAAAACAGAACTACATCCTTAAACGACACAGGATGTCTCATGCAGCTAAACTATACATGTATCAATTTAAGGTAGCGATGCTGCCTTGATATTTTCAAGTTTAGGTTACTTTCAATTATTAGACAAGTGCTTATATTTTATAAGTTTCTATTACTTGCGCTTAACCTGGCTTAACTTTGGCAAAATCTCATTTTTTTAATCTGTGAGAGTGTACTTATGACTATCGATTGATTTTACTAGCTTATCCTACCGATTCATTATTTTGAACTTTAAGATCCGTTTTTGTCATCCAAAATACGACAGATGGTGCTTTAATATAATGAAGACGGGCTAAACTATGTAAACCTCTATAGATAACACAGCAACACACCCTTGTTCCTGATTAAGAGTATAACAAACTACTTTCTGCCTTGATACACAATCGTTGTTCCCGACAGATAGCGCTGCGACAGCCCCTCCACTGAATTAGTGGAGAATTAATAAAAATTACCCCCCCCCCCCCCATGTGATGACACACTTTACATCATATCCCGACAGTTAAAGAACAAAAAAATTTATATCTGAAGCATGACCACAGAGGAGTAGCGTGACAAAAGCCCAGTGTGACAACCGTCAAATATAAAATAGATATAAGTAAACAGGAGTGAATGTGTATTAATTTTAATTTTCATTATTTTCAAGTAATAATCTCATCCAATTTTAAAGACTACAGGTTGTGAGTAGCCTATAGAGATATAGCGAGTGGTAATAATAACGTTAATAATAATAAAAATAATAATAATAAGGCCAAATAAAATAAAAGGTATGGTTCTCAGGCACCGCCCGCGTCAATTTGAACCCCCACTTCAAACATTTTTATTTTGATTTTCATCCTTCAAGAAGATAAAATAAAACAATTTTTAAGCAAAACACCCTGTTATTTTTATGCTTTAGTTGATCATATGACATTTTTATCGAAACATACAAAAAAGGTAAAAAATAAAATACCGCCCGCCCACAGTGATTTCTGAAAAAAGTGCCTTAGAACCATACCTTTTTATTTTATTGGCCTTATAATAATTATAATAAAAATAATTATTAAAACATTCCAAGTACATAAGGTGATGTGTTCGTCAACTGTCGATGAAGATTTTATACGTTTTTGGAGTCATGGTCTAGAACAAAAAAAAACATCCGCAGGAATTGCCATGTCGATTACTTTTTCATGGAATCTTAACCTCCTATCTATGTGTCGGTGACATAGTGTTCTGATATAATTAAAAAATGGTTCTTTCTTGGCAGGAATTCGGCCTATAGGCCAAGGTATTTAGTTTTTAACCAGTATGACTTTTCTAAAGACCACTTTCATGATCACAAAGAATAAAAAAAAAATAGTTTTTGTCATTAAAAGTATATGGCCATTTCCATGTGAGAGCAGAGAAATTTGTTTCACTTTGTAAGTATTACACCTTTCATCTGATAACAAAACAAAAACCAACCACTGAAAAAGCCAGTGTTATTCAATAAATTATTCCAAACTTTCGTTAGGGTGTCACATTAATTCGTAGACTCGAGAAGAACCGCGGCACTTGCCTGCAAGGTATCAAATAATTCATTACACAGTCGCCAAATAATTCATGAGCAGTCGGAGTGAATGTGCCTCACTTAGCAGGGAAACGCAAATATCAAACACCAGAGCTCTTTTGAAGACTGTTGTATATTCATAAAATCAGAATGATATAAAACTGAACAGGTTCCCTCTCGACCTGAACGGGTGGTTACTAGATATGTACATATAACACTTAGTGGTAAAAGACAGCCATGAGGGAATGCAGACAGTAATACCAAATATGACACCCTTTACGAGTGCTCATGCTATTATTTGCTGTTATTTATACACTTTTCATCATGGGCGTAGGGACCACGAGGATCGGGGAACAACTGCTATCCTAAATTCGGCCAAACGGATAAATTTTGAGAAAAACAAGAAGAACTAAGAACACATTAAACATTCTATCAAGTTTTTGGCCTCTATCTTTCTGCCTATAGAGTCAACACAATGCTTAAATAAAAAAAAAAACTTTTTTTTTTCAATTTGTCCCAATGATCATTTTTAGGACTATTAGAATTATTGCAATCTTATTCTTTCTTCGATGTTATTATCAAGATGTATTAGTGTGGGTTTGTAAGTTTAGAGTCCAACACGCCCAGTCTGTACAATATATCTTCGTAAACTTTTGATAAATGTTCCGATATACTTAAATATTCACGACTCTTAAGTTAAAGGGCCTTTGGTCGCGTTTTTTATACGTGTGTTTTTTTCTCAATTTTTAATTTTGGTAACATGAAATAGATAAGATATCACCTGCAGGTCATTGCGACTTTTTCTCTGTACGTGTAGTAGTTTTTTTTTTTTTTTTAATACAACTTATAGCCTACGATCCTGCACTCGATTACAGTTTCAAACTTAAAATATATTGCTTCGTGCACTGTGAACCGCTTTTCTCGCTACCTCCTTCATACCATAAAAACTTTAATAAACTAGTAGTACAGACATCTCAACTAGGTGGCGACACTTTCAGTTTTCTAGAGCTTATTCACACTAAGATCACCACAGTTTTCCGAAACAATTTTCTATCCATTGATCTCGTAATATTATCATTGATGCTGATCTATTTTCCGCCATCTTTGCCAGAAATCTCGGTTTTATTTGCTTACAGTTAATTCGCTCTCAAGTGTCACACCAGCGCTTGTGCCAGCACCTCCAACTTACAAATTCGTATTATTTGGAGACTTTGTTGATACATCTTAGCCATAATGACTGCGCACTGGACTTCTGAAAGTCTCTGCTCCTTGGTTTGCCAAAATCCGTTATTCATCCACTTCAGTTAATTCAAAACTATGGGCGTGTTTTGGCGCTCTGACCAAAGTTTGGTTGTACGTTTGGTTACGACCAAATGCGTTTTGGCGCTCCGGTTCAGGGCTTTGGTTGAACCAGTGGTCGGACCAAGCTGAACCGAGAATGACTGTTGGTTCTACACAGACAGAGGATGGTATATAAAGCCCTCATACAAAATCAAAGTACCGGGGCCTAGACATCTCTACACGTGGCCCCGGAACGAGCATAAGTATTATTAGACATTAAGTGCAAACGGGTCGAAACCCAGTCGCTTCAGGATCATTTTGCCTTGAAAAACACGAAACCACAACAAGCTGAATACAGACATCAGGATAAACCATCTCATTGTGGATCTAAAAAATCTGTTTACCATTTTTTTCATAAAAACACCCGCCTGTTTTTAAGAAATGCGGCAAATGTTGACTCTTCATTTCGTCATTTCAGAGACGCCATGTTTTTTCTTGACCAAACGCGTTTTAGTGCAATCCAGCAACCAGCTTCTGTTCACAACCAACCAAACAACTCGCCAAAACGCACCCAATGTAGTACGCTTAAAGGGACCCAATCACCTATAAGGCATGTTGAAATAACACGAAAAATAGCTTTTTTTCCTTTCAAGTAAATGTGTTACTGCCAAAATGTTGCCCTGAAACAGTGTCTTACTCCTGTAAACGAGTGTAAAAAACGGCGGACCGGGCGCGAACACAGATGTAAACATAAACACAGCGCGTGGGGCCGTGTGCATCCCGGAGCAACTATTCGTGTCAGTCAGGAGATGCCCGGACTGACTAGGCCCAAAAAATGTAATAATGTTCCGCTGGCTAAAACATCGCCTAGTGCGGCTCTCAATCAAACCTCCGATCATGCGGCCTCGTTATGGTTAACAGACACACGTGGACTGTATTTACCAACACGCAGAGCCATAACAAGGTGTTAAACAGCCGTATCCGAGGTAATGAGACTATGTGCTGGGATGGTTTTGCTTGTAAATTTTTTAATAAAGCAAAATTGAACTAATAGTGTGAAAGGATAGGCATAATATTGCTCCTGATTATGTCCCTTTAACCATCATATCCAAGAAGCGGTATTCGCTGACACCAGTCCTCAGATCACTTCATTGGCTCCCAATTGCAAAGCGTGTTCCGCTGATATTCAGCAAACCAAAAGAAAAGTGCTTTATAACAATAATTATTAGTATTATTAATGCTTTGTCCAACCATTTATCATAGATACACTTCTGACCGGATCCATTTCACTGTATAGTAACTAGGCTTCCATTACTTCTCTTACATTGATGGTAATACAAAACAGGCAATAGACCTCTTCACAAGCAGGATATCTGCACGTAGCTGTCGTCTGCTGTGTTCGCGTCGGATGGGCAAGCATTGCGGATTTAATTAAACGATACAAGATATATGTTAGAGAATCCACCATGAACCTTGCCTGTACGTGAGGAAAGGTTTTTACTTTTATCATTTGAAATTCAAGACATGTTCCTTTTCTTGTTGGAACTAAATTAAAGGACTCTAACACTTATCATCATATGTCGCCCAGTAAATGCAGGGGCGTCAATATAGGGGGCTGGGGGTATCCATACCCCCCCCCCCACCACACACACTTTTTGGCAAGGGGGATGGTCAATGGAATCATCCCCCCCCCCAACACACTTTTCAGAGAATAATATTACTATATTGCATATATAATATATAAATAAATAGAATTGTAGACTTTGGGTCCATTTCGGAGTTTATTATATGAAATATTATTTATCTAAACCTGGTTTAGAATTAACTTTTACTGGAAACATAATATCTTATTTTCTAAAACCTTGTAAATTTATCATAGTTGAAAAGTGATTAAGTATATAAACATATATATGTGTGTGAGGCTGAGTGTTTGTGAAGATGTGTGTGTCTGCAAGTCGTTCCCCCTACTCCCTGGTAGAAAAATTGACTCCACTGATCGAATGTCAGGTGTCGCCGAAAAGGTCCTTTAGTACAAACGTACAAAACTATACCTAGCTGACTGCATGGTCTTTGAAGCTGGATGCATGTCTGGCTCTGGTTTTGTCTGCAAACGGTTCCTAACCCCGTCATTTTTGACCAAGAAGTATTTATCAAAGATGAGAATGACAAAAATACTATTTAAAAACAGGCCATTGTTACATTACCTATGGTAGGCCACAGCTGCACAGGTATGATATGTATATAACAATGGTGCTATAATCCGTCCCAGTATTCTTGTCCGCATGGATTTTCAGGGATGATTACAAGTTAAGCAGCATAAACTGTTTAACATTTCTCGTGCAAGGGTTACAGGAGCTATTCCGCCAACTTCCTGCGTAAAACCAATGCCTTACATTGAATTGAATTTGTATGAGCCAAATAATAAAAAAAATATGACTGCGTTTACGACTTTCTCATCGCTGGAGAACTGATAATAAACATGCCAGAAAAACTTATGACGTCAGTCAGTTCAAGGTGATATTGTGACGTCTTTGTAACGTCAATGTTGTCTAACGAACACCTCACGCAACCTGGAAAGTGTACTATGGAGGAATGTACCTTTCAGCTTGGTCGGGAAGAAGCCATCACAGTCCATTAGCATAAATAACACAAAAAAAGTCGCATAGAAAATACTTTTATATGTTAATTACTCATTTACACAAAATTGGCGGAATATCTGCTTATTAACCTTGGGCCAAAGGACATTTTTAAAGAATATTCTTATAATAATTACTATTATTAATATCATTAATACGCAACTGTTTTTTTTTCTAGACAACGGATTACCCGCGTCCGTTCTGATTTGGCCTTCGCGATTCGGCACATTTATCGGCGATGCGCTTTTCTAGGATAAGTTTGTTTTATTTTGTGGATTTATGCCCTTTAAAGCTGTATAATTAATAATTTTTAGGTGTAAGGTCCTTTAAAGTCCTCCACGCCTGTTAAGTTTTTTTTTTTCAGGAGGCCCCTCGGGGAATTCGGGCTCACTGTCCACAGAGCGTATTGCACATGTAATTTGCGGCCACAGGTCCACTCTAATCCCTATTCATCCCAATACTTCCCCCAACAGGAAGTAAAGCTTTCTAATTTAAAACGAAGACCGCATGACTCCGCTTTCATTGAGAGGGCTTTCAGGTTTGGACACGACCAGTAACACGACAACCGTTTGAATTTTTAGGGGGTATGTTAATTTTTATACATTCATAATTATCTTTTCATTATAGCCATGGTCCCAATAGTTAATCAAATTTATAGTTTTTTTGTTTTTTAATTTGTTTAAAATCCTACAACATAAACACAGTTCGGCGTGGGGGGGGGGGGGGGTATGCACACATTTTTTTTTTTGTCCGCACTCAACAAGGACTTTGAAACATGAAAATATTATACCAGTACATCTATAAACTGGTAGGGATTAGTAAAAAAAAAAATAAAAGGTATGGTTCTCAGGCACCGCCCGCCTCAATTTTAACCCCCCCCCCCCCCTACGCTCCCGAGGCAACGGAAATCAACTTATTTTCACGCTGCCAGCTTTGACCGTTTATGATATATTTAGACACCAGATGGCAGTTCGTTGTCCGCTGAAATTAGCGTGCGTATGATGTGACAAGCAGCCAATCAGATGCCAATAAACAAACACTCGACAGGCATCCTGGCTCCGTCCACTGCTGTGCTTCAAGCGCCGCTTGATGAGTTTCCGGTCGAATTTAAATTGCTCCCTCTTCATTCTCGCATCATCGACCGATTCGATTATGACATTGTGACTGTGTTAGCGTAGCCATGTATCTGTTGTCTGCAGAACTGAAACAAGCCAGCGAGGTGTGCACGAAGCCTTTGTCGTTACGTTTCGTTTGAATTACAGCTCACCGGCCGAGCATCCTATGAGCCTGTGGCCTGTTCAGACGGTTACGCGGGGCGATGAGCTGTCACTCAAAACGAAATAAACATGATTGGCTCCGTGTATTCCTCGCTTGGCTTTGTCTTCCAGCACAAGGTCTCATCTGATTGGACAAAAATACAGTGCTCCCATCTGGTGTAGCAATTCAGGATACGAGGTCATAACAAACAGCGCCTTACAATATAGGCAGTGGCCCTATAGGTAAAGCGCTGTGTAAAGAGCGTAACCCCCCCCCCCCCCCGCATCGAACATTTTTATTGTGATTTTGTCTTTTAAGATGGTAAAATAATACAATTTTGATACGATTTCCTTTGTTATGTAGTGCTTTTAACTGTTAAGCAAGAAGAAACCTGTTATTTACTTGCTTTCCCCTGATCATATGACATTTTATCGAAACATACAAAAAAAAGGTAAAAAAAATAAAATCCCGCCGGCCGCATTGATTTCTGAAAAAAAAAGTGCCTGAGAACCATACCCTTTTATTTTTTGGGCCTTATATAAACAAACTAGTGTCTGCAGTCGGAGCCTAAAAACCTGTGTTCAAGTGTACACTTTACATTTACATACACTGTCACGCTTCAGTGACCTGGTGAATGGCAGAACTAATGCATACGAAATTGTGGCTTCTACATGGGGACAAAGAAATTCATCTCTTGTCATTATGGTGTATAAGATAAAAAGATATTATGTTGATTCTGATCACCTCCGAAATTTGATTGATTGTTCATACGGTTTCATGCGAGTACCTGCAAATTTTCTTTAAAATCCGGATATACCTTTTGCGTTATTTTTTCTTCAAACAACGAACCAAAGCTGAAGTTATTCCGTTTATCTGTGAGCATCATCGGTTTCCGATAAATCTGATGACAACCAACAAAGCTCACGACCAGCATTTAATACTTCAGGAGTGTATTTGCCTGAGCCTGTATTTCCATATTGGCAGCTTCTAGTTGCATTTCCGCGTGCAAGAGCCTTCAATAACATATATGTGTTTGTAATCATACCCAACAGGGGCGGATCCAGTATTTTGGAAAGGGGAAGGTCACGCCCACGAAGACTGAAAGAAAACTTTAAAAAAGGTCCTGTGGTCCGGGAAAGGGGGGGGGGGGGTTAGGGTCGCAAAATGTGGTTTGAAACCCTAGAAAAAGGATGTTTCGGCTCCAAAAGGGGGGGGGGGGGGGGTCAGGACCCCCTTGATACTTCCTCTTGATCCGCCACTGCCCAAGACTTCCATCAACTGACAAATAAAAACATCGATTTTTGTGATGTCCTTTAAACTTCGATTTTTCATAAACTTAATTTTCTTTCTATAAACATGCAGTCATATAATTTATTCTAATTATTTCCACTGCCATCAGTTCTGCAAAGATGATGTCGTGCCCATGTTGTTTATCGGAAGAAAACATTCTCACTCTTAGTTCGTATACCCTATATATGCCTCATGTCTTCTTCTTTGTTTAATTTTTTTAACAGCATTAATTGTCATTCTGTGCTTTATTTTTTCGGGGAGGGGGTTACCTGGAGAATCCTAGCACAAATGATCTTGAAATCATTAACAACAGTCCATGTGAAAAGCGAGATAAAAAGAAACGACATTCAGTCCCTACCAGTTCATTACAAAACGATTTATCATATAGAACCGTGAATTGTCCACGGGAGCATCTAGTTACTATTATAACGACTATACACAGTACGGAAATGTAGTCTCTCAGGCTTTACTCTATCTCAAAGGAGAGATGCTCGTTTAGAGGTTGAGTATAATAGTTTTTGACGGATATGTATCACTGACATGGCGACTATTTACTTTTGCGGTCCATCCAGAAACTTTTATTTGTGACGGAAAGAATTTATTGCAAGAATTCTGGTCGGAACACTCTCCAATGAGTGGCGTCACCTGTCAGCAACGTACATTACCATTTTTAGTGTTAGTGCTAACAGCAGTCTTTAATGTCAGGTCCGTTTATCTGTACATGTATATAGTTAACTTTGTAAAAATGAACATGTATTAGTTCTGTAAAAAAAACTGTGAAGCAATGTCATTCTATATACTGATCGTTCTCATGATTGATCTTTTACTAATGAACGTTGAATTAACAGAAAACCTGCAATAAACACTTTTGGTTTTCACATCTTCAAAAATGATGAAACATTAATGAAGTCCCAGGTGTGTCAGTGATTTACGATATGGTGCGGATCAAGATAAAGGGGCAAATCTTGCTGGTTGTTTTGCTATATTAACACTTGATGACGGTAGACTGCCACTGTTGCCACCTGTCAATAGATTCTGACTCTAAAAGTGTAGGATAATTTAAGCCTCGGTCACAACCGGGATACGGTTGCCGTACGGCGAGTGTTTTGGGCTATTCCGTGCGGTAGCCGCACGGCAACCGTGCGTTTTTCAAAGGCCGCAGGGGCTCCGCAACGACCGTAACTGACATTAGCGCAAGCGCTTAAGTTGATGCGGCGGCCGTGCGTCAGACAGCCACCTACGGGCTCCGTACGGACCCGTACAGTAGACGTATGGATGCCCGTGCGATTTTTAACGCCTACTCGGCTAGCCGAGAGACGTACGGTGTACCTGCGGCTGTCGTAAGGGGTCTTTACGGCTTCCGCAAGGTTAGCTTGCGGCGTCTGCAGGGTTAGCTTACTTTACCGTGCGATGGCCGTAAGAATTAGGAAGACACCTTGCCGTTCCCGCACGTCGGCCGCATAAGTATTACTGTTGTTTCAAAAACCGAACAGTGAACTACGGTAAGCGGCGACCGCAGCGGGTTGTGACCGAGGCTTAAGTATTCCTGCGGTCCCCAAAACCGCACGGTACTCTACGGTTTGC
Source organism: Sipunculus nudus (assembly GCA_026874595.1). Taxonomy (NCBI): domain Eukaryota; kingdom Metazoa; phylum Annelida; class Sipuncula; order Golfingiida; family Sipunculidae; genus Sipunculus; species Sipunculus nudus. Next base: position 53,858,491 of record CM049309.1, read on the forward strand.
GATGACCGCAGCGGGTTGTGACCGATGCTTTAGGCATTGCCCGGGCAGATCCCATTAAACATGCGCATCCTGATCTGATAAAGGGCTGATTCGGAAGGGTCACTTTTCCTGATCGGAGTATGCGCGCTGCAGAATGACATTCTAATTCTCGCTGCATATTATATTCAAACGTAACCCTTTTTTGTGCAGTTGTTAATAATAAAAAAATGGCAGTTTGAATTCATGGTTAGTGCAATTCTAAATTAAAAGTTTTATCCTAGTCACAGACTGTAAAATAGAGTAAATAAGAGATAATATTATAATTTTATCGATCACTCATATCAAAGCTAGAACTTAAGTATAACTAGCTCTAGTAGGAGTTTCTAGAATAATGCGGGTTTGTGTGTGAAGGGGGGGGGGGGGGGGAATTCTGGTGTTGGCATTATTCTCATATGGGGATCTAGAGGGCGGTAGATATCATTTTCCGGCTTCTACGGACAACCTGAAGACCTTTATCCGTGAAAACGTTTTAGCTAGGGTTAAATGTGGGGAAATAAGTTACGGTCTATCGATTAGTGTTTAGCTATTTATGTATTCTAGAAGAATACAAAGTACAACATCACCAACGTGCAAGCTACACCAATGTGCTATACCCTGTGCCTAAATCAAACCATTATTTTTTTTCACTTATTTCGCTGATTGTCAGTGATTCCCAATTAATATCTCGTAAGATAAAATTATAATTAGATAAACAGTACATTTAATGAACAGGAAGATGAAGCATCGACTCAGAATGTGACTGGACACTCCCAACAATTCTTCAAACGAAAGGACGCCCATCATCGGAGTTTGGCGATATTTATCCATTTATTTTGAACAACCTGTCTGTAAATCATCCGTTACTCTGGCAATTATTTATTAGGAACCACCAGTACATTCCAGAGAATTTGAGTGAATCTTGTAGTTTAATATCTGACTTATTATCAAATGAAGAGACAGGGCTAAGGCCACTTCTGAAATCCCCTTTCACATATGCTCCTAACGGATTGCCCCTGCGCATCTTGTTGCCCCTCTGCTACTGTTGAAAACGATTTTGACTCTAAAATCGGGATGAATTTTGTATAGACGGTCCAAACCTGGTTGAAATTCAATGGGGTACCTTTGAACAAGATTATTGTTATTTACGGTATCTCCCGCAGTAGGCTGGTTCCCTCCCCTCTTTCTTTCCCTATCGTCGCGTCCTCGAAAGAGGGGCAGGTAACGGGTACTCACTTCGAGGCTAAAATGACGAAATAATACTGCCTTTAACACGCTTTTATCCACTAATTTTTGGAATTTTAAATTAAAAAGAATTGCTCTACCTTCAGTTAGGGTTGTCGTTGGTAAAAAACCATGCTTGTTAAACAAATATTTATAAGGAACCACATGTTTGTAAAAAAAATAAAATAATATACTTATAAAAATGTAATGTTGCTATAATAGTAATAATAATTATTTTAAAAAATATCATTATTATTAAGATTTTGTCTTATTAAGTATCTAATTTAAGCAAATATAGCATTAATTAAATGAATAAATAATAATTAATTAATACCAACAATTACAATTATTATTCTGATAGTAAAATTAATAATAATAATAATAATAATAATAATAATAATAATAATAATAATAATAATAAAAATAATAATAATAATACTATAGTCCGTTTCATCCCCTCATGTCCACCTGATTTTTGCTATGAAAATTTTTATTAGGTACATTTCAAGGGAAACAATTATAGAGGATTACAGAACCTAATTTTCAACTAGGTAACTAAATTCCTACCTTATGCCATATTTGAGTAACAGAATTTTCTGAAAATATGAGAAATCAGTCTACATTTTACAACATATCAGACCCACTTATGGCGGTCAAGGTCATTGGTCACATGCAAAAACAGCCTCAACTGACAGCTGCTGACTGGATGATCTCATGTAAACATTCTAAAAATTATAACAAGCTAAAACAAAGATGGCTACTTATGGAGGGACACACCATATCTGCCAGATCATGATAAAGAGACTAAAATGTTGTGAAACATAAACGGGGGATTTATTGTAAAATTCTTAACTGCCATATTAGGTTGTCCATTCCATATGTTGTTTACTTGGAAAATATTGAAAAATATAAACTTTTAAGTAAATCATCTACAAAAAACAGGTGGACAGCAGGTGGTGAAATGGACTATAATAATAATGATAACTGTATTAATAATAACAAAGAAAAGCGTCAGACAGGAGATGAGTGTTCAAATTTGGTGCCATTGAACGTTAATCTAACCTGTGTTATTCCTGGGATTTTTTTTTTTATATAACTGTTGATGAACGCTCGAAGACATACTTATAATGCTGCCCTTGACTATAAACAGAAAGAACAACTATGGCCTCATGATATCAGTAGATTCAGTACGTTTATTTACTGAAACCTATCTGATCAGGGATATGGCACATGGGGTGACGTCATTGCCCTCTGTGACGTCACGATCCCATTGTTTATGCCCACGGAAATAGGGAGCGTAAGTCTCGTTCACCAAGTGCGTGAACTTGCGTGAGCTGGAGACATGTTCTACTTCCGGTCTCCAGACGTAACGTTTTCATGGCTGATAACTGTGCGCGCTTCAGGAACTCAATCGCAAAGGCTTTGTTTTTATTGAACTGAAGCAAAATTACACTAATATCATTTATTTAAGTAACAGCCTCTCAAGCCCCTTGATCTTACATTATGACGTGAGGATCCTCTAAAATATATTTGACAGTGTTCTTACATGAAGAAGCATTGTTTCTATGGTGCTGACTCGCACAATGATGCTGTGATACTGATAGTGACAGATACTGATAATATTGAAAAATATTTTAATCCGACCAGTCAAAAAAATATATTTTTCATGGGATGCATATAATATAAAAACGAATATATATATATATATATATATATATATATATATATATACACACAAATATAATATATATATTTAAAATATATAAAATATTAAAAAATATAAATAATATTATATATATACAAACATTTATATAATGATATAATTTTATATAATATAAAATATATTAAAAAATATATTATAAATATGCAAAATATATAGCCTTATATAAAATTTATCATATATATATATATATATATATATCATATGTATATAATGTAATATATAAAATATAAATATATAACATAAAATATATAAAATATATATTCAAAACTTAAATACATTCATAATAAATATATAAATATAATATATGATATATATAATATATATATAAAATATATATAATATGAAATTTATATATCTGTAAATAATATATGTATATATGAAATATATATATATGAATACATACATACATGTATACTGTTTACACATATTTATAGATTAATATCAAATGGATACGACAGATTTTGTATTATATTGTATATTACATTATAGATATATATAATGCATAAATTATGATATATTTAATATTGATAATTGAAAGATAATAAATGTATTTTATTTGCACGTAACTACATTTTCCAAATACACACACACACATATACATGTATATATATACATATATGGGATGGGGTAATAGTAATATGTAATAGTAATAGATAATAACAAGTTTTAGTATAGTAGTAATATTAATAGTAATAGACAAGAAATTTTAACCTGTTATGGTAACAGTAATATTTATAGAACCCTAAGTAACATAATTATGGCTATTACTTTAACTATTAGTATTACAACCCCTTGACCAAAACATATTAGGGATGGATTGTTTGATTATTTTGAAACGCAGGAAAGGGCTAAAAAAGTAGTGTGATTAGTTCATGCTAGATTCATGTCATGGTCCAGTGCACAGGGGGCATATCAGGCATTGGCTTGAGGTGATTATAAATTAGAAAAACTAATTAATTTCATTTTAAATGGAGAATAAAAATTCCAAAAGTTGTAATGTAAACATACGAAAATATATTAAAGTATCACCACTTATGTATATAGGTCAGCATATGTTCATATCACTATTTGAAAGTAAAGTAATAGTTATAGTAAAAGAAGCGAAGTAATAGTAATACTAATAGTAATAGATGAAAAAATGTTGTAATAGTAATTGTAATAGATATATTAAGATATATTAAGAAGACATATTAATAAAAGTTATAGTAATAGAACTTGTGTAATAGGACCCATCTCTAATATATATATATATATATATATATATATATATATATATATATATATATATATATTATTTTAGACATTTTCCATACTTTTATATAAAATATATTATAAAAACGATTTTAAAATCATAGTATCATATTTCTTACATAATTTAAAATATATATACTGGGTATAATAGTATACTGAATAAATGTAACATAAATGTATATATATTAATTTAAATTGATATATTTTTAATATTTTAAATTATGATGTGTATGTATTTATATAATGTAATTAATTGTATATGATTACTTACCCATAGAATTTCTCGGTTTTTTGTTTTGTTTTTGTCTTTTACTAATTTAATTTCAATTGGCTTTAAATTTCATATTTCATTTTTTTATAATAATATGTTACTTTATTATTATATGTTAATGTTCCTAAAAATATAGGTACAATAATAATAATAATAATTTATTTATTATTATTATTGTTATTATTATAGTTATTATAATTATTATTATCGAATATAGCCGAGGCCTAGGCTATATGCATGATGGCTAACGTAACGGGCTTGCCCCGGAATCCAAAGACTGCGCTTTTTCTTTTTTTTTTTACCAAATATGTATTTTTACCAATCCTACATAACAGACTTTGAATCTCTGTAATCAATAATAACACAAAACATAATATTCCATCCATAAAGCCCGATAAAAGTATATGTTCAAGCCTACATACTTTAACTGATGGTTTGTTTACAAAGCAACCGCAATGCGTGCGTAGCCTCAGTGAAACCGGGAAGGCGGGAACAAGCTAAACCAAGCATTAACAGGGGAAAGTATTGATAAATTGAATCCAAAAGTTACAATTTAACCTTTCGCTTTATGTTACAGGAAGCTCAAACGTTTGGAATCGCTGTGTTCTGTGAAAAGCTGACCCCACAACACGTGAAGCGAGGTCCACATGGCGTATGTTGTCATGAGGGTGTCTCCGGAAGTACTTTGGAACAGGCCTTTTTTACCTCCTTTCAATAGAGATAAAACGAGACTTACGCTCCCTATCACAAAAAAAACACGCCCTCTCTATTTACCGTAAGCATCCTAATGTGAGTACCCGTTACCTGTCCTAAATATACGTCACGTTATTGGACACGGGAACAAGTCTACTCCCGCAGTTGTTTATCAGCGCCATCTAGTACTGAAATTTGAAAAATTTAGAAGTTAAAGATCTCTATTTTTTCGATTAAACGTCAACTTTAATCATATTTCAACTCAATTTTTGGAAGCTTTGTGTAACCCTGTTGGCGATCCACTAAAATGTATAAGAATATACGAAGGAATTAGCCAGATTTAATGCCTTACTCAAACGTTCTGTGTTTCACTAATTGAACACAAGATGGCGCTTATAAGCAAATGCGGGAGTTATCGTAAATAACAGTAGTCTTGTTCAAAGGTACACCATTATTATTCATGAACATGAAGGGGTTTTTCAGTCAGTCACAGGAAGAAAATCAAATCCAGAATTCAACAAAATAAAACATAAAAGAAAAATCTAAATTTAAAATTGCAGATATTCCGTTAACAACTCCACAAATAGAGGTCAACGAAGCCTCATGACATCATCAACAAGGTCAACCAAACTTAGCATGGTTCCCAGTCTGCTTTTCGTTACGCGTTATCATGCCAAACCTATGAAATGTGCGTGGCATAAAACAGTGATGACGTCATAATAGACGTGACGCACAAATGATACACCCATAACTACCAATAGCTGCCGACATAACAAATTAAGGGGCAACATGACACTTTAATTAAACTACCAATGGAATTTCTTAGATAGCCTGCACATGATATCTACAAGACATACTTTGTAAAATTATGAAATGAAATCTGGGGGTCAATGTGCTTATTATTGCAGTATATGAAGTTGAAACTTGACACTTGTGGTGGGTTTTTATATGATATTATAACTAAGGGGGAAGCAAAAGTTACATATTTTAGAAAACTGACCAATGTATTTTTCATAATATTCTAAATAAACATGCAGAATTAAATATCAATCTTATTTATAGACAAAAACGTGAATGTCAATGGGTTAAATTTTAAAATATTAGGCCAAAATATAAAAATTTTGGACATTATTAGTTTAGGAAAAACCCATAAGGTGGCGCTGGCGGTTTTGAGCCAGAGAGCAAGTCTACACATGAACAGCTTCTGGCGTCAACAATATATGATCAGCTTTTAAAATGCCCATATAAAAAGAAATATAAATATCAGCACTAAAAAACTATTGGTATATACTAAATATCTCTTCAGAATTACACCATCAGTGTCACTTACAATCATATGGTGATATTTATGCTCTTTTTTGTCATCTACTTGCAACTGTCAAAACTGACAGTTGACAACATAGCCGTTGGCATATTCCTGCACTTGAGCCTCTTCTGGTGATATTCTGGTGAAATTATCTTTGTAAAACTTTGATACTATTTGAAAATATAATTAAATAAAGCAGTCACACTGAGCATTCCTACAATAATTGTTCATCGTAGTTACTTTTCTCAAATGATGCCCCGAAGCGATGACGTTGTTCATGACAACAAAAGTCACAAACGGCAAAATATGTAGCCTCGTGATAATATAATTAAACCAGATATTTTTAATTTGCAGTGCCATCAGTAGGGGGCGCCAGTAAAGTGTCATGTTCCCCCCTTAACAAACAAGTCAACCAGGCCATAAAGTGAATAATATCCAAACCATAAACAGGTACGATAGTAAAAATCACATATTTTGCTCTTTTTACTCTCTGATGCAAGTTTTGTTTTACATATCTGTCTTACTTCAAAGTAATCGCAAAAAATAACAGGTGGACAGGGATGGTCGAACAGACCAAAGTAATGTATATATTTATGTATGAAAATAATCTTGAGGCCGGGGATATTCTCATATATTCTGAGCAAATCACATTTTTTATAGTCCGTCTAAAAACCTTTGTCCTATGATTTTTTTCGCGATTATAATTATTTTAAGAATATTTTTTTTTAAATGCCCTTTGGCGTAAGGTATACTCCATCCCAAACCCCAGTCCGCATATTTTTCGCGATAATTATATTAAGAATATTCTGTAAAAATTGCCCCATGGTCTTAAGCTTATATATACCAGTTTTGTGTAAAGTAGTAACATATCATGTAAAAAGTATTTACTTTGCGACTCTTTTGCGTTATTTATGCTGATGAACCGTTGATGGCGTCTTCTCGGTCACGCTGAAAGATACATTCCTCCATGGTACACTTTCTATGTTTATCGTATGGTGTTTGTTAGACATCAGTGACGTCACAATGATCGGTCGCATCCTTACGATCCAATGATCTTTCGATTGACCTTTCCACCACAGCCCAAATGCCCCGCCCTTTTAACTTATTATTATAATGAGCCCCCAATACGCTCCTACACAGGTCTACCATGCCCATGGTAGCCAGAGCTGTTTATAACATAATAATGACGTCACTGTCTTTGCTAGCCCCAGCATCAGGAACTTGGGATCAATGTGGGACCAGGCTGCAACAATGCATGGAAGAGCATGTTCGACTCATCTGCAAAACATGCTATTTCCATCTACATAACATTGCGGCAGTAAGACACATGCTTACACGTGACGCCACAGAACGACTGATACATGCCTTTATTTCTACAAGGCTTGATAGCTGCAACTCACTGCTTCTGAATGTACCAGCTGCGCAGATCGCTAAACTGCAGCGCGTTCAGAACTGTGCAGCTCGGATAGTCACCAGGAAGCGTATGCGTGACAGCATCACAGGAATTCTGAGAGATCTTCACTGGCTTCCTGTTAAGCATCGGGTCAATTTCAAGGCTTTGTGTCTAACTTATCAATGTGTGAATGGTCTAGCCCCTGCATATTTGTCCGAGCTTGTGTCCCCATATGTGCCATCAAGAAGTCTCCGATCAAACAGCCAACTACTCCTGCAGCAACCAGCCTCCAGAACTAGATCCTATGGAGATCGCGCATTTGCAGTCGCTGTACCAAAGTTATGGAATCAGTTGCCTATGGTCCTAAAAATGTGTGACTCATATGACACTTTCAAGAAGAAACTAAAGACACATCTTTTTAGCTTTGCATATAATTAGACAATTTCTCTAGTCAGTTTCACTACTTACAGACTTTTACTTATCTTAGTCAATTCTCATACTTTTCTCATACTCATATTCTCAATTATGCATGTAATTGTAAGGCGCCCCTGAGCAACACTGAGTGTTGGAAGGTGGCGCGGTATCAAGTGAATAAATTATTATTATTATTATATTACAAAGGTCGATGACGCATTAGGTCGTGTTGACTGACGTCATCAACTGGTATCACCTGACCATTGTTGACTATATATCGCAGTCATAATGAAGTGGCTTGCAATATTTTGGATTATTTGTCTCATACGTATTACGTGCCAGGTAAGACATTATTATTCACTCGGTAGTAGGAGGTATGGCTCCTGCAACCTACATCCTAGAACTTGTTATACTGTCTCCTTCGTATAAAAAAAAAATCCTGGAAAACATGCCGACATGAGTACTGGTAGTATTTACAGACTACACGTGCTTTGTTTGACAGAACTCTGTCAAATTAAGCAAAATTTTGTTGTTGTTTTTTTTTTCCTAGACGTCATAAGTTTGTATGGCTTGTTTATTACACTGCTTCGCTTGTATGAAAAATTATCTCGAAAATCATGCGACACAGGTACTGGGACGGAATATATAGTCTACCCCTATACCCATGTCCGCGTGGGTATTAGGGATAATAGTGCCGCGAATGACTGCCTAGAAATTAATGGCTTACTTTGCATTAAATTCGACTACTTTGATTAGGACTACTGGAGTCGTGAGAAAGCAATATCGAGGAATGCATCGCAGTGGTCTCCCATCATGTTGCATTCATATTGTTGTAAACAGCCAATAATCTTAACATTATGCTACGAATGATGCATTAATGCAAGAGAATACATGTGAACAACCGAACATAAAACCGAAACTGAAACCGCGTCTCTATGGCAACGAGTCATTCCCTTTATGGCGTACAAGATGGCTACACCCAGTAACCCGTGCGAGCCATGCTTGTAAACTGCGGTAAGAAATTAAAAGACAAGCTGAGGGATTTAACAATATGCTGAGTAAGAACGGATTTTTTTCTCGTTCATGTTTGGAGTTGTTAGAAAGTACACAAATTGCAAATGATAAGTCTAGTTTATGTCCATTGACAGTGTATATGTAGGACATGAGGCGTTTCAGAAATTACGAAAATATTTGCATCCTCATGTGGCCTTATAATGCGTTCCTCAGACCTAGATGTAACGGCACTCTGGCAGGCCAGTAATCTATAGTCCTGTTCCACCAACCGTGAAACACTGTTTTTTCGCGATCATTTTTAAAAGAATTGAGAACGAACAGAGATATTTGGTACAGAGGTAATTGAGAACGCGACCTAATTTTCTGACAGGAAAAATGCAACATACCCGAGATGAATAGCCTGTAATTAACAAAAATCAAAATCCACGAGAAACTCACGGGCTGTTTACGACATTTTGTGCATGGTCAACTGACAAGATTCTGCCTCGCACGTGCGTGACGTCATAAGCGGTGTTCCATTTTGCAGGAGAAAGAATCCCGCTGTCTGGCGATGTGAGGTGGTCAAACAATAATAGCAGCTAGCACGTTACATGTATGTAGCACCTGTTATATCATATCATTGTACATGAATGATGAATGGCACCCCTGCTCTCTCCCTTCGATACGCTGTTTAAGAGTCATAGGAGATTCTTTTAAGTTTGAAAAAAAACCTGATACATTTACATAAAAAATAACTGCAACATCTCGGCTTAAAAGGTGTCGGTATTCATCACAAAACAACCATGTATCACCTGAATATGCTTATAACAGTGAAAAAATTCAAGTGTTTTTTCAACCACCACCACCCATAATTTAAACATCGATGGAAGATTACTATCCTTATGAACTTATCAGTGATTACAAGCAGTGTGAATAACATTCACAATATTAATGGTTAAAACGGCAAAACTTGGGTACACGTGTGTGCCCTATAAATTTTCTCCAGGCGCATCCTCGTGCAACATCACCTTTTACAATGTATCACTGGCGGCTCTCTGAGCGGAGGTCACACAGTCCATTCAATCCAATGACAATGTCAATTTCAAGCTCCGCAAGGGTTAAAATTGTTAATTTTAGTGAACTCTTTGTTTTCGTTAATTATAAATAAACAATTCCTCAGTGACAGTCATATGAATACATTACCTTTCCTGGCCAAGTTAACATAAATGCTTCTGTCACATTCTGATCATTGGCTGGGGCCATTTTCAGTGGCCTGGCCCCCATATATATATATATATATATATATATATATATATATATATATATATATATATATATATATATATATATATATATAAATACGTAGATTCGCATAGACTTCGGAAACTTTGGTATAAAGGTGACAAGTAAAGTTGCATTTTTTTAAAACAAATTTGAACAGACCGGCTGTGGATATAAAACTTGATACATCCGCCGCATATCTATATATGTATACATATGCAGTTGAACAGCACTAATGAAACTATGAGGTGGTTAAATAAACACAGCTTCATCCTGTATAAACGAACGAAAGGTGTTTCACCATATCCTGTTAATCAAGTTTACTCGGAGGAAATTTTGTAACATTTCCATAAAACAATGGGTGAAGATGCGTCAACCAAATTTTTTACATGGTCACAATGACAGGAAAAGTATTGGCGATGTATGATCGAACCTCATAGGACAATGTTTCAGCTTGGCTGGAACAGTCCAATACTAGTATTTGAAAAAGGGGTTTGACACCGTGATATATTATAAATGTACCAGTTCTTTTGAATTTTGTTGATTAACAAAAGGATCATTCATGATAAAATCACAATTCATTTCGTGAATTCAATACCATGACTATTAAACGGGCGGTAGCTTTTCATTTTCTTAATTTGCAATCCTTGCTTTGCTACCCACAGTTTGTGCTGCCATGTAGCCATGATGCTACATCGCCTCTCATGACAGGGTACTGCGCGCGTGTATTACAAATTGACAAAATATATTATAGCTCATCTAAGAACAGGATTCCCGGCAGTGCAAAACACTTTTACCTCAGGCTCTGGTAACAATGATGAATAATGTTCTTCAGACACATATGATACGTGGATAAAAATAAGCAATATAAATTGCGTTAGTTTTGGATAATTATGCCTTTTATGTCGGATGTATATAATGACAAGTTGGACCACAGGCTACATGAATGAACCTGCTGGGCATGACCAGGGCGCTGTGTACTATATTAAAAGACGGGCAGTATACATAAGATATCGGTGCCTAGCTGGGTCTACTGAACACGGTGACACCTGCTGACCTCTTCATAACGTAATAAGGAAATTTCACGCGACGACCGTGACGTCACGGTTACGTCATTCCATTATGACGGCAAAGATTCATATACAATGCCGTTCAGGTTGGCCAAGTTAGCTATGCACTTATTACATAAATATACATAAATTACATAAATATACATAAGTATAAACAACACCTCAGCGTCGTAATGTAAGTTGTTTTCAATACATTATCGCTGACTTCATATAAAATTAGGTCGTTTTCTAGGCATTCACCTTATCTCTAAGAACACAGATTATATATCAAGGTAGAAAAGAAAACGTGAAAAAACAGTGTTTCACGGTTGGTGGAACGGACTATAGTCGTGATGTCAGAGGGCCGATATAGCAAACACCACACGCAACCATAGTCATGCAAAGTGTACTCTGGACGAATGTGCTCTTCAGATGCTCCGGGAAGACGCCATCCACGGTCCATCAGCATAAATAACGCAAAAGAGTCGAAAAGTTAATATATTTTAAATGGTATATTGCTACTCTATACAAAATTGGCGGAATATCTACATATTTACTTTAGGCAAAAGGAAAGTTTTAAAGAATATTCTTAAAATAATTATCACGAAACTTATCACGGGTTATGGGACGCACTATAGGAAAAATATATTGATGAATAAGAGTGCGGGTAGTTTGATACACAATTCTCTTATTGAAGGAGGAACATCGAAGAATATCCAAAAAAATCTTTCCATTGCAATCGCATGTTCGAAAAATTATTGAGAATTCACGTAGTGTGATGTCACGATTTATGGCGTGTATAACCTGTAGTAATTCTCGCCCAAAATACATATGCGAATATCATTTGTTCCGTTTGCATTTTGTTTGATATTCTTGCACGTGCATGTTTTCCCAGTATTGACCAATCATACGACTCATAAGCAACATATATCTTCCAGACTCTCATTTACCGCAGGCGATCTGGTAGGCGGTGAGAAGAATGCAAAGGGGACCACACTTTGACCACACCACTCTCAGGAGAGAAGCAGGTAATTAATGTTGCCCGATAAAACATGTTGGATAAGATTTTTTTCAAGGTAAGCTGCATTAACATGGATGTGTTTGTTGTAAGGACTTCATGGAATAGGTATTATGTACGCATGAGCAATGTAAACAGGTGTTCCCTTGAACTGTGAAAAATTTTGATTTAATATTGAGTTGTTTTGATTAGAATCGACCTCTGGCGGAAGGGTACACAGGGAACTTGTATATATAGGCCTACAATGTACTTGACTGACCACATACGCTTCAATTAAAGCATATATTTATATATCAGATTCGCATTTGTTCTTGTCAATACAAAGCAACAACAGGAAGGTACTTCTTTTATCTGTTTAATCAAACCAATGACAACTGATGTCACAGTTTAACATATCACAAAAGACCTGCAGTAAATATGCGAGCAGACGAAACCAAGACACATTCTATTTGAGCCAACGTACAAGTTTGCACAAATGCCCCAGAAATAATACTCTAGTTTTACCTGTCTAAACCAGATACCACTTCTGCCTTGCCGCAACTATCAGAGACACCTTGCGGAGTTCGTGGTAATGCATTCAGAAGCAACGCAATAATTGGTTCCAGTTCAATGGACTTGTGGTGTGGTTTTCATGTGCTACTTTAAAAAATGTAATTAAATGTGACATGGTATTAAACTGTATAAACGTTAAAAGTAGGCTTACTTGAACATAAACTTATTTTTATTTTAGATACAAGTCTTTGGCTCAGTGCAGTTTTTAAATAAATAGCTGCAGAGGTGAACTTGCATATATATTGCGGTTACAGGTATATTTTCGTACATATAAGACTGTGTCAGTTATTAAAGCGAGTGAAATAAATTATGATATACATTGTTTTATGTCCTTGAAAAATTCTGAAGCATCAAAAATCGAGCGTGACTAAATATATGTCACATAGTTTTATTATAAAATATTATATTATACCCATTTAATTGCATATTTATATAACCTAAACATAATTGATTTGCGTCATAATATATACATTCAAGATTTAGATCTAACCTATTTTTACACAAATGAAAAAAAAAATCAGTGAAATTTGCCTTAACCCAAATTCGAAATCTGCCACTTTACAATTTTCTATAAACATATGGTTCATCATACATATGATCCTGGCCATTTCATAAATTGCGAGACATATATTTCTCATCTTTGCTCAGATTTCCCAAAACAGACCATTCATTTTTTTTTTTTTTTTCAAATAGCAATATTCATCCAAACAATTACTTTAATCAGTGATATATTCATATCAACGTGAAATACATGTTAAATACGGCGATAAGCTACACATCCAATTTACAACTGTCGTGGAAATAAAACTCTAAATATAGACCAGCTATATTGAGGTCATTCAAAAGAAAGTTGAATTACATGAAGTTGATTACTTCTTATTTCACATAAATTTTCAACAAGTGGTACATGTATATTTACAAATCGTATCGCAAACAGTAAGAATTACACAATGTAAATATGTTATATTATTGAAATAAATGAGATATAGCTTTGATGAAATTTAAATTTCTTATGCATTTGTATTTTTATCTCTAACTGACAATAAACTATGTCTCCAAAAAAATATGTTAACGGAATGTGATTATAAGAAAAAAAAGGAGATAAAAGAGACCAAATGACCTCGAATGGAATAAAGGAGAGGAGAGACCTCTGCTGGACACTGTGAACACTATTTCTTGAGATGTAGTTTGAACTTTGTTATTATTATCAGGAAAGGCATTTCTATGCCACTATAGTTTTGAAGGAACAAAAGTAACAGCTAAAGGAAAAGACCATGATAAAGGCCACACTAGTAAAGCAGAAAGTATGTTTTCATATTTCATTCTTTCACTGTACTGGCTTGATTACCTGTACATGCAATCTGTGACCAAGGAGGTCCTATTTGGACATTTCAGGGACTTTGTTGGGCAGATCTCCGACAGATTCTGACCGTAACAGAAATAGGGAAAATATCTCAGTACTTCACTTACGGTATACGTTATACATAATACGCTGCCATGAAACCTGCATTTATAAATGCGGCGTAGGCCTACGTGTCCGTCGGGAGAGAGCGCGGAAGGTAGGGTTACTGTTTGGGTACCAAATATCAACTTAACGTTATATTTGAAGGCAAAACTGGCTTGATATGATGAATAATCATCTGTTGAATATACAATACAGGGGCGGATCCAGGATTTAGGAAAAGGGGGGGTCCAGGCCGCATAATTTCGTCTAAAACCCTTTAAAAAAGGTTGCTTTGGGAGAAAAAGGGGGGGGGGGGTCCGGACCCGTTGGACCCCCCCCCCCCCCCGGATCCACTTCTGCAATATTGTATCATGATTGTTCAGCGGCAAACATGGTAGGCATTTATGGCGTTTTAAGCCACTTCCACGTTGTGGCGCAAATCTGTATTGCAATTTTCAATTGCCAGTTGAAACGTTGTTTCGAGGGAACAAAACGCATTCAATATTATTTTTCAAAGTCATGCCACCATACTGCATTGATATATTCAACAAAAAATCATTTATCAATCAATGCAAGGTATTTACTTCACTTTTAGGTCATCACGGTTTGGCTTGCAGTTTCGTCACAGGTACGCAAATTACATGTGTTCTGGTATTTGTGTATTTGCGGTACCTGGATAAATGTTTCCATTATTAAATGCGGTAATACCACTTCTACACGTCAGTGCCATCTGGAGTTTATTCAGTGAAACACAAGTGTGAGTAATACATGCACATGCATTCTGTATATTTCTTTTGCAAATCTTCATTAAGCTTTGGATAAGGCAAATCCCCCCCCCCCCCAAAAAAAAATATATTGTTCAACGGATTCGCCGCTTTCAGTTTTTTTTTGCAAATGAACATTAATTTCTCGGAAATGTTCCTAATTAATTTGTTCTATTGCACAAATACCCTAAAAGAATTCATAAAGCTATGTAAACTAGATTAAATTTTGTGTTGATCATACACCATTTCAAGAATTTAAGCAAATGTTTGGCACGCTGGCACAAATTTCACGTACTGTGTCTTGACCGGTAAAGAAAAACAAATCACATGCATGTTTTTGTTCCAAGAGTCCGTAGAACAATGACGTTTCCGTGTTGCCTAACATACGTGAAAATGTTTTTTTTCTCAAATATTACCCCAGCTACCGATTAATCAGATACTGCGCTGGGACTTAAAATTGGTATTACTGAAAATAACAAAAATTGTGGCCTAAGGGAACCCATCATCAACATAGCCCTGAGGCAGTTAATTAACGGTAATTAATGCCAAAATAAAATATTACAGATGGCATGGTACAGCTGGGCTAACTGATGATATGCTTGTTTATAGCAGCCTAGTACAGATCCGATTCATCCTTTGTCTACGATTATGACGAAGTCTATGCTACAGAACACACACGTGATATGATATAGAAGGGATGTACAGGCCACACATGTTTTTTATACAGTCTTGTAAAAACCGCTGGATTAAATATTAATAACATATGAACATTTTATTTTTATAGGTCATGTTAAGTTATATCACTTGAAATGAATGAAAAAAAAAAAGCAAATATATACGCTAGCATGAAATGGTAGTTGATCTATTAAACAAAGTATGTTATGTACATCAAATACTATCACTAGTAATTTATTACTCTTCTTATTGCACAAAATGGTATCAACATTTCGGTGATACAATCCTAGTTATCTCATTCTATATACATTCGTTGCATAGACACCTCAAGTAGCCTGACAAGTTGCATGTATGTATACACAAACATCTGAACGTCCCCAGTTCTCTGGAAATTCCAAAGAAATGAAAACCTGAGTCGGAGAGCGCCAGAATAATCCATCCTGCACTAAATACCCGGATCTTGCAGTGCCCTCTTACCATCAAGTGACTAATGTTGACATTCATGACCTTCATCTTTTCACCACGTGACTTCACGTGACCTTGACGCATTTATTAGGCGACATTTTCTTTCTGGTTTTTTTTTTTCCTGTATTTTTTTCTGTGTTTGTGACCAACTGTTGTATATTTACATATTTTGGCCCACTTTCCATATACATAAACATACATATATTTAATAGATTTAGTTAAATGTAAAGCAAACTGCATATATGTTTAAGTATTCAATACTCAGACGCACAATCGATATACAATCTAACCGGTGCATTCATACTGTGCTAGTAGACACTTTCTTGTTTCCCTATTTTTCTTTCTGTGCACGATGAGCGTACTGTCCTCTTAAGATCATTACTGTGGCGCACAGGGAGCCGAGCCCTACTGGAAGAAGCCAGTTTGGTTTTAAGGAAATGGATTCAGGTTCTCGGGACCTCTTGGTCTGTATTTCCACACACTAGTTTTTCCCTTATGGACATTAAAATGCTGGAAAGTCTACCGGATGACCGTACAGACGCCATTTCAGGTCAACAATAACTTACTATTAATCGGTCCAGTGTGAATGGTCCGACCAATCAAATGGCCCATCCGTGTAAAATTATTCTGTTTGGGAGTGGCTAAGAGCCATGGCTTTTTCGGGCTGACAGGAGATCTTCCATATTGTTCGCACCCTGGAATCAAGCAGGGATAAATGCTTACTGGATATTTCTTGAGGGTTTAATATCAATAAAGGTCGAGTACAACCATGCCTTTTTGTGGCCTTCCAAACAAACAAAAACAATTTTTGAATTTGATATAACTGGAACAAAGTGGTAACAACTGTCCAATGTCCACGTATGGCGTAAGGGCAACACCTATGAAGTCGTCACTTTTTGCATAGGATTTTTACTGAGCAACCACGACACATCGCCCTTTAAAGAAGGTCCACTGAACATTCAACTTTTTATAAGGAACAGGACATAAGTCTAAGAATCTGCTTTAGATAGTTATAATTACTGAATTATTTAACAAGTGTGGAATAAATGCCATAAGTAATGGGGTAAAAACAACTCACTTTTCGTATAAAGTGCATTGTTCATTTTTTATATCATTTAAGCATGATTTCATTTGGTAAAAGATGAGCACCTCACTTAGGTTTAAATGATGTTAATAACCCACAAATCTTGAGTAAGCCAATTAAAAATGGTGAAAATAACCATCTCTGCATTGGCGTCGACTCTTCTGATCATAAGTCAATCTTATGCCTAAAGTTAAGCGCAAGTCAATACCAAATATTCATCTTGTACTGATGTGGTTCAGAATTCACGAGGCATCATTTTCCTTATCTTGTGTTAATTATATTTCCATTTCTATTTCATTACTAACCAACCAAACTGGTCTCCTGATACATAGGTTATATTGACTTATTTCTTTGTATGTTGACTGACCTTTATTGTCTATATAAGTAACCGAACAAACGTAATGACCTATCACAGAGGAGCAACAGGGTATACAAGGTATTTTTATATATTATTAAATAATTGATATTTCTTCATTTTTAACTTTACCTTCATCTTTAACAGTTAAACAATTTTTAACATGGAATATATAACGCAAAACATGCGCTAAGTTTTTCACTCGAATTCCCTTAATATAGACACAAAACTGTTGTTTGCATATACGCAGTTTCATGTATAGGCACCTTAAGTTCGCAAGATCTGAGGCCGCCCAATCTCTCACTTACCTCTAGGAGGCAACTATTAAATACATAAATTCTAAATATACAAATTGATTTTGTTAAAAGCTTTCTTCCTTATATAAAACCAAACCGTTTTCCTGAATTTTATTTCAAGTTATATCAACCTTTGTTCTGTGTTATAGTCTTATTCTGTTTCATGTAACACATTGAATACGTTACAGCTGTGTGGTGTCGAATATAGGCGCCCTCAGGTGCTGGTGATTTTCTACAGAGTTCTGGTTTTCACCGGAAGTATCTTCTCCTGTTTTCCCATGCAGCATGATGCCGCTCTCGTCTGTCGTAGAATTAGACTCTTCATCCCTCAATAGTGCTTGGCCTTCTGACCCCGACCTTTTACACTGCAGACTATTTGGTGTATTACTCCGCGAGGTGGTACAATTTTCTTCAACACATTCCGGGGGTGTTTTCACATGGTCCTGCACTATTGCATCCCTTGTTCTTGCATGTAAGTAAAAGAGTGTGAAATTATTTGAAATTACGGGAAAGGTCAGCGCCACCAATAAAACCCCACATACGGCACATATCCCTCCGACCACGTGACCCATAGGCGTCTTTGGTGATATATCCCCATACCCAACGGTTGTCATGGTAATAATACTCCACCAGAATCCGAGTGGTATCGTTACCGGGTCTTCCCCATGTGAGGTCTCCTCTCGTTCTGCATAGTATACTAATGTAGAAAAAACTAGCATAGCAATGAAAAGAAAAATGGCTAACATTAACAATTCTTGGAAACTGGCCCGTACCGCATGAACTAAGATACGGAGTGCCTTGTAGTGCTTAACCAAGTGGAAAATACGGAAGATACGGATGATTCGCAAAACGAAGATGATTTCTATGACAGCGCGATGGCTCTTGAGGCAGCCATCTTTGTCCGCCTCGTTTAGGATAATTTGTGCATAAAGTGGCAAAAGTGCCAAAATATCAATGAAGTTCATGACTGACTTGAAGAACTGTAGCTTTTTTGGCGCAAAGATGATTCTGACGAGGAGTTCCGCTGTGAAAAACGCTGTGCAAATTTTGTCCAATGTCACTAGTCCTTTATTAGACACGCGCATCTCCACACGTTCTAGTTTGCTACCGTCACATGCTCTTGTATGGTTGATGAGTACTCCCATATCTGGTAAAGTTTCTACACAGAAACCTGTGATGGAAGCCAGAACGAACAGGAACGATGTGATAGCATAGGCCTGAAACAATTATAAAATAATATGCACACAACAATTTGGTATCATGTATCGTGACTTCTGTTTTCATTCTCAAAATGTCTTACCTGCGATAAATCTATAAATGGGTTCATTGTCTTGTAAATAGCAACAGCGAGTCAAATAGTTAACGAAAAGGACACTAATAAAGTTAAGAAAGGACGGACACATCTGTAGCCATACAATATAGCACACAGCAAGCAATCGCCAACTACTATATTTTATATATGTAAATCGTAAATAGTACTTAAATGAACCAGCTATCCCCTAATAGATAATTAATATGACAATGACTACTTGGGTATTTGTCATATCTGTTTATGGTCGGAGTCATTTAATTTCATAAGAGATCCTCCCATGTAGTGTCCGAAACGCCTGCAGTACAAACGTTGTAAATTTGAACATGCACGGATTACTGAAGGGAAACCTTGACTGTGGAGTACCCGGGGGTATTTAACTTGGTTTACATCGATCAGAACCGCTGACAATGATACCTAGCTTCGTTCCCATGGGTCATAGTCTGCTGTTAGCCTACCCCCAGCCCAATCTCACATTCAATGAGTGCTCTCACGGATAACTAAAATTAAGTTCCCGCGGTGATGGTATCTATTCAGCTGCATTTATGGTAGTTTCGTGAGGGTCTGCCCTAAAGTGGATTTTCTTAATCTGCTAGGCCATGCATGTAGTGGTTTTCCAGATGGAAGGCGGGAAGGAAAAGGACATCGCCCGCCAAGTCTCACTCCAAATTTAAACCAATAATTCTAAGAGAGAGTTCTGATCCCCGACGTGGAGTCAGATTACATAAACGCCCACGCTTCTGGCTTGATAAACCAATAAATGAGACGCCGGTGCATGCTTTCTTCAAATTACTAAAAAACAAGTCAACTAAATGATGAACTTACGGACAAGAACACGTCAAGCACTAAATGGTCATTAGCGGGCATGGGTGGAACCAAGGAGTTTATTTGCGATCCAAAACATACACACAACTCCTTTAGTTTAGAACAATGATCATTTTAATCTAAAATTATACTCCGTTGATGATGAACCCATCCCCTCTTTTAGACTTCTCATAATATGTATATTATTATTTCCCCTATATTGTTCATAGCACGGCTTAGTTATGCAAATAAAAGAGCTATTACAGACAGAATAAAGGCAAATTATTGGACCCTAAACTGATGATTAGTGGTTGGGTCTTGGCGGTTCTCTTCATTCAGGGTTGACAGTATTTTGACAGATAATTATTATATCTTAAATTCTTTGATGCCATGTTTATGTTGTATTTATTGATGTTAATTATTTTCTTTACCGTTTGAACATTGCCCATATTAATTTGTGAAGGCCTTGATGCAACTATGTGTTTAACATGGGCAAGAAAATGCTAATAATGACAATGATAATGACTAATAGAATGTCCCTATCATGAGTCTTGATGCATATAAGTATATATATATATATATATATATATATATATATATATATATATATATATATATATATATATTCATTTACAAGGTGGTCATTAGTCTCGAAAGACAAAAAGATAAGGGAAGCGACTTAGCATTAGTACCAGTCTTTGAAAACTGACATTTTCACTTTGCATAGAGTCAGATAGATCGGAATCCGCGAATCTAATCCACATGATGTATAATTCAATTAGAGATGATCAAATATCCACCTGCACAACAGCCTGAAGCTACATGCATGTCGCCCCAGATTGTACTGATTATAAATACATGTACACCTTTACTCCACACGGGCTGTCAGCCAGCAGCAGAGGGCCCTGCGGGCAGCAAGATGAAGCAGAGAGTTGTAGTGACTGGAGCAGTCTTACAGTACTGTTGATTTACGCTGACAGGAGCTGGCCTCAGGACCACATGCCCCGATAAAGACCTCTCTGCTTCATAAGCGGACAGTGTCGCCAGGACCTCTGTATGCCTTACCCCATTCCTCTAGTCTCTCTGACGTAACGCCTCCCGCGTGTGAATTAGGCAATATAACCAGCGGCACAACGTCAAAAGATCTCTTCTAGAAGCAGGTGTGATCTTTTTAGCAAGACCCGTGTGCCAAAGAATTTACATACAAGATGCTGTCTGAGACTTCAAACCCCCGCCAGGATGTTCCTTAAGCCACCCAATCATACCGACAGATAACACTATTATAATGAGCAATAAGACAGAATCCTTTGCATTTAATTTTGTCACGGTGATCAAGATAAGCTCGAAAATCTAGTGGCGTTTTCTTCGAGTAATTTCTTAAGCCTTCACACAATTTCTATAAAAATCTGTTAAGAATTGTTTGCATAAATGTGCTGATAGTCCAACGGGGGGTAAAGTATAATACCTCTCGGCAACTGATTAAGATATAATAAAAAGAGCCATCTGCCGTGTTGGGTACCAGAAAGCACATCGAATTTTGATAACACTATCATTTAACAAAAAAAAAAAGACGCATATTATTTTTAAAATCTTTGTCACGTAGTTCGATGATTCGATTAGAAAACTTGCCAACACTGTTTTATATTTTATTTAGTTCATCGTATGATAACAAAATTACTTTCGGTATGTATCTGTTGCACGTATTATCATTTAATTTTCAAATCTACTCTCATAGGAACATTGCAACAAGAGCATCTTTGGCAAAGGCATCGAGAGGAGTTTTATTTATTTCTGGTCAAAATAATTTTTCACAAATTTTGTCACTTCAGTATGTATTTTGTCCAGAAGTGTAACTATTGGCTGATGATTTATTATTTGAAGGAGGATAGACTCAACTGCCAATCTGTATTTGTCTCTGTATTTATTTACCCATCTAAACTTGACACGTGCATATTTTCACATTTCATGGAAATTAAAGAATATAAACATTGTCTTGTGCTAAGTGTTGTCAACTGATTAAGGAAGAACTTATTTATTAACATTTTTTGGCATAAACACATAATTGTTAATAAGTTATATTTGACTTCTATAAATGTATTTTTTTCAACATTTAAATCCGTAAATGATTTATTATTTTCATCAGTCAAGCTCACCTACAATGCCAATAGCATTGGACCTATACTACAAACACAGTACATAAAATAACCGAGCCGACCAGTGTTTTCTCGTCTGACACGAGCATCAATACCATTTATCCCTTGGAGGTTTTACCGCCAATCTCTAACTGATTAACCTCCAGGACTAGCTAGCTACAGGGGCGGTATCCTTGCACACTCACCATGGCAGCCTTGGACGACCGTGGGTGGTCCAAGATCATCCAGATATTGAGTCGATAACGAGGCCAGCCCGTCAACCCCTCCACGGCGTGGATTTGTTCCTGTTCACGCTCGACGCTACGATTAAAGGAAGCTAAGATCTTCTGGTTGTCAAGGAAAGAGCTGTAATCTACCCAGCAACAAGTTTCTATCCCCGAGTCGTCCACACCCCAGAAAGCCAGCTCCCGCTTCACCACAGCGCCGCACACGTCCAGTGGCATGTGGAGCTCACCTGGATATAAAACAACATCAGATCATGAATCATATAGTTCTATAGTTCAGGACTGTTTAATCACATGCAGCGCCGCACACGTCCAGCGGCACGTGGAGCTCAACTGGATATAAAACAATATCAGTCCATGAATCACATGGTTCCATAGTTCAAGACTGCTTAATTGCATGCAGCACCGCACACGTCCAGCGGCACGTGGAGCTCACCCGGATATAAAACAACATCGGTCCATAAATCACATAGTTCTATAGTTCGGGACTGCTTAATCACAGCGCCGCACACGTCCAGTGGCATGTGGAGATCACCTGGATATAAACAACATCAGTCCATGAATCACATTATTCTATAGTTCAGGACTGCTTAATCACAGCGCCGCACACGTCCAGTGGCATGTGGAGATCACCTGGATATAAAACAACATCAGTCCATGAATCACATCATTCTATAGTTCAGGACTGCTTAATCACAGCGCCGCACATGCACGTCCAGTGGCATGTGGAGATCATTTGGATATAAAACAACATCAGTCCATGAATCACATAATTCTATAGTTCAGGACTGCTTAATCACACCTGTCTAGCGGCATGTGAAGCTCACCTTTATATATGAGATCATCAGTCCATGAATTACATAGTTCTACAGCTATATATATGGACTTCACCACACCTGTCCAGCGCTGATATAGAAGAGAACGGAAAAGAGCGCGTCAGTGATAAGGAACAGATTTGAGGGGGCACAGGGGGGCACCCTCTTATTCAACCCAAAATATGGAAAATAGAATAATATACCCTTAAAACCGAAATGCAGGATTTGCGCCGTTTTCTTATTTACTTCTGCATGAGCCACTTATGTTTAAAGTCTACTAGCACTCCTAGCCTACTTGTTTGCCTGTGCTATGGTTTTGAGCCCCCTCTTTTTTTCTGAGTTTCTGTATCCGCCCATGATGTTGTTGTAGGACAGTACCTGATGCGATAGATAGCGGACGGTTAATGGTTACACTGACTTCCTTAGATTCCAATCACTAATGCACAGATAGAGGTTTATCGGTGGTCTTTTATGTTCATTGCCAAACAAAGTCGGTTTATTGGGTCAGGCTCATCACAGTCCCCTAAAGTGAGATAATCACAAATATTCTCTGTAAAAAATGAAGCAAGCCCGTGCAAGAGTACAATAGTTCAGTATGAACAGTACAGTCAATCAGTATGAATGTAATTTCGGCAAAATGAATGTATAAAATGCTTCAAATCTTACCGCCCCGCTGGAAAACTGACATACAAGTCTCTTAATTCTATAGACGTTTTGTTTTGATCGGTCAACTCCAAAAATAAGCTTCCCCTTTATCTTTGGGCAAACCCTTATTGAGTACATTCAGATCTCAGGAAGCATATTATTTATAGTGAAGAACAGTACTTATACAATTAGTCAGGTAATGATGTATGCTTTAAGATGATATAAAAAGAAGAAAATCTAGGAGAAAATGAGTTTTCAGTCACAAAAAAAGAACTGCTTTAATGATTAAATCTGATAAAGACATCGAGATAAAACCGAAGGCAACAAGGTTACCATTCAAGACTCTAACAATTATAATCTGTAAAATGATTTTTCACATAAACGCATATAACCTGTGAAAAGCTGGCAGGCAACAAAGGTGAGGGGAATTAGGGAGAAGCCATATACATTGCATAAATAAGCATTTCACACGGGATCTTATTACGACAAGTGAAAGTGGGGAAGCAGCTGCATAGACAGGTACATGTATACTTAGTATATGTAATCAGAAAGCCTGCCTTTTCTTGTCGCTACAGGGGTAAGACCCAAACAAATTCTGATGAACATAACGTATGAGCCGAGGTATGAAATGTTAGGTCTTGTTCCCCTCCTGAACATAGGAAACGACATTTGGTGTCGGTGCATGACCCATTTACGCAAAAATGCGCAAATGATAAATAACTCCTCAGCTCCCCACGGACAACCATTTGTGCTTTTTAGTAGTTATGTTGTTCTCCTTCAGTACTAAATCAACCGTTCAGGCGGCAGTAATATGACTAAATCAGCTATAAATACGGTTCATCCCTCACTAATCGGGAGGTCTGATGGCGAAGCCAGACCGAGGCCTATTTTAACATTATGACAAACTTGCGTGGGAAAGCGAGAATAAATGGACCTTTCTGTAAAGCAGGTTACGCCAGGCACCCGACAATATCAGTTTTCTTGCTGTGTTTCTAAACTCTTTAATGCGCCTCCTGGACCGCCGATCAGTTTTGGGGACAGGGAACCAATCAATAATTCCCGTTGTCTGGTGACAGCGCCAATTCTAAGCATTGTGTATTGAATCCGCTTGGGGTCAAGTAGAACGTTTGTGTTGTATCACTCAGATATATGTAATGGAGTATTCGCGTGGTTCCCGTGATCTCCCAGACAAAACCTGCCAATAAAGCACTTTTGTTGTTAACGACGTTAACACATTTTTGTATGAATGTGAATAAATATATGTCACACTGTGAACCCGTTCAAAACAAGTCAATGGTCTATAAAAGAAAGCCACCAGTCTACGTCCTGCTGCGTCTTTGTTAATTCTTGTTTAACATCAAATGTCTTTTATTAATAAAATGTCAAATGGCGCAACTTCTTACGGTGCACAGATCTATCACCACAGACATTATTTCAAAATCATATAGACTACATAAAGAAAGCCACACATGTTTTGCTTTGAAATATATTTGTTTAAATTATTATATTCGGCTATTACTGGTTTTTTTTTATTTTATTTTCAGTAAATTCAGCTTTTTCTCCTGGCAAACTATTTCTAAGCGTGATCATAATGCCGCAACTGTAAAGTTCCATGGTATGCAGGTGAAAGAAATGTATGTGATCGACGATTTACGGTAGAGATCATTCAACTAAAAATCATTTAGGGTTTTACTAGAAACAAACATGATGTTTAGAAGAAATGTTTCTCAGACTATTTTTCTCAAACGATAGCATAATAATAATGTGTTACTGGAACAAAGCCAGTCAAATAAATGATACTCACCGGTTCTGTAATAATCCATGACTGTGTTAAACACGCCAGGATGTCTGTCGAAGAAATATTCGTTCCCTCGACCAAGCCGATGTTTCCTGGCAATCACGCTCAGACGAGTGTTGGGCTTGCTCTTCAACGTAGACAGCAAAGTTTCGTGACGTATACCACCAACATTGAGGATGATGCGCTCTTCCTCTGATGCGGTGGTACCCGTGCTCACGGTGTCCAGGTTGGGATTCACGTGAAGGTGGGAGCGCGATTTGCGCATTTCCTCCATCTTGCCGGTCTCCTCTGTAACGACAAAGACAGATACTAATACTTGGTCAGGGACGGATCTTTAACTGGGGGGGGGGGGGGGGGGGTAGTGAATTTCACAGTTAGCAACGTGTTCCTTATATTTTACAGTTACAACCATCCCCTTTCTGAAGTGGTGCATTTTTTTAGTTTATTATTTTCGTCGTAATAGTCACCCCCCCCCCCCCACTCCTACCCGAATGTCCATCTAACCATAACTCAGGGCCGACATCTTATCGATAGTTCAATACTTGCCCACGATGGTAAGCATCACTTTAAGAAAACAATTGTTTTCATTGAGACGATTATAAACCTCTGAAATTTATACGGCTTATATTCATGAAGTTTTTTTTCAACTGAAACTTTACTGGGTATTTATATAACAGCATTAGTAATTTAACATTTTGTTATATTATTGTCTTAATACAGACCTTAGAGGTCATATACAGAATGACAGTGCAGTGCAAATCAACATAAAAAAGACTTAATATCTCGTGCCCTGTTTGACTCTTTCATTCTAAAGAAACTAGGTTGACAAAATCATATATATTTGCGGTGAAAACGATCATGTAGAAAGAATAAAAAGCTATATGACTTTTTCTCACCCTTACGCCAGAGAGTCCGTTTCTACACAAAACTGACTTCTTCCAATTAGAAACTGTAGAAATTGTCACATTTTAAAATATAAAACTGTTACCTTTTACGGAAACATCTCCTAATTACTTTTTGCATGCACCTGCTCACAAAAGATTACTTATCAGTTCTGACCACAGTTCATACCACAAAAAAGTCCATGTTCATCTAATGTGCCTTAAAACAATGCTTATCCAACGTATTTGATTGGATAACATTAACCTCTTCATTATATTTATACCTACGCCGCTGGTACATGGTGTATTTAAAACCCCATAGTGCACTGTGGAGTTAGTTTGAATATCAATGCCCATAAACCCTTACCAGAGTCGGACTCCAGTTAGTCCGTTTCTGAGCAGCGTGACAACTCGCACATAGAACCTCATTTAAATAACAAATACCACGTGTTATGTAGCCGTCTATCCTGACAAGATGATTGTAGCATGCTTTGTCCAGATCCTTTTCTAGAGGCTGAGGCTGAAGTAATCGAACCACTTTTTTTTTTAAGTCACAAAAATATTTTAAAAATCATTTGAGTTAATGAAGTAATTTGGTAACCGGCACCATGGCTGCAATCGTCTGCCACTGGAGGCTGGGAGAGTCACAAAGCGCGACTCGTAACACAATAGCCACTAAAGTTTATCTACCTTTCATCTGTTAACTGCAGTTGATAGTACAGTAAGTGCGGTTTCAGATTACGATGCAGAAAACAATTCAACGGGGCACAGTACTTTTCCTGTTATGAGATGTAGTTATCAAATATTCAGCTGTTAACTCTGTGTTATTGCTTTAACCTCAGATAGACCATCGAGAAGTGTTCGACATCCGTCCGTAGTTATTCTAGAGTCCACAGCCGCTTGCATGATCCAAGACCACGTGACCTCATGTAGGATAACACTGTGGTTGTGAACCCACGCAATCAGCAACGTTAAGCTAGTATCGATTCAGATTAGTTCCAGCTGATTGGACGAAGGTTTGACGTAAAATGAAAGCCACAGAAACCCCCTTCCCCCCGGTGACCAAACGCAGACTGCGTCGGGGGATAAGCATCAGCAGGCATCACCATATAATCTTTAATAGTTCTAGATTAAAAGAGAACATAACTTCCTGTATGTCTCCGAAAATAACTGATTATGGATCTGAGTTAACATGAAAATCTCAGAAACAAATGTTGAAGAAATAAAGGGAAAACGCGTAGACAAACTAAATGATATTTCGGGCAACATGGCCAAATTTATAATCAGTGGCGTCAGTTTATCTTCCAGGGTGGGAGGATGACTGGCACACACACACACACACACACACACGTATGAATTTGTGTATATATATATACACGTTTTCAGCGTCTGTATGAGACATTTCAATTATATATATACTTAATCACATTTCAAATATATTACAATTAAGTATAGGGTTTCACAAAATAAGGTATATTTATGTTTCTAGTATAAGTTAATGTTAAACCAGGTTTCGATATCATATTTCATAGCAAACTCGGAAATGGAACTAATTGAAATTTATTAATATATTTCCTTTGCATTATTTAAACAGTATTCTCTGAAGAGTGGGGGGGGGGGGGGAAGATGATTACATTAGCCACCCTCCCCCCTTGCCAAAAAGTGGTGAGGTATACATACCCCCTATCCCCCTATATTGACGCCCCTGTTTACAATGCATATTTACAGCTAACTGGATCTTGAAGAATTCATATCATCTCAGGTCATTTGTTTGATTTTATGTATTTGTATATTTGTGGTAGAACTTTCATTATGGCTTTGAATGTTCGTGTTACACTCACTTCTATTTACAAAGAATTTCTGTTCAGCATGACGCATTATATACCGTGTGTACAACGTTCATAAATGACGGATAAGAAGACAGACAGACGGACGAATAAAGGACAGTAGGTTTATAAACTTATTCAGCAGAGGCAAGTCATTAAGATATAATTTCTATACCACTACAGAAAACCAAAATTCTTATATCTATTAATTTATTTTGAAAGTGATATCAAAGTTATGTCGTATATAAGATTAAATTTGCCATTCAAGATTCACTGATTTTCTTTTTTACTCTATATATTTGTCAATATTGCCACTTAAGGCTGAAGGTTATCGAAATCTTCAATTAATATGTCAGCTAAAATGGAAATAATCGATACCCCCATCTCCATCTGCCATAAAGCAGCGGCTAATATCAGTTTATTATTGAGAGATAAAATCGATAAAAGAAATATTAAACCTGCGGTCAGGCTTGTTCGCATATTATTCCTTCCTTATAAGCTTGGTTACTTTCTTAAAGTGGAAAATGAAGAAAAAGTCGATATAAACCTTTTTGCATAATTGGAATTTATTTATGTTGTATTTATTTTGTCAGCAGTGGAACCACGATTCTAACTGCAGAATATGTTTTGGAGACTCGCCAGCAAATCTCACCCAGCTATAATGATATATATGAGTTTTGCCCTAAGCATATCGATTTACTATTTGTTTTCTTGGTTTTAATTTCACTGTCAGTTAAATGTCACAGAAAACGAGGAAGGGCGGCTACTGCGCTTCTAGCTTTGCTCTCTAGTACATATCTTATCTCCACGCGATCGTGATTATCATATCACCTAGATCTAAATGATATTAATGTGTAATACCGGGTATACAATCTTTTTATTAAACTAGTTTTAGTGTAAAATAGTTTATTACATTGGAATCTAAAATGAATAAAATGACCGTAAAATTATAACTTTTAATGGTTAAAATATCATATCCTGCGAAAAGCACGTCATAACTAAAAGATAAACTGTCAAATGGAAATGTTTTCGTTTATGTATGTAATTGACTGATCATTATTTCATCTCTATTTCTCTGTCTGTCTGTCTGTCTGTCTGTCTCTCTCTATATATATATATGTGTGTGTGTGTGTGTAGTATATAGTAGTTGTCACACCAGGGTTGCGGGATGGACATACTCTCAAGTCTCAAGCATGCACACAGAATTACTTTACACGTTTTAATCTTAAAAATGAGAGAAATAAATGAACCGACAGTTCAAATGTTGCCTGCCAAGTCATATATACAATTAAAACGGCAACACGAATGTATAGTGTGAAGACGTTCGGCATACAGAATTATAAAGAAGTACAGAATATACAGTACAGATTTTACAGTTAACTCTCGCCAACACATTGTGCTGCTTTTTCACCAATATTTACATAAATGAAAATACTGATCGGACTACCACAGTAGTCTACCTTACGGACCACATTTTCATTAGTTTTTTTAATATTATAGACGAACACATTTGGCCTTAGAATAGTTTACCTTTTAGACCACATTAAGTAAATAAGAGTGTATAATGGTTACTATGACGATTTAATAAATGATATACTTGACTGTAATAGCTTTGACACACTCATTCAAGCTCGAAATACACTGAAAATTACGTACCTGGAAAATGAGAGAGAAATACATGAATTTTCCAGTTCCTGCCAAGTGACGTAAATTATCAAACTTGGCGGCAAAAGCAGGTATACACTATTTACATGCAAATGAACAATATTACTATAAATTTTACTTAAGTTTAATGTGCTACAAAATCCTGTGAGAACTGGGCAGTGTTTCCGATATTAACATAACGCTTACTATTACATCATATATATTATTATACCTTGTTACTTCGTACAAATCATAATTTGGCGAAAATTAATTGCACGGTCAAAGGTTACAACCCAGGTGCTTTAAACCGAGAAAGATTACAATGTTGGCGCCCTGCTTTCTGACTAATATTAACACAGTGTGCAAATTCCTGTACACGGATCACAACAATTAAATAACAACCGCAACTGTCTGCTTATATCCGGTCACATATATATATGTGTGTGTGTGTGTGTGTGTATCTGATAATAAGTCACGGCTTAGTAAACCAACTAATACACTGTCTATTCAACGAATCCTCTCCTTTCTTCTACCAATCGATGGATATTGAAAGAACGAGAGTTATTATATATATTTTTTTGGTTATAAAGGAGTTTCAAATACATCACATACCTTGATTGTATTGCTATGGACATAGTAAGTTTAAAAGCACGTTGCTTATTGTCGCCAGCGTTGTCCCTCTGTCTCGATTGATCACATATTTAACTGGTATTTTTAGGTAACTATAAAAAGATTGCCACATCTAGATGAAGATATAGAAACTAGGATGAAATATGGGCTTTTCTCTGCGTATTTGGCAGTCCGGTAGCTGCATCGATTTTAGGTGATGTGGCGTGAATCCCTGTTAAAATGATGCAGGTTCATATCGCAGCAGGGCCCACGTTTTGTTTGGGAACATCTCCGGGAAGTGATGCGATCTCACATGTCCAACGTGGGACGAGTTTTTTTCATTCTTAGCTCTGTAACCCAAGACCAGTTCTACCCCCTATAGAATCAATATGTGATACCTCTGGCATTTATCTTTTAATTATTTGGTTTCTCCGTGGTATGTTATGCGTAGGTGGAATCACAAATAATGTGTTAAGAAGATGTACGCATATACCCGCGTCATAGTCTTTTTTAATGTAATTAAATACTATTTAAGTGGTAAATAGGACAAAAAGCAATGTGGACCGGACGATGCCGGTTATATCGAGTTCTTAAACAATCATTTTGATCGCGTACCAGCTGCCACGGCACCTGGGTATGTTTTATGAAGAATTAACGTCAAACCAGGGGCTTTTCATGGAGACAATAATAAACGGCAGATCGCCCACAAATGACTTCCATCGACGCTTCATTTCCTTAGAGCTGAAGTACCCGAAATTTTCGCAATGTCAAGGAACTGGACGTATATTGGATAAAGTATTGGTTTCTTTTTTTGGTGGCTATATTAAGGTCTACTCACGTAATTCTTTATATTATACTTATAATATATATATATATATATATATATATATATATATATATATATATATATATGATTGAATGACTTAATATTATTCGACTAACTGAAATACTCTGAAGCATTTCAGATTCCGTCACATACTAAAGGTTTCTTGTTCCTGACATATGATGATATGAACCGACTACATTTTATTTATTGAAAGTTATAAATGTGGGGGTAGAACGTAGTAAAGGCGTTGGATCTCGGAGCTGAAGATCCCCGGTTAGAACCGCCGGTGCCCGAATGGCATTATGGTGAAATCTCGTCACAGAACCCTTAGAGATTCGCTCTAATGTCTTAACAACAGGTTATGAGTTCTGGACTATTCCTAGCCCTTGCATATAAATTATGATATCCGGAAGGCGTAATAATAACACATTATCTATCGTATTGTTACCGTCATCCTCGAGCAACAGAGAGCGCCACCTACAGGCTATAGACGTGTCCTTTAAAAAGCAATAAATGTGATTCCGGATGGTAAGTCTCAGATAATATACCATGAAAAAGTTGACAATAACATTAAATGTCAATATTATCGACATGGAAATCAATTGAGGTGTTAAATCTTATAATAGAATGATGTTCAATCTTGATGATATATTTGTTCGAAAGGAAGTTACTTTGCTTCGAATACACTTGCCTTGTAAAAAAAGAACCATACATTTAATAACTACCTGTCCGGCCTATATGTCGAGAAATATGTGAATATTTACACAAATGTCCTTGATCGCAAATGAATGCTCTACAATGTTTAGATATTCTTCCATAAAAATATTGCACTGTGAGAGAGATATAATAAGACGATGTACATACTTTTATTTTTTTGTTATTATTAATTTTGCAGATACAATTGTGCATGATGACGTATCATATATGGTGGCGATGTATTGTATTGCCATACAGAATTTTATTTATTTTATCATCAAATAAGTTGGTTGAATTATAAACCTGGAGAGAAAAAAAAGACTCTACATAACACAAGAACAACTGCTTAAACATCAGCTGATATTGGTAAAAACAATTTTTTTAACTAAAACCACTCCCTTTCTTTTTGCTGGTAAACGGGAAATGAGAATAATTCTAAATGATTCTTACTTTAAGTACAGTAACATCGTGTGCAATATTTGGTTCAATTTTCTAAATTTTGTTATGCCTTCCATCTCAGTCAGATTCAGTGAAAGCCGATTTTCGAAGCTTTGGGGGCTTCTCGGAAAAGCAAACTTTATGGAATTTTCCCCGACGGACTTCACCCAGACACTGGTGATAACAATTATAGGCGTCAAGGAAACATAAACAAGTCTTCCCTCTCGGTATAGTCATTAATGTATAACGGATGTTACAGCACTATCCTTATTGGTTCGCCAGTGGCCCCTAACGAGATTCTTCCAAAGCAAGGTTTGTTTTTCTTGGACTGTTTGATCAAGAGGCAAATGTGAAACGCGATGACAACTAGAATCTAAAAAAAAGCATTGATACAATCAACTGTTTATCTATTACTGAACCGAAATGATGGCTAGATTAAATGACTTGATGAATATTGCATTAAAATAACATGTTTTTGCGGGGAATAATCCACGGAGAAAAAATGCCATCTATCAAGTGAGATATGGAAGGAAAAGTTCATACGTAGCTTCTCCAATATGGATATTGTATCACCACGACCTATGCCATTATCAAGAGATGGATAATAAAACCGTCACGGCAAGTGGAAGTCAACACCTGCAGTGCTTGATTGTTCAGGGAAAAGGTTAACACAATATAAACCCATTCACGAGAAGCACTAAACCAAACAAGACCACAATTGCCCGGTACACACCTCCACTCAGTATATTTATAAATGACAAATGTATGGATTATTACATGACACAACGCCATAACTGATTTACGTCCAGTTATACATCCAAGTAGAGTAAATACCATAATAATCGTGTTTGTCTATGCTGGCATACACATTCTTTAATTGCGATGATAGCTCAATGTTTAACACCCATGTTTGTCGACCAACATCAATACTGAATGCTTAGCTTTCCATGGGCATATCGGGAAAAAGGAAAAATGCTTTCCGCAAAATATATGGAAGCCAGTAAAATCAAGGATTATGACTAGATGTCAACAGAAGTACATGAAACACAGCCACATTTGTGTTCAAATGGAGACATTTATCTAAATGTATAGCTGAAAACATAATACATTCAGAGCTAGGGTTGAAAGTGGAAGTCGCAGCAAAATCCAACCATCCGGTCTTGGTAAAAGCTGCTTATTGACCGACAGACATGGATAATAAGGTTATACCTAAGGCTAATTTGACTGAAATCCTTCATGCAATTGCATGGAAAGAACTTTTTTCAGACCAGTGTATATAAGGTCGCCGAGAGAAGGGGAGAAACCACATGTTAGGTAAATAATTCCGGACAATGGTGACCAGGTTTGGATATTGAAGTTCCATATTACTAAATTATGTAATAGCATGGTCGTATAAAAAGTTATATTATAAAAAATGTACTATTTTAAAAATCGCTGTTAATGTTTCTTAAATCAAGAGAGAGAGACATTAAAACTAAAAGAAATCGGAAAAAAAGTTCGCTTAAAAAGTATGGAATATAGCTGCTAACCAGCGATATATTCAGATTCAATTAGCAAAATCATAAGTAATTCGGCAAGTCATGTCTACAGACGATAGGAAATAAGATTTCTTTGTATATGGCCGTTCTGTATATAGGATGTCGCGGGAAATGTTTTCTTGCTACAGAATAACCTCTGGGATAATTGGGGCTCGCGATGTTGTTTGTTATTACACACGCATTAATGGATTCAATTGAATTCAGATATATTCCGATATAAAAGAGAAGCGGAGGGAGAGGGCCTGGTCGTAGACCGTACTTTTTGTTCGCTCAGATTGCCAATTTCCTTCAGTTAATCGATACACCCGTAAGCTTTTGTCCACCCAGAGACGTTTTGATAATATGTTTTGGTACTTAATTATACCATGCAGATATTTAATTAACTTGCAATGGTTATCCAGTCCGTGATTTAAGCCATATGTGGACGCGGGTCAGGGTCTAATGATTCTTCTGGCACTTTAAATAGATAACCTATGGCTTATTTACGACCTCGTGACCTCAGAAGGCTTACTTTATCATACATTATCATAAATTATCATAAAATCATCGCGTACCGAAGATGTTCTGTTCAGGGCATATCTCACCATGCATTTATGTAAAGTAAGCATCGTAATCCCCGTGTCCAACGGTTGTCCGGCGGAAATTAAATTTGGGGCCATTCCGCATTCATGCTGAAGATATCTGGTTCTATATATAAATTAAACGACAGTAAAGTAGTGATGCCGATAATCATCAACATTATCGTGATTGTTAGATTGTTATCGTTTAACGCTTTTCATTACATAACCACTACTGTTCTTATCATCATCATCATCATCATAACTATATATGAGAAGTAGTTGTGTTGCAATGTTAGTAGCAGTCAAGTTAGTTTAGTTTATAGACCCTTCGTAAGCAGCCAGGTGGCCGAGTGGAAATGGTGTCTTTATCAATTAAACAGCTTCATTCATTAACCAGTTTGATGCACATTGCTATCAACAACTGCCAGCCGAAGTTCAGCCGGTTCGAGAAGCTGGTGAGGCTGGGGATTAAACACAGACCCTATTCCAGCTGACAAGCAGGCCGAGGATGGAATGGTTTGGTCCGTGCCAGCGCACTATCACTGTAGTCCAGACTGTCCGAGCCAGGTGGACCGACTATTGTTTATATCAGCAGGCGGTGCTACCAGTCAGGTCGTCCACACCACGGAGAAAAAAATAGAGCCCCCTCAAGACTGGTAACAGAAACTCAATGTATATGATGTTATTGCAGATCAACAAGATTTGTTGCAGTATTTTATTCCTAATGGGTGTAAAGAAAAGAACACTATTAAGGCAGAACGTAAAGCACAAGGCCTACATGTCAACTGGGGCCATGCATTTTCCTAAAACATAGCCAGTGGAAGGTATAAAAACTCGCCGGGGCCTGCCACACATAACAAACTGTTGGCCGACCGGTATTGGAGATTTCCATTTTCTGCTAGGTGATGTAGTGCTACAGAATTGGGTATAGGATTTACTTTGAGGCATGCCGGGGGCATGAGTAAGGATATTATCGCAGAGCCACACGGGACATCTTGGGTTCACGATGTCCGTGGCGTTTTCCTCATTACGTCTTGTGTCACCAAATTGATTCTGTGCCCGGACGCAGGCACCCGGGATGTAACGCGTCCTGCTTTATATCAAGTCTTACCATAAGTTGTTTTTTATGACACCAGTGAAGCCTGTCGTTTTACTGCCACAATCTCTCCAAACGGGGCCGTGTTAACAATATAAACTCACATTTTACAATAATTTTCTCAATTTTACCAGAAATCAAACCCTTCAAGACCAACAGGCAATTTATTCAACTGGACATAAACAATCTAATTACACTTTAGAATTTCTTACTTCTCACATACGAATTGACAAGAGAGTAAAAGAAATAATTTAAAATATTGTCTTACACAAGCGCTTAGTTTTCTTCGATCACCAGATGCATGCTGGTAGCAAGAATCTCAACAGTTCATCTACATGGGTCCTCTTTATTTAAAATATAAGGAATTTATGTACAAATTTTCTTTACTGTTATCTTGTGGCGCTGTGCTCGTGGCAAAAATCATAGGCTGTTTACCTTGAAGACCTGGTCAGTGATGGTTTACATTGATATTTGACTGGTTTCTATCGTTGGACGTATAAAGAATAGGAACACATGAAAGATTAATTAAATGTACGTTGCAAGGAAACTGTCCCTGAAGAAGGAAACAGAAATATGCATACATCGTAAGTAGCAGATGCGGACCAAAACGGGACTCCATGCAGTGGGTCCGTATTCCATTTTCAGCCACCGCAACCTTTTTTCATCGTATCAGACAAATTTTGAGGCCTGAAACCCCCGCAACCATCCCACCCCACCCCAGCCCTTTTTTCTGAAATTGGGACCTTGAATTAAGTTTTGTTATTAATCCTCCTGGGTTGAACTCTCCATTTCATAAAGCGAGAAACATATGCTTTTCTCTTTTACTGACAACGCACGTGGGTCAGATCCCTCATTGAAAGCAAGCGTTATTCATATGAACAATAGTCCTTTGTGTTAGCGGTTGAGTGACCACGATGCACGCATTCCGGTGATTGCCGAAGGCAGTTCGGCTGTGCTCGGTAAAAAAACCCCCGGAAAAATCACTCAAATTATATGTACATTAAAAATTATTTATTTTCATATCGCTTATGTCACTGAGGGGATATTAACCATTAAAATGATGTATGGCACAGTATTGTATACACAACGCGGTTTAAGAGAACATTGCGAACAAACGTGAACCTAATTCTTTTTATAAGTATTAGAAGATAAAATACATCTGAAGACCATAACTGCGGTCAATTCACGGGCTGAATTATGTAATATGTTATTTTAGGTACATTCACACAAATAAAAAGATGAAGGCAATTCAGTAAAGCCGTCCTCCTGTCTACCGATTTTTCCGGCCGACTTTTCTTCGGTAGATCGGTAGATGTGAGGGTGCTGTCGGCCGGATTTTGTTTTGTCCGACAGGAGAAATTGGCTGCAAAAATCCTCGACAAAGTCAAGGATTTTTTCGGCCGATTTCTATCCGACTGGAAAATGCGGTAGATGTGATGACGGAACCTTAAAAATCTTCTGATTCACAAACTACCTTTCCTTTCCTTTTGATGTAACATTTCTGACGCCAATAATAATCCTCGAGACGAAATCAGAAGTGACCAAAATGACTGGAAAAATTTGGTGATCTGCAGGAAAAACCGGTAGGCCTAGGTGTGCGGGCACTCACCGGCCGGCGGGACTTGTAGATTTTTCCAACCGGTTAAAAAAAATCGGCCGGCAAAAAAATCGGTAGTTGGGAGGCCGGGTTAAGGCTTTTTGTTATCATTTAACAAGTATAAGTTCATATTATAACATACTATAACAGTTACTATTGGTGATATCGTTTCTGAGTTCAATCTGTACGGTACAATTGGGTAAACAGAGGCAGTTTAACCATCATTATCATTATCACTGAACACTGGATTCCAGGACCGTCATTGATTAAAAAACTTTCACTTTTTGGGGCTAAAGGGGAGAACTATTATGATGCATCCTACATGGTAATACAGATATATTTATAGAATTACATGCATTTCAAAGAAAGGGTTACATGTACTGAATAGTAAGCATGTGATTTTGAGAGGATAAATTGCCTTCGACATAATCACGGATAGAGCTGCCGAAACCATTCATGTCGACTGATACATTTAACAAAACAACATACTGTTTGCCATAACCATTTCCACGAGAGGAAAAATGTTCCACTTCAGACAACCCCTCGTAAATTATATATATCCCACAATGCCTCGGTTAGTCCCAGGATGGTCGGCTTTGTCTGGGTAGCCGAAACTATTAGATTGGTAAGTGCTTTGATACCGCCTGGGAAATAAAAACAAAAGGTCACTACACAATGACGTGCTCGGTAGAATCATAAAAATCTGTGGTCATTCCGCCTGTGACCCATTCCCAAAAGATTCACGGCTTCCAGATTCTGTTTTAAACTGAACGTAAACAAAACTTGCATGAAAACACATGGGTTTACGTAAGGCTGCAACATAGCAGTCCTGTCCCTTCTACTATGGCAGATAAACATACACCTTCAAACAAACATTTTATTCAAATGTGGACATAAGATTCGACCAGTGTCTGAGACATTTAATAAGATTTTATCCCCATGACATTCTAAGAACTATTTAAAGCTTATTTGAAACATTATATACATTTCCATTGGTCAGTCGTATGCCTTTGATATACAGGGGTGCAGCCAGGGGAGGGCGCATGAGGTCATGCCCCCCCCCCCCCCCCACCTTCTCTTTGACATGAAGAGAAAGATATTAAAAGGTAAAACAAATGTGAAAAAATAGACCTCATATACTTAAAAGTTAGATATCCTTAATCACATTGATATCGTTACAAATAAAGAATTAAACACCTGAATGTATCCCTACGAAACATACCTCTAACTTATGTTTAAGCTCACATGCTGTATTTTCCTTAACAAATGAAATGTAGTATTGAACTAAGGGAGGCAGACCTGGAGATATTTACTTGTATATATAAACCACATGACATTGTCCTTGGTCTGGGACAATCATTGGTATGGAAGAGCTTTCAGATTCAAAGAAAAAGGGAATCCCTGCGAAACACGCTCTGTCCAGCCGGCCCAGTTCGCCGCTGTCCGACTCGGGGTCTATATATCAACAAGCTATTACCTGGCTGGGTATCCCGCATTCCGGACACCGGCCAATGGAACCTGTGGGACACACTGCCGTCTGAGCAAACGTTGCACAATATCAGAGAGCATGTTATATACCATGACCTTTAAG
This sequence comes from Sipunculus nudus, assembly GCA_026874595.1. Classification (NCBI taxonomy): domain Eukaryota; kingdom Metazoa; phylum Annelida; class Sipuncula; order Golfingiida; family Sipunculidae; genus Sipunculus; species Sipunculus nudus. Next base: position 53,897,807 of record CM049309.1, read on the forward strand.
TTTTAAATTAGTCAAATTATGTATTTAAGGTGAAGTTTAAGAGGTAAATCTTCATCTGTGCATCTGTTTCTGGTTTCATTTTTATCGTTTTTTGCTTAAAATATATTTTCCATTTCAAAATACTCTTTAGATATTTACATGATCATCGTAGTTGCATTCTTGGTAAGACTTAACTTTTGCAAATATATTTATATTCTCATCTTGTATAATCACATGTTCCCGAATCATCTATCACCACATATATCACCAATTATTTATTATACATATATATCACCAATTATATATTACACGTATTATATAAAATAAACTGTTTACATGTTGTCTTCTCTTACTCTTTAAATTATTGAGTGACACCTGTCTAATCGGACCCGTTAGAAAAAAGTTGGAAATCCTGTCCTTAAAAACTAGGTTTCCTTTTTGGGCAGGTTCTCCTTTATCTTGGTAGAAATAATATTTAATAGTAAAAATGAACTGCGGATAATGTGGTTGATTACAAGACGGATCCATGAAATATATAAGTATATTATCCTAACAACATTTAAACATACGCAGCTTTTAAGGAAAAGTTATATTTTTGTATACAATATATATATATATATATTGTCTTATTTTGTAAATCAGGAGTTTCATTTCAGTTCAGCAAAAGGTTGTCCAAATTTAAAAAAAAAAAATCAAAGGTTATATATTATTATATATTATTATATATCCTATATATACGAATCATGAGAACGGGCAGGGTGATATATGATTCTATTTTATTTTATTTTTGCTGAGATGAATACACTTTAAAACTTTTAAATGTCAGACTAACCTTATCTATATCCCTTGGTTAGCCACCAGAATAATTCTCTTTATAAGCTTGGTTGTACAGAACTATTCATGTTTCTATGTAAAACGATTTGTTTCTTCAGGCGGCAAAGGGAACATGGAAGCCTGTAACGGAATTGTGTACAAGGCCTTGACTATATATTTACCAAGCGGGGCATTCTGGTACAGCTGATATAATCTTTTTGTTTCGTTGGCACACACTTTGATAACAAAATGATAGATCCCTGTGAATGTCAAAACATTTGGATTTGGTGATTATGTGTAATACTATATACCGGTCTATTTAATAAACCTAAATACACAACCTAACTATCCATCTCGTTGATATTTCAAAGCATAAACATGAAGTACACACATTGTTCGATGAAAATCCTGTAAAACACCAAAGTGATGTATTGCACATCGATCTCGTGTGTTAGAGGTGTTTATGTGTGGTCGAGAGAGAGAGAAAGAGAGAGAGAGAAACAGCCACTGTAGCTGATTGATGTATGGTAATTTTACAATATGTATTGTATAGTAGATGATATATTGAGCCTAACTGGAAACTGCTCACTTACGTCCATCCATCGTGAGTGCTATGTTAGGGAGTGATCTATCAGATGTTGTCATGGTCGTATTACTTGTCTTAGATCGAGAGGTTCCATATCCTGTCAGAGCCCGCCCGATGCCAAAACTACTATTTATTCTGGATGTCCGCCCAGAGGAAGAATAGGTGTAACTAAATTCTTACGTGAATTTTCTTTCACAAACAGTTACTTTACCCTCAACAGAAATTATCATCAAGGTATGTAAAATACGTTGTATCCTGGTGGAGGGGGGGGGGGGGGCAGGTAATGCCTCAGCAGAGCAAAGCATAGCGTGGGGGCGTATACCCTGAGGGGGGAGGGTGTGGAATTTAAAAAAAAATACATGCTATAAATTGGCATTTCTGTTTGTATTTTTACTTGTAAGATAATCTCTAATCCCTCTGATTAGGTGGCTTAACTTAATTAAGGGTAACTGAGAGATAGTCACCAGACAAAATGAACTTTCTTGCAAATACTGCAAACATATATATATATATATATATATATATATATATATATATATATATATGTGTGCTTAAGATTGCTTAGATCTCAGGGGCTACGACACTCGTATTACAACCTTAGTTACTTATTATATTGCATATTATAATTTGATTTATCATCATACATTATATAACTCATTAATTTTTTAAACTTTTTTTTGTCAGTGTTTCTAATGATTTGGCAATTGAAACCTATGTTATTAAATATGTATGATGATGCAGAAAGTCACATGATATTATGCCATGGGACATTTCACTATGATGCCCATCGCAAATCATCCGTTATCCCAGCGGATAAAGTGTTGTTACATCCACAAAAGCTTACTTATTGCGTATTACCCCACGAATCGGATCATTTGATCACTCCATTTATTAATATTCTCGTCTATTCACAGGAAGCATGTCCATGGAGTAATCATCGTTCTACGTGGGATGGCGCCTTTATGAAGGTTACCATCTCCGCTTTGGACTCGCGGTCAATGAGCCGGTGCCGGATGTGTTAAGTCACGTTGGACATTAATTAACCATGTTTAATCATATTTGCTCCAGCATTATAATTATATGTAGCTCTGCCAAATATCCTGTCACGAGGCTTATCTTGCTCTCCCACATTATATAATTACCAAAGGAATGTCTTGTTTACTCTTCCGTGCGGACATTCACCAGCATTTGCCCAACTTTCTCTTCTCTTCTGGTATGTCGGTCCTCTAACACAACGTTTCGTTCTTTTAAATGTTAAATTTGTCAAAGTTTGATTTGGGTCATTATTTTTGCCATACTCGATGCGTAACGTTCATGGTTCAGTATACATTATCTCTGTTTCATAAAACGTGTGTCGTATAATTTGATCTACAAATATGCGAATATCCTAGTAGCAACAAGACCATTGCTGCCGATTGTTTAGAAACAATAGCAACTGCAAGCCAAAGTCATGCGTACGTGTTTTAATAAACATTGCACGAAATGACTCCCGACTGACTATACCTGAATCTGCTAGTTTTCTACTCAAGGTTTAAGAAGGAGTGTAGTTGTTTACATAATCTCTGGTCTTCTCGTGCAGTATGGTAAGTAAACAAGCGGATAGACCCACCTCCAAGTGAGATCCAGCGATGACTCGTTCTCAACAAGGATTGATACCGTTTACTCGTATTTAGGGGTATTGTTTGTCTATACCAGCTTTCTGCTCGATCGTTTTTACCTGAGCATTACTCTGGCATATGTGAAGCTTTTGTCCAATATCTGTAAAGTGTAAAGGTTTCCCTATAACATACCTTCAGAACATATCTATCGCAAAAAGCAATAAACGAAATACTCATCCGAGCAATTTCAGATTAATGATAAAGAAATAGATATTTCAATATCATTTCAAGCAATCATGTTGTAGCCAGCGAAATAATTTTTTATAGGCTATAGTTTGTCCTCAGGTTATATTCTAGTGCAGTTGAATATTTCAAAATATACTTACACGTCTACTTGTCTTCTAATTCTTCTTGAACTTTGGACGTCCAAGTTCGCATTAACTGATCAATGTTACTGATCTACAGGGTAAGGGAAGAGCCTTTATTTAATAAATTATTTGGGATTAACTGGTTTGAATTATAAATGAATTGCCACTTTGAACAACAAGCTTATGGCATTTTAAAAGCCCAATTATATTTTCTAAAACAAAAGCACAATCAAGTGTTTAAAGAAAATATAGGTTTGAAGTTTTTGTTTTGGCAAGAACACATTTAAGTAAATTGTGTATGTCTTTACAAAGCAAGATGCTCAAAGCCGCGTTGGTTTGTGTTATTACGATTTTGTTGATGCGAATCCCATTATTCTTGACTAGAAGATAATATTTTCGTGCATCCGTCAATAAATTGTTCCCGGTAACACTGATGATAATATCCCATCAATAGTTTGCTAATGGGCATGACAATAGGTCTTCATTCTTTCAAAAGATAACTGGAAAATGTGTTCTTTAGAACCTTTATTCGATCGAATCACCAAAAAGCAATACTATGGACTCAATGGTTCGTTTGTGGCATTGGCTAAAGTTATGCTTCTTGTTGGCTCTAATGTGATCTTTATTTGTGGCCTGTTCCAACAGATGATTTCACAGGAATGGCGAACATTTATCAATAATCGATCAAGAAGGGCGTAAAACGGTCGCCGGGAGACCCAATGCCATTATTTTGTGATGGTATCGCTTTGTGAAGAGAATAACGCGTCTCCTTTTCTGTTGCTAATGTTACCAGTAGGAACAATAAATTGGCCGGTCCACTCGAGGACGATAAGACCCTTGCGTGGATAATTTTACGCACTGCATGAATTTCTTCATGTTCCGTGGCGCCTTGCCAAACTGTGCAATATTGAATATTACTTAGCTTCTTGCCTGCGGCGCTTTTGGGAAACGGCCAAATACACAACTGGGAGTGCCATATTGTCCGAACTCATATTATTCTTAATATTTCAATTTACTCTTCACTGAATTATGTTTACCCTACAAATATTCAGATATGATATTATAGTGTAAAGGATATCACGTGCTCGCTATATAATGACCATTGCTTTCGGGTAAATCGACATTTGATGAGCATAAACCTAGGGCAATCAGTTCAATTCGTCTGAAACTTTACTTCAGTATCGTCCAATATATCGCCCACAGAACGTCAAGCCATCTGTACACCATAATGCAAGCAATCTTTCTATAATACTTCAATTTAATTTCTATTTCAATCCCATTAATTCATTACATTACGTGCCACCTATTCGTTAGCAATTAAATAAATGTTGTTCAATCTCAACCAAAATAATTTTGAATTTAATTTTATCTTTTCTTGCCATAAACTTCACACTATTTCTTTAATACAACATGGAAATATGACTCATGACAACAGGAACTTGCTAGTCAGTGATATCCATAATAGATGATAAAAGCACATTATTTAATGTCAAGCATGTAGACGAGGAATCCTGCCTCGTCTTATGGTCATTACTTTTAAAGTTTTTGTAATAGATAAGATGAAGCCGCTACGTAAAATTACCACCGTCATGAGATCTGGCCAAATTTGTTAAAGAAATATTCGCGAAAAGGAAATATGTAAGCCTAAACCAATACGTATATAGAAACGTGCCTGTTAAACTATAATCGCAACATCAAGCTTCCATAGAGTTTCTTCGAAAGACCCTTGATTATATCAGGAACCTATGTCACTGAAAAGTTAAAAGAGTTCTAGAAGGAAACATTGTTCTAATTTGAATCACTGAGGTACTTTTCAGGACCTTTAAGAATATTTTTTAGAAAATCTGTACATACAGGTTACAGTTTAAGCCATGGTGTTCTGAAATGTTAATTTAATGGTTGTGTCAAGGAGATACGGATACTTTAGAATCTTGCTTCAAATGTATGAAAAAAACAGGTATTTCTTATACAGTGCTTATGGTGAATATATGTTTACCACCACAACTGATCTATAAAAACTATACGCAAAATATATGAATCGTAAAAGAGTCCTTTTCAGAAAATTAGTCCCTTAGCTGAGCTATAATTATGAACCAAGCCATGTAACATTGGTTTTTATTTATCCAAAGCCTTAAACCTCTAAACTCTTCTTGAAATGAGCTATACCTTCAGCCTAAGCTTTGAAGTATCGGTTTCTGTCCTTGAGCTATAAGGTATACCTTCAGCCTAAGCTTAGAGTATCGGTTTCTCTGAAATTCTCTCCTTGAGCTAAGGTATACCTTCAGCCTGAGCTAAGAGTATCGGTTTCTGTCCTTTTGCCAAGCTTAACCTAAAGCCTAAGCTATGTCATTTTGGCTTGCGCTGAGCTATACTTATATACTAATTTCTGTAATATCCGCTGCTTGTCTTGTGACAACCTATCCTACAACCTATAGCTGTGTAATATGGACACCTGGCTTTGTATTGAGCTAAACCTTTAGCCTAAGCTGTATAATGTCGAAATCGTTCCTTGAATTGACCAAATCCTTTATCCTTACTTATATTATATCGGTTTGTGTCCTAAACCTTAGGCGGAAGCTATGAAATACTGCCTCACATCCTTGTGTTAAGCTAAACCTGAAGCCAGTTCTGTCTTTGAACCAAGGTAAAAAACAACCTAACCATTGTTATCACGGGCGGATCTTATCATTAGGTAAATAAGAATTTGCCATCACATCAAATGGCTAACCGTAAGTCAGGTGCAAGTACAAGTTTTTCTTTTCCATGTTTTTAATTGGTCTTTGCTTTCAAAATAATGTGTTTGAACTTTTACGCTAGGTGTATAGGCAGCCCCTATATAAGTGGCATCACTGTAAACATTATGGCAATCCTGTTGTCATGTAACTTTATAGTTTGTCCAGTTTTAACAAATGAATTCAAATATATCCTAGAACTTGAAATACATTTTGTTCTGCTAAGCCTTGTGCTAATTTTTTCCATACCTTCGGATGGTCACCTATACTTTCTCTCCATGTCGCACCCTCGCATATTCCGCCTTTACGTGTTTAAATGGAACATACACACGTGGTAATACCGGTCCTGTCCTGATTAAGCAAAAACAATGCATGGTTCTCAGCCATCGCCCGCGTAAATATTAACCCCGCATCAAAAACGATTTTCATTTTTCAAGAAGATAAAATAATACAATTTTGATAAGTTTTCCTTCGTAATGTAGTCCTTTTACCTGTTTAGAAAAAAAAACATTATGTTATTATCATGCTTTTCCCTGATCATATGACATTTTTATCGAAACATACATAAAAAGTGCCTGAGTTCCATACCTTTACCTTTTTTGGCCTTACAGATTCCCACACGAACGGACAGCCAGTTTCAAATATGCTGGTAATAGCTGTGGATGCTGTGGTATTCAGTATTAAAGATGGTGCAAACCGTTTAGTCTGGTAATTGATAGAACAGATTGATATATCGCCAGACTGATTGGGATGGTCAGCTCGACGACTGCACTACAGGTGGGAAGGTCTTGACCTTGCTGTGGATAGATAGATCTGACAAGCGATTATAAAAAACAGGTGCAAGGTGACTCGTACGGTGCCGGGGTATAAAGGTATTTGATAAATGAATTAATTGCATGGTAACTTGGAAGAGTGTATATCCTCTATCATCATGCACATGACACAGGCGTCGTGTATAACAAGTGAAGATCCTGAACTTTATCTATCTTCTACACCTAACAATCAATATAATATTTGGCACTACACCAACTTCAATGTACACTATGCGTCAAATTTTATCCTTTTATATATATATATATATATATATATATATATATATATATATATATATGCTACATATATATATATATATATATATGCTACAAAGCATACAAAATATGAAAAAAAGAATCGGATGCACTTCAAACACACATTTCAAATTTACATACTTATGTCCTCCGGTAATGAACTATTACACAACTTAAGTATCATATTTCCTGGTTTTCAGTAAACACATATTCATACATCACATGTTTTCAAAATCACTCATATATAGGATTTAATCCAATAATAAATCACTATAAATCATACCACTATTTGCATGATGTAATTTCTCTAGACGACGGATTGGTTCTCAGCAAAAAGAAAATCTAAAATTTTCAATTGCTCTGGGTATCAGTAAATTAACAATCCCATCCCATCTATAAAAATGTCTAGCAAGGAATTCGTAAGTTAAACTTGATGGCATGTAGAAGATGCCGGGTTTCTGTTGGATCAGCGGATTGAGAGCTTATAAAATTGTCTAGAGAGGCTTGGGAGATGAACATCTATGAAGTTCATAGGTGGCAGAATAGGTAATAGGACAGGATCAAAAAGTACATTCAATTCTGATGGAGTATAGCAGCTTGCTGACTCTGTGTCAAGTCAAGACATTAATAAAGGCCACGCTGGTCTAGTATCAATAAAACGATATTAACTCGCTAATGATTGGATCTGGATCGGTCGGATTGCATAGATGCCCTCGCATTGAATTGTTTAAACTGTTAACGAAATTAACAATTTGCATCAGTCTGAGAGAGACAGTGACAGACAGACTGACTGATTGTCTGGCAGTCAGCTAGATAGACAGGAAAATAGACAACCACAGGAATAGAACAAACTAATACTAAACTCTCTGCACTGTAACTTGGGTGTTTCTTATTTTCATTTGGCATCCTATAGGCAAGTCTAGCCATGCACGGACTCCGAAATTGGAGGAATCAACCAAGGAAGAACAGTGCTAGAAAAACAGACATCTTGCTGTGTAACTTCGTATTGTATGTTCACTAAATACTAACCAACTGAATCTGCCAGTTGTTGCATCAGCGCATGAAAAACCATAAGTATTCATAAAGAAGGCCACGCCTGGGGTGTTTATTTTATGCAGGATACTGTTAATTAAAGCCAGCTGTCACCTACGTTTTCTATATAGTTTATGTAATTTCTGACTTACTCTGCTTATATAAAAAAGAACTAAAGATAATTCCTTTTATAAAATGTTCTTATAACGCATCTGTGATTAATGTTTGTTTATATACAAACAGTTTGTAAACACAGCAATGTTGACAAACGGAAAAACGTGCAACCTAAATTTGTTGTTGCATATGTGCGGAAGTTGAAAGGTCAATAGTTGCAAAACGCCCTATGCAAAACGCTGGGTCCTCTGACTTGCCGTCAAATGTGTTAAGATGATTTTGTCGGGACCCCACATGAGAGAGAGAGAGAAAAAAGAAAGAAAAATAAAAGAGAGAGAAACTATATGCCTGCAATGGCAATTTTTTACTAAATGATGAAGAAGAACATAAACACATGCAATTGTTATTGTTTTCAATGCCCTGTGCTAGGCATAAGGCATATAAAGTTAACCAAAGGGGTAACACATCGGGCGATATTTGGAGGTTTTGAACGGAATTTGATCGAGTTTTCACCGTTTTACTTTTGTTTATTTTGAACGTTTTCCTGCCGCATAATCACTGTCCACGCCATGTTAAGTTGATACGATCAGACGGAGGAGAGGCACAGCCTAAAACCAGGTTTATCTGATTATCTATAATGAAAGGCATCCCAGCCAGTACTTACAGTTTATCTGTGCACCATTCCGTGCTCCCTGCTATATCAGCAGTATACCTCAGCAACTTCATTTGACCTTAATTTGATTTGGCTGTGTCTAAATTCAATTTGCTAAACTTCTGCGCCCGTTAAGTGTGCATGTTTGTATTCTTTCCATTCTTTCTAGCAAGCTGACATCAGAAATACTGAATATAACAGAGCATTCCTGCCTCCATTGATTAATCATATATATTTGGACATTTTGCTTCCGAAACTTCTGAACAATCATCAGATTTATCTAAGATACTTGAGCCTTCACAGACATGCGTGTTCGCAAATATATTGCAATATTCAGAAGAAATATTAGTATTTATTTAGTTTTTGTGAAATTTATGAATGAGGCATGATATTCGTGTACTAAAGAACTTGTTATTTATCCAACCGATCTGGATGGGGCAGAAAATCACTTGATTACAAACCACACACTAACTGCTATAATCAGACCATCCTTTTAAATAATTTGCTTTGATAAAACCAATGCAGAGAGCTAAATTTATTTTTCATATAAATGCATGTATTATAGGGTTGGTGACCATGAGGTACCTTCATGTATATTTAAATGCATGCGGCATTAGGAAACAATTCAACAAAATTCACTTCATACTCTCCGTATATAGCGATTAATTACGACATGCTAAATATAAGGAATGCGTGTTTCATGTTTATCAAATCTTGAAATCTAGAATATGGAAGCCTGTTCGTGTTAGACATTTATTGCGAGAAAAATAGCGGTCGTGACTGAGGTGTTAACTCCACATACCTGATTTCTACGTCCATTTGGTTGTCCTATTTCTCATCCATGCATAAAACCATTCTTGTTTCTCTTTTCTCATCGGTGTCACTTTCTTTAAGGGATTCAGACTTTCTAGGGTTTTCTCGTTAGTCTTCCTGGGTTGGACCCCCCTTTCCTAAATCCTGGATTCGCCCCTGTCTAGTGTGTAAATGACTTTTCCCTAGCAACACTTGTCATGTTCGATCATAAAATCAAACGTTACATATTTACAACCACGGGAAAACAACTTGCTCATGCGGACAAATTATGCGGGCTCACGCACGTATATGGGCTCATCTATTTAATTATGGTCTTTCTAGAATATTTACCAGAGTAACATCCACTCAGTGTCTAATTTATATGCTAGTTTATTAGCATTTCACGCATCATCCTATCTTCCTAATTGGCTCTGTCAATTAGGGCAATGGGTTCAATATTAGTTGAAAATGCTGTTATTATAAATATTAGATTGATGATCTTGCTTAATATCTTTGCGGCAGAAAATACAGCGATATCCCTTCACATAACACTTGATTACAAATAACTCTTTGATAATAGCCAATAGTAGGGCAATTTCGCGCACCACCAGTATAAAGTATGAAGTGTGAGGCTTGTCGAAGGTGTACACATTGAATTCCTGCATGCCTAACAACCACCTTTCTATCAAAGACGCCATTTTCCGTCCCCGAAAGTTTTAGTCAACTTTCGGAAAGACAGCACTTAATTTTGTGTACCGGTATCCCTTGGTCCCCACAAAACCAATGGGGTATTGGAACATTATTATTGGACAATCTTGATGGAATGATTATTTTGCAAGATCCCAACATAGTGTCAACATTGTAAATCATTTTTTGTCATCCATAATTTAAAAAAAAAATATTAAAAAACGATATATTTTGGTGCACCACATACTAGCTGATAAGTAAATGCACAACTACTGACACGAAGCACACGTGGTTGGTACTGATACTGACCTTTACATGTCGGACCAGTTTCCTCCGGTTTTCGCAGAATCTTTCAATCACATGATCATACACACACTTCTGCGATTCCGCAGTTTTCGGGCAATGAACTAGTAAACATGAATAATAACCATAGTATCTGTGCCTCGGTTGTGCATGACATAGTCCCGTGGTCCCATTGTCAGATATTTGGAGAATCGGCAACATTTACCGAAATACGGCGGGTCAGGATTGGAACTAAGTCAGTTCCCATATGATACGGTTTCTTTAACTTACCCATATAAATGGCAACTTACAAGCAAGGTGTGCTGAAATTTGGCGAATCAAATCTCTGAAATATTCTTATTTGTGTTGGTCTGGATTTCGCATTCACCAATCAACCGAAGTTTGTGCGCACCGTTTCCCGGAATTCGAGAAAACGGGAGAGAAAAGAAGGCCGAAAAAATCAACCAGTGGGACCATGTCATGGGGAATACTTTATACTGGCGTGATGACGCCATCATATTGTTATGTACATTACGTCTACCACAAAATACTTCATGGCGAGGCATATATTTGAACTTTTAGCTTGTAGTTGTATGATATGTGTACGTTTACTACCAGCTGTTACAAATGCATGACACTATAAGTATATATGGCAGTATAATACCGAATTCCCTATAAATCATTTGATGATGACTGCTCTCTGATACAATTTGCGATATCATCCGCCATACATTAAACGTCCCCTGTTGGTGTAGATGGGACGCTGCTGTGTGAAATAATTACAGATCCAACGCTGATTCCTCGTGAAAGCTTTATTCATTATTAATGTGGAGCTTGTTCTGCGCAAGATCTAATTTGTTTCGGGATCGATTCCTGGCACTTAGCATGACGGTACCGCCAGCTATATGCCACTAGTTTGACTGCAAGGTTGTGGCAGTTTGAGCGAAACTTTCATTTGGCGTGTGTTCCTTCTCCCATCAGAAACCAGCCGGGGGTAACAGAAGTGGCACATGTCGTGGCTGTCCTTGATATCTTAGCGACATTTGGATGCTGTCCAAGTCTGATACCCCTTGCGGGTGTTTTTCAATGCAATAAACAATGCACTCTGTCACCTCGCAGCCAACCTGTCACAATTGCCTATGATATGTATGTTATAGGAATAACAGTGATCCAAAATACATAAATATAATTTTACTTATTGCCGTTATCCACCTGCTGTCATTCTCTTTGAAACTTGATCCGAGAAGATTGGTCTGGTCACCTAATCCTTGATATTATGGTGAATTTTTCCCAATTAATGTATTGTATTGGTACGCGCGTCTAAAATAATGGGAAATTACCTATTAAGGGGCAGTTGGGGGGGGGGGGGGGGGAGCGCAAGTGGAATTTAAAGTGTTGCATTTATAATTAACATGTGCGTGGAAGTTCCTAAATTTTGCGAAAAAAAATTACTCCAAACTTTTGTTTAATTTCACCGTCCCCAATTATTTTTATCATTTCAAAGTTAGTTCTTGCTTTCATGAAACTCACGACTCCTTTTTAAACACGTTACATGGATATCATTGGAAAAGCTATCATAACTTAAGAACAAGCTGTTTTAATATGTATAAAAATAGTAGTATTAATAAAATAATAGTATGAATAATAGTATACTCGTTTAGTATTCGTGGGTATCAGTAATAAAACAATATACAAGTTTCTGTTTTCCCGTAATCAAATAAGAAAATAAATCGTTTAGTTTTCTCATGCATTAATAGGGCTTCATCTTAAGTTTATTTTTCACAATAATAATCACAAAATAAATCAAAATATTGAATTAAGAACATCACAAACGTATCTTAGAATCGTAATGGTAACGGTATATACAAAATGGAAAAGAGCAGACCTGTACATGATTAATAAGGGGGATGTTTAGAAGGGCTGACTCGAGTACCCAGAAGGCATTTTTCGACTCAGACTCGAGTACTCGTTGCCTTGGCAATATTGCTTGGAAATAATGGGTATTTGTTTACTGATGCAAATACACACATAAATATTAACTTTCTCCCATTGTAGTAATAATTATAAATAGAGCGGAATCCCACGTCAAAAATAAATATATATATATATATCTTATAAGTAATAGGTTGCTATGTAGCAAAAGAAATGAAGAGTCATGACAGCTGTCTGTCCAGTTGAACAGTACAGGTTAAAGGCCTTATTACAAACTGCTTGTGAGTTTGCAGTAACATTTAGAAATGCATGTACATACACAAGTACTCGAGTTCAAATTTTTGACTCGGCGAGTATTACCCTGAATAGAGTACTGGAGTGCTCCTTTCATTCCTATAACGCTTTGCGGGTGCACAATTTGCCCGCCTGCCCGTACACCTCAAATCTCGCCAATGCATTTTAGAGGGGGTCTCTATTTCCTAACTCGTCCTGGCGGTGAAATCTCTTGTTGAATAAACTACAGATGGGGACAATTTTAATTTCCTGATTCCCATATAAAAGGAATAAATAGCACCAAACACACCTGTGCCGTAAGTTCTGTTTGAAGTCACTTTTCGTAAAACACTCTACAACAAATTACGGAAAGATGAAGGGTCATTGTCCAGTCATTGATCAGTCTGTTTGGTTCTGCAGCCTGTTCTTGTATGTGTTGGCAACTTTAAAAGAAGAGAAGAATGAACAAAAAAATCGCCACACCCAAGAAGAACGCTCATAGTTTTTCCCTCTGTAAGCGATTCACTTATAGTTTACAATAAGCTGAATATTGATAATTTAGTGCTCCGGCTTTAACGATTTATTTCATTCTTATTAACGTTGCAATAATCCATTAAGTAAATCACTAAGATTGCAGTATGAAATTATTTCAATATTTCACCCACTCAGTCACAGAAAGAAAAAGATAGGATAATTAGGACGAATCAATGTACCTTATATATGTTCCTTTTTTGTTTAGAGGTTTCTGATTTATAAACAATTAGTAGACTAAAGCAATTCATACACGTTGCGACGCAACGCGCCCCGACTCAACTCAGCTGGGCCCGACTGAACAGGTTTCTTCAAGTTTTCTTAAGTTTCTTACAGTTTTTGACCCTGCAGACTGACAACAAATTGGGATAATAACGACCCGACTCAACTAAACTGGATCGACGGCTGAGGCGGTACATTAAAATGAACTAAATGGAGACAAGCTTGTGTCATATGAAAGCAAAGTTATTGATACATGTCATTTTTTATTAGTATATATATATATATATATATATATATATATATATATATATATATATAACGCCCTTCCAATTTCCCTCAACCCGTAGCTGAATGATTTTTGTTTGATGTACCGTAATTTAAGTCTAAACGATATTATTCGATGTCCTTTGATATACATTATATATATTCTACATCCGAGAACATCAAGAATAATGATGTTATACTTCCATTGCACTGGGGACACTTGGTATACAGATCTATTCATATACAATGCGCGTACAGTGCCAATGTAATGTAATATTGTCTTTCTCTGCACCATATGATTTTGGCCCAGAAGATCACATGACCGAGGTACTCATGTGGTCAAAGACGAAGCTGTGATTGATTGCTGACTGTGCTTCTGAACGACGCGACTCAACTCGACACGATATTTTCTGACACTGCAAGACACCAAACACTGAGGCCGACTCGTGCCGACCCTGGTTGAGTCTCGTCGTTTCACGCATACACGTTGCGACGCGACTCAACTCAACTAATCAGATGTTGACCTGTTGAGTCGGGTCGCAACGTGTTTGCCGACCTTTACAGACGTTGAAAAAATTAGTTTTTCCAGTCTCCAAGTTTTAAAACATCAACCCAACCTTCTTTTCTAAAACATGCTTACAAGGTGTTAACATTGTCATTGTACCCAAACGAATCTTGTCCATACCAACGCTTCACCAAGGATACGACTTAATTGACCTTTTGGTCTTGTGAATGCCAGGAAAACTTTCTTTGCAACAGTCAGATCGGTATCCAGGTGCCTGGTGAAACGGCTACAATATAATATGTATCACCAAGAAAAGGATATGATTTTTGCTAGCGCTGTGCATGTCACAAACAAAATAAAATATTTGGGCTTTCCCCTGGTATGTAAAAATTATATTTATACCCTACTTTAAGGGCAAAGCAAAAACGTAGTTCAATTCCCTTGTGTTTATAAGTATATTAAGACAAGGCTGAACTGGTGACTTTGTAAATCTCTAGCGACTTGCAGGCGCCAAGCTGACACTTAACGCTTGATGGTCATTAATTAGATGTGTAAACTTTATTCAAGGCAACGACGCGATCGCTTTGACCATCTCGGTCCGTAAATTATAAGAAACCTGTCTTTTTATCATCATTCTCAGACTCTCTGGCACCGCCCGTCGTCCCTCTGACTTGATGACTTTAGTATATCTTGGTAGATGCCAAAATTTACTTCCTGACATTTGTACAGCATCATTCCTACTTGGTTGTATTGATTTGTCAGAACATAAAATCTGCGGTTCTTTTTATTTGTCACCACCGCTCTGCTGTACCCGAACCTTGACCTTCGACCTCCTGAATTTAACACCCAGGAACCAGGAAGCTAAACAAGCTATACAAAAGACGACAGATAAAACGTTTGGTTTGTAATGCGAAAAAAAAATATATACTTTATAAGAGAACCAATCAGATAAACAGATAATCAGCTGAAGCAATGCAAGGATTATATTCTCTCTCTCAGTCTCTCTATCTCTCTCCCGTGCATGTTTGTTTGTATGTGTGTTTAAATATAAACTTAACCTCCCTTTCAAAAGTTCTGTATGAACAAACAATACAAACCTGACATGTTCAAATGGCGATGAATATTAATCATTTTGTTGCGTGAAACCTTGCTGACTGTCATTTCCCTTTCGCCCACAAAGTAAGGGGAACGTATCAAAGAGATAAATGTGAGTAACATGGCTTTTGCTTTCTAGAAGCTTTTAAACACTACTGCCATATGGTTTGAAGCTTTCAAGCACGGTAATTGATGATTTCAATAGAAGCATAGGTTAATCGGGATCTATAAAGTATTGATGTTTCAGATTCGACATAAAAACCGTTATATTCAACGAGATGAATATGCCAGGGAGCCCGGGCTTAGGATACATTGTGCTGGCTCTTATGGTCCTGTATGATCCAATCCTGTTAAATTATGACAGTAATATTACTCAATCCGCTACAATCATTATAAATCTAACTGCCACGACTGATCACACGCCAGAAAGCAAAAGGTGAAAAACAAACAAACGTGTAATAATCTAAAGGCTTGTGTACTGAATATATGCCAGGTTTGATTGCACAGATGTCCAGATGAATATCTATATAAAACAGACTTTGTCCTTGAAAATCAGATATAAAGGAAAAGGATTGGAGCGTTCATGTAAAACAACTCTTTATTGGATAATCCAAAATTGAATACTTAACCTTTGAAAAAAAACGGAAAGTAATTCATCCATTTCATATCAATCAAGCTGTTTAATAAAATGCAGACGCAGTTATCAGTCACTGACGTTTTTATTTCTTTTGCGTCATTGTGCAAAATTTCTGTTGACCTGTCATATCAAGCGATGACCTCTTACTTAACCATTTTAGAGTAGGTCCCGCCCATCACAAGCTATTTCGGGGATAGACACATGAAGTCAATACATTTGCGGAGTTTTTAGACACCTCTGCGTCCGTCGGAGATGGATGAAACTCGAGATGTTAAGGAAAGAGCCCTACATCTCTGCTGCCCTCGCATCAATACTGAGATGAAACGGAACAAAATCAATCGCTGATGTGCTTGTTATTTAATCAAGACTGAGGTCGACGTGTTTGTCGACTCTGGTCCCGCAGAAATGTCAAAGGCTTAAAAAATAGCAGAGTTTATATTTTTTTGTCAAATTAGTCCTTTCATCCGTGTTTGTTTCCCTTGTCAGTTTGATTGTACCCACTGATATGTTGTCTTGAATTATCTGTATTTGCGAAGTAAAGTCCCTGTGTTTAAGCCAACGTGAAGTCAAATTTAGCCGCCTCAATATCTAAGACAGTTTCAATTAAAACCAATTCCTTCACGTGGGTGGATTTAGCAAACGGGAATTTTGAATTGTTGCATTCAATTTGTTAGGATAAAAAAAGAAGCTAGTTGGTGTTAATGTATGCTAAGAACGAAAGGCAATTCATTTGTTTAATAATGAATTTTGCATTAAATATTTAAATGGTGGCTCATGTGAGCAAAACCTTGTCAGGGGTATAGACATAGAACAAGAATACACAGAAAAAGTCGGATCACCCCGTATGGGAATCGAACCCATGACCCTCCGATAGCCGGTCGTCTGCTCTACCACTGAGCTAACAGGGATCCCCAACTTCTTCTGTGTATCAGCACACTTTCATAGGAACCAGCGAAGTGACGTCACTACTGTGACTGGTGTTATACATACTACATGTGTCGACACGGCGACTTTGCATGCAGCAGTGATAAACTGATGGCCTTTTATGGTGTGCATAATATATAATAGGGGTATAGACAGAAAGACATATTAAGCGTTAGGCTATGAGTGTTCAGTGGTACATTTAGAAGGACTGGTTGAGGGTTCTCGGGTACGGAAAGAAGCAGTGGGTTGAGGGTGTTTAGTGGTTCGGAAAGAAGGACTGGGTTTCGGGTGTTCAGTGGAAGGGAAAGAAGGACTGGGTTTCGGGTGTTCGGTGGAAGGGAAAGAAGGACTGGGTTTCGGGTGTTCAGTAGAAGGGAAAGAAGGACTGGGTTTCGGGTGTTCAGTGGAAGGGAAAGAAGGACTGGGTTGAGAGAGTTCAGTGGTACAGAAAGAAGGACTGGACCATGCGTGTTCAGTGGTATAGAAAGGACTCGGTTATGAGCGTTCAGTGTTACAGAAAAAAAGGACTATGTCACTAAGGTTCTGTGGTATAGAAGTTAGGAATATTGGTTTTGAATGGTCAATGGTACAGAAAATCAATGGTCGGAGGGTTTAGTGAAACAGAAAAAAAACTATGTCGGGAGGGTTCACTGGTACAGAACCATGTTGGGAGGAAAGAGACGTACATGTACAGACGATTAATCCGAGTAAGGAAATTACGTAAAGCTTTTGAGAAACTCTGAACTCTGTATTTCCACTGCTCCTTTTCATCACATTTTCGACTTTTAGATGTGAAGTCGTTTAAATTATGTTTGTCTTTTATAGAGGCATAATTGTCTTTGTCAAAAGGATGGCCCTTTTATGTGGGTTTGAATTATCTACGAGAAGGGTTTACAACTACAGCTCACTGGTACAGTCACTTAAATTATTAAATCATAAGGCTTTATGACAAATAAACAACAATCTCATGGCCCTGCTCTGCAAAAGAACAAAAGGTTCATCTCCTAAATAAGAAGTTGAGAGCAGGAAGAATGGGTTTGCATGCAGTTCATGTCTCGTAATTTTATATATTTGATTGAGAAAGTATTGGAGTTCAAAGACACGCCTCTTTGTTCAAAACATAAAGACGATACACCTTCAACAAACATATTCACTCAAATACACAGTCTCTCTCTCTCTCTCTCTCTCTCTCTCTCTCTCTCTCTCTCTCTGTCTGTCTGTCTCTCTCTCTCTCTCTCTCTCTCTCTCTCTCTCTCTCATGAACATCTGTAAATTTACCGTTTACTTAAGATTGACAAACAAAATACAAATACTATACACAATATACAGTATTTAAATCTAACCGATGAAAACATATTGTTACAACAGAAACATATCTTATTTGCTGATGTCCCATAAACAAATCCGTACTGTATGTACACAAGCACACACACACATTTCAGATAAATACTGATACTATACACAATATACAGTATTTTTCAATCTAAGCGATGAAAACATATTGTTACAACAGAAACATGTCTTATTTGCTGATATCCCATAAACAAATCCGTACTATCCGTACAAATCACACACACACACTCTCTCTCTCAAACAAACAAATATACTTCTGTGAATGAACCGTTTGCTCAAGACTGACAAATTTTACCAAACAATAAATACTGTCAATATACGATGTGCAATATTTTAACCTAAAGCAATGGAAACATATCGTATTTCCTGAAATCCCACAAATAAATCCCTACTGGTATTCAAACCCACTTAGCATCAGGATTTGGCAAATCAATATATTATATTTTCCGCAACCAGAAGTAAGGCTGTAAATTTCTACAAACATCGCTTGTATATTAAGTACACTCCAGTAGTAATAAAGATAAGTTTTGTAGCGTGGGACCAAAGAACTATATTAACTCGTCAGATTTACTCAAAGGTACACATGCATGATGTGTGATGTCGACGGCCATTCCATGGGGGTTTCTTTCATCAAATCAACCAAACGAATGATATAGGTTTCCTTGCTTTGGTTTGATGGATAATGTTGATTTTTATGGCAGCGGAATATAATAAACATGCCAAATCTAAAACCACCGCCTGCTTCCAAAACACCTGGTATAGTGATGAATCAAAAATATGTTTATACGCATGTATCATGTTTATTTTTTTTCTAAAATCAATATTTGAGGAGATTTCTCTTAAGACCTAGAGAGTTAAAGGTAAAAGGCCCCTAATACAAGTGTCCCATGGGTAATGGTGCTCAGCTGAGCATGGCATGTTAATGATATTATTCAATGCATAATGTATATACCAAAGAAGAATCATATTTGTAGCTTGTCACAATTTTTTTTTCATTTGAGTCTTCAAAGAATCTTGCCAAGATTTGTTTGGTTACCGAAACATGACTTTCTAAATATAATAATATTAATTTGTGTAACCTTTTTTTCTCTTTTTTTTCGCCTCAGATTTTTTTCTTTGACTTGAAAGTTCACTTGATATTTCATCTTAGGCGATTTTTTTTTAATGTCAAACAAACAATCAATTACAAATACTTATACATAGTTCAAGGTACATTATGATACAAGTTTTGTTTCTCATGATCAGACCATACATAGTATGACTGTACTCATATATAATTTTCAGTTTTTACTCATATTTTTCAATTCACCCCATTTTTTGTAATGCGTATTTAGAATTCCTTTTTTATTAGCTATGTATCTTTCAACATTTTCAATATCCATTAATTTACTTTTAAATACAGCAAACAAAGCAGAATGATAGCCCTCTCTTTCTTTATACAAGACATATTTGTACAGCAGCAAAATTTGGTTAATTAACATGTAATCTTCACCAACTGGTATCATGTCATATATGATTAAAGATGGTGATATTGGTGGAAAATTCACATTATACTTCTGAAACCAGGATGTTATTTTCAGGTAAAAGTTCTTAGCAACCATACAATCAAGAAATGTATGTAGTATCTTTTCTCTTTGCTCAAAACAAAATGAACATTGAGGGGTATCCTTTAAATTCCACTTATACAACAGATCATTTAATGGAATGTAGTTATTTAATATTTTATATTGAAACTCTCTAAGATGAGTGTCTAAGGTACTTTTATATATTCCACTATAAACATGTTCCCATTTTACTGTTTTCTTGGTTTTTGTTATCCCATACTTTCTGAGCTGTAGGAGTTTCCCATATTTTCTCCACCAAAGTCTTATATATATCTCTAGCATTTAATGTATCCAATTTCTCTAAACCATTCACAGTTACAACACTGTCAACTTCACTTCCTTCATCATGTACTTGTTCATACCCTGTAAACCTGTCTCTCCAAGTTTTTGGAATAGCCCGTTTTAATGCCATCCAAAACATATAATCAATACATATATTCTTCTCCCGTATTTTTTCCCATGGCTTCCACTTTCCATCATAATTTACCAGGTCTTTTATATAATATAATTTGCTACTTACATAATGTTTGTTGTAAAGAGGTCTGTTTTTAATCTTTATATATTGATTATTCCACAAGCTTTGATATATGACATCTTCTGTCGATTCAGGCAAAACTGAAACATATGAAGCCCATTCCTCTTAACATTTCAAATAAAATCTTGGCAATCCTTTAGGTAACACATTCATATCAAAGTTTCCTCTTATACAGTTCAATCCGCCTATCTTCCTTAATCTGAAATTCAAAATTTTACTACTGGCAGATTCTTCTGAACACAAAATGCGTTTAATCCACACTATTCTTTGTGTCTTTTTTTTTGCATTCAATGTCTGGAAAATTGATCCCCCCCCCCCCCCCTTTCTCATACTGTCCAAAAATGAAATTGTTTTTGTACACCAAATCATCATTGTATGAAAAATAAATCCCAAGTATTTTCATGGCTGACACTGTAAGGTTGATCCATTTCAGATTAAAATTCTCCAATACCTTATCATTTATTGACCCAATACAAGTTGCCTCTGACTTTGTACGATTCATTTTAAGTGAAGAATAATATTCAAACATTTGCAGCACTTCAAGAACCTTGCTCAATGAATCAACATCCTTAACTAAAACAGTTGTGTCATCTGCAAACATACACATTTTTACAGTGGTATTTCCAATCTTTATTCCATGAATATCTCTATCTTGTCTTATCATTGTAGCCAATATTTCAATAACAATTATAAATAAATATGCAGCCAGTGGGTCACCCTGTCTAGTTCCTCTTTCCAACTGAAAATAACCTGTTGTGTTCATAATTGAACTCTGTATATCGTAATGTAATATTTTTACCCATCTAAGAAATGAATGACTGAAACCAAAGTATTTTCAAGCTGCCAAAATAAAATCATGATCTACACTGTCAAAAGCAGATTCTAAATCTGCTGCAAACATAATCCCTGGGAGTTTCTCTTCAGCAGTATAGTACATTATATCCCAAATCAATCTTATAGGTTCTCCTATATATCGACTTTTTATAAATGCATACTGATCAGGCCGTATAATTTTCTACAGATATTTTTCAATGCGCTTTACTAAAACCTTGCTAATTATTTTTACATCAACATTCAACAAGCTGATCGGTCTCCGGGCATTCAAATGGTTTAAATCCTTTCCTGGTTTAGGAATTAACTTTACAAGAGCTTGTTTTTGTGTTGATGTCAACGATCCAATATCATAGTTTTCATTTACACATTCAGTTAAACACTGTCCAAGATCATCAAATAATGCTATATAGAATTCTTTTGTCAAACCGTCATTTCCTGGAGTTTTGTTATTTTTCATAGATTTTAAACATGTATACACTTCACTTTTTGTGATGTTTGCCCCACATGACTCAGCTTCCATCTCATTATGTTTATTCATTGGCGCTTGGAGTCTTAGAAAAAAATCTTGCAACTTAGTTTCACCACATGACACTTTTTTCCTATATTTGTCTTCAAATGTCTTTTTTTATTTGTGTAACCATTTAAGGACGTTCATAGAGACAGAAAGACAGCATGAAAGCCAGGGATACCGGCATACAAAATGAAGCTTTCAAAATTTGTGATGGTCCCGTGTATGTGTTCTTGTTGATTAGCATGTGAACGGTTTTATTTCTGTGTTCTGTATACCATGTAACGATGGATTTCACTAGTCTTTATGCCCCAAAACATGCGCGTCTATTCAAAGTTCATGATATTTCAGCAAGACAAGACGCCCAATGAAGCAAGGTCTTTATGCAACCGGGCTAAAGACATGGCTGTTAGGAAGATGGGAGCAGCACATGGGTTCACTTAAAGCTGTCACGTATTGATCCACTTAAAATACAGAATTCAGTGAGGAAGAAACAGTGAAGGTTACAAAGCAGTTCTAAAGCAATGGCATCAGCACCTAGGCCTGTTGCTTACTCAGTGTGAGAGTGGATCAGAAGGAATACAGACCACCCTGATCAGGTCGTCCCACGGTATCAGCAACACACAGAGACAGGCTGCCATGTCCGCGCGATCTTACAATGGCACATGCTCCGTCTATTGTTGCTGATGGCATCTATGGGAGAAAACAACTGCTACGGTAACAATGAAGCCCGTGACATAGTCAGGACAGTTCCAGGGGAGACTTAGCAATCTTTGGTAAAAACGAGTCCCCTTGGGGAACGCCACAAGATTCGCCATCCAATTTTCGCTAAGACGTCAGCAGGCATTCGATTGTGTCACATGAATGATCAAAGTAGAGAAACAGAGACCTGCATTACTCGGTTACTCCGAAGAGACCTGGACCACGCGGTTCGTGCCAACTGAACTTTTTAGTGAACTGTAAAATTGAGTTGAATCAGAAAGTATTTTGAGCCTGGCGAAGTCACTCGTTAAACGCGGTACCCAATCCCTTTCACACTATCCCTGATTTTACTGAGTGTTTACTGAGCCCTTGTTCCAGAGAGAGAGAAAACAAAGGAAAAAAATGGCCCTTTGATGAAAAGGGATAGATTCTAAACACCCATTACATCTGCGCTCTATTCAAACCTCCACTAAGCCACTTTGAAACCAGGCATAGTTTCTGTTAAAAAAGAATTTTTGTAATTCTTTCTTTATTTATTTTCACGGTGCTTAATTTTCCTTTAGCTTGGGAACACACCGTAAATCCTCTGTGTCAGTATATATATATGTATATATATATATATATATATATATATATATACTGTTAAGTGTATTATTGTTTACGTATATACCTTTAAAATGTTATCATCAGTTTTATCCTTGGCCTAATAAATATGTACATTTTTATACAGTCTGAGCTTTTACGATAACTTTACCATGGAACTAATACGACCGATAATATTTTGGCCTCTCATCTTCCAAAACTGCGACCACCTTGTATAAATGGTGAAGTTCCACAATATTGAGGAATAACATCGTCCAGAGCTTAGATTAAAACGTGACCAGACCAGACCGTCCGGGGGCAAGACTCAAGAGGTTTCCCGATTCTGTACTTCTTTTTTCTTCTTCCTTCCAATTCTGCTTTTTCTTTTCCTTTTTCTTCCTTCTCTTCCCCTTTTCTTCTTCCTTCCCTTTCTCGTCTTCCCCCTTTGCTCTCTTTTCTTTCTCTCCTTCTTTTTTTCAATACCCGATCTTTTTTGGCCCCTTCCCATCTTTTTGGGGTCGGGGGGCAATCTGCCCCCCCCCCCCCGGCCTCCCTACTGGTTACGCCACTGAAAACGTGTCACTGTAAAAGTAATAGAGCGAGAGCTGTTATAAACATGAAAGATGGATACGATACATCTGTGATAACTCCACGGGTTTAAGTGGTACTTAACTATGAATGCAATATTTCTCCATATTCGGTATTACATGAGTGTTCTAGCGGTATTTAAGTAGACAATACAGGATTTTATTTTTCGTCAGGGCTAGTGCAGAAAGACATCATAGGTATTGGGTTTATAATGATATTGTCTGGCAGGTTGATATAATATACAGACCTGACAAAACGGGCCGGCCTGCTGACATGAGCAATGTGACAGACTGCGAAACGCTGATTTTTAAATGTAGTCAATTACTGAATAGGAAATGACCGCAAAATCAATACTCAGACTGAGGATTCATCAGATTGGGTGGTTTTCAATGGACTTCATGAGAATTTCATGACTGCATTGTGAAGAACATGATTAAGTGGAAGGATTGAAACTCGGGTGCATCCAGCATGAAGAACAGCTTACCAGCACAGCACCAACATACATCTGCAGCTAAAGTTCAAGCAAACGCTGGGACACCGCAAAAAAATACTGTGATGTGGTAAACGGGTTTATACATATATCATTGGATGGTCGTTAAGACCGGAGATTGTGTCATTAATCATTGATGTAATTTGTGAATTGTTTATGCAAGTTCCATATCATTCATGGTGTAATCATATTTGTATCAATTTATTTACTGCATGAACTCATGATATACAGAAGAAATTATCATTGGTTTCATAATAAGTGTACCTATATTAATATAATGTTAATATCAGTGTCTTTGTATATATATATATATATATATATATATATATATATATATATATATATATATTTACACTTATATATATACACTTAAAGGGCCATTCACAATCATCGATATTTTTCAAGGTGTACAAGCTGTGCATGAGGTGGAAAGACGTAACCAGCCACAGTACACCTTTCAAATGTATACAGATGTCAGTAAATACTGCGTATTTCTGGCACCGTGTATCCACTCATAAGGCGTCAGTGTATCGTTTCTCTGTCCGTCTTAACTCTTTTCTGCCCTAATGTATATACTCTCGCAACCAGAGAAGAAAAACTGGGGGGGGGGGGGGGGGGGGATGGAAAAGGGCATGCATGGTGGAAATGAAGAGTGACTGCTATCATTACCCGATATTTTGATCGAAATTGGTACTATGTGACACAGTATTTTAGCCAGTTCATATACATGTATATGTGTGTGTGTGTGTTTGCATTATCCATATAAAAGATCAATATAAAGTATATTAATTATATATTACAAGTATTTGATTAATTATTATCACTTTATCTTGCAACATATTGAAACACATATCAAGATAAATGCCCATCATACACATATTCAGAAACGACATTTTCAAAAGAAATTTTAAAGAAAGCCCTACCTGAACAAGAAATGATTTACTATAGGTCGACAAACAACAAAGATTTAAATCTCTCATGAGTGTTCATTATGCGTAGCCAGGACAGTTATCTACAGGTTCAGCAGGAATGGTATATAAACACATATTAGACAGGACATAAATAACCGAAGATACGGAGCCGTATGTGCCGCCCCCAGCTCCCAACCTCGTCCTTTCCCCAGGAGAATACACCGGCATGCTTTACGACTCCCCGCGCGGGCTCTGCTTTCGGGCCTCTTGGACTAATATGTGACGGATGCTACCTCCGAGCAAGGTGCTTGTCAGTTTGATACTAATGTCAAGTGCATCAGGCCGTTAGGTCCCTTGCCGCTGTATATCGTCTGTCGGTTTCTCATGCGGGCGACAGAAACTGGGATTAATGGATGGAATGTCGTTAAGTAAAAATGAAGTGGTTTAGATGTCCACGCATTCCAAGCCCCAGAGGTCACGAAAAGTATTAATAAGTTAAGCCCATTCGGATATGCCGCGTGAAGCGTAATTACGTAAAGTGTGACATAAACTGTAAAACAGTGTTGATTTAAATGGTATTATGAATTATTGGTTAGGGCGCAGGACTTTGGTGTTGACAGTTAAGGCTGAAACCATGCACTGAATAATCGATACATAGTATCGAAGCCAGCGATTATTCGATAATTGAATCAGCCATGCAATGATCGATTTATTTCTATATTTGCTTGTATGGTCATTTTTGTATGTACGATCCTGTTTTCGATTTATATCTCGTACCAAGGGAAAGGAAAACAATAAACATGATTTGACTGTCCTTTAACAAAGAAATTAACCTCATACCCTTTGTTAGCTGTTAGTGCAGTAAGTGACAGGAACATTTAAATATTATTGGTCCACATAAGATTTTATGCAATATTATTCATTCAGATCGAATCGAATGGCAGTGGCCGAAAATCCAAAACATTTAAAAACCAGTTCACAGACCCGATTTAAAATCGTTTTCCCGGCATGGCTTTTGAGGTACGGGAAGGACATTATAATTATATAAGGCCTAGAGGCAGGGGGTTTAGGGAAAAGTACATCAGCTTTGACGATTAATAAACATCTCTATTCCTATCCAACATACAGTGAAAAGTATTGACCTGATATTCAAAAAGTCATCATGTTCGTGACCAAATGCCAGTGTACATATGCTAGGTCTACTGGTCCATTTCGGCTGCAGAGGTAATTTTGCAAAATCCTGAGGCGTTTTCGGGGACTAATTATATTGAAATCCTACAATGGTGCATAATCATTTTGAAAACCATGACGTCCAATTACATTAGTGAAACCCCCTATGGTCAGCTGTTGACCCCATTGCCCACACCCCGAGGGACCGCTCATGGCCGGACTAGTTTGGTTCAATGTTTGCCTTGAATCGTTCGCCTGTGTGATTCCTGAACACGCCTGGTCAAACCTCAATAGTTCAGAGAAGAATGAAGTTAAACTTTAGCTGACCATTAAAGGGATGCGGAGACCATTCGGTACAACGCTGAAGGAGCCCGACATGTTGAGTGTACGGTACGCCTCACGGTAAAGCATTTTCTCTGACAGCTCCACAGTAGAGAGATTCAAATCTGTATAATGACCTCACAGGCAGTATATCTGTTCCGGGATTTACCGATTCCAGGACTATACGCCAAAATATATAAACCTTTCTGAATAAAAAAATAATAAAACAACCTGTTTTGAAACAGAATTTCATTAATGACAAGTCAAGCTGTTTGATTGATTTTCCCAGTTCTTTTCCCAGACAACATATAAACTTGGTGAAAAAGGAAAGCGCTGTCAACCAGACACCACAGCACATATTTCACACAAATAAACTCACGTTTGAAATTTAGATTTTTGGCGTTTTGTCGTATCAATAACCTGTGGTATAAACGATTATACGTCAAGTGTTTTGTATTTTATATACATGACCACTGAAGTGGTCACATATATTTATCTTCTTTAACGTGTAATGAAATATCACGCATGTGTATATATTCTTTGGAATCTTCCGTGGATATGCATGCATGTGACCAAACAACTTCCGTTTTATTAAATGTAGTTCCGGTGTAAAATAATTAATGGCGCTGACACATATGTGCTACCCGCCCAGTGTATGTCAAATGGAATTTCATAAGATAATAAAATTGGTTCAGGAAACCATAGTTCATAGTTTATACGGTGCAGGTCAGTTTATATTAATGTTGAACATCAAATCATTAAGTGTAGTCAGAGAGACAGAGTTGATAATATTTGGTAAAGTTGTATGTTGTTGTTGTCATCCGGATTGTTTACATCAGTGCCGAGGAGGCTGGTGGATTATTCAATAGTATTTTGTTGCTTGCCAAAAATCTTCGATTTTCGCAAGCATGTTGGTCATTTGCCTATGTCTGTTTGTCACGAGGTTTGTGTGTTTGTCCCCACTCAACCTGATTTGAAGGTTGCAGGGTTGATTGAAATCTGAAAGTCCTCAAAGCCTATTGTTTTTGGTCAATATTGGTGAAGGGTCAAGGTCATCAAAAAACGTCAAAATTTTATTATCGTTATAACTTCGTTCATGATTGTTATATCTTCACAAACTATAGCTCATTTTGTTCCTCTAGGCTTTCTCCATGCGATGGTCTGGTCGAATGTCATCTCTGATGTGTCAGTTTCAGGAGGCGGTGCATTTGAAAACACTACAACATATCTTTTTTGTTGGCCATTTCTCCAAAACCATAAACCCTAGCTACAAAAACTATGGCTCACTTTGTTCCTCTATGCTTTCATCAAAGGATTATCTAGTCAACTGTCATCTCAGATGTGTCAGTGTGTCAGTATGTCTGTCTGTTTTTCAGTTGTCCTAAAGTTCGCCTGTTTGCTGATTCTTGTGTCTTACATAAACCATTCTACAGGCCACATTTTTGCTGTAAACCTTTTTAAACTGGTACATCTTATATCTTGCACTAATATCTCAAACTAAATTCATTTTCAGAAAATAGCCGCTAGGGGCATTGTATTTAAACACTGCAACAGTTCGTTCTTTTTTTGGCCATATCTCCAAAACTTTAAACCTTGGCAAAAAAATTATAGCTCAATTTGTTCCTCTATGTTTTTCTCAAAGGATGGTCTTATCAATTGTTATCTCGGATGTATCAGAGTGTCAGTATGTCTAGCTGTTTTCAGTTGTCCTCATTTTCAGGTGTTTGATGGTTCGTGTGTCTAACATATACCATTCTAAAAGTCCAGTTTTGCAGGAATCCTTTGGAAACTGGTACATCTAACACTAATGTCTCAAAGGTAATTTTTAATTTTTGGAAAATAGCCGCTAGGGAGCACTGCACTCAAAGGTCGATTTCATTAAAAAAATACTTCATATCTTCATCAAAAGATATCATAGCCGCATAAACTGTAACCTTTCTTCTGATATGTAGCTGTCTTAATCTGCTGTTGCCATGGTTATGCATTTTTGGGGAAAATTCACGATATCCCAAAATATGGGGTCTTATTTATCTAACATTGTCACTTTTAAAGCTAGAGAGGTCTTCAGGCACCACTGAATCAGTTTTACTGGACTCGTCAAACATGGTTTTTACAAGTATTCACTTTTTTTTCGCTCTTCAGGCCACAAATCTCAAGCAATCGCTCTGAAAGTTATACAGTTGATTGAAAACGAAACTCCTGCAAGTCTTTTATTTTTAGTAGAGATAGGTCAAAGGTCAAGGGCAAGGTCACCGAAAAAAATATTATTTTGCTCATAATGTCGTCGAAAATTTTCTTATCTACACAAACTGTAACTTTTATATGTTTTATTTTTCTTTGCATTCCCCATTCTTTCTGTCTGCCCTCTTTCAACTTTCGGCAAGCGCTCGACCTATGGTTGTCTAATTTATCATGTTGTCATGATTTTGTTATAATGACAGAAGGTCTAGAGAATTCAGGCAATGTGTAATTTTCAACAGGTAAATTTCAGAAAAACCGGTAGGTGCCAGTCTTGACGAGAAAAGACCTGATCTTTCTAGAGACTTCTCGAAGTTTCGGCTACCCAGATAAAAATAGGTGATGTCAAGGCCGGTTAGTCAGGGAATAAATTGGAAGCTAACGTCAACTGGTTACGGTTCGTGTTATATCAACGGCAGATTAGGTGTACACCGAGCGGGCTGTGGTTGTAAACTACCGCGAGGACATTACTAGTCCTGGAGACAGTACATATAGTTCCAGCCGAGCAGGGCGTTTGAAGATTACGTGACTTGTACTTTGTCGAAGACGTTATTGTGAGATTGGAGCCAGTCAACGACGGCGGTGGCCTATTGTTGGATGTTACCGGAGTAAACTTGTGTTTTTCAATTAAAACAACGAGTGATATTTTGAACATTTCCGAGTGAAAGAACTCGGAAATATATGTCCGCTGCGTGTGTGGTCTGACAGGCGTCATGTAGCATTTCCACAGCCGTTTCATATGAGATAGTAGGCCTAAGCGTATGGTCACATATAGGCCGTGAGTGTGTCGCTATTTTTTACTCTACCCCACTAATCATTCCATCAGCTCATCACGAAAACACTTTCTCAGTTTGAATGGATTCACCTTATCTATGACACGAGCAGAGACAATCGTATCGACTGAGAGTTTATATAATTATATATATATATATATATATATATATATATATATATATATATATATATATATATATACATATATATATGATGGCCTTAAAATTCACCTGAAAAATATTGTTGGGGCACTAGCAAAGAATAATTAAACCTCAGTCATATTTGTGTGCTGTTTTATCCTTGTTTGTCCATATATATATATATTTTCTAACTGCAATTTTCATAATAAAAAGATAGTTTCAAGGGGAACCTAAATAACTCATAAGAGAGCAAGGAAAACTCTATACCTCCAAGAATAAATTAGAATTCAAATTAATGTACATGGTTACTTATTGTGATGAAAGATTGATCTGTCGGAACATAGGAATCAATAAGTTTAGAAAGCTGCAAAATATAAACGTTGAATTTAATCATAAAATCATTATGGTAATAATAAGCTTTACATTTACATTTTGCTGAATTTATGTAAAAATTTTAACTAAGATATCGCATCAAAGGTAGAAGGATACCGATTGATGAAACAGAGTATGGTTTGAGATGGAGAACCTGAGACCAAAGAGCAGAGTTCCATATACAGGGCATGTCGCCATCGGCCAGGGGTTCATACATCACTTACACTGCTGACGTCACCCCGGGGTTGTCACGTGAATGCGGGGCAACCACGGTCGGTCTTCCTTATAATTGAATATCTACCTACAGGGAAATAAGTCCCTTTCTTTGCGGCCTGAACAGGCCAAGAATTAATACGGCCATGACAGCAGTAAAGTAGAAACCATCTCGCGGGGCACACCGGCGGGGGAGGCGGACTCTCTATTTCTAAATGTTCAGTCAACAATATCCATCAACTCTGTTCTTTAATTCCTTTGGATACAAGCCACATATGACATCCTGTCCTTTTTGGTGAACGGTCACATTGGTAGATTAAGACGTTGGGTCTATTGCCTGCAGGTTTACATCTTATGATGTTACCCATATTGACAGTTAAGGCATATATGCACATACTGAATACGGCAGTTGTATATGTATCATTCATTTGAACGATTGTTTACTGTCTTTAACTGCATTATGTGAGGATTACTCGGGTGTAGTCATACGTCAAAATATAGTATTTTATCTACTTCCTGACGTTAAATTGTATGTTACTTTGCATAATCTGGTTGTTAATTTAATTCATACTTCAATTTATAAATGTAGTTTATGAAAATTTTGTGACCGATCCCTTCTGGAAGAAGGTTTCTCAGTGACCGTGACAGATGAAGTTATTCCTCACGTAAAACAGTATACTTGAACAGAAGTGTATTAAAAATGAATCAAAATATAATGTTTTGAATGAAAAAAAGAGTTAAAAAAGTAAAACTATACAAGATATTATTAAAGTTTATTTATCTAAAAATAGGTCGTACATATAGTTATAATATCTTAAGTGTGGCACAGATGGCGGCGTTTGGCAGTCTCTAGATGTGGCGAAAACAGGAAAATCCGGAGAAATCTACAGAAGTTGGACGAGCAGCAACAACCTACTTACATAGCCATGCATCACGGGAATCGAACGCGGGTCTCCAGCGAAGAAAACCGAGATTCAATGGCGGATCCAGGGGGTAGCTTTGGGAGCTATAGCTGACCCCCCCCCCCCCCCCCCACACACACACACACCAAAAAAAGGCTCAGGCCTCTTGGGAAAAAACCTTAGGCAGTAACTGTGCTGGTCACGCATGTGTAGGTCAGTAGGATAATTTGAGAATGGTGGACACTCACCTACTAACACAGCTTACGATCAAATTCCTGCCCTATTCGAGTTCGCAACCTTGTAACATTCTTTTTTCTGACAATTTTATGTGCACTCTGGCATGAGCGCAGCCTTGACATTCAGTATGGAGAATATAACTTACGCTTATACTTGAACCTTGGAATTCTGAATAGAGTATTTTCTTGGTTAAGTATATAATAGAAAGACACATAACCAAGGATATTTATAGGTTTCTTTGACTTCAGACTGAAAAGGAAGGGATAGTATTTACAAAACTAGAAATCCAGAAATTTTCATAATGAAACTCGATCGACAGCCATTAAGTTTTCTTGAGTATAGCGCAAGACATAGCGAAAGCAGGATATTCAGTCCTTCGCTTTCTATAAAATAAAACTGGCAGTACCGAGTCGATATCCAGGGATGGTTTAATTATCATGTCAGGCTTTTCCACGGGAGCTCACCACTGCAGTATGAACTTTATATGTTTGTATGCCATAAGTTATATGGGTTTATTTTATCGATCGCTTGTAAAGCAAATGCTTTAAAAACCCAAGATGCCAATTGCTATATACAGTATTACACTGAGCACGGTGCGACCGGCAGTTTGTACTGGTTGGCCTATATTCAACAGAAAATTCCCAGGAGCCAAAGACAAACGTATACAAATATCTGTTCTATCGATCACATGTAAATAGAATTCCAGAGAGTACAACACGTATCTCATTCAGTATGAGTAGACACAAGATAATCCTCAAAAGGCAAATAACGGGTCACGCAGAACGATAAGGACCCCGCTGTATAAGATAAGGACAATGAGGGACATGTATAAAACCTCTGGTTAGTATATTACCACTTCTACCATCTTTTAACTGGCATTTTTTAACTGATGAAGAGTTAATCTTTTACACTGTCAAGAAGGAACTTACAGGAGATGTTGGAAAGAGGCTATCAGCAACCTGACACATGTAAACGAGTATTCCGGGAGGGCAATAATATACATAAATTTCGTATGCAGGCGCACAGGGAAGAAAACAGCGCGAGACGCAAAATCCGACGCTACTTTTCAGTAAAGTATGCGTATTTCAATGGCGTCGATTTGTCTTCAAGGGGGGGGGGGGGTCGCAGACACACACACACACACATATATATATATATGTACATACCTCTTAAACATCTGTAAGACACATTTCAAATATATAAAGGCCTACTTAATCATATTTCAAGTCTATTACAAAGATAGAAGATAATTACAAACCTGGTTTAGATATGATATTTCATAGTTAACTCATAAATGAAACAAAAGTCTATAATTCTATTTATTAATATATTTCATTTGCAATATATACATTTTATTTTCTGAATAGTGGGGGGGGGGGGGGGGGGGGTAATCACATTGACTATGCCTAGGGGCGTCAATATAGGCGGGGATGGGGGTATATCAGCCCCCCCCCCCCCCCACACACACACTTTCCAGAGAATAATTTTATAATATTGCAAATGAAATATATTAATAAATAGAATTAAAGACTTTGGAATCATTTACTAAAAATGTTATATCTAAACCTTGCTTGGAATTCACAACATAACTTATTTTCTAAAACATTATAATTATTTGAAATATGATTAAGTATATATATATATATATATACATATATAGTTGAATATGTCACTCAGAGACGCCGAAAAAGGTATATATATATGTGTGTGTGTGTATATGTATATATATATATATATATATATATATAAATATATATACAAAGTCATCCCCCCCCCCTCCCACCTTGGAAGAAAAATTGACGCCACTGACTATGCCACTTGCCAAAAAATGGGAGGACGCTCGTGGTGTATTTTATTCCACTCCTCAATAGTTTTTGACCCCCTGCGAAACTTCACCTTTGCTATTATCATGAAGATAATAATATATAAAAGATAATAAAAAACTTTTAAATTGAAATTGAGCGGGTTTTATTATACCTTCGCCATAGTACATTTGTCTATCCGCAACCTTAAGCGATAAGGAATGAATAGATTTTGATAAAAGTTTGTGGAGATTTAGGGTATCACACAGAAAACAGTCAGTTAAGATATGGTTTGTAATCTGGATCACAATCAGATGTTTTTAATTTAGTATACAATTGAAAGATTGAAATTCCTCTGTCCTGATCGAGGGTCAAGGCCATTCATTGGTATTAGTGCCTTTGTTCTAGAGCTAGGGTAGCCGTGATCCAACTGCTGAGATTCTGAACACAGCGGAGCAACCAGCATATAGTTTGATTCGGATCCTTGTAAGCTCAGACTACAGTTCTATAATAATTTAATTTCATTTTACAGTATGTATATTCATTTCCCCGAAAGATGCTAATGTCTTAAGACAATTCAACAAAAGGAAGTTTTCCTAAACCGAAAAATGAAGAATATACCTTGTACAGAACAATGTACTTAACATACATTAAGAAAAATATGTTTTGCCACTATATATGTATGTGTGTGGAGAGAGAGAGAGAGAGAGAGAGAGAGAGAGAGAGAGAGAGAGAGAGCGTAAGAAGAAGAGTGATTTATCGCGCTCCTGACGGCTAAAGAGCTGAGTCGTATTGCTCCGCAGCCAGGCCGCAATTAGTGGCACCTGTGACGGCCCGCGGGACAGTAGCTGCTAGCAGAGCCCTGGTTTAAGCGGGCTGATTACTGTCAGGTTTTTAACATGCCACTTGGTCGGTTAATATTTGTTACAATATTTCATTGACCAACGTGACACATGCTGTGGAGCATACAGCCTAAAGTATGAATCTAAGGTAAAGAAAGACTGTGAAAAGAAGAGATATCTGGGAGCACGAAGGTGCATTTATTTATAGATCTTCATGCGTTGCATGACATGAAGTTATATTCTAAAAAATATATTTTGTCTCCTGAAACACACTGTGAATCATATTGGTACCTAAATGTAACATATATATAGTTCAGTAGAAAGACTGGTGCCATATATATATATATATATTTATATATATATATATATATATATATATATATATATATATATATATATATATATATAATTACCTATTTGACTGTATTGAAAGTTAATACAAATCAAAAGTCTTTGTTAATGACAGGTGACATGATAACAGTGAGTACGTGGATGATATTCCGTGTAATTACCATTCATTTCAATGAATTTAGATTTTTTTGTTTACTCAAACACTAGTAATTTGAAGGAATTTCTATATCATACCTATATATATATATATATATATATATATATATATATATATATATATATTCGTGTGTGTGTGTGTGTGTGTGTGTAATCCAATATCCGGTATTGATATAATAATAAAATATAATATTGCAATATGGAGAGTATGTTCAAGAAAATATTTTCTATTTATAGATATTCATATATATACATATATATATATGATATATATATACATATATATATATATATATATATATATATATATATATATATATATATATATATATATGATTGATAGATTATAAATAGTGGAATTTTGACATTCAGATTCTCTAAAACTTTTATCATTTTGCCTGTGGGTTGTATGATGAATAAATCATACATTTAAAACGGGATACACTAGACATCGACACTTTCTAATTCGTAAGAACATTCCAGTCCCCTTGTGAGTCTTCTGTTACTGTAGCAACTTGCAACCCCCGATCTCACTCGTCTTAGCAGTATTGCATAATCAAATAAAACAAGCGGGGCCTGGCTCCCCGGGGGCTGCGGGACATATATTCTTCTTAATGACACAAAAAAACCTATACTCATTACATTAAAGCAACGCAGATACATATTATAACCACCCCGGTGTCTTCACTGCTATCATTATACAGAAGTGACAGGCGGCGAATGCCAGCTTTCTCTATACGTCTGACGAAAAAACAATCCAATTACGTTAATAACAACGCCATAAAGGCTGCTGCAGCAGAGCTTGGATGCTGTTTGTTTACTTCCCCCAGACCTGCCCAGGCTGTACTCGCAGCACTGAAACCCGAGACTATTGTTGGGTTATCCGTCTTCTCGCGTTCACTTGATTTTATCATTGGCTATTGACAAGCGCTCGATCATCAGGACTCCCTTTACCTCTGTATACAGAAGGACATGTCTTGATCAACATCTAAGGCCGCTCTCCCCATCAGTCCCGAATATTTTATTATTCTTCTAACCGGGATGGTCTGATAGCCGTGCCAGGTCAAGAACAGACGTACGGAGTATAAAATGTTTCTTACCTGAGCCGCGTCCAGGCTTGACAATAGCCGCTCCAGAGCTGTTTTCTGGCACAATCAGCCGAAGGTATGCATGGATCGTGAGTCCAGGAACATTCGATACAGTTTTCTCTGTGAATCATGAAGCTACCAAATTATGAACAGCCGGAGTAAAACCACAAACGCTAAATACTGCCGTCATGAGTTTTAAGACAGAAGCGAGAGCCATGCCTGGAAAGCATGGACTGTTTCAGAGATCAGTTAGCAGTACGGCCTAGCAGCAGCAGCACACTAGCTACTGCTGTCAGCTCCAAGGGGGCTGCTTCATCCCTCTGTTCGTATAACCTCGCCAGGTTTCGGTGGCGACATAGACATCGTTTACTCTCGGCGTGTATTGATCGCCAAGGCCCGAGCGTCGCAGCCGAGACTCGGCGCCCAAACCGACGCCTGCAATGTAATCACAACTAGCAGTTTCCGTGATGCTGGGTCTAGCCAGCCCATCAAATGATGTTGCCGGAATGAAAGACCTCATCCCAAGGAGAACATCATCCCCTGCTAAAACGTTCTTCACCTGTTCCTGTATGTATCAGCCAGCCTCTCGTAAGCCACTCACAAGCGGCGTGCACAGTCACTAGAAACGCTTATCTGCAGCGGCCTGCTCGGTCGCCAGGTCGTTCAGCTCTCTTGATCATACCCTGCAGCCTGTCGTTCCAAACACTTTGTTTTAACAGTAAGTTCAAGATGGTGCCAAGTTGCAGCGACCCTTTGAGAGAAAGAAAATTAAACAGTCGCCTACGTGGGGAATTAATCTTTTTTCCCCATCAAGCAGGAACGTGGGCTGTTTAATGTATTTTCCTTTCATTGCAGGTGCCATAAACTTAGGCACGAACCAGTTGCAAGACCTTTCAATCTTGTATATGACCCTTTCATGTTCTTTTCCCCAGAATCAAATAAGTTTAGACTTATTGTTATAAGAGTCAGATTTAGCCCAAAGAGTATATATCCTAGTCAGCCAATTGAAATTATATTATTAATACTTCCGATCTCACGTTGTGAACAGACATTAAACTGTATGAAATACGTGTTATTCTTAGTATCCCCCATCCCAAATATATTTCAAATGTCTTTGTTTATTCAATATCATGAAAATAAATATATTCATTCCGTCATACCGAATTAATCATTCCGGTTATTTAAAATAAAGTAAAAAAAAAATATTAAATCTTGTTCACTTATGTCAACAAGTTTAGGAACAAGAATTACGTCCAAAATTATTATCTCTTAAATATGCATATGCAGAAATCTTAGATTTGCCGAAAAGTGACACTGAATGTATCTAGTTTGTGTAGAAGGGTATTAAATGTTATATTCAACTACTGCCTGTATTAACAAAAATGGATTCAATACCAGATCAACGGCAAATTAAAAACGTTAAACCCCCTTCAGTTATGGCATTCGGGACATATTCAGTGGATATTTACATTGGGATGGTAAGCCGTCTTAAGTCGTGGTATAAGTTATACGGGGCACTGCACTGCAACAACCATACATATAAACTTTCAACCAAAGAGTCAATCCCATCTCCATTGTAACGGGTCATTTGCTGTGTGGCGTACAACTGGCTGTCGTCCATACAGTAAGCCGTGCGAGACATGCTTGTATTCATACGGTCTGAAATTCAACATGCAGGGTTGTTTACTAATATGCCGAGTTATTACGGAGTGTTTCTCCCACATGGAAGGTGTTTTTAGAAAGTGCACTAACATATCTCATGATTGATCTGGTTTATTTGAAGTGACTGCGTACCTGTATAAGGTATGATGCGATATAAAAAATGACGAATATATTTGCATCCTCAACAAGCCTTTTACAGTGCGGTACTCATTATTACAGAGCATGATAATCTGAAAGAGCGGTAAAATGATGTTATAATAATAGATGATTAGGAATAAAATTAAAAATTCATTCTAAAAAATTTCTTTCAGTTTTAATTATTTTTTATACATCGGCCTCACGCAGCGCTTTAGATCCTTAACCCCCTTGCATGCCTATGACATTGAAGACGAAACAGAAAGTATCAATATACGGCGCTATATATAAGCCATGCATGAGATAACCGCGTGTAAAGAAGCACCACTTATGTATAATACCGGGTTTGACCGATAGAAGCTTCGTTCCTATAAAGTACCTGTCACTTTTATAGAAGCATTTCTTGAGGGTTATCTGATTTTGCTTTGATCTGATTAAGATAGCCTGACCTTTAAGTTATTTTTATGCTAACTGATATAGTCTGGACAGGTATAAGCTGGGCGTCGTGTTACACCAAGCCGGCGTATATAATAACTGAAGTCCAATATTGGATCATGTTAGACATGAGCCTAGCTGCAGGGGACAAATCGATTTATAGGTGTCCGGAGAATAAATGGTTACATTTTGCTGCTGCGACTGATATGTTGTTCAACCCGTATCCTGAGTCCATCTTACAGAACATTCGTGTATCAATACATCTTCCATGGTATTTAACAAGGAATACTTGACTCAGACTTGCATCACCTGGTTCTTTTATTCTTAAAAGTCTATGTGCGGAATTGAAGTCAAAATAGAAGTAATTCTGCATTTTAAAAAAATTAAACGTCGGATATAAAATTGTTCTCATATATCGGTTTTTCTGATGAAGGACCAACGTTTCAATGTAAATGCCATGCTCGGGTACTTCTAATGATTTCTGTTAACATTCCGATCAAAATAAATGGGTTTAAATTTCATCAGCCAAACGATTTTTATCGTGCACGTCTACATAACACGAAAATTGATTGATTAATAGAAAATACTGCATCTTAATCAAAATTTAATGCCGAAGACATAATCTCCTGGTGGAATATAAGATTTGGCAAATAAACCATTCAAAACATTTGGTAGTCCACTTTTACTTTCAACATTCAGCGCTTAGATTTTACGATTTGTTAAATAAAGCCCAAAACTGAAGGGTAGAAGATATAATTTGAAGGTAAAACCAAATTCTCGACTCTGTCCCTGCCCCGACCGCTGGTTGGGTTTCATATTCCTAGTGCCCCGGTTGTATTATTTTTTAATATAAATTTTATATTTCATGAAACCTGACACGAAAACCAGCAGTTTATATTCTATGCTAGTCCCACACTACTTTGCAGCCTATCATCTAGTTATCCAACCTGTGTCGGCGTCCTGGTAGGGCTGGAGATAAAGATGATATTGACAGAGCTCTTCTACTGATCAGATTTACCGACTGTCGGCAAGGATGGGGTTTACTTAAGTCTGGGCTGTGAAAGACAAACTGGCAGGCTGTCCGCGGTGTCTTGGCGTCTTGCTGTTTCCCCTAGGTATCCTGCCAGCTCTGTCTCAGCCGTCATTGGAAACACAGACATCCAATCCTCAGCGTCTCCATGACTCTCGAGCTAACCTGTTAAATCTTCCTTTCCAAAATTAAAACATGCAATATGCCAATATACATATACGTGTTTAGATTTGGCTGATATAGCGGTGTCATTCCGAGCACTAGTATTTTGTTGCACAGTAATTCGGAATTCTCGTATTATGGAAATTATAATTTTTGGAGTTTTACCCATGTAAACCTCATATTTGCTGTGCAATGCTGAAGTGGACCAGGTCACCTTTATCAACAGATTTATCTGATTAATTGTAATAATGTTCAAACGGAATCTTCATTCAGGTTGGAACGGCGACAATGGTTATTAAGCCTCAATGGATTGGAGGCTTACAGGGGTTGATGAGTTTATTTCTGTATCAATTTTTGGGTCAGCTGTTTTTGAAGGTGGACTCTCTTAGGTCCCCCAGGGTGAAAATCTATCGATTACAATTGTTCTTCTTCTTTTCATTCCTGCTGTTCGTGTTTATGGTAGATATCAGATATGATTGACTTTTACGAACTGACTTTTGGGGACAATATTAGTAGTAGGTGGCAGATTTGTACCATTTGTTTATTTTCGACCTTGCCCTAATTTCAAAGGTCATACATTCCATAGCTTATTTGTCATTATAGCCGAGTTAAAAATCCCCTTATTGGAGATCGAGCGGCGCACGCGGAATGAAAATGGGAGGAGAAAGACAAAAAGAACACACACAAAAAAAAAATGATATTGACAGTTTTGCACTCGAGGGTCCAATACAAAACATTTCTGCTAGAATTGAAATATAGACATAAACTATCAACTCCTCTTTATACGGGGGAGGCCCAGTTCACGCCATAAAAGAGTATTAAAAGGTGATATCGATTGTATAATAGTTCCATTTCGATGCTTGCCCAAAGAAAGCTCAAAACATTAAACTATTTAAGAGTATTAACTGACGAACTCTTTACGTAAATCATAAAGGGATACTAAGAGCTGGGACAACTCCCTTAAAATGATAAATTCTTATTTTTTTATCAATTTTTAAATTGTTTTTTCTCTTATTATGTTATAGCGGTACGTTTCCCATCAAGGCTAATTCCCTTTTGATATTCCACGATTAAACTGAGTTTTGGATAACTCCTTTTTCAAAGAGCTACTTCTGTTTTTAATTGGTTCACAATATATGTCTCTTCTAATGAACGCACTCTTATAAAACTTAATAAGTATACCTGACATTGGCCCAACTAGGGGTTAGGTTATTAGAGGTACGGATTGCGTACAGGATTGGACGCGACAAAGTCACGCATTCCGTCACCGTTAAGTCCCATACTACATAAAACATGTATACATTACTGTTATTTATGAGAGCCAAACACACGACTGAATACTTGCTCCTAAGTACGACGAAATCAATGACGACAAAAATCAAAGTCACGCAACTGTTTTCTAGAATAATGTCAGCCGCCTCGGTAGTTCATATGGAAACTGTTCATTTGATTGATAGTCCACAAAGGCCCATTTTACAGCTTAAGAGTACGTTTTTACTTGATAAATATTGCCCTAATAATATATTACCGTTAACTCATTGAATGTACTGACAATATATGAATTATTGATATATACTACATTCCAATCTATAGAACAAGGCTTGGTGTATGCTTGTTTTTTCCCTGATCAAAACACATTATCACAAAATGACGAGAATAGGAGTTTCATTTTTTCCATACGTCATCATTATTATTTTTTATCAGAAACATATATTACAATACCGTTACATTTTATGGCAATTTAGCCAGGTGTCATGCTGAGAAAAACGCACATATACCATAATCGTTTTCATCGTTAGTCAGGAATAAAAACTTCCAACAACGCCAGCATTAACAAAGTTTCTTAACCAACTAAGGACGAAACGAAAAAAGTCGATGAGAAAAGGTGCCTTCTGGGAAAGAAACCTTAACATTAGGACATAAAGCCCTATCTAGAAGCAGAACACAAAAAATATACTATACAGGAGACCTTGATAAATAAACAAAATAAAATAGACTTATTTCCTTTTTGGAAGTACATATACAATAATGCACCCAAATCCTACTACAGTTTGATAGCGATTATATGGTTGCATCACACTTGAGGGAGAACCGGGTCTCTTATATGGAGAATGAAAAGAGATTTAGAGCGTACATTTCACAGTGAAAGCCCTCATATAACGCTGCTATTCTCCTTCCAAGATACAGGCCCTACAGGAGGTCAACCTGGCAGGAAACGGAAATCAGAGCGCTGGTTGTTACTGTTACCATAAAGACCAATACAACACATAGGATATTCTTTTATTTTTCCATGAAACAATGTATTTTTTTTATCATCGCAAGGCCTTCCGTGCATTACCTAATGATAAACGTACAGGTACCGGTAAAGGTTTATTTTCTGCTACTCCTCGCAAATTATACTTTGCCTTTCTGCAAGTGAATACGTCTCCGTACTTGTATCTCAGGCCCTTCGGGAGCATAATTAACGTGACACGCCCATATATATGTAGTTATCAGAGGTGATAAAGGATTACTTGTTTACTACCACTAAATTCCCATGACGGTTAGATAGATCTATTCATGCTTCGGTGAAATCGGCTGACCCACGTGTCAAAGGAGAGAGGTTAAATAGTGAATAATGTTTTAATATATCCCTTTTATGTTAATCTCTATAAAAGGAGCATCAAAGATCCCATGCAGAAAATGAGCAGGTCAAATATGTTCAGTTGCACCTTAATCGTTTGTGACCTTAATAATAATACCACTTGTCAGGAGGAGATATGTGAGATAAATAGAATTCTATCTATCTAATAGAATATACATTTTACAATAGATCAATTTTTACAATCGTAGATTAGTGAATTCATAATAAACTTCATTAAACTCACAATGTCAACAACTCACTTTGAAATTAAGTACAGGACATGTAATGATCTTGAGATCCTATAAATGGAAATATAATTTAAATAACGCGAGTGTGTATTCATAAATATCAAGTTCAATAGGTGGTTTTAAAGTAGTTGTAACATAAATGGTGAATTCCTCAACATCTGAACGATATGAATCTTAAATATATACTACATTGATTACTCAATACTATTGTCACAGTTACTAAACCTTGATACAAGACGCATTGCCCATAATCATATTTGACAAAAATTATGTACAGAATTTTGTCATTTGGTAAATTTAAAGTAAAAAATTAACATCATACATTAAACAAAATGTAATCTTGACATACTCGCCAGCCCTGTCCAGCAGACAGCTGTAAATGATAACATAGAATTCTGGTTTCCCGGCGGTGGGGGGCGAGACTTGACTAGACTAGTTTGTGCCAACTACTCGATTATTTTGAGGATTGGTCGTTTTATTTTAAAATCGATTGAATTGACGGGAGTTTTGTATAATCGATGACAAAAAAATTATGTATGCACAACCAAAGAAGTCATATTATCCAGATAAATATTCTTATTCTGTCAGAGATATAAGAAAGGCTCAAACCAGCAAAAAGCATTACAACAACCCGACCATTACCTTGACGTTTCAGAATGATCTATAAGCAGAAGCGGATCGGGGGGGGGGGGGGGGCGTCCAAGGGGGTCCAGACCCCCCCCCCCCCTTTTTCAGCCGCCGCGACCTTTTTTCAGGGTTTCCCACCAATGTGTGACCCTGGACGGACTCCCCCCCCCCTTTTTCAGCCGCCGCGACCTTTTTTCAAGGTTTCATACCAATGTGTGCGGTCTCAACCCCCCCCCCCCTTTCCGGACCTGGAGACCTTTTTTAGGTTTTACCACCGGTCCTCTGGGTTGGACCCCTCCTTTTCTTTAATCCTGACTCCGCCTCTGACAAGTTAGACTGAATTTACTCGGGGTATAATTTATATATGAATATATGAATATATTTAAATATGAATTTACTTGAGGAATATTTCTATACAGCATATTCTACGGTAATTCAGAGGGTACATAAAATAATCGATTAATAATCGATCATCGGTCGTTTTCTATCTTTCAATCATCGAATATGATTTTACAACCGCTGCCTACCACTAATATATACTGATAATTAGTCTTATCTCTCTTTGTCGGCACACCAAAACGGGATACTCTATATGCGGTAGTAGAACTTATGGGAGTGTCACATTTTCCTTTTCTTTAATGTGATTATGTTTAGCTGATGCGGGCACTTCCATACACTTGTTTAACTGTTAATGTATTCACAAAACCAATTTTCTCTGTTTAAACATTATGTTATTAAATATTTCTAAGCCATATCAATTTGTTTTGGTAAGTTTA
Source organism: Sipunculus nudus (assembly GCA_026874595.1). Lineage (NCBI taxonomy): Eukaryota > Metazoa > Annelida > Sipuncula > Golfingiida > Sipunculidae > Sipunculus > Sipunculus nudus. The sequence continues at coordinate 53,941,303 of CM049309.1, forward strand.
AGTACTCACTATAATGAAATTTTCATAATCATAAACTACTTGTACTTTTATTATTATACATTATGCTATAGTTACTTGTATATTTTTTAATTTTAAAAATATAAAGTCAGCAAAGTTATACATATAACACACTTAACATACAAAACTTGACATAAGTACAAAAACTACCATGACAAACAAAATGCAAATACAAGAAAACACGATTAGATGACTATTTTTCAGGTTGTTATATAAATGTCATATTATTAAGAGTCTTCATTTTGAACTTTTTCTAAGTTTAGGGTACTGAATCATACATCAATCACCATGCTTTGGTATTTGTATGGGCAACCACAGGGAACACAAGAGGTAGAGCTACATATGAATTCCAGTATATTTGTACTGTTGGCATTTTATTACCTTCATTTATATCAATAAAAGGGAGACTTTGATGTTTTCATTTTCGGCTTACACTATCCCTCTTGTTGATTGTTGACTTTCATTAAAAAGGAAATTATTTTTGTTTGAATTGTCTTTGTTGAAGCAGAATGCTCTGTGTGAAGGTCAATACTTATTTTCACTGGTATCATATATCTTTGCTGTCTCACATCGAATAACACATGACGCTTTCGTAGAGTAAAAAATAAATTATTTTAAAGATTTCAAATTAAAACTAAATGCATGTTCTATCTTTTAAGAACACACTGCTTGCCTCTTTAGTTTACTGTACTTATGTGTTTTTCAAAAATTTACATGTCATGCTCTTTATTTCCATAGATCCATTTAATTAAAAAACATATATGTGTTTTTGGTAATATGACTTACCAGTCACTCAGAGGTTTTAACTAACGTTTTATGTCTAAGCTAGCAAGTTGTAATATGTCAATTATGTAGGAATGAACCAAGTAATATTGGCCGAATAGGTGGATGCAGACCCGGGTGGGCGGTAACTTCTGCACGAATGAAACTGGGAGCATTGGCCGAAGAAGTGAATGCAAACATGTGTTCGGGAGCATCCCTTATTAAGGACCGCTCACATGGCGGAGGCCTGCATTCCTGAGAATGCATATTTCCAGTCGTATCTTCTTTCAATTTTATACCCTTTCAAATATTTGGGGAATGTACATTCATATCTTTGCAAGATATATAAACATATATGATTATAAATGTACACAGATTAATTTATGTTAATTAAGTTAACGGCTCATATTATATTTTTGCGGTTTTAATATTTTGCGCTTCACCGAAGTCCTGCGCATGCAAGCAGACGACAGTAGACCGTCTGCCTATCCAGTGACTGCCGCTATATAATTGTGCTGAATGACTCTATCATAAGGCCTAGATATCAGGTCATGATGACCTAATTTATGCTGGTGAATGGTAAGTCAGACGTCTGAAGCTCAAGCGGATATAAACCCCAAACAGCGGTCGGCGGACAGAGGAAGCTCGCTGTGGCCCACCAGAATGAAAATCAACCGAGTTAAAAGAAGTATTGAATGTGGCAGTTGGGTACGGAAGCAGTGAAGCGCCTCGCCGGAATATTGGGAGTGTGGGCCGGGGATGATGCACATTTCTCACAGGGAATAAGCCGTTTGTATTAGGTTTATGGTCAAATCGACATTACCCGACTCTAGGGAGGTGGCATGCGAATGTTTGACATTTACGTTAATTCGAGATCCCATCACTGTACGAACAGAAACCAGATAACAAAATGCCACTGGGTCGAAATTTCTGTGAGCTGTGACCAAAATCGATATCGCTGCCGGTCTCTGCTCTTTTATATTTGCACAAAACCGGGACATATTAAGTAGGTCAAGGTCATAAAACTTAAAATACACTTGATCAGTGCACGTGGGTTTGTATGTGATCTATTACATCTGGTTGATGTTGCGACTGATAAGATTAGCATATAATCATATTGGTTTGACAGGCTGTCCAAGTCGCTGGTTTAGCATGTATTTTCTTTTGAAAACCTTTCTTTTTCTTCGTCACCGAATTTCCTTTGGCTTGTGGCTAATGTGCAGACTAAAAAAATGGGTATTTTTTCCAATATATTCTGCATTAAGGTTTAGTTTGCATTGTACTTGCTTGCACGAATCCGTTTGAATAGTTTTGAGCCTGTCAGAGTCATGTCGCTAGTTCATTAATCCACCGGTGGTGTCGCCTTAGAGGGTATAGATTTTTCATAAGTCATAATATTGATTAAGTATTGCCTTGCTTGTATTATTGAGATAAAGTGTGAATAAAAGTTGGAAACACTTATGAATAGATATGTATATCAGCAATGTTTAACCCGACCCCACTCAATTGTAAAATTAAAATGATCACTTTTGGAGCTGCCGATGACGAAAAAACTTGCTTGCATAACTGGGAAACTGGTTATACGGTCCAATGGCCGAAACCGCAAGTATAAAGGCGTTGCGTCTCGAAACACTGTCGTTCACAAGATCGGGTTCGGCTCTCGAATGGCATGGCTGGGTCTCCGCTGCTAGGATCGGTAGAGGGAATGTATGTTGCTTCTGGCTTTGCGGCTGTGGGTGCATTAGCTTTCCTGGAAATATCACCGACTCGGGATAGACGATGGCGACCTTGGCGGCTCTCTGCTTGGCTTGGTGTGGCATTGCGTCTGTTGGCTCGGAGAACGTGCTTAAGGAGCGCACAGGGCTGAGGTCTTGACCACAGCAAACTGTAGCTGCTCGAAGAGCGTAAACATTCTTTGGCTTGGCTTGGCTTGGAGCTCGCACGATTGTATACACATACACACACAAATATTTCCATATATATTATATATATATATATATATATATATATATATATATATATGTCTGTGTGTGTTTATTAGCTTTGCAGGCCGCCGTAACCCTAAATCTTTCCAGATAAACGAATAGTTAAATGAAGAACAAGACTGAACAGTGTGGGTCATATTGTGCCTCAGAGTAACATAATTAGATCAGTTTCTCATGGTCTGGCTTTAAAAAACTGATCAAATGAAAGCTAAGCTAGTTAGTAGATCATTTCTGTAGCAAAAAAAAAAAACACTGTTTTTATGTGCGGAATGACATTCGTCAACAAAGTGCCAAAAATGTCCCATTCTTCGCCGGTGTCCATTTTTAGCGAACCTGTGAGCTTATGCGATGGTGTGGCGTCGTCCGGCGTCTGTCGTCTGGCGTCCGTCGTCCGTACGTTGACCCATACTATCTTCAAAATGGCAAGAGTTAGCATCACGAAATTTTATGCAAAAAATTAGTCATCTAAAAAACTCTATCGGATTTTGCTTATTTTTTGGCTAACTGAATTTTCTTAGATTTTATTGGGAAAAAGCTAAAAAGCCTAAAAAATCTTCTTCTCCGAAACTTTTCTGCCAAATTGTCCAATATTTTACAGAGATAATTCCTGGAACAATCTCTCTCAAGTTTGTTCGAATGGTTTAAGTTCGGTGATTTTTGGCCGAGTTACAGGAAGTTGAACTTAGTCATCTGTCCAAAAAAGCAAACTTAAATTACAATCTCAGAAACGGCTGAAGCTATCATCACCAAATTTCATGCCAATCTTGGTCACATGAGTCATATCTGAAATTGAGGTATTGGTGGCGCTACCTGGATCGGCCTTTTTTATACGGGGTTCATCAGTGCCCGTTTCATACTGACGGCTACAAAAAACTTCTTCTCTGAAACCATATGGCCAAATTGTTTAATTTCATACAGAAATGATCATAGGGTAGTGCTTTCTGAAATTTGTTCAGATGGTCTCAGTTCAGTGAATTTTGGCTGAGTTATGGGAAGCTGAATTTAGTCATATGCCATAACAGCCCATTTCAGCTCAGTGGCTACAAAAATCTTCTTCTCAAAAACCACTTGGCCAAATTCTTAAATCTCACACATTAATTATCCTTAGATGTTGATAATTCAAGTTTGTTCAGATGGTTTTGGTTCATTGATTTTAGGCCGAGTTATGGGAAGCTTAACTTAGCCATTTTGCTGTATTTTCCCATAATGAGTTTTTAAACCTGCAAAACGTTTTTTGACTGACGCCACTGAGGCCAATTTGTTTAATATTTTACAAGAATAATCCCCTGAATTATTCTTAAAATAATTATCTTTTATGGTTCCAAAGAATGAATTTTGGCTGAATTATAAAGATTGAATTAAGTCATTTTACCATATATGTTAGCTGTGTAAAGCAGATTCATCTAGCCTGGCACCAATTTATCAGCATCCATTACATCATGCCTCTAGACCTTCAGATTTCAGGTTATCTATGGTTAATATTGACATGAATTTTTTTAAAAGCTTTTAAAAAATGTAGATTTATGATTTTAGATATTCTTCATGCCAGGCAATGTTAAAAATCACAGGTATACAGCTCTCTGTGGGTGTATAAAGACGGCTATACATAGATTATAAATAATTGTAATCCATACTCAACTTAATTCAAGATTTTGCCATCAGTGAGATGTATCTGTAATATAATTTTGCATTCAATATGCATCTGTAGTAATTTTCAGTGAAATCGATGTTGTGGCGGTGTCCGGAGTCCATCGTCTGTACGTTAACCCATACTATTCAGAAACGACTGGAGCTAGAATCATGAAATTTAATGCAAAAAATTAGCTATCTGAAAAACTCTGCATTTTCTTAGATTTTCTTCTACGACGAAACGGTCAAGCCAAATTGTTCAATATTTCACAGAAATAATCTTTTATATCATCTCTTACAAGTTTGTTCGAATGGTTCAAGTTCGGTGAAATTTGGCCAAGTTACAGGAAGTTTGTTCGAATGGTTCAAGTTCGGTGAAATTTGGCCAAGTTACAGGAAGTTGAACTTAGTCATCTGTCCAAAAAAGCATACCAAAATGACAGTCTCAGAAACGGCCGGAGCTATCATCACCAAATTTTATGCCAGTGTTGGTCACATGAGTCATATATGAAACTGAGGTATTGGTGGTACCACCTGCATTTACCTTTTTTTGTACAGGGGTCATTGGTCATCTGTACATTAACCCATAATTTCTCAGGAATAGAAGGAGCTACCATCCCCAGATTTTATGCAATAATCTGTCACATATCAAATGTTGTGAGATTCAGCTTATTTTTTTTTTATTTGCTACCTGCATGTACTTAAATTTTATAGGGAAAAAGCTGAAAACCCTTTAAAAGTCTTCTTGTAAACGGTCCAGCCAAATTGTTCAATATTTTACAGAAATGATCCCAGAGGCAAGCCCTCTCAAGTTTGTTCAAATGGTTTGCATTTGATGAATTTTAGCGGAGTTACACAAATTTGAACTTGGTCATTTTGCGTTTTTCGCAGGAGGGGTTGGATATATCAGTCTGAAATTGGGCATATGTATATATCTCTGATAGCTTCGTAGTATACAAGACTGGTGGTGCCAGCTACAATCATTTTTGTGTTGTGTGCACCCATGCCAGAATTTCAGCAGTGATGTTTGTGTAACTGTTTCATATTCAAAATGTTTAGTACTTGCATTGTTCATATACATGAAAAGTAATGGTCCAGTATTGAAGCATTATACCTGGTGTATTTCCCAATGCACAGGTTCGCATTAGGCCTGTAGGCCTTGTTTTGTTACATATGCTGACCCGACACATGCACAAAATATTACAACACGTTACACTTGAAGGGATCTTGGGTAAACATGACAAGTTTCGATTAAACCAATCCTGCTGGAAGTTGCAACGTTTGATAATTTTTTTTTTTCAAAATGTGCTTTTGTTTGGAGACCCGCACAGAGACTTGTCTGTTTAAACGAGTTTTGTCATTTCCATGGAAAGGATACTCTAGGAGGGAATTCAGTTTTGGCGAACCGGTTTTAAGTTTTTAATAGTTGATGCCGCGCTCTTCATGGGGTAATAATTTCAACAAGTTTCAGGATCATTCATGACTTTTTCTTAATTTAGCGAACCGACTTTTGTGACAATTTTAAGAAAATTTTACCATTACAATCAATGTATTAGCTATACTGCAAGTGGAACATTAATATTCTGCGCTAGTGACTAGAACATGACCAGTAAAAGGCACACTTAGTATTAAAAACACAGGATTATAACATCCACTTCGGCATTCACATTTCACGTAAAATTTTTTTTAAAGGTTTACCCGTGTAATTAATGAAACTAATCCCTAACAAAACGTCCGTAACCATTGACTTGAAATCGGCTAATAGCGGACTTTCTCATTTCCATTTATGCAAACGATGGGATGCAAAGCCTATATTTCACTTGTGTTTCTAATGCACAGAAATGGGATAAGTTGGTAAAACGTTGACACGACGGTAGCGTGCTAGTGTTGTAAATAGATAAGAACACTCATGTGTTGTGCTCCTAACTCTTGGACACTATATGGCGTTTTCAGAAAACTGATTCCAGCAACGATAAAAAAATTCTTGCTGAAGCCACTTCCATACACTTTCGGTCTGAAAGAGCACATTTTCGGGAGAGCAAAGAATTCGGCGGTTTCACATATTACTTTTTTAGAATGTCCGAATTTACACTTACCTTAACAATAGCCCCTATAAATCCGGTCAGGACGCGGAGGTCATTGAACGAACTTCACGAGTTGGGAACACGTATTCATCAGGAGTGCGAACGACTATATAGGCGACATCTTGTGGCACATTATATAACTACAACGTTCATATGTTTTTTTTATTTCGATCAGCAAAACTGTAAGAATAAGATATTTTTGCGACTTCATTCTCATAAATATATTTTGATTCGTCTTAACATCATCGTTTGGATCAATTGTGTAACACTGCGCATAATTAATAAGCGACCACTGCCGCAATAAGAATTTCAGCATTTTTGCGATAACTGAGGAAGTTTGAGGGGGTGTTCCAGGTAATTTGTTTTGTTTATTAAATAGGGCCCGTCACCTGATATGTGTAATTTCTACCGTGATAGTACATTTACAGAACGACACTGAAATAAAGGCGAAAGCTGCCCCGGTTGCCTTTTTATATTATGACACTCGCTCGACGGAGAGAAACATGGGTTTGTTGATATTCAGTGTCTAAAATGTTCAGATTTATATACATGGTATATAGGGCGAAGTAACACATCGACACTGCATGTAATATCGCACAATGGATCAGGAACTCTTGACAAATCAATGCTTCAACTCAAGAAAAAAAATTAAAACCTTTCTTGAAAATTATAAACGTGTAAGGTACCATTCCCATTCAACTAGAAAACCTTACATATTAAACACTATCATTATCAAAGGGTGTAGTAATAATGTATCGTGTAATCATGTCTGGTTCTATGAGTATGGAGCACCGTAAATTACTAAGTTTGTGCAGTTTTTACAGTTTTAAGCAAATACTTTGACAAACATTAGTCATGCTGTTTTATTGCCATAAAATCATGAACAATAAGTACAACCTGTAGTTAATACTCATGTAAACAAAACAGCAGGCCATGGAAGTTATAAAACCAGTCAGGTGGTAGTCATGGAAACGTCTTTCAACAAAATACTGATGTATTGGTCGCTAAAATAAACTAGCTGCCTTTTGTAGAACCAGTATTGTAAAACCTGACATTTTAACTGCTCAGAACTTCTTCATATACAATAATATCATTGTTGAAACTGTAACCGTTTCAGTTTGCTGCTGTTTATTTAGACATGACATACAAATACTTCTGAAGAGCCATTTAAAAATATATATGGAAAAGTCAGTTTCAAACTGTTTCATGACATACAATTGCTTGAATAAACATTAACAAGTCCAGTACATCATCCTGATAGCAGAAACATTTTCGTTTTCAGCAGGTATATTTGAGTTAGGTATACCATTTATAAGCGTGTCACATCATCAACACGTACTGGTTCATCTGAACAAACTGGTATTTGGACACCACCAACAATGTAGAACACATGCTGAATAACAGTTGACAGTCGGGTGCTCCGTGTGTGAGCACAGCACAAACATGCCACAGGCTCTACCCACAGAGCCCCTGTTGAAATATATTCTGTCCTACATGGTCAAGATCTTCCTGGGAGACGGGTTTCAAGCTCACAGAGCACAGACTTTGTTTCAGCAAGCCCTGAGCATACTATCTCATGAATTATTAACAAGACAACTAAACCAATCAGGTGTCTTGCATATAGCCAGTCTACGCAGCAGGAAAAACTATTTTTAGATCAAACATCTGGCGATGGAAGATGATATGGAGACTCTGACCAATCATTTAAAAGCTTGTATAGCTGGTGAGTTTCTGTTGCATATGTTCTTGTTGATAAGGAGTGTGAACAGTTTTGATTTCTGTATGCTGTTTACTATTTTAACGATGGATTTGATTGGCCGTTATGATTTCAGCCCAATTACATGCATGGCTGTTCACAATATAGTAGGTAAAGAGGCCTGCTGAAGCAAGGTCTCTACTCAACCCAGCCAGGGACTTGACGCCCAAGAAGATAATGATCCAGTGTCTTCCGCATATAAATGTAGCACTCTATAGCTAAGCACGTCCCATAATGCTGCAGCAGTCTGTGGCTCACACCAACAAAGAGGTCGTCGGTCTTTTCCCCGGCCATGCCTCTTTGGCATATTTCTTTTTCTTGGGTTCTTTACTGGATTCTGCGGTTTCCATTGGGAACACAGGGGGTGCTGCACTGATTTGTGGACCAACAGGTGTTGGTGTGTCTACATCGGGAGCTAAGTTTGGCACTCGCAGTCCTAATTTTGATGCCATACTGAAGGAGCCCGGGGCACCAATACTGTTCTCACTCAAATCTCCCATGTCACTGTATAATGGTGCACTGTATGGGAAACTCTGCATACGCTTTGTTATAGACTCTGTCATACTGCCTGTGGGTACCAAATCCACGCGGGGTTTCTGTGGAAGAAAAACAGCATTTGTGAAACGAGAAAACTATATGTAATCACATATAATAAAATACTTTATCACAACAGAAACTGACCAATCATTTTAAAGACCTTACCAAAATGTAATCATATTACTTCTATATGTGCAGAACATCTTTATGTTTACAGTGTGTAATTTAAAAGCCTTCCCCATAAGACGGGAAGGCTTACAGAGGATGATGAGTCTATTTCTATATCAATATTAGGATTTCAAGTTTTGAGGATGGGCTTACTTTGGTCCCCCTACCCCTGAAGAAAACCCATTATTTTTTTTCTTTCTTCTGTCTTTGATATCTCCAATACGGCTCTAGGTCTTTGAGAAAAACTGGTCAACTTACATTTTCTTATTTATTATTATTACCATTATAATTGTTACAATTTCTAATATAATTATTATTATTATCTAAATTATTATTTCACAGACAATAACGACAAGGGAATGACATAGTGAATCTACTATAATTTGCTATAATCCACAATGTCAATACTGGCACAAATCTTTTTTGCATTAGAGCCCTGATGGCCAAGCACTGTACTTTCATTCATTACTTTTATTACTACATCCACTCAAGGAGTTTGGCAGAATCTACATTTTCACCAATATCTGAACTTCTGTCTTTTAATCCACGTTTAGTCTTTTGCTTTGTGTGCAAGGTATCTTCAAGTTATGCACATATTAAATGTTGCTCTTTAGGCATGCATAAGCCTATTTTGGAACAATCAAAACTCCAAAGCCAAATTTAAGATCATTTTTTTGCTGTCCGTGTGCCTGTCTAGAAATAAAATGATGCACTCTGTGACTGGTCTTTATTGCATGTGTCATGATGCAATGTTTATTTAACAAGGCTTATCAACCTTTAAAATTCTGAAATATTATTACGCTCCCGAGGCAGCGGAAATCTTACGCTTCTAAAGAGGCAACTGATTTTCACGCTGCCAGCTTTGACCGTTTATGATATATTTAGACACCCGATGCGGTTTGTTGTCCGCTGAAAAAAACGTGTGTATAATGTGACAAGCAGCCAACCAGATGCCAATAAACAAACACTCAACAGGCATCCTGGCTCCGCCCATAGCTGTGCTTCAAGCACCGTTTGAAGAAGATAATGGTCGAATTTTAATTGCTCCCTCTGCATTCTCGCATCATCAACCAATTCGATTCTGACAGTATGACTGTGTTAGCGTAGCCATGTATCTGTTGTATGCAGAACTGAAACCAGCCAGCGAGATGAGCACGCAGCCTTTGCTGTTACGTTTTGTTTGAATTACAGCTCACCGGCCGGGCATCCTATGTGCCCAAGGCCCTAAGCAAACCACCTCTGCTGCAATTCTGTCCGAGCCTGTGGCCTGTTCAGATGGTTACCGGGACGATGAGCTGTCACTCAAAACAAAATGAACATGATTGGCTCCGTGTATTCCTCGCTTGGCCGTGTCTTCTAGCACAAGATCTCATCTGATACAAAAATACAGTGCTCCCCCCGGTGTAGCAATTCAGGATACGAGGTCATAACAAACAGCGCTTACCATATAGGCATTAGGCCTATAGTTAAAGCGCTGTGGAAAGAGGGTAAAATATTATCTACTATCACTACCATGGTACAATCATTGTTTAAAGTTAGTGACAGTTCCAGTTCAAAATTAATCTTAATTATAGCAATGACGTAAAAATCCAAATTCTTACCTTGGTGGGTATGACAGTTGTGGTGACAAGATTTCTAAACCGGCCAATGGATGGATCAACATCCTCTGAAAAATGAACATCATCAAACAATTTAATTGCATATTATATACCTGCATATTATATAACTCAGTCCAGAATTGAGTCCACTTTTTTTTAGACTTGGACTTGGATTTAAGGGTCCTGGACCCGGAATTTTACTTGGACTCAAAAGTAAGGACCCAGAAATCTGGCCTAGTCCATCGAGTCCAATGGAAAACTAGAATATCAGCAGAAGCTGAAAAAAGCCCTCAGCCAAAAGAACAGTGTTTAGAGGAGGTAACAGTATCAAGTACTAAATATCTGTTCTCACATGGATGTATATCTGTACATGTCTCAGTTATAAATTTAAAATGGAGAGGTATGTACCATGATTCATAACAATCCACCAAATGCTTCCTGAAAAATAAGCTTCTAAGTTTTATTATATTATAAGCTCTGTGACCTTGAATAGGGTAAGGTCACCCATCTTCAAACTTGACCGACATTTTGTCGATATACATCTTCACCAAAGAAATAAAATTCCTACTGTGAATCCTTTTAGAGATATCCAGCTCACTAGGCCAAAGTTGAAAAATCCAAGAAAAATTCATTAAAAATCAGAAATTGTAGGTGGCGCCCCTAAACTCGTGCAGCAGTTACAGACCATCAGTCCCTATGATCATCGTAAGTATTGTGAAAATCCACCCAATGGTTCCAGAAAAATAAGCTTCTAAATTTTTTTTCTATAATCAGCTCTAAAATGTAGAAAAATAGGTCAAGGTCACCCATCTTCAAACATGACTGAGATTTTGTCAATATACATCTTCTTCGAAGAAATAAAATTCCAACGGTGAATCCTTTTAGAGATATCCTGCTCACAAGCCCAAAGTTGAAAAATCCAATAAAAATTCATTAAAAATCAGAAATTGTAGGTGGCACCACCAAACTTGTGTAGCAGGTACAGATTATCAGTCCCAATAACCAAAGTAAGTTTTGTGAAAATCCACCAAATGGTTCCTGAGTAATAAGCATCTAAGTGTTTTTCTATAATCAGCTCTAAAATGAAGAAAAATAGGTCAAGGTCACCCATCTTTGAACTTGACCGAGATTATGTCGATATACATCTTTACCAAGGAAATAAAATTCTGACGGTGAATCCTTTTCAAGATATCCCGCTCACAAGTTAAAAGTTAACGGATGCCAAACGGTTGGCCGGACGGACGGTCAGCTTGGGTGACGACAACAGCCCATCAGCCTAAGGGCTGAGGGCTAAAAAAGCCTGTCATACACTGTAAAGACTTAAATACATACTATATGTATTCTGCTAACAGAATATAACAAAATAATAACACTATATGTACCAAGCTTCAACTCTGCATTGGGAGCTTATTGTTACCAACGTTTACAGTAAAAGCATGTGAAACATAACTTTAAAATGTATATGATAATCTGAAATTTCCATTTGAAAATGCTTTTTGCAGATATTTGTATTGGACTAGACTTGGGTTTCAGGTGACTCAGACTTGGAGAAGGTGGACTTGGACTTGAATCTCACAGACTCTGACTTGGGCTTAGTCTTGACTCTGATTTGCACTTCGACTTGACCACATCACTGATAAATGCATGTAGTTCTGGGTGTTATTGTCAAGCTGGTACATGGTCAAACTAGAATACGGGTTGTCGACAAGCGACTATGTGTATCCGCCAAAAACAGAGTAGGACAGGTGAAGTGAGGCATGGACTGAGTGGCAAGGGGAAATAAGAGTTACATGTGTAACATATTAGAATGGATCTGTGCAACGTAAACATGATTGTAGGTGGCGCCACCTGTTATTTGAACGAGAAACTATCCAAGATGTATACACATGCAAAATTTCAGGTGGAAAAGTCAAACCACTGCAGAGATATAAGTGATTTTAACCCAAGGCAGACACACAGATGGACGCTGTGCAAAAATTGCTGAAGGTGGCACCATCATTTTTGTGTACGTTATAAAGCTATCCAAGGGCTACATTTGTGTAAATTTTTTTTCCTGATTGATCAAACGGTTTCAGAGATATAAGCATTAATGTCTGCAGCATGAACCTGAACGTAGGTGGCGCCACCTGTCATAAAATCAAGAAAACTATGCGGGAATTTATACGCATGCCGAATTTCAGGTAATTTGGTCAAACCACTGCAGAGATGTGAGTGATTTTAACCCAAGGCAGACAAACAGATGGACGCTGTGCAAAAATGGCTGCAGGTGGGGCCACCATTTTTGTGTATGTTATAAAGCTATCTAAGGGCTACATTTGTGAAAAATTTTTTTCCTGATTGGTCGAATGAGTCAAGAGATATATACATGGATGTCTACAGCATGAACGTGAATGTAATTGGCGCCACCTGTCATAAAATCAAGAGAGCTATGGGGGATGTATATGCATGCCGAATTTCAGGTAATTTGGTCAAACCACTGCAGAGATATGAGTGATTTTAACCAAAGGCAGACAAACAGATGGACGCTATGCAAAAATGGCTGCAGGTGGCGCCACCATTTTTATGTATGTTATAAAGCTATCCAAGGGCTACATTTGTGTAATTCTTTTTTCCTGATTGGTCAAACGGTCTCGAGATATGAGCTTGGATGTCTGCAGCATTAACGTGAATGTAGGTGGTGCCACCTGTCATAAAATCAAGAGAGCTATGGGGGATGTATACCCATGCCGAATATTAGGTTAATTAGTCAAACAACTGCAGAGATATGAGTGATTTTAACCCAAGGCAGATGAACAGATGGACACTGTGCAAACATGGTTGCAGGTGGCGCCACCTTTTTTTGTGTATGTTATAAAGCTATCCAAGGGCTACATTTGTGTAAAACTTTTTTCCTGATCGGTCAAACAGTTCCTGAGATATGTTGGTTTATGTATGGAAACAGACACACAAACGGACTCTGGGCAGAGAGGAAAGGTCAGAGGTCAAGGCTACTTGGTTAGGCACCAGTTCTCATGTGACCCGATAATTTGTGTAAGTTTCGGAAAAATCCGTCCAGTAGTCTCAGAGGAGTTCTCCGGAAATGAACGCAGCGGCAGCGGAACCCGGTCAAAAACATAGTATCCGCAAAACTTTGTTTTGGCAGATACAATTACATAAAATGATGGTGTGGGATTACCTGGGTTAATAACATCTTCATCTTCATTAAATGATACATGTGAGCCTTTCCTTTTTCTTTTAAGTGGGTTTGGTGTGCTGTCTGTAATGTCTCCCAGGGCAGTTATTCTTCTATTATGTGCAGTGTTGAACTCTGTAAGGTTCTGAAAGTGAAAAAGAAAATCCTTAAGTTTTAAATTCAAACGGAGGAGAAAGAGACAGAAAAGTAAAATATGAAAATACTAAAGTTTATGATAAAACAGATTAGAGACAGAAAAGTAAAAAAAGAAAATCCTCAAGTTTTAAGTTCAAACAGATTAGAATGAGCCAGAGAAAGTAACAAGTGACCCATGGGTCATGATGCTCAGCTGACTGGGAAGAGATTCGCCAAAGGAAATTTTATCATCTGAATGGTAGTATATACCCATTTAACTGAAGCATCAAACCGATTAACCAACAGGCCAAGATTGTGACTGTATTTATATATCTCAAAAATAGAGAAAAAATGCATAAACTTTAAAAAAGAATACAGGTGGTTCCACCAGTCTGCAGAAACTAATAAAAACACTTAATGGTTAATATCCATGCAAAGAATCATGGTGATCACTGCATTCGTTGTTCAGATACTTCAAATTTTCCATTATTCTGAGGGATACTTTGGAGTCCTAAAGCTTGAAGGATATGGGTAACAGAGACCTAATTTCAGGTCTCCACAGACACTTTTCATGGGCCTCCTTGCATGACAAGAATGAAGATTCTAGGTCCTGTTGTTACAATTTGTGCCACATTAACAGATGACAGCATCCTTATAGGTCTCAAAAATTGAGAAAAAAATTCGTAATAAAACCCGAGCAAATACAGGTGGTGCCACCAGTCTGCAGAAACTGATGAAACACTCCATGATCAATATCCAGGCAAAGAATCATGGTGATCTCTGCATTAGTTGTTCAGATACTTCAGCTTTTGTATCAAATTGTCCATTATTCTGAGGGATACTTCGGAGTCCTATAGCTTGAAGGATATGGGTAACAGAGACCTAATTTCAGGTTTCCATAGAGACTTTTCATGGGTCTCCAAGTGTGTCAAGAATGAAGATTCTAGGTCCAGTCGTACCGATTTGTACCCTGTTGACAGATAACTACATCCTTAAAGGTCTCAAAAATAGAGAAAAAAAATTGTGAAAATTTGAAAAAATACAGCTGGCACCACCAGTCTGCAGGAACTGATGGAACACCTCTTGATCAATATGTATGCAAAAAATCATGACCATCAGTGTTGTAGTTATTGAGATGTTGCAGTTTGATTTTATCAAATTTTCCATTATTCTGGGGGGTAATTGGGAGCCCCACTGCTCAAAGGATATGGGTAACAGAGACCTTATTTCAGGTTTCCATGGAGACTTTTTATAGGTCTCTCACTGTGTGAGGAATGAAGATTCTAGCTCCATTCTTTACAATTTGTGCCCTGTTGACAGATGTTCACATTTTAAAGGTCTCAAAAACAGAGAAAACAATTTGTAAAAAATCGAAAAATACAGGTGGCGCCACCAGTCTGCAGACACTGATGAAACATCTCATGATCAATATGTATGCAAAAAATAATGACCATCAGTGATGTAGTTAATGAGATATTGAAGTTTGTGTATGAAATTTTTGACTATTCTGGGGGGGTACCTTTGGGCCCCATAGCTTGGAAGGATATGGGTAATAGAGACCTAACTTCTAGTTTCCATGGAGACTTTTCATAGGTCTCTCAGTGTGTCAAGAATAAAGATTCCAGGTCCAGTCATTGCGATTTGTGCCCTGTTAACAGATGTTCACATTTTTAAAGGTCTCAAAAATAGAGAAAAAAATTTGTAAACAATCGAAAAATACAGGTGGCACCACCAGTCTGCAGGAACTGATGAAACTTCTCATGATCAGTATGTATGCAAAAAATCATGACCATCAGTGATGTAGTTAATGAGATATTGAAGTTTTTGTATGAAATTTTTGAATATTCTGGGGGGTACTTTGGGGCCCCATATCTCGAAGGATATTGGTAAGAGAGACCTAATTTCTGGTTTCCAAGGAGATTTTTCATGGACCTCTCAGAATGTAAAGTTACAAGATTCTAGGTCCAGCGGTTAAGATTTGTGCCAGGTTAACGGACAGACGGGTGGACGGACAGACAGACGGACAGACTGATGACAGACAAAGAGTGATCACTATAGCTCAGATGACTTACTGAGCTAAAAAAATAATCCTAAGTTTTAAGTTCAAACAGATTAGAAAGTAACAGAAAGTAAAAAGAAAATCCTAAAGTGTTAAGTTCAAACAGATTAGAAATAGACAGGCTTTGCTATTTAAGTTTCTGCAAACCTAATTAGTTAAACTTTCATCATTTATAGTATTATTTTGAGGCAGTTCTTTACCCCATGGATGAAATGTCAGGCCTGCATCTCTGTTGCATGCACTTGCATCTCTATTTTCCGCAACCATGGTTGTAGTTAATGTGCAATTCCACCTGTTGCTTGCAATCAAGATTATTGTTTGGCTATGGTTTATTGAATTTTGTCATTTTGATATTGCCAAAATTAAAATCAAGAGCTAAGTATGTCCCAAATGAACCACATGTTAAACCTTGTTTGATCAAAGTTGAACAAGAGGATTATCAATCCTCCCATCATACACCAGGAATGCAGTTTATAAATCCTAGAAGGATTACTGATCCTAAGAGCACAGTTTATCCCATCACATGTTTTTCCTCTTAATGAATGAGACAAAGTGACAGTGATATATATATATATATATATATATATATATATATATATATATATATATATATATATATATATATGTGGAAAATCACTTAATGTCAAAAGTTTCTTCCCTAACTTCCTGATCTTCCAAGTAACTTCCCAAAGTTTCTGGCAATGTCTCAAATTTTCCTAGGAAGAGAAGAAATACCTATCTTCCTAGAAGAGTGCCAATCCAGTTTTTACCTATATAAATACACAAACACACAATTTTTATTTTTGGCACAGTATATCTTACATCAAGTTCTGTCTCTGTTTCTGGTAGGCCGAGAAGCCCTCCCTCCACCTCCTCTCCTGTTTTATCCTGTAGACTAGTGTTGGCCAGCATGTTTTGCGGTCGCTCTCTTATGAAGTAACGCCTTGTGGATGCCCCGAAGTGGATTTCACTGTCAATAGGCACTTGTTGAGGCTTCTTCCCCTCAAGACGAATGTGGCCAATGTAAGTGCCATGAGCTGAAAGCATTTAGATTAATCATACAGCATTTCAATATATTACAAACTGAATCTCCAAACCATAGCTTCAGAAGTAAAATTAAAACACAAATAGTCCCCCACCATGTGTTTAACTATGAAAGAACCCCTTCCAAAATACTAACTGGTAAAGACCATTTTGAACCGCAAAAAGTTTATAAAAGTTTATAATCACATCAGATGTGTGCTGAGTATGCCTGTAAAATTTGGTGAAGAAAGCAACAGGGGTCTTAGAGATAATAAGTAAAAGATTTGGGTGGGAAGGACGGACAGTCGCAGACCATTCTAGTTATCCTAACAAGACTAATGCACTTTGATTCAGGTCTCATGTATTTTTCAAAGGGAACGTTTCATTTATGAAACAATTACCATCTAGTCACTTTAATTGTTCTTCCCCTGTGAGAATTACACTAACAAAAGCCTACAGCTCCCTCACAACAGTTCTGATTTGGCAGAGGGCACAGACACTGATACACAAAGCATAGTATTTAATTTTTATTTACATTCTTCACTTGCCACACAACTTCAATAGATGTATATTTAATGTTATGTATCATCTATGTTCAGCTGCATCATAAATAACAGTCTAATCACTGTTATAATTGTGTTTTGTAAAGTGCCCCATAATTTGAAAATAATGGGCTATTAAAAGCAGCTTGGCACCTGTGTGTAAAGATAAATACAACATCAATTTACAACAAGGAAAATACAGTCTTGGTGATATGGTCACTGGTATTATGTGGTATACCCAGTTAATAGAATAACTCATTAGAATAATTAATAACTACCCTACAACACACCTTTTAGAAGGTAAAACAAATGCATTTATGTAGTCACCTGACAGACGACTGACATGAGATGAACACTGTTTTTATGGTATATAATGTGTTGATAACTTGGTGTGAAACAGTGATGTAGGACTCGGGTCAGTGGACTCAGGACCTTTTTTTCAGGGTCTCAGACTTGGACTAGAGGATACAGGACTCGGATTTGTACTCCGAGGTCAGGACTTGAGGTCCATCTTGTGTGCAAGGCAGAAAGACTGTGTCACATTAAGTAGAACTCTGAGATAGGAGCACACAGTACGCTCTTTACACAGCGCTTTACCCATAGGCCAACTACCTATATCGTAAGCGCTGTTTGTTAGGACCTTGTATCCTGAATCTCTACACCAGAGGGGAGCACTGTATTTTGGTCCAATCAGATGACACCCTGTGGTGGAAGCAAAACGGTTTACCAGCCAAGTGAGGAATACACGGAGCCAATGTTGTTTATTTCGTTTTGAGTAACAGCTCATGGCCCCGGCAACCGTTTGAACAGGCCACAGGCTCAGAGGGAATTGCCTAACGCGTGGTTTCTGGGCGGAGCCTGATGCCTGTGGAGTGTTTGTTGACTTGTATTTGGTTGGCTGATAGTCACATCAGCAGTTTTTTAAGCAGACAGGCCATGTGCACCATCTGGTTTTAAGTGCATCATAAATGGTCAAATCAGTCAGCGGAAAAATCGGTAGCCTCTTTAGAAGCGCAAGATTTCTGCTGCCTCGGAGCTTAAGCACACAGTTGAGACTGATATATGTGAACTATTGACAGAATATTAAATAATTCAAGACTGTATAAACAGAGCTTTACCTTCAGGAGTTACATGTAATATTAAAGTAACACCATGTGTAAACTATATAAATAATATTCATGATAATCTTGATAATCCAATTTAAAGTGTTTTAAATAAAGATATTTTACTGGACTTGGACTCTAAATGAAGCTCTGAAAGATCTGGACACATAGACAGTAGACCTGAACTCGAACCTAGAGTGTGGCTTGAACTCGGACTTGATTCTGGACTCATATTTTGTGGACTTGATTACAGCACTGATGTGAGAGGACTTACTGCTGCCTAAGTCAATGATGAACGGTCTCCCAAGGTGTTTGTGCCAGACCAGAGCGGCGTGAACACGGGAACATGAAGAGTGGTCAATACGGAAGTCACAAAGCTGCTTGTTACGACCAAAGAAGTAACATTTCTTCTCATCAATCATTAATTTCTGAAATGAAAGCAACATTTGTGACTAAAATAATATACAAACATAAACAAAAAGGGTCTCACAAATATGAAGTTTTGCTTACTTGTTTTGCACTATTTTATTTATTTTATTTTTCCTTGAATGTTTATAACATAATGGCATTAAACCATGTTAATAATTAACCTGTCAGTTGTAATTATCAGGATTCTGTCTCAAACCTTGATCGTACAGAGTTATCTATAACAAGTGACCCATGGGTCATGACGCTCAGCTGACTGGGAAGAGATTCGCAAAAGGAAATTTTATCATCAGAATGGTAGTATATACCCATTCAACTGAAGCATCAAACAGATTAACCAACAGGCCAAGATTTAGTCTGTATTTATATATCTCACAAATAGAGAAAAATGTGTAAACTTTTAAAACTAGAATACAGGTAACCGACAAGTGACTACATGTATCTGCCAAAATCGGATAGTGAGGCATGGATTGAGTGGCAAGGGGAAATAGAGTGAGGTATGTTGCATATTAGCATGGATGTCTGCAGCCTAAATGTGTATGTAGGTTGTGCCACCTACCACAAATCCAGAAAGCTGTCCAAGTTGTATACACCTGCAAAATTTTAGGCAGAAAAGTCAAACCACTACATGTATATGAGCGATTTTTGCCCATGGCAGACAAACAGACAAACACTGTGCAAAAATCTTTGCAGGTAACCCCTCCAGTTTTGTGTATGATAAAGACCTATGTGAGATCTAAACACATGCACAATTTTGGCCCAATCTGTCAAATGGTTCCTGAGATATGAGCTTGGATGTGTCCAGCGTTAACTAGAATGTAGGTGGCGCCATCTGTCATAAAATCAAGAAAGCTGTCCACGATGTATAAACCTGCAAAATTTTAGGCAGTTATGTCGAACCACTACAGAGAAATGAGTGATTTTAGGCCACGGAAGACTAACAGACAGACCCTGTGCAAACATTGTTACAGGTGGCGCCACCATTTTTTGTGTATGTTACAGAGCTATCAAAGGGCTACATTTGTATAAATTTTATTTCCTGATCGGTCAAATGGTTCCCGAGATATAAGCTTGGATGTCATCAGCGTGAACGTGAACGTAGGTGGCGCCACCTGTCATAAAATCAAGAAAGCTATCCTGGATGTATACACATGACGAATTTCAGGTGAATTAGTCAATTCACTGCAGAGATATGAGTGATTTTTAACCCAAGGCAGATGAACAGATGGACACTGTGCAAACATGGTTACAGGTGGCGCCACCATTTTTTGTGTATGTTATAAGCAATCCAAGGGCTACATTTGTATCAATTTTATTTCCTGATCGGTCAAACGGTTCCCGAGATATGAGGGTTTATGAGTGGAAACAGACCCACAAATGGACACTGGATAGAGAGAAAAGGTCAGAGGTCAATGCAAATTGGTTAGGCACCAGTTCACATGTGACCCGATAATAGGTGTAAGTTTGGAAAAAATCGGTCCATTAGTCTCCGAGGAGCTCTCTGGAAACGAACGCCGCGGCGGCGGAGGAACTCTGTCAAAAACATAGTATCCGCAAAACTTCGTTTTGGCGGATACAAAAATACAGGTGGCTCCACCAGTCTGCAGAAACTAATAAAAACACTTAATGGTCAATATCCATGCAAAAAATCATGGTGATCTCTGCATTAGTTGTTCAGATACTTCAGTTTTTGTATCAAATTGTCCATTATTCTGAGGGATACTTCGGAGTCCTATAGCTTGAAGGATATGGGTAACAGAGACCTAATTTCAAGTTTCCACAGGCACCTTTCATGGGCCTCCTTGCATGACAAGAATGAAGATTCTAGGTCCAGTTGTTGCGATTTGTACCCTGTTGACAGATAACCACATCTTTAAAGGTCTCCAAAAAAAAAAAAAAAATTCCTAAAAATTTGAAAAAAAAATAGAGGTGGCACACCCAGTCTGCAGAAACTGATGGAACAGCTCATGATCAATATGTATGCCGAAAATCATGACCATCAGTGTTGTAGTTATTGAAATACTGCAGTTTTTGTATCAAATTTTCCATTATTCTGGGGGGGGGGGGGGTATTTTGGACCCATACAGCTTAAAGAATATGGGTAACAGAGACCTAATTTCAAGTTTCCATGGAGACTTTTCATGGGTCTCCCTGTGTGTCAAGAATGAAGATTCTTGGTCCAGTTTTTATGATTTGTGCCCTATTAACAGATGTTCATATCTTTAAAGGTCTCAAAAATACAGAAAAATTTTGTAAAAAAAACCGAACAAATACAGGTGGTGCCACCAGTCTGCAGAAACTTATGAAACACTCCATGATCAATATCCATGCAAACAATTATGGTTATCTCTGCATTAGTTGTTCAGATACTTTAGCTTTTGTATCAAATTTTCCATTATTCTGAGCTGTACTTTGGAGTGCCATAGCTCAAAGGATATGGGTAACAGAGACCAAATTTCAGGTTTCCATGGAGACTTATCATGGGTCTCCCTGTGTGTCAAGAATGAAGACTCTAGGTCCAGTCGTTACGATTTGTACCCTGTTGACAGATTACTACATCCTTAAAGGTCTCAAAAATGGAGAAAACAATTCGTGAACATTGAAAAATACAGGTGGCGCCACCAGTCTGCACAAACTGATGAAACATCTCATGATCAATATGTATGTCGAAAATCATGACCATCAGTGATGTAGTTAATGAGATATTGAAGTTTTTGTATGAAATTTTTGACTATTCTGGGGGGTAATTTTGGGCCCCATAGCTCGAAGGATATGGGTAACAGAGACCTAATTTCTGGTTTCCATGGAGACTTTTCATAGGTCTCTCAGTGTGTCGAAAATGAAGATTCTAGGTCCAGTCTTTACGATTTGTGCCACGCTAACAGATGACAGCATCCTCAAAGGTCTCAAAAATAGAGGAAAAAATCCTAAAAAATCAAACAGTACAGGTGGCGCCACCAGTCTGCAGGAACTGATCAAACATCTCATGATCAATATGTATGCCAAAAATGAAGACCATCAGTGATGTAGTTATTGAGATATTGAAGTTTTTGTATGAAATTTTTTACTATTCTGGGGGGTACTTTGGGGCCACATAGCTCAAAGGATATGGGTAACAGAGACCTAATTTCTGGTTTCCAAGAAGATTTTTCATGGACCTCTCAGTGTGTCAAAAATTAAGATTCTAAGTCCAGTCTTTATGATTTGTGCCTTGTTAACAGATGTTCACATTTTTAAAGGTCTCAAAAATAGAGAAAAAAATTCGTAAAAAATCGAAAAATACAGGTGGCGCCACCAGTCTGCAGGAAGTGATGTAACATCTCATGATCAATATGTATGCCAAAAATCATGACCATCAGTCAAGTAGTTAATGAGATATTGAAGTTTTTGTATGAAATTTTTTACTTTTCTGGGGGGGTACTTTGGGGCCACATAGCTCGAAGGATATGGGTAACAGAGACCTAATTTCTGGTTTCCAAGGAGATTTTTTATGGACCTCTCAGAATCCCAAGTTACAAGGTTCTAGGTCCAGCGGTTACGATTTGTGCCTGGTTAACGGACGGACAGATGGACAGACGGACAGACGGACAAAGAGTGATTGCTATAGCTCAGATGACTTTCAGTCAGCTGAGCTAAAAATGTTCAAATAAATTATTTGCACAAGATTATTGATAAAATAGTCTTATGACAAGAGAGTTAGTGATATTTATTAAAATAATCATGTGTGGTAATACATATCTAGACTGAGAAATTATATGACTTAACAAATTGCTTTCATGAAGAAAACAATAAAATGATTTTTTTTCCTGAGTCATCTTACTTTCTAACATAAAAATGATTTTTTAAATTTGACTTGGAATTTTACATTTCATTTTCAAACATGTAAGAAATATGGCAGAAGAAAAAAAAGTTTTGAGATATTTTATGTAGTTTGATATTAGCCCAATATTGGTTTTGCTGTTCCTGGTTTCTTAAATCATGTCCCATTTAAAAATTTCAAGATTGTCACAATTTCATATAAAATTTCATATGTGAATATCATAAATACATATACCATAAGGAATAACACTACACCAGATTAAAATGATACATAATTCATTGATCTCATAATGATTTTAAATGACTTTTTGGCTGATTTTAATTCAAGGGGATTTTCAGGGATGCTACCAGAATTGCAGCCAAGAGTGTGTATTGCTCTCATAAGTATACACCTTTCATGGATGGTCTGCAATTGTCATGAACTCATGGTATTTAAAAGTTCATATTAATTTGCAGATACTATGTGTATTATTTCACATTATTAGCTTATTTTGGCTGAATACAAAAGTTTCCCAGCAAAAAAATCCTGACTCTCTTGTAAAACTTCTTGGTGTGCAATTGTCATGAACTCATGGTATTTAATTAAAGGTTCATATTAATTTGCAAATTCTATGTGTATAAGCTCCTGTTATTAGCTCATTTTGGCATTTATTAGCTAAGTAAAAGCTTTTTTCCACTGGTGTACAAAACTGAGCAAACACTGACAGATAATAAAATATTTTAGTGAGATTAATTTACCTGGCATGTGAATACTGAAAAGTATCAAGGTTAAGCCCGACCAGTACATAAGATGGTCCTGATTTTTTAGATGGGAGAACAGGGGTAAAATGTTGTGGCCTCAGCATCCTAAGGAAGCAGGGTTGTTCGGGAATTCCCAGGGTGGGGATTCCCGGGTGGGAATTACCGGGAATTCCCACCCTGGGAAATACAGCTCAAATACTACCACCTGGGAATTACTGGGAAATACCCCCTGGATACTAATAATGTGAGTATTTGGTTATTATTAATTAATAATGGATACTAATAATGTGAGTGTATGTGTATGTGTGCCAAGTATATGACATCCAGTGGCGCTTAAAATGAATATTTAATAGTAGGTACTCTTTCACATTGTGCAGTATTTGGTTATTATTAATTAATAATGGATACTAATAATGTGAGTGAGAAATAAGGAAAAACCCTCTCTCAATATGTGTTTTATTCAACTAACTGAACTAACAAAACCAGTGTTTATTCAGGAATAATAGTCATAGTCCACTCATTTTTGATCAATTTAACGTCATAAAACATTCCATTTTCACAAAAAGAAAACTGATCAATTGATTACAGTGAAGACAGCTTGATTCATGTATTTTTAAATATATTCCGAGTCTTTTGTGTATTCATTTAAAAAGTGTTTTCAAGTTACAAAAATAAGATCTAACTTTAAAGCACCAATTAGTATTTGCCACATCACATCACCTCACAGCATACTGTGGTTGCCTTCTTATTTGCGGTGGTTTCAAATTTGCGTTATTCGCGACCGCGAAATTGAAACCACGCTGATTTGAATACAAACCAAGCCATGAGCATAAACTATAGAAACTGCCGATATTCGTGATTAATCTTCAGCCACATAGTGATGTCCATCGACCTGGTGTATTTACTTTAACTTGAATTGATTCAGGGAGAATGACGGGGGCCATTTATAATAGTTTTGCTTTGATGCGAAAACCGTGACCTTTTGCAATTTTTCCAGCTGCCCAGCAGGATTGGAAAGTGTCAATGCATGCCCGGCAGTAATATTTAAAAATATTTAAGCAGTGAAAAAAATACAAGCGTGCACGTTTTTCTTGCGGTGTTTCACCTATATTTCAACTAGTGACCCCTATCAGATTCATTTAAAGTGTATGTGTGCCAAGTATATGACATCCAGTGGCGCTTAAAATGAATATTTAATAGTAGGTACTCTTTCACATTGTGCAGTATTTGGTTATTATTAATTAATAAAATTTGCCTTGTATCTGTAACTAATGACTAATGCTGATGTCACAACCGAAATCCAATGACGCGTCAAACTATGTTTGATAACCTTAATACTGGCCTTATCAAGACAGTTTCCCTGAAGTTATTACACAGTTGTGTAGTCACAGGTTGGTTTCTCACACCTTTACTGACATGTGAGTTGTTTTGATTGAGACTTGGCACTGAACTAATTACAGCCAGCGTAGTCAATGCTTCCTGCAAGCGTCTGCTCAGCCGTCTGCTCAAACATGTGATATCCGGAAAGAGAAATAGTGGGCATATAGTAGCTTAAAGTTAAATCAGCGATTTATGAAATAATTTAGTCGCTATATTTTAAAGTTTAAAAATAAAAAAACTGCGAAAATTCAGCCCCGCCGTTATAAAGGCAACCACAGGATATTATTAATCCAAAATAAATGTACAACTACTCAGCAGGTAATTTTTAAACATATAGCGTTCTTTTCAGTCCTGTGTTTACTAAATCAAAGCTTTATATCTCCCAGTCTACTTCTTCTGTTCCTCTCAAATGCCTACAACATGTCGCAAGTTTAGTGGCTTTGTCTATGCCCAACTGCTCACGTATATGGGTCCTTGTGGTTTCTTATGACATAATTACAACAAAGTTACAGTTGAATTGTTGATGAAAAAAAAAAATAAAAAAAACAGGTGTCTTTTGTTTCCTTGGCCTCCTCTCCTGCTTACTAAATGAATATATATGATATATCTCTGCAAAAACAAGCTAAAACAAAATACAATTTAGAAATATGTGACTCAGTTCCTATAATCCCTTTGTTTCCTAGTATTTCCCGGGAATTCCCACTGCCATTGGAAATATGCTTATTTCCCGGGAAATTAACAACCCTGCAAGGAAGTCCCAGCACAGGGCAGCTAGGAAGACCACTTCTTCCTTTGTGGAGGCAGGTAAATGGACGTATTAGTTTATCTTATATCACTGCAAGTATAGAGGATAAAAACTAAGCACTGTTTATTTAAAACACAGTCAAAATTTTCACTTTTTATGGGGAGAAAGCAGACCATTTTAAAATTCTTAGGTGCATGTACAAGTCGGATTTGATTTTAGACCATAGATTTGATTTTAGACCACGCTATCATGGAAAAATTCCTGGCTTATACTTAATTCATGTACTTTACAGTAGGTCTCTTTAATAAGACCAGGACTGATGGATCATGATCATGTATGATGGAAAGATGGATTTGTAATAGGCCAAAAAAAAGGTACGGCTTTCAGGCACTGTGCGTCAATTCCCCCCCCCCCCACACACACAATAAAAAAATTTTGATTTTGATTTTAAGTAGAAACTTGCCAATTTTGAGCTACAGCTGATAGGACATTACTTTCAGGAAGATAAAATAATATAATTTTGATAAGATTTCCTTTGTTATGTAGTGTTTATACCTGTTTAGCTAAAAGGTTTTGTTATTATCATGCTTTTCTATGATCATATGACATTTTTATTGAAACATACAAACAAGGGAACCATAGGTCAGGGCGCTCAGCTGAAGTTTGAAATTTTTGCAAATGCAAAATATTCTATTGTAAGGTTTTTCATATATACAAGCATATAAGAAGCTAAGAGGAAAGGGGCCCTCCTACTTGGTTAAAGTAAAGTTCTAAATATATGATTGCAAAACAAATACTCTGACAAGACTGTCATGAAGAAAAACAGTAAAAGTTTTGAGATACTGTGATGCATATGAAAAATTTACAGATGGACAGGCAAGTGGACAGAATGGACTAATACGTTTATTTCACTTTCAAGAGTATAATGCATAAGTTTATATTTAAGCCTATTTTTCTAGCATACCCACTTTTTCCATTAACAGTTTTTATCAGATTCATTTTTTTATTTATAACTTTTATAAATTTGTAATAAAAAATATCTGAAAATATAAGTTGAATATCAGAATTCTAAGTTGCAATCATTATTTATCCAGAGTGTAGCTCATATCGGGTCATATTATGCACACACATATATTTTATTATTTTAAATCACAAATGATTCAACTGAATTCAAAAGAAAATAGTGCCACAAGATGGCATCTTCAAGATTATTCCTTGAATCACTATTAAAAAGTTTTGTACATTGGAGCTTTCGGTACATGCTTAATTTTATTCACCGATATAAATGATTCAATAACTGATAAAATAAAACCATCTTTTCAAACTAGAATACGGGTAGTCGACAGGCGACTACGTGTATCCGCCTAAATCAGAGTGGAACGGGTGAAGTGAGGCATGGATTGAGTGGCAAGGGGAAATAGAGAGTTGCATATTAGCATGGATGTCTGCAGCCAAATTGTGTATGTAGGTTGCCCCCCCTACCACAAAATCCAGAAAGCCGTCCAAGTTGTATACATATGCAAAATTTAAGGCAGATATGTCAAACCACTACATGTATATGAGTGATTTTAGCCCGTGACAGACAAACAGATGGATGCAGAGCAAAAATGGTTGCAGGTGACGCCACCAGTTTTGCGTATGATAAAGAGCTATGTGAGAACTATACACATGCAATACTTTGGCCCAATTGATCAAACGGTTCCCGAGATATGAGCTTGGATGTCTGCAGCGTAAACGTGAATGTAGGTGGCGCCACCTGTCATAAAATCAGAAAAGCTATCCAGGATGTATAAGCATGCCGAATTTCAGGTGAATTAGTCAAGTCACTGCAGAGATATGAGTGATTTTAACCCAAGGCAGACGAACAGACAGGAGCTGTGCAAAAATGGCTGCAGGTGGCGCCACCAGTTTTGCGTATGATGAAGAGCTATGTGAGATCTATACACATGCAAAATTTTGGCCCAATCGATCAAACGGTTCCCGAGATATGAGCTTGGATGTCTGCAGCGTTAACGTCAATGTAGGTGGCGCCAACTGTCATAAAATCAGAAAAGCTACCCAGGATGTTTACGCATGCTGAATTTCAGGTGAATTAGTCTGGTCACTGCAGAGATATGAGTGATTTTAACCCAAGGCAGACGAACAGTTGGACACTGTGCAAACATGGTTGCAGGTGGCGCCACCATTTTTTGTGTATGTTATAAAGCTCTCCAAGGGCTACATTTGTGCAAAAATGGTCAAATGGTTCCCGAGAAATGTGGGTTTATGTATGGAAACAGACGCACAAACGGACGCAGAGCGCAGAGGAAAGGTCAGAGATCAAAACAAAATCGGGGCGCAGCAGTTCACATGTGACCCGAACATAATCCCGGGTTTCGTAAAATTCCGCCCAGCGGTTACGGAGGATTCTCCGGACACCTACGCCGCGGCGGCAGCGGCGGCGTGCAGCTGAAAACATAGTATCCGCAAAACTCTGTTTTGGCGGATACAATAAAGTATACACACTGTTAGTTGAATGAGGGACAAACATCATCATTGTGCTAATTACTATCTCAGCTATAATTTTTCACTGGAATGAATAGTCAATTTCATACATGGTGAAGTTTTTACTCTTCTGAAGTATAGAATTACTTATCTGATCAACATTCACACTTTCATATAGCAATACACCATTTTGTGGCATTTGTGGCACGATTTAAGGTACAGGTTAGAAAACAATTTTTTTGTGACCCTCACAATAGGGGGGCAAACATCACAAATAATTCTACAGTTCTATCAATGTATATATGTATGATATACATAATATACATCCTACTATCACAGGATACTATCACAAATAATTCTACAGCTCATCAATGTATATATGTATAATATACATAATATACATCCTACTATCACAGGATACTATCACAAATGGATGGAAACATCACAAACATGTTACCTCCCCCTGGTGACCCCTTGTGTTGTGAGATGCCATCACAAATGGAAGGTATACATCACAAATTTGTTAGATCCCCCTGTCTGACCCCTGTATCATGAGATGCCATCACAAATGGATGGAAACATCACAAACATGTTACCTCCCCATATCTGACCCCTGTGTCATGAGATGCTATCACAAATGGATGTAAACATCAAAAACATGTTAGCTACCCCTGTCTGACCCCTGTATCATGAGATGCCATCACAAATGGATGTAAACATCACAAACATGTTACCTCCCCATATCTGACCCCTGTGTCATGAGATGCTATAGCAAATGGATGAAAACATCAAAAACATGTTACCTCCCCCTGTCTGACCCCTGTATCATGAGATGCCATCACAAATGGATGGAAACATCACAAACATGTTACCTCCCCCTGTCTGACCCCTCTGTCATGAGATGCCATCAAAAATGGATGTAAACATCACAAACTTGTAAGCTCCCCCTGTCTGACTCCTGTGTCCTGTGATACTATCACAAATGGATGTAAACATCACACACTTGTTAGCTCCCCCTATCTGCCCCATGTGTCCTGAGATGCCATCACAAATGGATGTAAACATCACAAACATGTTACCTCCCCCTGTCTGACCCCTCTGTCATGAGATACCATCACAAATGGATGTAAACATCACAAACTTGTTAGCTCCCCCTATCTGACCCCTATATTCTCAGATACTATCACAAATGGATGGAAACATCACAGACTTGCTAGATCTCCCTGTCTCACCCCTCTGTCCTGAGTTACTATCACAAATGGATGGAAACATCACAAACATGTTTGCTTCCCCTGTCTGACCCCTCTGTCGTGAGATGCCATCACAAATGGATGGAAACATCACAAATTTGTTAGCTCCCCCTGTCTGACCCCTCTGTCCTGAGATGCCATTACAAATGGATGGAAACATCACAAACTTGTTAGCTCCCCCTGTCTGACCTCTGTGTCCTGTGATACTATCACAAATGGATGGAAACATCACAAACATGTTTGCTCCCCCTGTTTGACCCCTCTATCCTGAGATACCATCACAAATGGATGGAAACATCACAAACTTGTTAGCTCCCCCTGTCTGACCCCTCTATCCTGAGATACTATCACAAACGGATTGAAATGTCACAAACTTGTTAGCTCCCCCTGTCTGACTCCTCTGTCCTGAGATGCCATCACAAATGGATGGAAACATCACAAACTTGTTAGCTCCCCCTGTCTGACCCTCTGTCCTGAGATGCCATCACAAATCGATGTAAACATCACAAACTTGTAAGCTCCCCCTGTCTGACTCCTGTGTCCTGTGATACTATCACAAATGGATGTAAACATCACAAACTTGTTAGCTCCCCCTATCTGACCCCTGTGTCCTGAGATGCCATCACAAATGGATGTAAACATCACAACCATGTTACCTCCCCTTGTCTGACCCCTCTGTCATGAGATACCATCACAAATGGATGTAAACATCACAAACTTGTTAGCTCCCCCTATCTGACCCCTGTGTCCTGAGATGCCATCACAAATGGATGTAAACATCACAACCATGTTACCTCCCCTTGTCTGACCCCTCTGTCATGAGATACCATCACAAATGGATGTAAACATCACAAACTTGTTAGCTCCCCCTATCTGACTCCTATATCCTCAGATACTATCACAAATGGATGGAAACATCACAAACTTGCTAGATCTCCCTGTCTCACCCCTCTGTCCTGAGTTACTCTCACAAATGGATGGAAACATCACAAACTTGCTAGATCTCCCTATCTCACCCCTCTGTCGTGAGATGCCATCACAAATGGATGGAAACATCACAAATTTGTTAGCTCCCCCTGTCTGACCCCTCTGTCCTGAGATGCCATTACAAATGGATGGAAACATCACAAACTTGTTAGCTCCCCCTGTCTGACCTCTGTGTCCTGTGATACTATCACAAATGGATGGAAACATCACAAACATGTTTGCTCCCCCTGTTTGACCCCTCTATCCTGAGATACCATCACAAATGGATGGAAACATCACAAACTTGTTAGCTCCCCCTGTCTGACCCCTCTATCCTGAGATACTATCACAAACGGATTGAAATGTCACAAACTTGTAAGCTCCCCCGGTCTGACTCCTCTGTCCTGAGATGCCATTACAAATGGATGGAAACATCACAAACTTGTTAGCTCCCCCTGTCTGACCCCTCTGTCCTGAGATGCCATCACAAATCGATGTAAACATCACAAACTTGTAAGCTCCCCCTGTCTGACTCCTGTGTCCTGTGATACTATCACAAATGGATGTAAACATCACAAACTTGTTAGCTCACCCTATCTGACCCCTGTGTCCTGAGATGCCATCACAAATGGATGTAAACATCACAACCATGTTACCTCCCCTTGTCTGACCCCTCTGTCATGAGATACCATCACAAATGGATGTAAACATCACAAACTTGTTAGCTCCCCCTATCTGACCCCTGTGTCCTGAGATGCCATCACAAATGGATGTAAACATCACAACCATGTTACCTACCCTTGTCTGACCCCTCTGTCATGAGATACCATCACAAATGGATGTAAACATCACAAACTTGTTAGCTCCCCCTATCTGACTCCTATATCCTGAGATACTATCACAAATGGATGGAAACATCACAAACTTGCTAGATCTCCCTGTCTCACCCCTCTGTCCTGAGTTACTCTCACAAATGGATGGAAACATCACAAACTTGCTAGATCTCCCTATCTCACCCCTGAAAAAAGTCTCCAGCTTCAGCATTTCTCATGTTAAATGAGTAAATATATTTCCTGATTTTTAAAAGATTGCATTATATTTGGACCCATAACTTCAAAACAATACTTAATACTGACCTAATGTTTGGTATGTGAATAGAAAATGTATGGAAGAATATGAATACTAAATATAATCAAAAACAGACCAGTGGTTTCGATATTAGGCAGCCTTGAAGTGTAACAATGGCTTTTTTATGGAAAACACAGGTTTTTCCTTAATATTTTGAAGAAACAAGTCATAGTGACCCAATTTTTGGTATTGTAGGAGATTTTGGGGACATCTAACTGTATGCCAAATTTTGGATACCTAGGTCCAAAAAGTTTCAAAACGTGCCCTGTTAACAGCCTGACAGCCGACAGACAAAGGACCACGCTATAGCTCAGATGACTGGTAGTCAGCTGAGCTAAAATAGGGGTAAAATATTGCCCTCACACACTGATTTCTGAAAAAAAGTGTCTCAGAACCAAACCTTTTTTTTTTGGCCTTACTGAAGCATTTTCTTTTCTATTTGCTGAACTATAAAATGCCACTCAAAAACTAAATGAAGTATTATAAGTAATTATGACAGTATTACTCACCTGAACCATTTTAGTTTCCTTCATAACATCAAGATGTAGGCCAGGGGGTGGCTTCCCTGCCCTGAAACATAATAAAAGAATTTGCCTTTAGAAGTTTTCACGGTTTCACTTCCAAGTATACATGTCAGGACACAATGCGTTGGCTTCATTCGTTAGAATCTTTTAAAACCTAAATATGACTTGTGACATGCATATTTTCACCTGCAAAAATGTTCACAGTCAATAATTGTCATGGACGCATGGTATATAAAAGACCAGGTTTTGTTACAACTTAAAAACAGACACATGTGTCTTATCACTACCAATCACAAAGTCTGACGGAGAATGTGGCCCTAACCTTGGATCATTATACTCAGCAGACATCTGAACAACCCCACTACATCCTTGCAGGGGAAAACAGTAAAAATCAACAGCTGCAGGTTTTTACTTGTGAACAGTTTATGAATATAAAAAACATACTTCAATAATGTGTAAATGAACAAAACTTATTCATAAGTGCCATTTCTTTCAGTTTGTAGAATATACATAAGCTGTAAAATTATATATGTATAATTTTGCAGAACAGCATATTATGGCGGTATTGTACAAGATACTGTTACTGAATAGTAAATATAAATGCAGTCTTAACAATGTATATACATGAGCAGTCAATGTGACTTGAGTTTTTGACACAGGGTTCACACTTTGCAGGTTTTACCAACCATTCAGGTAAAACCCTGGTTTCATCCCTGGTAAGGCAAAATAGGTTTTGTAAACCCAGGCTTCATTTAAATCATATTTTTCCTAGTATTAAATGTATAATTATTGTAAAAAAGACAACAGTTGTTATTTGATTTTTATTTTAATCTACACTGTTCAATATATAATGAATTCACTGAATATTGAACTGTGTAGAATTCAATTCGGTGCATCCCAGTTGTAGTGCCTTATGAGTGAGAGCAGCTCTAATCACTGTTCCCCTGAGAGAGCCATACAAACCTAATGAAGGCAAACTGGCTGAATGACATATATATATATATATATATAAAATTTCTGGCCATCTCATTTCCCAAACAGTAACAAAAATGGCTCAACACTGCACTGACATAGTAAGCAGATGATAATTTATCAAATGATGCCAGTTTTCTGCTTCAAATTCGAATTTAAAAGAGTGTTTTGTCACAGGAACCCAAACAAGTGTTTTTTTGGTGTTTAGGGGGGACTCCTCTGTGGATGTTACTACATGGAAAGATGGGTCCACCTAAACACTCAAAACAGCGGTGTGACGAAACACCACAAAACACCCTTTTCAATTTAAATTTTGAAGCAAAACACTGACATTGCTAAATAAATTATCATCTGTTGCATCCGTCAATGCAGAATGGTGCAACTATTCTGTAAAATAAAAGTAAGCAAAAGTGTTTTGTACAACTGACAAGTGCTCTGCTTGATTGCAATTTGTGCCACTAGGGGTCAGCATCAAAGCTGGCATAAATGGCTGCCGTTTCTGACAGTGAACCGACCACAGCAGGAAACACTTGTTTTATCTTTATGTTATAAATTTATGACTTAATATTGCAGATATATATTCATCAGATGATTCTTTATTGGTGTTACATTTTGGCTCCAGATTTGAATTTAAAAGGGCGTTTATTCACATGTATACAAAACACCGGTGATTTTGGAGTTTACAGGGCCCTTCGTAATTTGCAAAAATGGAACCCTTGCAAAACAGTGAAAAAAAATGAAAATTGGGATAAATTAGCCTCACCAATAAGAAGCCGACCACAGTATATATTCAGCAGGAAGCAATTGCAGACTTTGCTTTAATCTAACATTAAGTGAGTGTTTCATCACAGGCCAATTTTCCGACCAGTATCGGGCTTCAACAAGTTACAAGAACCTGTATTCAGGTATAGAGACCAGATTAGACTGGGGCAAGTGTACAGCGAGTGAGACTGATCCAGGCAGTGTGAACCATGAATATTACTGCAGCCAGAGACTGAGAGAGTTTTCTGAGGAAACGATTCCCAAAACTGACATGTGCATGTGTTGGCTATTTTTATATAGTGTATCAGAAAGCAAATCAACTCAGAAATTAAAACATGAACTGAGCAAATTCTTGGAAAACACGCTAAGTACTTTACCATGATGGGACCTCAAAATTGTTCGCCATGTTTATAAACTTCCGGCGTGGATCAAGCCCAAAATACATAGTTTCGGAACCGAATTTAAATGGTTAATCATAACATGATATATATCGACAAACTGATTTTAATTTTAAGCTGAGAGATAATATACTTGAGATCGACGAGATGTATATTTTTTTCATATTTTGATTATGAAGGAGTAAGTGGTAAGAAAATTAAATATTTACATTAAGTATTGTTTTCTTGTATTTTCTTATTCACACGTTGGGCTGAGTTAGAATGAGAAGTTTGGGAAAAGTGAACCGAATACATGAATGATTTTTCCAATGTACCGCTAGATGTCACTAGTTGGCGGCTTACAACACGAGCTGTCAAGCGTGGACAGTTCAGCTGGGACCTTGCACGGTGACAGTTTGTTTGACTAATAGACACCATGGCTCTTCATTTACTGGGATACGGGTATGCTGCCATTGTTGCAGCCGGTGGTGTTGTGGGATTCGTTAAAGCAGGTAAAGTTGTCAATAATTGTATAATGGTTTACTGGTCACATGAATCCCCCCTCCATCAGTGCCCACATCTGGTCCTAATTTTTAATTAGTTATGGAAGGCACAACTGTGATACTGATCCTATTGTTTCCAGATCCAGCAAGTCCAGTCTGAGACTGAGTCAGATGTTGAACATTACAGCAAGGAGATTACGGATGTAATCTCTGATTACAGGCTGTATGACAAGTTTACCTTGGCCACGCCCACTGGAACTGCCTGTCAAAGTGTATTGTGAACAAATTCTAATTGTAATATACTAATAACAGTCACACTTTACCAGAACTAGTACCAGTAGAACTGGCAGTACTGTAGTATGCCACTGGTATTTAGGACTTAATTTGTACTGATCATTGTTAGTATTGATTGTGTACCAATACCAATGTAAAATCAAATACGCGGGTAAGGGTTGAAGTAAAATTTGTTATTGTGTGTAATATACTTTATAGAAAATAATTACTAATTGTACACATTTAATCGTGTTTATGAAAAAAAAATCACTTATGAGTGTAAGCTTGTAAACAGGGTTATTTTTGGTGCCTTTTGTGAAAAATGATAAATGTAATTCCACCAAGCGGCTATGGATCTGGTATGTCAGACCTCTGTATAAAGTGGGGTAATACTAAGATCTTGTTTCAATGGAAAAGAGCTTGACAGGCTGGGCATAATCTGATAATGAAGCATTTTTTATTTGTTTATGTCAGTTATAAATCTAACTTAAGACTGAACTGAGACACTTTTACAATGTAGCAGTAAATCTTCACTTTGATTAGAACTACACACTTTGGTTTATGAACAGGGCGCCAATAAATATAAAACAGTACTGAATGGTTTTATTAAAAAGTGTATGAAACAGCAGGAATGGGTTAGGATTGCCATGATTCAATGATCAGTGTATTTGCTTTTGGAAACTTTACCAATGGTTGGTATAAATGAATGAATGAGAAACACATCTGTAATTGAGACTATGGGATATGTGGCATTGTCTAACTGCTTTACTTAGCCCCTTGTGCCACACACACTGTGATACTGGGTGTTCTTTGTCACAGTAGAAATTGGGGTCAAATGCATTATTACTTAAGGCATTTGTGTTTGTAAAATACCAAAAAAACACCACTTCTGTTTGCAAAAGGATCTTTATTTATCCAGCAGACTTTGATAAAGACCGGCATGGCACTTTATAAAAGATGGTGAAAAGAAAATAATGTGTATGTTAAAATCCCCATAACCAGTCATTTTTTTTTCTTTTGAAATTTTGAAAGTTTTAGAAATTGCATCACTTTTATAGCTTTTGTTACTTTTAAGCAGTGCATATGACTAGCTTTATGAAAGCGAGTGCATTCTGTTTTGTAGATATGCCAATTCATGCTTATATGCATGTTAGTTTATTGTTGTAGGCAGCACAATTTCCATGGCTATGGGACTCCTGTTTGGAGGAATTTCTGCCTTCGGTTCCTACCAGATATCTCAGAATCCCAAGAATGTCACTGTCCTCCTGGGTGAGTCCATGAACATGTTCTGATGATAAATAAACAGTGGATATAAAGTGTTGTGTAACTGTTTATAAGGGCACTTTTTTGTTTATGTCAATCAACTTTCAGTCCAAGCATGCATTTTACCTAATTAGGGGATCACTCAGATAAGCCTGCCTTAAATAATATACAACATAATAAAAGTGTCATCCAACTTAATAACTCACTCCATAGAGAATCAAGATTGTGAAAGTGTACAGCAAAATGTTTGCCATTTTGAAACATAATTGTTAAAGAGTTCCCCATTTGAAAAGTAAAATCCAAGTGAAAATATAGTTATAATAGGTTCAAAGATATTTGTTTCTTTTTTTCAGGAAGCAGTGCTGTTTTGGCAGGAGTGATGGGATACAGGTTCATGAACAGTGGAAAGTTCATGCCAGCTGGGTTAGTTGGAGGCTTAAGGTAAGATTAATATAATAATTGGTAAAGGTACCGTCTGAGGATGATTTAGAGTGGGCCCCAAGGCAAGATAGTGTTCAGCTTTCACTGGACTGGTTGGTGCTGCCACCTGTCGGTCCAAATGGTAATTGTTTTTCTATCATTGTGACCAATTTTCAAGAATTCATTCTCACTAACCTAATAAATTGTGATGTATTTAACAAGATTAGAGCGCAGTGTAATTCAGCAGAAGCATATGAGCAAATACCTTTCTTAAAACTAACACACATATCCTCTAAGCAATTGTTCAGAAATTCTTGTGGCCCCTTCATTTGTAATTTTAGTTTCCATTTCTTTTGCAAGCAAAATGTACCTTGGATGCTTAACTACTCTCAAAGGCAGTTATTATAGCTACGGAGAAGACGTGGATGGGAATGGGTTAGAGGTAATGTATGTCATGTCATTCCTGTATAAATGATTGCAGATTAATTTTACTTTTCTTTGTAGTTTACTGATGGTGATAGCAACAGGCATGGTCATGTTACAGAAGTAACAGCAGCAGCTTTCTGCATCACAATCCATCAAACAGTTCAAATACTTTTCCCAACAGGGTCAAGTCAAGAGGTTGAAGAGAGGAGTTTTGACCTCAATATTATCTGCACAAATAAAATCAGAGAGACCTTTCTACATCAATGGCAGCATTTGATTCTGCAGGAATAGGGTCTTAATCCGGTGGATAAAGGTCGTTGGCATTACACAGATACCTAAATGAATATCAGGCACATCAAGCAGGTGGAACAGGTGTACATTATATATATATATATTTTTATTCATTGGTTCCCATTCCGATTTTATCATACAGTCACAACTGAAGCATGCTTATCAAATCCGAAATTTGGTCAGTTGGTACTGATATCCCTATACAGAATATAGTTATAGTTTTGGTTGAACTAAATATTCCCATCATATTTAATTAGTGTACTGAATAACCTGATGGAATATGGTCATAGAAAGGTTTATATGAAAGAAAAATTAGGGTCATTGGGTTTTTATTTTCTGTCAAAATTATAGATTATGCACAGATCATAACAATTTATATTCTACAATAAAGATTATAAATCTTTATGTTTCCTTTTCTTTTTATTTTGTTTCTGTGAATCTAACTGTTGGCGTGTGTTTCTAGTGTTAATGTTACTTGTAACAACTCTCGAAAAATACTTAAACTCTCACTGATACAAGAAGCCACAAACCTCTCATTTTGACAGGCATTTAAGCCATAAAATGAATATATGGAGACCATAAACTAATTTTGATAATATTGATTGGAAATTTTACCTTACTTTTTCTGATAAATCGTCCACCAAAGATGCCATATGGCGCCGCATGAATAAACACAAAATATCAAAGAAGTTTAAATATCAAAGATTCTGGAATGTACCGTTTTTTCATTGGATTCCTTTTAATTGTATATTCTGATTAACTTAAAGAATTAATTCTCGCAGTTAAGAAAAAAAATACATTGGGACAGCTCAGTGGCGTACCTAAGGGGGGGCAGCAGGGGCAGTCCGCCCCGGGCGGCACATTTTGGGGGGCCGCATTTCAGGGAAGTAGTATAATAAGTGGCATAAGTAGTTGCTCGAAAAGTACAAATTTGACTTATTTTGTCCAATTTCAAGTATTTCAGGAATTATAAACTCGGCAGTGGAACCTACCAAATGATTAGCGAACAATTTGCACATATGGGGGGGGGGGGAGGCGACATTTCGGTGAATTAGTATAATTAGTGGCATAAGGAATTTCTCAAAAAATACAAATTTGGCTTTTTTGTCCCATTTCAAGTATTTTAGAGATTATAAACTGGGATGTGGAACCTACAAAATGAGCAGCGAACGATTTGTACATTTTAAGGGGCGGCATTTCTGGGATTTAGTACATAATCAGTGGCATAAGGAGATCCTCAAAAAGTACAAATTTGGCCTTTTTGTCCCATTTTAAACACTTTAGAGATTATAAACTGGGGAGTTGAACCTACAAAATGATCAGCGAACGAATTGGTACATTTGGTGTGTGTGTGGGGGGGGGGGGGGGTGGGGGGCGGGTGGTGGCATTTCTGGGATTTAGTATAATTAGTGGCATAAGTACGCTCCCGAGGCAGCGGCAATCTTACGCTTCTACAGAAGCTACCGGACATATAGGAAGGAGACCTATAGGGCAAAGCGCTGTGTAAAGAGCGTATGGCATAAGGATTTCCTCAAAAAGTTTAAATTTGGCATTTTTGTCCCATTATCAAGTATTCCAGGGATTATAAACTGGGCAGTGGAACTACAAAATCATCAGCGAACGATTTGCACATTTTGGGGGGCGGCATTTATGGGATTTAGTACATAATCAGTGGCATAAGGAGTTCCTCAATAAGTACAAATTTGGCCTTTTTGTCCCATTTTCAAGAATTTCAGGATTAAAAACTGGGCACTGGAACCAACCAAATTATTTGTGGAAGGTCTCTATAGAGGCAAGATATACGCAAAAAAAGAACATTTTTGTAGTTATTCATTGTTAGATCTGTGGTCTTGCAATGTCAGAACGCCATCAATAAACTTGCCAATCATGCAAAGGCCAGCATTTCAGGGCGGTCGTCGTTTACAGAAATCCCTAGCAGCAGCTTGTAATCACCAGGGAAAAACCCTGCCAGAAGACCAATGGCCCCCTGTGGTGGGGGTGGGGTGTCTGTCGTCCACATTGTGCGAACAATATTTTGACGAATTTTGTTGCTCTTTCCTTGGAAAGTATAAAGAATTTCCATTCTAGAACCCTAGAATTTCCGAAATTCCATGATCTGTAAACGGTCTGAAACAACCTGAAGTGCCCTCTTTCAATGATTCTCCCTACTCTCACACCAGTCTCGTTAAAATACAGACGTTTACACGATCATGTATATAATGAGTACTACCTAAATGCCTGTGTCTTTTGATTACCCAACATGACCTGCATGTTCTTTTATGTAACGTGAATAAACACAATGAACACCCAGACCTATGTAGGAATTATTTTAACCTTAAGATATAATTCTATTATAACTGTCCGACGGGATGAATCCCCCTGGCCGCTTAGCCACATGTTCAAAATACGTATCGAGCATCAGTTTTATTTTTAGAGTTCAAAACTTAAATTAAAGATATATTTACCTGTACTGTTAATTCTGTTATTAACAGTTTAATGATCCACTACCTACAGACAATTGTCGTATATTGTGACAAATTATTTAAAATTAAAATATTATATGTATTTAAATGATATTATTACTTGAAATTTATTTAAATACATTATTGAATAACAAATAGTCATAAGTTCATAAATAAAACCTCGAGTTTAAGTGTGCATAATCACTATAATTCTATAATGATTTTGATGTAGCCTTGAATTAAAAAGTATGCTTTCAACTGTGAGGAAATTTTATTAAACCAAGTCAGTTTTTCCAAACATTTGATTTTTTATGTGAAAATATTAAACATGCCCTGCCTATATATATTTATATATATATATATATATATATATATATATATATATATATATATATATATAATATATATATATATATATATATATATATATATAAGCCTAACTCATGAAATTACGCTTTTTAGTAAAGACTATAAAGTGCCTTGCAATCAGCAGTACCATGCATATCTCAATAGCTCTATTAGGTGTACCTGCTGTCATATGCGATAACAAGAGGTGGAAATATAGATGTGACAAGGTAATTTGTATGCGTTAAGAATGGAATAACACCAGATAAAGTTTTTTTCCCAAGTTGAGTATAAAGTAATCATGAATTGTGTTTACATGAATGATGAAAGATCACATTATATGTGTATCCTGCAGTTTAATCTGGTTACAATATATTCGTTTTATTCCTTTTCGTTCACTTCATAATGAAATATACTAGTTGTAACTTCGAGCGATCTGTTGATTTACATTGGCAAAGAGATGTTTGCTCTTTAATGTGTGGAGGAAGAATTCCCTGCCAGTGAATCCATCCATATATTTGCGTTGCTGTCAAATACAAACCTGTACCAAGGATATTTGACATGATATGTTTCAATATGTTATCCAGTTTTGTATAATGTTTTGTTAGAGGGGCGGCAATTTCTAAGACCGCCCCGGGCGACAATGAGGCCAGGTACGCCGCTGGGACAGCTGCATTTTATTAAATATCTACCCTACTTCACAGGTGCGGAAACCTGTTCGGTTGTGAAAGAGGGTCTAATTCCAAAAGCCCATCTCCACCACCATTCACGAAGTTATTTTTCTGCGAGTGTTTCAGCAATATCCATCCGTCAAGGAGACTCAGATTACCACAAAAATCTACAAATCCCCTCTCTTTTGTGCCCCTGGCTTTCTCACGCCTTTTTCCTAAGTAATAAGAGTTCTTCCTCCAGGAGCCTTGAGGTGAGGCTGACAGCATCACAAACAACCCTTGAGCGTCATGTTCGTTCTGGACTATTGCTCCAGAGTCTCGCTTATTTGCACTCGATGGAGTCCGCTATCTGGTGTCGTCTCCTATCTGTGCGACACCATAATGCATCTTCAATTCAGGTTTTGCCTGCCACTCTTCCTCTATCGAAGCAGTGAACCAGAACACCAGAACGCATTTGGTCGTAACAAAACTTAAATACCAAACCAGTCAGGACATCAAAATGCCCGAGGCTAATTGTATCCGCCAAAACTAAGTTTTGCAGATACTATGTTTTTGACCAGGTTCCGCCGCCGCCGCTGCTGCGTTCTTTTCCGGAGAACTCCTCTGAGACTACTGGACGGATTTTTCCGAAACTTACATCGGGTCACATGTGAACTGGTGCCTAACCGATTGGCGTTGACCTCTGACCTTTCCTTTCTGCCCAGCATCCATTTGTGCGTCTGTTTTCACACATAAACCCACATATCTCGGGAATCGTTTGACCGTTCAGGAAAAAAATTTTGTACAAATGTAGCCCTTGGATAGCTTTATAACATACACAAAAAATGGTGGCCACCTGCAACCATGTTTGCACAGTGCCTATCTGTTCGTCTGCCTTTGGTTTAAATCACTCATATCTCTGCAGTGTTTTGACTAATTCACCTGAAATTCGACATGTGTATACACCATGGATAGCTTTCTTGATTTTATAACGGGTGGCGCCACCTACATTCTAGTTTACGCTGCAGACACTCAAGCTCATATCTCGGGAACCGTTTGACCGATTGGGCCAATATTTTGCATGTTTATAGATCTCACATAGCTCTTTATCATAAGCTTTTTTTGCACCATTTTTGCACAGCGTCCGTCTGTTTGTCTGCCACGGGCTAAAATCACTCATATACATGTAGTGGTTTGACTTGTCTGCCTAAAATTTTGCATATGTATACATATGTTTATACAACTTTGACAGCTTTCTGGATTTTGTGGTAGGTGGCGCAACCTACATGTACATTTCGGCTGCAGACATCCATGCTAATATGCAACAC
This sequence comes from Sipunculus nudus, assembly GCA_026874595.1. Lineage (NCBI taxonomy): Eukaryota > Metazoa > Annelida > Sipuncula > Golfingiida > Sipunculidae > Sipunculus > Sipunculus nudus. Next base: position 53,983,409 of record CM049309.1, read on the forward strand.
TTCACTCTATTTCTCCTTGCCACTCAATCCATGCCTCACTTCACCCGTTCCACTCTGATTTTGGCGGATACACGTAGTCGCTTGTCGACTCCCCGTATTATAGTTTCAAAACAAGCCTACAGCTATCATGGTAACACAAAAGGAAGACGACCCTTCCTTATGCTTCAGCGGACCTTGAAGGTCCTGCATATACAGTCAAGTTCTATATACTATGTGTCATCATTTCCAACCTTTGACCGAACCCCAACTCTGCTACAGTTTTCATAGATGAATACTCGTCTTATTTATTTATTTCTATTTGGAAGATGTGGTGTTGATTTCCTTTTCACTTCCCGGAAGACCTGATTAAGCCAAAATGTAATAATTAATTTATGAACTCTCTAATCGTAACTGGTCCACAAATCAATGACCAAATGGGCTTTAAGTTACGGGTTGCTCAAAATGATGTAGAACAAGACAGCGTAATGGACACTGTATAGCTAAAAATAGGTGATACCAGGATTTATTTTAACGTATAGTTGACCCCTAGTTTATTTGTGTAGTATATAGCTGTAAATGAAAATGTACAGAATTCAATCTGCATTTTATGCAGTCAAAATTTTTTAAGTATTGTTCTAGTCGCAGACTTAAAACCCCATTTTTACGTCTATTTGAGTAAATATTTCACTTTTAATTTTAATTTTCAATATGAGTTTTTTTTAACATTTTCACGTTTTGTAAAAATTATATATATATATATATATATATATATATATATATATATATATATTCATAATTCAGTGATAATATAACATGAATCAATAAATATGCATCGATTTCAATTTAGATTAATTACTGAAAGAACATACTCGTAGGCTTATCTACACACTGCCAAAAAGTGCTACTTAGTTTTGGCCAAACATAGCTATGAATTACTTTACTAGACCAAAGTTTCTGGTAACAGTGACCTCATTTTATGCCGACCGGGATACGCTTTATTACATGTTTGTGCAGCTGTAAAATTAAAAAGCGGATCCAGAAGGGGTATCCAGGGGGTCTGAACCCCCCCCCCTCCTTATCAACCGCCGTAAATTTTTTAAAGTTTTATAACCAATTTGCGGTCTGGCCCCTCCCCTTCTTAGGAACTTGGGACCTTTTTTTAGGTTTTGTCATTAGTCCTCCTGGGTTGGACCCCTCTTTTTCTTAAATCCTGAACTCGCCCCTAAAATTTCCTTAAAGTATACCCTGGATGATACAGTGCCCTCCGCTTATACGTCACACAAACAAAAAGCTCGACACGATAAGAATATTCGACTCTGAATGATTTTTATTATTACATTTAATCTTTCATTATATTGAACACCTATAAAAAAAAACTTCACCATGAACCAACTTTGGCTGATTTGACAAATACGCCGCAAACATTATATACTATGTTAAGACTGCACGTGTTCAGTGGGTTACTCTGCTTGGTTCTGCTATACCTTATGAATATTCTATATAAAATGCATTACAGCTTATATACCCTTATGTCCCAGCGACAGAACGGGAAAGCCTGACGATTCATTTAGAGTAAAGTATACCCCTTTTATGTATTCAATAAAATTGACATAAGATTAAAATTTATTTAAACATATGTATTATATTGCGATGTTTACTAACGGGCTAAGAAAAACGTTTGTAAGAGAGGGATATTTTGGGGCATATACAGAGACGGCGTCATTTTTTTTTTATTGCACAAGCAATAATAAAAAAATGAAATGAAAAACTATTATGTCGGTGCATGCGCCATACATTTAGCTAATGGGGCAGCATCCTTCCATCAAGATATTCACAATGGAAAATTTTGGAAATAATTTCTTCGGAAAGATTATTATAGGTAGTTATAGGTGGGGCGGCTTATGAAACCATCCGAAGAAAGCAGCCCACACAATACGATTTATTTTAATATTGTCTTTTCAAGCATTTTTCTGTACTACTTTTTCAAATAATTTTAAATCCTTGAAAATTTAATCAAGATGAAGTATTTTTCTAAGATTTCAAAATAAGTATACGAACCCTGCATACTTTATATTTTATTAGAATTTGAATTTGTTTCCTTGATTAAATGTGCTATACCTAGCCTCTTGTATATATATGTCCTGGAATGGAGTAATTTTAAATTCTTGTCTGCGAAATAGCTCGACATCAGCGTATAGCTCTTCGGATGAATGAAGACCATGCAGCAGAACATTAATTATTTTTGGGTACTGGACCGGTGGGGGGGGGGGGGGGGGGTCATCGCGGCAAGGACATTGCGAACAAACGGGCTGTGAGGCGTGGACGGTGGCCTCAGACTGAAGCTGTGCTTGCGTGTGGCAGATTGCTTAGGACATCATGGCTCTTTCTCTGCTAGGCTATGGGTACGCTGCCACTCTTACAGCCGGTGGTGTCATGGGATTCGTCAAAGCAGGTAAAAATGTCTTTCCTGTGTAATTATTTGGCACTAATATAATGCATTATCAGCCTAATCAGCTAGCATTATCAGCTAACATGCATTTGTCGGGCTTTTTTGTTCCGACTCTATCACAGTCAGTGTATAACTATTATAAATACCATTGTTCAACAGTAATTGAATCATAGATCTATAGATCTATAGACAATAGTGGTACCAAAGTTCCAGTTTAAAGCATCGTGTGAACAAGTTCCATTTCTTTCAGTTCATGGACTGCAACTAGACAAGTTGAGCTGAATTATAATGTTTCATAGTCTACGTAAATGCTAAAAGGATCATGTGAGAACTTCTAAGAGATAAAAACCTTAATTTATGAATTATTTCAAACACATTCACAATGTAGAAGTCAATCTTATATTTGATTTAGAAGTCAACTTTCTCTTTGTGCAGGTACATATTCACAATATATGACACCCAGGCCCGTGACAGCAGACATATTGACAACTTTACAGGAGTTACCGCCCTATTAATTAATTCAATGTTCTATCGTTATATGGTAACTGTTAATATTTCATGCGGCATATACGTAAGAGCTGTTCATCAAGTAATCGAGATTTACCAATATGCCGACTTATAACGGAATCTTTTTCGCCCTTGGTGGGTGTCGTTAAAAAGTAAAATAATTATTTTACTCTGTACGCTCTTTACACAGCGCTCAACCTATAGGCCTACTACCTTTATCGTAAGCGCTGTTTAATGTGACCTCGTATCCTGAGTCGCTACACAAGAGGGGAGCTCTGTATTTTGGTCCAATCAGATGAGACCCGGTGCTAGTAGACACGATCTCTATGACTGGCTGAAATGGTCACATAATTAATAAATAGCATATATAAATGCTGTTGGCAAAATCTTTTTAGGGGTTGGAGAGGCCATTGTGTATGAGCTAGACCACAAACTGATTCCATAAATATTTGTGGTCCTCTTGACTGGGTGTAAACAATGTCCGATATGCGACACATAACTGATGCGACAAGGAATCTAAATACTTATTAGGACGTGTTGCCAGCTAAACGGTTTACCAGCCAAGCGAGAAATACACGGAGCCAATGTTGTTACATTTCGTTTTGAGTGACAGCTCATCGCCCCGGCAACCGTTTGAATAGGCCACAGGCTCAGTTTGCACAGGTCCTAGTGCGCATAGGATGCCCGGCCGGTGAGCTGTTATTCAAACGAATTCCAGCAAACCCCGCTGGCTGGTTTCCGTTTTGCTGGCAACGGATACATGGCTACGCTAACATAGTTGTAATGCCATAATCGAATCGGTCGTTGATGCGAGTACGCAGAGGGAGCAATTAAAATTCGACTAATATTTACTAAGATTAAACATAAAACTGTCATTAAACGGCGCATAAAGCGCAGCTATGGGCGGAGCCATGATGACTGTCGAGAGTTTGTTAACTAGTATTTGGTTGGCTGCTATAGTCACGTCATACACACGTTTTTCAGCAGACATCGACCCACCACCTGGTGTCTAAGTGTATCATAAACGATCAAACCAGGCAGCGGGAAAATCAGTAGCTTCTATGAAGCACAAGATATCAGCTGCCTCAGAAATGTAATTACTCTGTTGTTTTACTTTATCTGAAATGATACCATGACTCGCCTTGACTCGATCGCTGTTAAAAACGACTAAAAATATTTTTTCGTGATATATACCACAGTATTGGAAATTACCCGTACTGCCACCCTCAAGTGTTCAGTAGCCTCCTAAAACAACAGAGGGGACAGGAATGCAGCTAGGACAAGTAGTGCTGCATTTAGGCTACAGGAGGCACTCTCTGAACAAGAGAAAAATTAACTCCCTTCTTTATCCAAGCAATGAAACATTTATGAAATTAAATCATTAATAAAAGAGACCGTTTATATTAGAGCCTGGAGCCGTGTAAGCAACCCAATTGTTCCAGGCTGGGACAAAAACTTAACTGATATTAGTTGTGGTACTTTCGTGGCTCGGCCTGCCAAAATGTCGGCGGTCAAAAATGGCTTGTCAGAATTTACGTCAATATTGCGATGTTGCAAATATATATTTTAAGCAAGTTGCTATCTATTTTAATTGTAATTAATTATATATTGAAGTAGTGTACATTTTAACCATCATGTCTGAAACTGATTTTGATTATATATTGAGTTTATATTTTTGTAGCTTTGTCGATCTACACTTGAGATTCGAACAAACACATTAAGTATATATACTTTCAGCGACCAGAAATATATATAACTAGAAAACGGGCAGTCGACATGTGACTTTACGTATTCAGGTATCCGTCAAATCACAGAGGCACTGAATAAGTAGTGCATTGAATGTTCCTGACATGACAGGACTCAAATTTTGTATAATGCTATGCTAATATGGCAAACAACTCCTAAGAAAAGGGCATCAATGTATTTAACGAAAATGGAAACGTAGGTGACGCCACCTGTCTGGTCTACGAGAAAACTCTCCAAGATGGATGGACATGCCAAATTTTTCAGACCCATACACTGAATCAATCCCGGGATATGAGTGATTTTCACCCAAAACAAACGTAAGGATGGATGTCAGGCGAAAAAGATTGTAGGTGGCGCAACAAGTCTTAAGTATGAGATGGAGATATCCAAGTTCTATTTACATCCACAATTTCTGCCCAACACATTGAACCGCTCTTGAGATGTGGGCTGTTATCACTAAGTCACCCAGATTAATACTGCGCGAAAAGGTTTGCAGGTGGTGATACCAGTCTTTTTAAGGCACCAGTACACGTGTTCAAATAATTATGCTTGGTTTCGGAAAGATCAGTCCAAGGGTCTAAGAGGAGTTCTCCGGGAACGAATGCGGCGGCTATGCAGATACACATATATTTATATATATTTCTTAATTCTGAAAATGTCACTTCAAACCAAATCAAGTCAAGCAGCAAATGAGGACGGGTTCTGGATTTTCCCGAGCGCCCTGTTAAGGGGATGTGCGTCTGCGATCACCTGCACAGACGTACCATTATATTCACGCGATATCACGCTGCATGAGGGCACGTTTGAACAGTATGCTGGAAACCCCCATTGTTATTTCTTGCGACTCGTCGGCGTTACTTTTAGATATTTTTTTAATGTGTTATACAATTTTCCAAGGGTCATGAAAACGCTGCGAGTACGGTACGCCAAACGCTATACGTCGGCGTAGATGAGTCGCAAACGCCTTAACGATCATAGAAGTAAAGCTAACGTAGCGTCCAGTTTATGCCGCTGGTGGTTCACCGTAATACGCATACAAACACACATCACGAGTAACCCAATAGAAACCTCAGCCTTACGTAATTGAAACTCGCATAATATCACATCCCTGTTAGGGCTGTTAATGTTCTTTTTCTGGCCTCTAAGATATGGTATGTCAATAAGCGGGCTAGACTATAAGCACAGAACTGCAATCGGCCTTACAATCAGTCCTACTACCGGACTCCCGATAACATTACATGTGCCAATAAAGGTAATAAGGACTATTTATATATATCTGTGGGTATCATCTTTTCCATAATCACATTCTTATTCTAAGAGGGAAAGCTGGTAATTATTTCATATTGTCTGACTTTTTTGCATGAAATACGTTTAAAATGAATAATGTGTATAACTTTCTAAACATTTTTGCATGAAATACGTTTAAAATGAATAATGTGCACAACTTTCTATACATTTTTGCATGAAATACGTTTAAAATGAATAATGTGTATAACTTTCTAAACACTTTTGCATGAAATACGTTTAAAATGAATAATGTGTATAACTTTCTAAACATTGCCCCCATCAAACACTGTACCTTTGAAACGACCACATTTTTTCTTTGCACAATCACGATTTACCACTGATGGGGGCTTCTCCAAGCAATATACATTAACAAATTTTTTTTAATGAATATTGAATAAACGGTATACCGGTTTATAAGAATGCATGTTTATTGTTTTCTAGGCAGCGAAACTTCTCTAGCGACGGGTCTCCTGTTTGGAGGGATGTCAGCCCTTGGTGCTCACCAGATCGCGCAAGATCCGAAGAACGTCTCTCTCCTCCTGGGTCAGTTACTACTTTTAATTTATGTTTTTATGTTATGTTCAATTTTTATTGGATGTCCAGTGCCATATTTATACATACAGGGTAATTTTCATGTGCCAGTTCAAAGATACTCCCTAAAGTATGCTTTACCAAAATATTGAGTGTAAGAATCACAGAGGCCAGTTAGCAAAAAATAGAACGAGTGAAGAACCGAAGAACGTCTCTCTCCTCCTAGGTCAGTTACTACTTGTAATTTATGTTTTTATGTTCAATTTTTATTGGATGTCCAGTGCCATATTTATACATACAGGGTTATTTTCATGTGCCAGTTCAATGATACTCCCTAAAGTATGCTTTACCAAAATATTGAGTGTAAGAATCACAGAGGCCAGTTAGCAAAAAGTACCCCCCCCCCCCCCATCGTATCAGTCACTCAATATTCATACTGATTTTTTTCAGGAAGCAGTGCTGTTTTGACAGGAGTCATGGGGTACAGGCTCATGCAAAGTGGAAAGTGCATGCCAGACGGATTTGTGGGAGGCTTAAGGTAAGAGGGATACCGCAGGGACCATCCAAGGGTGATTTGGTGTGGAACACCGTGTTTTGTGCTTTACTCTACTTGGTGGTGCTGTCATCTGCCGGTACAATTTGAAATTATCGATTCATGAGGCACCAATTCTGGAGAATGCCCATGTTCCAAATCCCAGTGTTTTATCATAAGACATTTGTTGACATGTATTTTTTTAAGTAATTTCCTAACAGAAAAATTCTTATTTTCTTCTATGCCAAAGTAATTTCATAAAATGCAAACGTTTTAATTTTATTTTTTTCCCATAAAAAAACAGGGTTATAACTTGTAATGGAGATGTCATCGAATCCATGGGCACTCTGCAGTGACGTTAATCACTGGAAAACGTTCTGGGGAAAATAGAATCACAATAGAAGCCTGCTAGGACCTATTTTTAGGACACTATAATCACAATAAACCAGACGGAACAAATGACCACGCTGAATACCGGGGCCTTACCCCCATTCAGCGTGTATCAATATAACAAGAGCGGGTTTATTCAGCTGATGCATCAACTGCAACCATTCTTTTTAAACCCCCACGACAAATTAAAAGACATGCATATTTGAAATGATGGTTGCACAGTTCTAAGATTTATTGTTTCACATTTGTATTTGTCATTTGGCGTGTTAATGGTTGGTTGTGCACCATGCTTTTTTGTCCTAGCTCATAATTATAAGTGAAAATTACTGAGAAAAGTTAATAATGATCGTGTACCCACTGGAAAGCTAAATATTTTGTGGTATATTATTAGTGGTAGGAATCAGTAACCAAATCATATTTGATGACTGAAAGATAGAGAACGATCGATGATCAGTTATTAATCGATTACATAACGTACCATCCAACGTTGCCGTGAAATATACTGTATAGAATTATAACTAAATATTGACGGAGTAAATTCAGTCTAACTTGTATATCACGCTGAAAGGTCAAGGTAATGACCCGGTTGTTGACACTTATTTGTTGACACTTGTTACACAAAGTCATGTTTTGCTGCTGTTCCCTGTTTTGTGCCCTGTCTTTCCTACATATCTCTGACAGACTAAGAATATTTTATTGATACAATATACCTTCTCTGGATGTGCATACATAAACTTTTTGTTGACTATGCAAAAATGCAATCAACTTAATAGATTATTAAAGAAAACGACCAATGATTTTTATAATAGATTAACTAGAACACTACCTAATAATGATTACTAATGACAGACTACTTTTGTTTGTAGTGTACTGATAGTAATAGCAACAGGCACGGTCATGCTACAGAAGTAACACCAGCATCACTCGCCAAGTCATACCAGTGTCACAGAGTGTGCAGCAAGGAGTACTAATTCCGGTTTTACCTTAGAAATCAGAGATTAACTTTCCAGGTTGAATTAAATGAAAGCATTAGTGAGGAAATGTGGTGAGAATGATGCCAGTGGATAAGGATCTTTGCATCTCACAGACATTCACTTAATAACATCCGAACCATACAGCTGGAACAAGAGCAGGAAAAAATAAATGTATATTTTACATATATTTTTTGTTTAATTCCCATATTATACAACATCAACAGGCTTTTAAAATATTAAGTCTGCTCAGGTGATACAAGTACTCTTAAACAAAGCCAGTAACATGCAGTGTTTCAGTTGATGTCAGTTAATTCCTCATAAATCAGTAAACAAATGATACTTTTGTATTTTACAATAAAGATTATAACAGATTTAATTTTTCCTTTTCTTTTTCTTCTGTTTCTGTGCTTCACTTAATCTTTTTTGCTTCTTGGCCTGTGCTACATGTCTTGGAGTTTGTTTTGGAACCTCTGGAAAAGAAAACCAAACACCAACTTTAAGAGATATAATGAGAGCAATAAGCCTCTATCTTTAAGCGTTTATGCTATTGAGTGGTCTGATAAAATGCTACAAGAATAAATGGTCTCAGAAGAGCAGGAAGTTAAAAGATGGATGAGACACATCATCAACGACACCAGACTAAAATCCCAACTTTTACCTTTATCTTTTACAGTGATTACCCGTACCTATGTAGATATAATTTGAGGACCATAAAATACATCTTGTAAATCTTGTAAACAAAAGCACTGCAAATGTGCATAATACGCCAGTCTTATGTCTTGTGACCTCTGACCTAATGAAATATACGGGAATTTACCGAGAAATATATTCAGTGAGAAACTGTATTGGTTATATTTTTTTTAATATTCATGAATATCCATAAGATTCTTGGAAAGTCATCACCACCTAACTAAAGTCTGGTAACCTCTGACCTCATTAAATATGTATGGATTTTGGTGGGAATCAAACTTGGCGCTTTATTATATTGGTCAATATTTCTCTTGAATTTCATCAATTTAGATCATATTCCTGATAAGTTATTGCGGTGAAACAACAAAAAGTAGCCTTGTGACCTATGACCTCATTAAATATGCATGGATTTTGTCTATAATCTTACTTGGGCGAGATAATCTATGGGTCAGCAGTTATGGTAAGTTTCGTGAAAATCCATTGAAGCCCCAGTAATTTATCATGGCGACACGAAAAGGACAGACAGATGGACGGACTATGGGTATACCATAAGACGTCCCGTCACAGACAGACATATAACAAGGGACCCATGGGTCACATCGCTCAGCTGAATTTTGGAAAATATTAGTAACTACAAAATATTTTTATTTCTTCAGGTTTTTCATGTATATTATCATTAGAAAAGCTATGAGAAAATGGCCCTGCTAAAATGAAACTCTGTAAATTACAGAATAATGGACATGAGCTAAACCATTTAGTGATGCACCAAGGGAACAAATAGGCCTACGGTAAGTGTTATATAAAAGTAACATTTCATAAACAAATAATGTGTGAAGGTAATTAAGTTTTCAAAAGTTAAATATATGCCATATGAGTTAAAAGTTAATCCCACAAAATTTGACCAATGTTCCTAATTTTAATACTAAGTTAACAGTGTTTTTCACACCTAGGCCACGCCAACTTTAAGAGGTATGAATGAAATGCTACAAAGTATTTATATCTTCTTAAATCTTGTCAGTTAGCACTTACATTAGATCCTAATATTTTATCACATTTGAATATTAGGATTAAATTCCTGGAATTTTTTTCTTTAAAAAAAATTAAAATTGTCCAAGTTTCATCATAAAGAATTTATTTAACATTAAAATTATAAGATTCATCTTGTTTATTAGTCCTGTGTATTTAAGGGGTGGGTGGGGGGGGGAGGGTCTCCGTTGTTACTGCTCATTGCTGAAAAAAATGTTAATTTTAAGATTCATCTAGTTCATAGTACAGGTCTGTCAACAGAATGGGGTGAGGGGAGAGAAAAAGGCTCCCCGTGGTATGGTATTAACTGCAGACAGCCTGATCAAGCTCAACTCAGTGGAGAGAGGGCTTGCCCTAGCGATGGGATTGCATAACATTATGCCAACAGCCAGGGGTGCATAGAGAGCTGCACTGAATGACCTACAATGACCAAAGTGGACTGCTTGACTATGTAAGGGAATACAACAAGAGCCTCCAAAAAAATTCAATAACTAGCCTAATTTTGCAGCTTTTATTTTCAAATTTAAGAGTTTTACAGATTAAATCCTTATTTGTACATGCTGTGAAAATTAAATCCACAGTACTTACAGGAGAAAAACGTGCCATGGCCAAAGTTGGGCAAAATTTAAGGTACCCAATTTTTATTTTTCCTAATATTTTAAAAATTTAAAAGATTCTGATCTAATTTTGGGTATACAATTCAATTTTGATTACTTTAAGTTATATTACTGGAAAAAAAGTCCTTAGTTTTAACATGTTTTGAGTAAAGTGATAAAATATCTTTGCTGATTTTTTACAAAATGCATTATGTTTGAGCCCATAACTTTTTTAAATTATATAATACAGACCTAATTTCTGGCATGTACATAGGAACTATATAGAAGACTAGATGTGTCGGAACAACACGAATGCCCCCGCCTGGGGCAAATTAGAAACATTTGTAAAATTTTGAAATTTTTTTTAAGTTCAGGAGGTGTTGTATGGTCAAAAGTAGGTCAACAAGGGCAAAATGCAAACTCGATCTGTAACGGGTCATTATCAAGCAACACACCAAAAATCAGGCATTGTGAAAAAAAGTCCATACATGTGCATTTTCCATAAAAATTTCTGTCTTTCATGAAATTTTCTATGTTTAGGAGCCGTAAAACAATCAAAAGTAGGTCAACCGGGATGAAACGCGAACTCGATCTGTAACTGTCATTATCTGCCCACACATAAAAAATCAGGGTGGTATCTGCAGGCATTGAGGAAAAAAAGTAAGTACATATGCATTTGTTATGAAAATTTATATTTTTCATGAAACTTTCTATGTTCAGGAGCAGTCAAATGGTCAAAAGTAGGTCAACTGAGAGAAAACAAGAACTCGATCTGTAACTGGTCATTATCTGCCTACACACCAAAAATCAGGCCCGTATCTGCAGGCACTGTGAAAAAAAGTCCATACATATGCACCTTTTTATGAAATTTTCTTTGTTAGAGCACCGTCAAACGGTCAAAAATAGGTCAACTGGGACAAAACGTGAACTTGATCTGTAACTGGTCATTATCTGCCCACACACCAAAAATCAGGCCAATATCTGCAGGTATTGTGAAGAAAAGTCTGTACAAGTGTATTTGTCATGAAAATTTATGTTTTACATGAAATTTTCTATGTTCAGGAGCCGTAAAACAGTCAAAAGTAGGTCAACCAGGACAAAATGCAACTCAATCTGTAACTGGTCAATATCTGGCCACACACCAAAAATCAGGCCAATATCTGCAGGCATTGCGAAAAAAAGTCAGTACATGTGTATTTAATTTGTCATGATATTTCATATTTTTCATGAAATTTTCTATGTTCAGGAGCTGTAAAAAGGTCAAAAGTAGGTCAACCAGGACGAAACGCGAACTCGATCTGTAACAGGTCTATTTCTGCCCACACACCAAAAATCAGGCCAATATTTGCAGGCATTGCGAAAAAAAGTCTGTACATGTGTATCTTTCATGAATATTTCTATTTTTCATGAAATTTTCTATGTTTGTACAACGGTCAAAAGTAGGTCAACCGGGACGAAACGCGAACTTGATCTGTAACTGGTCTATATTTGCCCACACACCAAAAATCAGGCCAATATCTGCAGGCACTGAGAAAAAAAAAAGTACATGTGTATTTGTCATGAAATTTCATATTTTTCATGAAATTTTCTATGTTCAGGAGCCGTAAAACAGTCAAAAGTAGGTCAACCAGGACGAAATGCGAACTCGATCTGTAACTGGTCTATATCTGCTAACACACCAAAAATCAGGCCAATATCTGCAGGCATTGCGAAAAAAAGTCTGTACATGTGTATCTGTCATGAATATTTCTATTTTTCATGAAATTTTCTAAGTTTAGGAGCCGTAAGACGGTCAAAAGTAGGTCAACCAGGACGAAACGCGAACTCGATCTGTAACTGGTCTATATCTGCTCACACACCAAAAATCAGGCCAATATCTGCAGGCATTGCGAAAAAAAAGTCCGTACATGTGTATCTGTCATGAATATTTCTATTTTTCATGAAATTTTCTAAGTTTAGGAGCCGTTAAACGGTCAAAAGAAGGTCAACCAGGACGAAACGTGAACTCGATCTGTAACTGGTCTATATCTGCTCACACACCAAAAAAGCAGGCCAATATCTGCAGGCATTGCGAAAAAAAGTCCGTACATGTGTATCTGTCATGAATATTTCTATTTTTCATGAAATTTTCTAAGTTTAGGAGCTGGAAAACGGTCAAAAGTAGGTCAACCGGGACGAAACGTGAACTCGATCTGTAACTGGTCTATATCTGCCCACACACCAAAAATCAGGCCAATATCTGCAGGCATTGCGAAAAAAAGTCCGTACAACTGTTTCATTTCGGAATGACGGAAGGACGGAATGACGGACATGGGTAAAACTATATGCCCCGGCCACTTTGTGGCGGGGGCATAAAAATATAGTAATGAATGGTAAAATTATATACCAAAAATATACATTCATTGTTATATGTAAACTTTAATACTAGAGAGTCCACCATTCACCTTTGGTCTTTGTCTCTGGTTCTTCCTCCTCTTCCACCTCTGAATCCTCTTCTGGACTTCCTGCTTGTTCTGCCTTTTGACTGGTAACTTCTTCATTATCATCTGCAGTGTCTGGTGTAGACTTGTGCCCTTCATACACAGCCAGACATGTCAGCCTGAATGTGGTGTCTACTTTTGTGACCAGCTTTGAAGAGTATGCACCCTGTTAAGGACATGACATAAAATTTCTTTGGGACTTGTTTGGAGATGACAGTGGATTTAACCATACAGAAACATTTGCATTATCTAAGGCTATTAGTTCATTTTGGCTGAAGACAAGAATTTTGCAGCAAAATCACCTCAGCACATACACTTTCTATTAATACTTCAGCTGTTTTATACATTTTTTTGGTTGTGTGTGCAAGTAAACAGTCCATGTGTGTCTGTTTACAAGGCTGCATGACAAGCAACATGGAAGAAGAAACTGAAGAAACACCAGATGGACATCCTATATGTGAATCTGTGCCATACAGTCACCAGGTGGCATGCACATTATGCTTATGTTAAGTGCTCGTGTTTGAGAGGTCATTTCAGCTTGTGCATAGGAGTTCACGAATGCCTTTAGAACAAAATCTTGGCAGATACCATAATATTTTAAGGAGAAAACAATATACTTTGTTTATATTTAACAGATATGGTATGTGAATAGGTACCTTTAAGACAATCTAGACCTCTTCAGAAAAAAATGTTAAAATACATTATATATATAAACAAAATCAAAGTATCATAGAAATTCCTCTTGCCCTATGAAGATACCACATGGTTTGCAGAATTAGTCTCTACAATGTTATTTCTAAATTTGAGTGTATGATATACTGTTTAATTTTAGTACAGATATTATTTTGCAGACATTTTTTTTTAAGAATTGCTCATTGTGCTATAGGTAAAGAGTTACACCTTGGATGATCTCATAGTAATATGAACTATGTAACTGGTCAAAGAAGGTTTTTGGATAAGGACAGAATTTAGTAAAGTATATGAAGAACCAACCTGTTCACTGCAGGAAAGATCCCAGATTTGCAAGAGTCCATCACTTGAAGCAGTGAAGACCCACTGACTGTTGCTGCCCTCTGTTGGACACTGACAACATTGAAGTCCTCTGACCCTGTAAAATATCAATTCAATAGTTATTTGCATAACATTTTTAAACACTCCACATCTGTCTGTGATAAATCTGACAGTATTTCCTTTTAAGGTTTAATCTGCCATAGATGATACTTGGACACACAGATTAAAAAAACTAAGAGCCCAGCCATAGTTGGACAGAATATACAATTTACCATTGTGTGTGTGTGGGGGGGGGGTGTTTCTGCTCAGATAAATGATCATAAAATGAACACTAAATGATCGTTTTGCATCAGACTGCTCCTGGATTCAACATGATTGCAACCCTGCTGCAGAGCACCAGAAATTATTAGATACTAACAGACTAAAATTAATCTAATCAGCCAATAAAAAAAAATGTTGGTCAACATATGATGTCCACTCAATTTCTTACTCATCAAAACTGCTAATTACACAAAACAAATGTAATTTTGAAGCTGAACTTTCAAGGTTCTGAATAGAGCCTTGTAAGAATAAGATTATGCATTAATAATATAAAGTAAATATTTAACAGTATATTTTTTTATTTATTTTATATATTCTTGAGGTGATTCAGATTACTGCAGCTTTTTCAGAAAGAACAAGGGCCAAGAGGCACAAATAGTCACCCCCCCCCCCCCATATATTTAACTAGGTAAGTGTGGCAACTGTGATGAGGTGGGACAGACAGACCGATGGACAGACGCGGACCATTTTAGTAGTCCTCACTCCTCACGACAGGGGACTAATAGGATATGCCTGGGGACAGAGAAGACATGGTACAGATTTGACTGAGAATAATAGAAATGTTACTCTGACATGCACATGCAAAAGTACAGACCAGCTGCCAGCTTTATTATTTTTAGGGATTCATACTTGTCAGTATACGTTTTAAAATATATTTAACTTTCTAGATCAGCAGAACGTAGGCCTGGCTGGTGTGAACCCTCAACCACCTATTACTTTGGGTTTTACATGAAATGAATTAGTCACTAACTACATCAAGAAAAGAAATGATTTTGTTTTTTTTTTTAATTTGATCTTAAGAAGTAGTAAATATATTAACATTCAAACAAAATTATATTGAAATATAAACATAAATCCATGTGTCATACATACACAGAGCATCTGAGGGGCTGACCATGACAGAAAGGTCCAATGAATTAAATTTCTTAATAATTTTGTATAACTTATTAGTTTTACAGTACTTTTTCTTATTGTGGCTAATGGCTTACCTCGTAGTACCTGTACTAATGGTATGAACTTTCTCTTTTGTGATGATGTTGTGACATTCAAGATCTCCTCCTGTTGCTATTAACAACACATTGGGCTGTGGAATACATCACATGTATGTTAGTTCACCATGAAGAACAAGCTCTAGTAACAACTCGTATTTTTTTGTAAATATATGAAATACACACAGAAATATTAATTCTTCTTTCACCAAAATTTCCAGACATTAATTCTCTATCTCCTAGAACCTACACAGCTTGCCTAATAATAATTTGAGGCAATTAAAGTTATTTTGTCTTGATAACTTATATTAATATCTAAGAAGATCAATCCTATTGTAATGTGTAGAAATCATTTCTCTGCAACTATACCAGCAAAAAATGAAAATTAAAAGGATCTCAAAGAAAATCTATGGCCTTCTTACCGACAAAGGATATTTCCAAAACTTTTGTAATCCAGAACACAAGTAATCATAGTATACTTGCGCAAATCATACAAGTATCAATTATTAAGATGTATACCACAGCACAGATAAAAAGTTACTTGCCACAACTATTTTGTTTGTTTTGTGATAAAGATGTGAATTTTTTATGAGGATAAAACTGTTACCTGTATGAATTCCATGTCTTGAACTCTGCTGGCACAAGTAACTGAGTGGCAAATTTCAGCTGTCTGTAACCAAATAGAAAAAATGTTTATCTGAGAATCATGCAGAATAAATTCATGGATATTTGATATTAACACTGACACCAAGAAAAGTTGATCTGTGGAACGGATCTGTTTTTTCCTCTGCCTCTCATGAAAGTAGCTGCAAGAAATGATTCTGAAAAGCAGTGGGAAATTCAAGGGACATTTGTTAAAAGGACTGAGTGTAATATAAGTAACAAAGAGTAATGCCTGCGTCACATAGAAAGCTACAGCAAGGTCATCCACTTCAAACTTGACCTAGCCCTCCATTAGGTGTGTCAGTGTAAGGAATATACAAGTGATTGTGCCTCTAATTCTTTTCAAATTATTGTGCTGACATCATTTTTGCAAAATCATCTTTTTTTAAGAATTGTATAAGAAAAGATATATAACTAGTAAATAAGGGACAACAATGGTAATGTTGCATTTTTAATCATAACAGAGAGCTTGGACTTGTGTCACTGACTTTCCTGGGGGACTGGCAGATTTTCCAAGACAATGGCACTGAGTGCTGACTCACCTCTACCTGGTACACATTGATTTGTCTGTCATTGACTGTCACATAGTGATCACCCTCCGGTGACCACCTGACCAGGTCACCCACTGAAAAATTAAAATATCCCATCAAAATACTGTTGGACAGGCTTTTAGTTTTCATGGACAGAAAAAATTAAACAAATACGTTTAAAATAAACAAGTACAAAAAAGAAGTACGTATATGTAATCCCACTATAAATGAAGACAAATATTTTATTAAAACTGTATAAATAATTTAAATAAAGCAACACTAAAAAGGTCAAGCATTTGAAAATATTTGTTTGTGCATGAATTTCATAGTATCTTATCAAATACATTTTCCCTTAGAATGCACAGTTTGCATAAATACAAACATACACAGCTTACGGTATTATTCCTGACTGAAATTTCCGTTGTAAATTTAGTTAGATGTTTACACCATAAACAGACCTTTAAAATCTGGCATCTAGTCACATCTGTAAACCATGAGTTCTGACCTTGTTTGATATTAGTGATGTAGGCACATTTTCCTGTGATCAGGTTCCATGTCCGGAGAGTTTTGTCAGCGCCCACACTCAGTGCCATTTTCCCCGTGGGGTGTACGGCCATGTTATACACAGGTCCCCTGTCACAGGAGGAATGGTCATTATCATTATTACTGAACAATGTAGCAGGCACAGGGATGTAATTTGATGAAAAAGTGTTGAGTGAAAGGGGTCTACTCAATATCTAACATACATTATCCAAACATAATCCCTTGAATCTTTTATAAAAATAGGCCAGAACATGCTGACCCAACCACACTCAGGATGATCATTTGTTTATATCCATATATATTTATGACAAGTGGGGGCCCAAAAAATAATCCATCAATGACAAATACATAAAATGAGGACATCTGTCTGCCAGTCAGATGAACCAAAGTTTTGCAAAGAGCATTTGGCAACAAGTAACCATTCAACTTCTGCATTTATATATATGCAACCAACCATCTTAGATTACGTTGTTTTTCCGTTTGTCAACATTACTCTGCTTACTAAAAGCTTGTTTATAAACAAGCTATTACATCTACCACAAAGGTGTTATAAGAACTTTTCAGTTTTTTATAGAAGTCCTCACTCCACATTGAGTAATGGCCTACATTACCATCCAGGTTAGCAAAGCCCTATTGATCAGGCTTAATAAAACACATAGGAATGATATAACCCATTTATTTAAAGAAAATATCTAATTATGTGAAAAGGTAACCATACCCTGATATTTATTAAAACTTGAAAATATTCCTACAATTCTTTCTGTTTCTTCTGAATTGCCACTAGATATCCTTGCATGACTTGTTTGGATTACAATCAGCAGCCCATTTGGCGGGCCACCCACATGTTATAAACATGTAGATATCAACAAAACATATAGCCTGTGCACCGTGGGAATGGGGAACTTTGGTGTATTTTACATAGAGATTACTCTATTAAAAAAACATCAGATATCACAACAGGCCCCTTTAACAGGTCCCTATAGAATGAAGGTGACTGCTACTTACTTATGACCTTTGAGGGTTCTCAGGACATCCCAGCGACGCGTCTTCCACACCACCACAGTGCCATCTTCACTACAGCTAAACATGTGGCCACTTTTATGGTATTTAAGGCAGGTGATGGAACCTGTCAGGGATAAACAGATAACACAATAATAATACATAAGTAAAATATTATACCTGCGAACAAGGTTTCCATAAAAAGGTATTCAATATATTATTTGATGATAACCCTTTTCAATGACTCAGGTGACATCTGCTGGCAATGACTGACATTATTTCAACAGAATCAAATTGTATATTTTTTTTAATATTTTCAATTTACTATCATTAACACATATGTTCCTTTCCCTGACATGTACTAGATTTTATTTCAATAGACAAAACCCACAATGATGAAACATGGGATCTGAACACAGCAGACAACATTCTGCAAAGTGTCATTGCTGCTGGAAATTGTTTCACTGATATATATATATATATAATATATATATTCTAACACTATCATGGTGTGCAAATATATATTTTGTTCAGTATGGGCATAAAATATATATAAGAAAAGAAATTTTCTTAAAATATTGTTTCCTGTAAGGTTTATAAGTAAATTTGCCATACTGATACTTCATGGAACTTAAATGAAGTGCCCTTACCATTGTGATGTATCAGTGAACCAAGTTCTCTGCGTGATCTCAAATTGAACAGTTTTATGGTTTCATCTGAACTGCCAGATGCAAGTATCCCTTTCTTGGAGATGCTGGCAGCCTTTATACAGCCTGTGTGGGTGTGGTTGGTGAAACTCTGCTCAAATTGGTAGCCCTGTACAGTGAACAAGAAAATATAACTCTCTAGTGGAAAGAGGCCATATAGAAAGACATAGAGAGAAAGGCCAGATAGTAATAATAAAAACAATTTTTATAAATATGTCGGTATTGATATCAGCATATGATATACTCTCCATTTCATGGTCCCTAAATCTCACTCAAACCCTCTTGTAATATCTGAGTTCTTTCTCAACTACACAGACATTTCAGGAGAATGTTACTGTGATGTAATCAAAAGTTGTTTTTGTTAACCAAACTCTTGAAATTGAAAAAAAATTACTGTTGTCCACTCCTATAAAACTCAAAGATCATGTACCCGATGACTAATATTGACCAAATCTTCCACTGGTAAAATTCATTTGTACAAGTTGTCAATTATTTGGCGCGAGTATACTCAGTGTAGATTCAAGTCTACATTTCGATCTGGCAAAAATGGGTCTAAACAGGCTGAAACCATCTGTAGTCACTCCCAGAAACTTTACTATTGTCTGACATTCTCCCATGAAGAACCAATTAAATACACGCTCCAATTATTATGCAAGTATGATGGGCTTTGTAGTCACACATACATTTCTCTCTGTATTTTTCTGGGAAATATATCTAACTTAAACTATTAATATTATTAATGTTCACAAAAAAGTAACAGCTCCTCACGCAGGGAAGGAGTGGCTGCAGTAAGACTGCTTGACCAGCAGAGGGCAAGCGCTACAAGAGAGAACACTCACAGTACACTTTTAATACAGTAATCCATTACTGCAAAATGGACTTGATGCACAGAGGGGATTCTAAATTTCTTAAAGTGAGTAAAATGCATTAGATCTTGTCATTATAAATAAAATTTATTGAAAAATATTAACCCTCATTTTAACAAATACAGCCAATTCTCACACACGATTATCACATTTGGTCATTTAGTTCACGCTGAGCAATGTACACTTAGATACCCCCACCTGACCGCTCAATCTCATCTTGCATGGCGCAGGTTGAAGCGCATAGGACTTGTTTTGAACACACGATTGCTGGTTTGAGACCCAGTCAAGAGTTTCACAATTCCATTTTATGAGTACTAATATTGGACTTTTTCTCTCATAACAGATCGCCACCAGAGGGAGACACAGATGCACACAAGCAGACATATGAACAAGACACAAACACATTAACCCATAGACATAGACACCAATAGTTTTTTTCATTGATGCACTCCAAAGAATGTATAGCCTGTAAGGCTATATAGGCCCAATTCTGATCACGCTCCAAAACGATATACAATTCCTCATTTCAGACAGAGTTTCTACAGTCGTGTAGTTGCGTGTATTTTCGTATGCACAAAATCGTGCATAAAACATTTTGTATGAACGATATCGTGAGTACTGAATTTTGCACACACGATATCATAGGGTCCGCCTAAACACCCAAAACACCGGTGTTTTGGGTACGTGTGACAAAACACCACGAAACACCCCTTTAAATTCGAATTTGAAGCAAAACACTTGTATCATTTAATAAATCATCATCTGTTGGATATGTTAATACAGAATTTGTGCCACTTTTCTGTAAAATTAAAGAAAGCAATAGTGTTTTGTACAATTGACAAGTGCGCTGCATGATTGCGACTTGCGCCACTAGGGGGCAGGGTCATAGCTGGCATAAACGGCTGCCGTGGGCGCCGGTGAACCGACCACGACACGAAACACTCGTTTTTATCTTTATGATATGAATTTTTGAAACAATATTGCAGAGATATATTCATCAGATGATTTTCTATCGATTGGTGTTACGTTTTTGGTTCAGGTTGGAAGTGAAGTGGGTGTTTCGTGGTGTTTCGTCACAGGGGGGCCGGATATCATATCGTGCGTATTGCCTCGCCCCTTGACCAACGTGCCATTGAGCGATAATGTATGAAATTACGCATTGCTCATACAGGCACACCTTAAAGTGTTCGGTCAAACCATTTCCTGGGATATAACTTACGTCACTTGACTGTATGATTCTATATGCCAGTAGCAACTCATCGTATGTTCCAACAACAACCTCCATTCCTGAATGTTTATCATCCATGATGAGAATCTGGGAACAACTTTTGAGAACTGCGCATGGACTTCAGTGGCGCCATCTACGGCGTACTACGGAAACTATAAAGACCGTTGGCTTTCTGCACGATTTTATTATCACTACTAAGGAGACAGAGTGAAGAAGGTTTGTGAGGACTCCACACACATATATATTGCATGTGCATGAACGTTAATATAGGTATAAACTTTGTTAAATAAAATGAAATTATGTAAATCTATACAACCGAAGAAAAAAAATAAATAAATAAAAGGTATGGTTCTCAGGCACCGCCCGCGTCAATTTTAACACCCCTCGGAATTTTTTTTTATTTCCTTCTTTAATAAGATAATATAATAGAATTTGGATAAGATTTCCTTTGTTAGTTTTACCTGTTTAGGAAAACAAAATTCTGATATTTTCACGCTTTACCCTGATTATATGACATTTTTATCGACACATAAAAAAAAACAGGTAAAAAAAATATCGCCCGCCTGCACTGATTTCTGGAAAAAAAAAGTGCCTGAGAACCATACTTTTTTATTTTTTCCCAATGATGATATCACCCCTTTCATGAATTCTCCCCATATTTGTGCATATGTACGCTGCATTTGCATATCAGTTAAAAAACATTTGATTTTCAAATGCCAGTGAAATGTAATTCAGAGGCTTTTGAGAAAATTAGAAAGCTTTCATTCGGTCTTATAAATCTCGTAATAAAATCTAGATAATATGGAATATTGTTTTGGTATACTAAATAAATCATTATGATAAATACGTACACATACCCTGAGACATTTACAAATATACACATACGAAACACAAAGATCACAAGTAAACGTGTGTATAATAACATAAATTTGCATTAGCTCCTCATAATTGTCATCGTCATTGCATGCATTTAATTATATTCCATGGCATCTGCTTTATCCGTGAAGTTTGTGTTTGCATTTTAATGTACCCAACACCTAACCTCGTATGCATTTGCATTTAAATACATTGAAAGTCAGCCCTGTTATATATATGTTATATATTTATGTAAATGAAGGAGTCCATTATTTGTCAGTGTTCTCCCGCCTGTTCCGCTGTAGGCCCTACATAGATGACACGCCCAGGTGAGCCTTTCAACTTCCTTGATGGTATACAAGGACCCAGCACTGCACGGCAGGAATCATGGCTGAACACTCCTCTATGGGGGTGCTCTCATTGGTCTCTCTGGCGTTACTTGTGAGTTAACAGTTTTATACTAACTTTTCTCAATAAGAAAGCTTTATTTCAAAGATATGTGTACATCACACCTTTTTAACTTTTTTATCATGCAAAAGGATCCTCTACAAGGATTCATTTCTATATGCAAGATACATAATCAGAATTGGTAGCGGCGCACTCAGATCAGATTTATATTTTAAAGTGACACAGTTTGGTCTGCCATCTTTTTTACGACTTGATTTCACAGAACACTGTCCCTATGGAACGTATAATATATATATATATATATATATATATATATATATATATATATATTATGTGGCTTCCTTAGTGCCTCCAAAAGAGAGGTTAATGTAAATAACAGTCTTATAAAATATAAATTCAGTTAAACTTTCATGATATTTAATATTATCAAATCACGCATGGCTTTTTTTCAAAGTTTTTTTTTTCTTTTTCAAAATATTGCCTGGAATTCATAAAATTCATGTATGGTACCATATCACATGTATATGTTTAGTAATCATGTATGCAAGTTATTGTAAAAACAGCAATGGTTACCTTTCTGACATATAATCCGTTGGTTCTTTTCCAACAATGTTCTATGTAACAAAACCCACTAAAAAGTTTGTATTCTGACCTTTATTATTTTGATTATTTTCTAAAATGGAAACTGATATACTGCATGATCTTTGCATCTTTTTCTTAAGAAAATTCATCAATGAAAGAAACCATTCAGTGCAAAGTGCATTAGTAACATTTAATTTACAGAAACGTACAGGCTGTGTCAATCCGGCTGACAAATTTCCGTCCTTCATATGATAACAGTGCACTTTTTAAAGGCATCAACCAACAAACACTCCATTTCCGCCTTACCCTCCCCATAAAGATATAAAGATATTAAGGCTGGTATAGGGAGCATGTCTTATGATTTTCCCATCTCCGACTACTCTGTTGAAGGAAGCAACTTTTTTAAAAGCAGCCCCTCATCCATAACCTTCCGTAAAATTCATATACATCGTAAATGTTGCCATCATAGACACTAAAAAGGCAGGCGAACGCTATGTTTTACAATGTCTGTGTAATAAGCCTGAACAGTGCAAAATATCGATGGGCGTCTCCTCGTGTGACACATCGGGGCCTTGTTTGTGATACAGGCAGACCGCTTGTAACTCGATCAACAAACAACAATCATTTATGAAACGAGCAGGTTGGCCGTTAGCGCGCGTACGACGCAGATCTCATTACAGATAACACAGCCATAGAAGAAACGTGCACACGGTTTGCCACAGGTCCACATGTTCTATATTACATGTAAATGGTTGCTGGTAAATAAACTCACCATCTTGTCACGAACACATATGGAGAGAGTCTGTTTTATCTATTGTCTTGATTACTAAGTTTTTTTAATTTTGCGTGTAATTCGTGACTGCTTGTCAAGATACTAGTATTACAGTACTTTTGATTATTTTAAAGGCGACAGAGTGAGAAAAGGAGAAGGAATTACCTTTTTGTTACAGTGTTTGTTCTTTATCATTTGTCCATGAATTTAAAATGATACAAAATATCCATGTGTAAACATGTTCCTTATAAAGGACAAATATTTCGATTAATTTTCAGATCATTTTGCCACAAATCACACTAGGTAAGTTTTATTTTATGTCACATGGTGAAGGTATAACAATACATTCCGTATTTATCCAAAGCATTTCAGGCATTGCCTCTTCAAAACAAGCAAGAGAAAACTTGTATTTATGGCATATAATTAGGTTTCCTACATCTAATTAATCCTGAAGCCAGCCCCAATATACGCAAAAGTGTCACGCCAACAAAAGTTTTCAAAACTTTTTTTCACAAGACACCTGTTCCAAACCATTAAGTATACAGCGTTGATTGTGGGCGTTTTGAAATATCAGAATCGTTATGACCATTGAAATATTCAATAACCAGGAAGGCCTCATGTATGACTGTTGCACTAAAATATTTCGAATAAGCAGATTTCAAATTCTTGTACGGTTTTATGACTTAGATAAGCATCTGAAAGTGCCAAATTCTGTAAATTACAAAATAAATCATGCAGTGAAGAACATTCTGCAGGAATATTCGATAATCCGGTATTCTCAATGTGAGCCCTGAATGATAACGAGCTTTTTTCTAGAAAAAAGTGAGTCAGGACTGGTTATACAGACTTAACATATGAAGCAGAGTTAACCATGTAAAGATTTTGTGTTTGTAGCTCAGGACAGACCGTTTATATTGGCAGGCTGTCAGTTTCCTGAGCAGATACAGGTCCCTAAAAAATGGTGGCTGAAGGACGAACTTCCCCGGCTTGACCCGATCCTAATGGAGTACCGACTCCGACAGGTCAAGGTCATCAACAAGCGAACCAACAAAGTTCAAGGTAAGCAGGGACTAAACATGAACATATAGCGAAGGAAGGGTCGTCATTCACATCATATCCAACTTAATTTTGGTAAAGCTCTTCAGGAGACTCCAAGTGAGAGTGCTCCAAAGCATTGGTAAGAAAATGAGTCCTGAAATTATCGGTGGTAGTCAACCGCCCCCCCCCCCCCCCTCAAAACAAAGAAATTGGGACAGGAATAAAATAATTGATATCAGAACGAGTTCCAACGCATGCGCAAGCGAGCCAAACTATCATATGGTAATCAAAATTTTTTATAAGACCTTAGTGCTGACCTGTCTCAGGTAAGTGGCACCAGGAAATGTTAAATTTAAATATGCAACGTGGAGAAGAAGATCATGTGTATCTCTCATTTTTTTTGTCATTTCTGGTAGGAATGACCTGTAATATCTAGTCAACTGTATTTAACCTATCTGCATTTTGTAGAAGAATATGAATGCCTAGATATCTACAGTTCGCTACCTTTCAACTACTACCTGCGTAGAAGAGCGAGCGACAAGCGACTTGAGTGTGTGAAAGCGTTGTTCAGTAAAGTCATCATAGAGAATGTAGCTCTTGCTGGTTGGTATTATGTTTGCAGTTTTTAAATTCAAGAATAACTATTCAATAAAAAATCTTTATTTTCTTTAAAAGAAGTTTTGTCAAACGGGATCCTAATGAAACTGTAAAGGTGAAAGAGATACGATTTTTAAGAATTTTCAGGAAATTATCAAAATGTTTTACCAAGATATCGTGTCATGGTGTATATATGAGCCCTTCATGGCGTATAACTTTTGTATGACACGAATGCTGTATTTGCAGACAGCTCAGTCACGGTTGCTCGGCAGTGTGGGGCGGTGATGGCGAGGGCCAAGATCGAGCTAAAGATCCTGCTGTCATGTAGGTACTGAATATCCAAAAACAGAGTTAGTTTATAATGCTTACCTGCTTCAGCTATGAGAGATCCTTCTAATTACCAAGCTTTACTTTATGGTATAGTATGTACATATTAATTAAATAAATTTATACAAAATATAAGTAAACACTTTTTTTTAGTAATTATATTGTATTCCAAATATGAAGTTTTTCTTGAAGATTATTTAGAAAAGTGGATGTATAAACAGTTTAACAGATGCGTATTTTAAACAGATAATGGCGAACAATTATGCTCAGTACAATATAAAATACAGTATTTTTGTTTATAATTCATATTCATAAAGTTGTACAGGCAAAATCAGATTGGGCTTTGGAATCCAATCAAATTTAACGTGAATGAATTAGTTTCTCTAAAGTCCATAAGAAATAAACAAGTGAAAATAATCAAGTGAACCCGCTTTTTTGTATCATGTTCTACAGACCCTTTTGATCTGAAGTCTGGTGTCTGTGGCACACCTACAGGCCTTTACCAGACAGAGGTCAGCGAGTCAGAGAAACTGCGAGACCAGTGTAAGGATGACCTGACCTCTCTGACGACGATCGATAACAACAGCATGGCCTTAAACACCTGTATGGACAATAGACCGCAGGACTACGGTAAGGACATCGCTTTGTCAAACAACGAAAGACTTTTGAACAGAGATTATTTTGAACAACACATTTTCCCATTACCAATTGGAAACTTATTTGTTTTAAATAAATGTCAGTCTGTACGTGCTTTAAACTTATCCCTCTTTAATTGAAATGATACAGGGAAACAAGAAACAGAAAGAAACAAATATTAAATAAAATAATACTAATTAATTAACTATTAAATAAATTTCGTGACTTCAGGGAAATTAAATATTTTGGTTTTAAAGTTTATGTTAAGAGTATATTTAGAGTATAAGCTGTATATCTTCATATTATCCCTTGGTTCCTTATCATTACTTGATTGAATATTATTTAAATACTATTTGCAGATCACCCTTACAATGAAGAGCTTGCGTGTATCCATAACGTGGACGCCTCTGTCATCCGTGGACAACCTACCACCACAGTCGTAATTCTTGGCAAGTTTAACGAGACTACGAAACGTCACGTGTTCTACTGTTCGGTGGGTTTTACATTTTTTTTGGTAGAGGTAACTGCCTCCATTTTTTAATGCTGACTTATCTAATTCTTAACCTAAGTATGAACATCTACAGAGTTTCCATTTCGGTTTGGGACTACTGGACAGGGCGTTAGCACTCGCTTCCTATCATTGTTTTTTTGTATCCTGGTGTCACCCAGGCCCGGAGACTACCGCACCTGCGGGTTCGGGTGGGTAATCATCCCCATTGCTGGTTCATAACAGCGAGGAACCCCCAAAAGACGCACTGGTATGTGAGTGATACACGGCTGTGGGGCACAACCTTCCCATTAAGCCTGCAGAGCGCTCACCCTAGGTGGGGGCCGACAGTGAAAAACGTCACCGCCTCGGCTGAGATTCGAAACCACGATCTCCCGGCTTTGAGTTCTGCGCTCTACCCCTGAGCCTCAAAAGCCGGTAAAAAAAGACATGGCTTCTACCGTAGCATACTTGGAGCAGCATTTCCTCACCTTATGTGGTTAAATGCATTTTAAGGAGATATTTCAGAGAGCAAATAATGTTGTAACTCTAATATCAAAGTTTTTTGTTGCTCGTGTTTGCCTTAAATTTACCATACTCAGTATAGCTACACATAACCTCAGGTGGTCAAAATTGGCTGCTTAACTTGTTGATTTTTGAATAGTATGTGGCAGGATCTATATACATACTGTATATATCGAATGGTGGTGATTCATGACTGGGCCTAGACGCCTAGTTGTGAAAAGAAACCAGTTCTTTTTAATTTATTTGTGTGTATTTTTTGGTATTTTTGCATGCTTCGTTAAAACATTGACGGGTGTTTGTCTGAAAGAGACATAAAGGATTACTGCAACATATTATATTCCAGCAGCATTTAATTAAATTTGCGTTAAATTAAACAATTACGCAATTACAAGCTGCAATATACTCTTTATAAAAATAGCGCATAGCAAATTTCATAGCAGTTATTGCAGCTATTATTGAAAAATCAGATCTTTGAATCAATTTCCAGAATGTCCCAATACATGTACTGTAAAATTCTCCAGCCGTTGGGACATTTAAGGACAAGACTGTTCTGAATTTTTCAAGTTGATAACAAGAATAGATGTTTGCCTGAAGAACTTAACTACTTTGTACGGAGCTGTGCAAAATATGTAATGCCTGAGTAAAAAGTGCATTATGATCATTTTACGCCAGTCATAAAAAATATTATAAAACATGGAACAATTATAGGTGGAAACGAATCGAATATCAAATACAAAAATAACATACTTAATTAGTACTGCTGTAATTGTAAAAACGAATACTTTGTATGAAATTTAACAGAAATGTATCGTTCTATTACTCTAAATGCTAGTTCGGTAGAAGCGGGTGAGCAATTATTCTCAAAACTTTTATGATGACAGGGACATATGCTTGAATGTGTCACATTTTTATTCTACGATCCTATGCAAATATGTTTCAAGCAGTTATGAGCAAAAAGAAATTTTCAATTGCTCAAAACCTTGTTTTTTCCGCCACTAGTTGGCAGAATGATAATGTATATAAGAGAGTAAGCAAATCATGGACAACCAATAAAGGGAAACAGACCATCAGAAATAAACCATGCTGTGAGCGATACAGGTGAAAGCATTTTGTTTTCATCAGGTGATGTGGATAGATTACACTCTGCCTAAAATCTTCCTGTCTATCGGGATCGGTTCTCCCCACGAAGTGATTTGTGACCCCTCCATCAAGCACGATACTGCCGTGGATACACCAGTCAAGAAAGCCAGAGCTTATGTTCTTACACGTCAGTTACTCTTGCTTTCGTTTATCACAGTGTTTCGTCCATACGCCAGATGTTTAAATTAGACAAACATTTATCTCTCATATATCTTTACTTAGGCTTGTCTCAAATGAGATTCATAGCAAAATTATATAGTCAGTGTAACTTTATGACAACGACTTAATATTTATAAATGGTCATATATTCGATATACTTTAAGTACTTTTAATTACTTTTTACGAAAGAGAAATTATATGTGAGTTTAGTGAGGTATAGATACATTTTGTCTCACAAAACTTTAATATTTATACACAAATATGTATGAATACCACATGGGATATAAAACAGATCGTATATGAACTAAACTTCATATCATGTCATACCATTATACATAAGGTAAAGTCCAAAATGATTATTGTTTATAACTGGTTATTTTTCTTTTTAAAGCCATGTCCTGTTTACAAAACGTGTGTCAAAACAACGCAACATGCGAGGCGTGGTTGGGGTTTGACCCTCCATATCGATGTCACTGCGCCCCGGGGTTTACTGGTCAACACTGCGGTGTTGGTAAGTGTTTGGACATTGTAAGCGTACTCGTTGGTTATAAAAGATAGTAACTACCTGGATAGGTTATTATAAACAGATAGTTAACAAGAAGAGAAAAGAAAACGAGTACACATTAACATTTGTTTGCATTTTTTGTATGTTAATATCTTCATTACATTAATTGGTAGCGGTATATTGCTGTATACATGGCTAATACTACATCCATGGTAGAGAGAACTACAACAACAATTTCAAATGATATTCAACTCACAGAATAAAGTTGTAACAAGAACAACCCTGTTAAACCTCAATCACAATAAATTATAAAACTTTATTCATTACTCTCATATATTTGTTTCCATTTCAATGGATCAATATACTCGTCGGAAAAATAACCATTTAAATTCAATTTATAGATCAAAAATCCAAAATATTTTTTTTCGTACAGATATTGATGAGTGTAGCAGTCGCCCATGCCAGAACAAAGGTACCTGCATCGACCTAGTCGGTGGTTATCATTGTAAATGTCTCAAAGGATACACGGGCGCCAACTGTGAAACCAGTGAGTGGATTGCTCCACGCTTGTGGTATAAATAGATTCAGTATCTGTTGTTAGACAGGTTGAACAATTGAAGTAAATACAACATTGGGGTACCTTTAACAAGATTATTGTTATTTACGGTTACTACCGCATTTCTCAGCGCCATCTAGTATTCAAATGCTGAACGATTTAGAAGTATCTTAACTATTAAACGTTATCTTTATTATATTTCAGCTCAACGCAGTGAAACGTTATGTATTCTCGTTGGCAATCAACTCAAATGTATAAGAATATACAAAGGAATTCGAATTATCCAGTTTTAATGCCTTTCTCAAACATGTGTTTCACTAAATCAACACAAGATGGTGCTGTGATACAATAGCGGTTTTACGGTAATGGTATCCGCCAAAACAAAATTTTGCGGATACTATTTTTTTGACCGGATTCCGCCGCCGCCACCGTCGCCGCGTTCGTTTCCGGAATAGATCTCTGAGATCACTTGACAGATTTTTCCGAAACTTTACACGATTATCGGGTCACATGTGAACTGGTGCCAAAATATTTTGTGTTGACCTCTGATCTTTCCTCTCTCCAGTGCGTCCATCACTGCATCTGTTTTGACACATTAACCCACATATCTTCGGACTCGTTTGACCAATCAGTGAAAATTTTTGCACAAAGTAGCCCTCGGATAGCTTTATAACATACATAAAAAATAGTGGCGCCACGTGCTCCCATTTTTGTACAGCGTCCATCTGTTCATCTGCCTTGGGACAAAATCACTCATACCTCTGCAGTGAATGGACTTTCCACCTAACATTTTGAGTGTACGTACATCTTGGATAGCTTTCTCGATTTTGTGGCAGGTGGGGCCACCTACATTCACATTCAGGCTGCAGACATCAAGGCTTATATCTCAAGACTGGTTTGACGTATCCTACTGAAATTTTGCATGTGTATAGATCTCCCATAGCCCTTATCATATGCAGAATTTGTAGTGTCACCTGCAATCATTTTTGCACAACTTCCGTCTGTTTGTCTGCCGCTGGATAAAGTCACTCATATCTCTGCAATGGTTTGACTTTTCTGCCTAAAATTTTGCATGTATATACATCTTGGATGGCTTTCTCGATTTTGTGGCAGGTGGGGCCACCTACATTCACATTCAGGCTGCAGACATCAAGGCTTATATCTCAAGACTGGTTTGACGTATCCTACTGAAATTTTGCATGTGTATAGATCTCCCATAGCTCTTATCATATGCAGAATTTGTAGCGCCACCTGCAATCATTTTTGCACAACTTCCGTCTGTTTTTCTGCCGCTGGATAAAGTCACTCATATCTCTGCAATGGTTCGACTTTTCTGCCTAAAATTTTGCATGTATATACATCTTGGATATCTTTCTCGATTTTGTGGCAGGTGGCGCCACCTACTTTCATGTTCAGGCTGCAGACATCCAGGCTTATATCTCAAGACTGGTTTGCAGTATCCTCCTGAAATTTTACATGTGTATAGATCACACATAGCTCTTTATTATTCACAAAACTGGTGGCGCCACCTGCAACCATTTTTGCACAGCGTCCGTCTATTTGTCTGCCGTGGGATAAAATCATTCATATCTTGGCAGTGGTATGAATTATCTGCCTAAAATTTTGCAATTGTATATAACTTTGATCACTTTCTTGATTTTGTGGCAGGTGGCGCCACCTACATACACATATCGGCTGCAGACGTCCATGCTAATATGGAACACACCTCTCTCTATTTTCCCTTGCTACTCAATCCAAGCCTCACTTCACCCGTCCCACTCTGGTTTCGGCGGATACACGTAGTCGCTTGTCGACTACCCGTATTCTAGTTAATTAATGAAGACACGTTGAGGTACACCATTACACCCAAATTGGACTTTTAAACCTCGAGGGTTTTGTTGAATATAGAATTGTCTTCAGAATGCTTCAAGATAAACTGTAATAATATCATTCTATCATAATATAGGCCTATCCGTCTCTCTCTCTCTCCCATCACCCCCCCCCCCCCCCCCCCCACCCCCTTCTCTCTCTCTCTCTCTCTCTCTCTCTCTCTCTCTCTCTCTCTCTCTCTCATATGCCATGTTCTGACATGTTTCTGTATACGCTTATAGTAGTTGACATTTTTCACTTGTTTTCACTTTTATTTTCTTTACCTGTTGTGAAGCTATAACATGAAGGGATCCTCTGTCATAACCATTTATAAATGCATTCAGATTTCCACTAAAAACGTAAGGTTGTGTGATATGTTCAAAAACTATAGGCACATCCATGAGCACTGTCAACTCTGCAGTGACGTCACACAGTCGGAAATCCCCTGTGACTAAAATTCTATATCTCAGTAAAAGTACAGTATTTCTGCCACTGTCAGTCCCAAATTTTAAGCAGATAATAAAAACCTCGTGCATTACTAGAACTGAGTTGTTAATAAAATACAGTCCATGATGTCGCATGCGTACCAGCCAATAAAATCAGGGCAAAGTCTTGGATCTGGATGAAATCCTCCATTCACACAACAAACGCACGTGGAATAGGTTTCCTTAACCTCAAAGATGGCACAAAGGTCGCTGTGTAGAGGGGCCTTTCTTACTTCGATCCTTAATTGGGTATGATGATCATGTCCTGCGGCGACATAAAAAACGTCTATTCATTGTTCAAACATGTTATTAAAATTGTATTAACTCCTGAAACTATCGCCTTTTCATGGTCATCCCTTTATGTCTCTCAGATATTGACGAGTGTGCAAGGAAACCCTGTCAGAACGGTGGGAAATGCAAGGATGCCATCGCTGGCTATGCATGTCAGTGTGTTAAAGGCTACACAGGCAAAAACTGTGACATAGGTGGGTAATACGTATTTCTTGATTCACTGGTTATCAGGGTAGTTAAACAGCTTATTTAAAATGCAAGGACCAAATCATTTTTAATGATTTTTTTTTTAGTTTTATGGAGGTGTTATAGTGAACACGATTATATAAGGTACCAACATGTAAATCGGTCTCAGCCCCAAATCCTTGTGAAAGCAAGCCATGCCAGAATGGTGCAAAATGTGAGAACAATGGAACAGAATATAACTGTGTTTGTCTGCAGGGATACACAGGCAAACATTGTGAGATCAGTAAGTTGCATACAACACAGGTTCAATATTGCTAGTATTTTCCTGCAAATCTTGGATGCTACAAACATTTGTCCCCTATTTTTCCTATTAAAATTCTACTCATTGAGTACTCTAAAGCATACTCTAAAGCCAAGATGAAAATATTTTCTATGTAATCAAGACCAGATATTTAATAATCTGGACATTTTTCGTTTCCTGAAAGGATAAAACGTCGCACAATGGGGCAGTTCGCCATTCTTTAAATTTTACCAGTTAAATAATGTATACTTAAGTTCATAATTTCATTGAAGCTATATATTCGTAAATCCTTGCCCAAGGAATGTCATCTCTGAAAGTGTTGTGTTTTTTTTTTATCATTGGTGATATCTGAACTTCGGCGATCATCTTGATCATATATTAAATAAAAACAGCCAACATATATGTTATTAATTTGGTTTATTCGAGCTACTCTATATTTACATAAAATAGACTAAGCAAAATAATATAAATACACCGTAGTTTCATCATACATTATTAAATGATGTAATTCAGATATTAATGAGTGTGCAAGCAACCCATGTCAGAATGGAGGAAAGTGCAAGGACCAAATCTCCGGTTATACTTGTCAGTGTGTCAGAGGGTTCACAGGGAAAAACTGTGAGACAGGTAGGTCATGTGAATTCATTATCTAATGTAAGAAATAGCAGTTTTAAGGACACCGTAGATACACCTTCTTCTTTAGATGTTTCATACCGATCTTTGTTAGAATTTTCCGAGATGGGGGCTGGGGAACATGGCATTTTAAAAGGTATATAAGTACGTAGACACAAAATCGTCTACGCATATGTTGTGTTTTCTTATATGATGTTCTTCAAAATCATTATGGAAATTGTTAATAATGTACTGTAGATATTAATGAGTGTGCAAGCAAACCTTGTCAGAACGGAGGAAAATGCAAGGACCAAATCTCTGGTTATACTTGTCAGTGTGTCAGAGGGTTCACGGGGAAAAACTGTGAGACAGGTAGGTCATGTGATTTCATTATTTAATGTAGGAAATAGCAGTTTTAAGAACTCCGCAGATACACCTTCCCTTTTCGGATGTCCCCTACCGACCTTTATATTGTTAGACTTTTCCGAGATGGGGGCTGGGGAACATGGCCGTTTTTAAGGTGTAATAGTACGTAGACACACAATCATCTACACATGTGTTGTGTTTTCTAATATAATGTTCTTCAAACTCATTCTGAAAATTGTTAAATATGTACTGTAGATATTAATGAGTGTGCAAGCAAACCTTGTCAGAACGGAGGAAAATGCAAGGACCAAATCTCTGGTTATCTATGTCAGTGTGTCAGAGGGTTCACAGGGGAAAACTGTGAGACAGGTAGGTCATGTGATTTCATTATTTAATTCAAGAAATAGCAGTTTTGAGGACACCGTAGATACACCTTTCCCTTTAGATGTTTCATACCGATCTTTGTTAGAATTTTCCGAGATGGGGGCTGGGGAACATGGCCTTTTAAAACGTAGACACACAATCATCTACGCATGTGTTGTGTTTTTTAATATAATGTTCTTAAATCTCATTCTTGAAATTGTTAATTATGTACTGTAGATATTAATGAGTGTGCAAGCAAACCTTGTCAGAACGGCGGAAAATGCAAGGACCAAATCTCCGGTTATACTTGTCAGTGTGTCAAAGGGTTCACAGGGAAAAACTGTGAGACAGGTAGGTCATGTGATTTCATTATTTAATGTAAGAAATGGCAGGTTTATGGACACCGTAGATACACCTTCCCCGTTGGATATTTCAAACCGAATTTTGTTAGAATTTTCCGAGAATGGGTTAGGGGAACATGGCTTTTTTAGTTGTAACAGTACGTAGATACAAAATCATCTACGCATATGTTGTGTAATCTAAAATAAATTTCTTAAAACTCAGGAAATTGTATATAATGTACTGTAGATATTAATGAGTGTGCAAGCAAACCTTGTCAGAACGGCGGAAAATGCAAGGACCAAATCTCCGGTTATACTTGTCAGTGTGTCAAAGGGTTCACAGGGAAAAACTGTGAGACAGGTAGGTCATGTGATTTCATTATTTAATGTAAGAAATGGCAGGTTTATGGACACCGTAGATACACCTTCCCCGTTAGATATTTCAAACCGAATTTTGTTAGAATTTTCCGAGAATGGGTTAGGGGAACATGGCTTTTTTAGTTGTAACAGTACGTAGATACAAAATCATCTACGCATATGTTGTGTAATCTAAAATAAATTTCTTAAAACTCAGGAAATTGTATATAATGTACTGTAGATATTAATGAGTGTGCAAGCAAACCTTGTCAGAACGGCGGAAAATGCAAGGACCAAATCTCCGGTTATACTTGTCAGTGTGTCAAAGGGTTCACAGGGAAAAACTGTGAGACAGGTAGGTCATGTGATTTCATTATTTAATGTAAGAAATGGCAGGTTTATGGACACCGTAGATACACCTTCCTCTTTATATGTTTCATACCGAT
Source organism: Sipunculus nudus (assembly GCA_026874595.1). Lineage (NCBI taxonomy): Eukaryota > Metazoa > Annelida > Sipuncula > Golfingiida > Sipunculidae > Sipunculus > Sipunculus nudus. The sequence continues at coordinate 54,018,657 of CM049309.1, forward strand.
CTTTGTTAGAATTTTCCGGGGGGGGGGGGGGGGGGGTACATGGCCTTTTAAAACGTCTATTAGTACGTAAACACAAAATCATCTACGCATGTGTTGTGTTTTCTAATTTAATGTTCTTAATTCTCATTCTCGAAATTGTTAATTATGTACTGTAGATATTAATGAGTGTGCAAGCAAACCTTGTCAGAACGGCGGAAAATGCAAGGACCAAATCTCCGGTTATAATTGTCAGTGTGTCAAAGGGTTCACAGGGAAAAACTGTGAGACAGGTAGGTCATGTGATTTCATTTGTTAATGTAAGAAATGGCAGGTTTATGGACACCGTAAATACACCTTCCCCGTTAGATATTTCAAACCGAATTTTGTTAGAATTTTCCGAGATTGGGTTAGGGGAACATGGCTTTTTTAGTTGTAACAGTACGTAGATACAAAATCATCTACGCATATGTTGTGTAATCTAAAATAAATTTCTTAAAACTCAGGAAATTGTATATAATGTACTGTAGATATTAATGAGTGTGCAAGCAAACCTTGTCAGAACGGCGGAAAATGCAAGGACCAAGCCTTCGGGTATACTTGTGAATGTTTGAGGGGCTACACGGGAAACAGTTGCGAGACAGGTACTGTATGTTGACTTTATAATTTATTGTGCAATTAAGTGATTTTCAAGATATCTAAAATAGGCCATAATGTGCAACTCGAACAGTACCACCACGCATATCACTTCAGAGACCAGCATCCTCCGAATGATACAAGGGCTTTTCCTATAGATGGGGGTTTTGGGAATGTGTTTTTAATTAGTTGAGCAGTTAGGATTAACACCACATCATAAATTTTTTTGAGCTATGATTATTTTAAAACAAATATATCGCTTTTTTTTTTATAAACCTTTTGTATGCAGGCTACATTTAGCCAAATTTACTAAATTGTATTTGAATGGGGTTTTGCAGATATTGATGACTGTGAAAGCAAACCTTGTAAAAATAAAGGAAAGTGCCAGGACCAAATATCTGGTTATATTTGTCAGTGTGTTAAAGGCTACTCGGGGAAAAACTATAAAATCACAATATGTCTGGCATTTAACTACTTTTATATACTAATATCTTTGGTGAAATCTGGTTATAATTTTGTCATTTATATTCATCTTTTCCGACACATTTTTTAAAAAAGTCCTTGAGTTTTCGCCATAGTTTGTTTTGGGAGTATACATTTCAGTAATCTCAATATGTTGTTTAGACATTGATGAGTGCTCCAGTAAACCATGTCTGAATGGAGGTAAATGCAAGGATCAGATCTCTGGCTATAGCTGTTTGTGTGTGAAAGGATACAGTGGCAAAAACTGCGATATCGGTAAGTAGTTTCTGTACAAGACAACTTTACTTTATAAATAAATTTGACTCGATGTATAAATAATGATGTGGACCGACTTTTGTGTCATCCATTTACTAAGCAACTTCAAAGGTTATGAGTCCTACCATTTTATGACGCTCACGCTCACTTCTGTACCTGTGGTTCAGTTTTTGTTAGGGCTGGAAACCCTAAAAACTTTTATGTTAAAAGTATTACCTTGTTATTTTAAACAGCAGGTGTAAGTATTATAGAAACTTCAATTGTTAAAATCCATTTTTATGTGTATGGATCATTAGTATTAATTTAACATTAAAATGTGATATATTCTGCACACATAAGCATAAATCAAATTATTTTGTATCAAATAGCCCATTATCTTTGTGAAAGTAAACCATGTGAAAATGGCGCCGAGTGCAAGAATAGAGACAGCGACTATATCTGTGTTTGTTAGTGAGTACACCACATCCAGTGTTCGTGTAAAGATTCCAGGTTTTCGCTTGAAAGCGGAGGGGATCCCTGAAAAGTTAGGTTAAAATGAACAAATTTCAAGTTTAACTGGGTCACTTAAGTTACTCATCTCTATTATTAAATGAATAAAACTTTGACCTGGCAACAAATCTAAGTTGCATATTATTATTACTTTTCTTTGCAATCTTTGGTCTTTTACGTAAAAACATTGTACACTTTTACATCATGATTTTATATTTATTATTTGTCAATATATGGGACGCCTATTCCCGCGTGATTGCCTTGCCTAGTTAAATTACATATCTGGCTTTTATCTTTGTAAAATCTGAACTTTTTATACCGTTCATATCAACATACAACTCTCACTCTTTCGTTCATGATCAATAGATATTAATGAGTGTGCAAGCAAACCATGTCAGAATGGAGGAAAGTGCATTGATAAGGTGTTAGGATATACCTGCGACTGTGTTAAAGGATACACTGGCAGAAACTGTGAGACAGGTAAGTTCTGGCAAAACAACTGAAGTGTATGTCTAAACATGACGCTCCACGAAACATGCAAATTTAATTATCCCGCATAGTTCTCTATATGAATTGGATACTATTATTTAATCGATTATCTTTATTCATATAAAGGAGATATATAGACAGTGGCTAAAAATTTACACTCTCTTATTATATTATTTTACAAACTTTAATACTTTCAACAGACATATACAGGAAAATGTTCAGATCAGCCTTCAGCTATATGTCAGTGTACATATGAAAGGCTACACAGGCAAAAAATGCTCTATTGATTCGTCGTACAATTATTCTATAAAATAATATCACAGATGATAAACCTAAATTTAAAATAAAGAAGACTGCAAAGAAATCAAATATGCTATCAAATGTGCATTTCTGTTATTGATAGACATCAAAAACTGTGAGACGGGTAAGAGCGGATGCATCACGGTTTCCATGGCATTTATCTACTTTCATTGCCTATTATTGCACCTTGTATTAAAGTGACATTTTTCTAATCCCGAAATAATTTTCCACGTTTGCTGGAATGGCAAGATTTTGCTCTCTTATATTATCAATATATTGAATATTTTCATTAGATATTAACGAGTGCGCAAGTAAACCCTGCAAGAACGGAGGGAAATGTTCAGATGGACCCTCCGCTTACACTTGTCTATGTGCCAAAGGCTTTGCCGGCAAGAACTGTGAGATAGGTAATGTCTGTCACATCGCAGTGTTATAGCAATTTAGTTGCGTTTGTTCGTTTAAATCTTGATGTCACTTGTCTGTCTGTTCGAAATGGCCATCCTCTTTTCGTTGCAGGGAACTGCTAAGTACATGTACATTGAAAATAATATTCATTACGATAATCAACAATTTACCTCTTAACAAGTATTTAACCCTGCATATAATTTGGTTTCATTTTTTCACTTTTTCCTATTCTTTACGTATTAATTAATTTAACACAATCCATATTCATTAGATATTAATGAGTGTGCCAGCAAACCCTGCCAGAATGGAGGAACATGTACAGATAATCCCTCGGGTTACAAGTGTCAGTGTGTTAAGGGCTACACAGGCAAGAACTGCGAGATAGGTAAGACCTGTCATATTACCTAAAGACTAAATTTTAAACTTCTTTGCATTTACTGCGTTTGAACACTGGTATGTTATAGTCAAATCTATGCACGTAGCTCCTCCCACGTTACCTTCCCCGTTTCATGTCTGAACTTTGCTTCCATTATCTATTAGCTTATATAACAGTTGATTCATTAAAAAGTAAGACATTTATCCGAAAGCTTAGTACATTTTACTCTCTCAGCTTTTTAAATCATGATGGTATACCTTCATTTTAAATTTCTGTATTTGTTCAATTTCTATTCAATAAATGTGAATTTTTGTAAACTTCGATTTGGTGAAATTAAAAAGGGTTAGTGGAACTATTATTTTGTTTGGCTGACTAATGTTTTTAATTTTATTTATTTTATTTTATTATCGTAAAACACAATGAGTGCACCAGCAAACCCTAGCAGAACAAAGGAAAATATTTGGATAATACACACGTCAGTGTGTCAAAGGTTACACAGGATCAATTGCCAATTGTAATTTAAAAACAATAAAAATGCTAGAATACCAAAATATGAGAAACTTGATTAAAAAATGATTTAGAGTAAATTTGGCTTTTTATTTTTCAAATATTTAAATATATATATATATGTGTGTGTGTGTGTGTTACATTACCGTAATTGGTAGACATTAACGAGTGTGCAAGTAAACCGTGCCAGAACGGAGGGCAATGTACAGATGGAACCTCCGGTTACACGTGTCAGTGTGTGAAAGGTTACACAGGGAAGAACTGTGAGACAGGTAAGATATGTGAAACACTCGGAGAAGAAAGTTTATCTTAACATTAAAATCAAATCCTTTTTCCGTGTCTTACTTAAAGTTTTGTTTCTAGAAATCACATGTTCGTCACAAAGTCCCTAAGCGATTTAAAAGTGCATCCGGAAATCCGATACGAACTGTGAGACAGGTATGATTTGTCGTTCACAATCTATCTGCCCAACCACGTTCGTTTAATAATATCACACAGCCGTTTATTTGATATAGGAATAATTGTGAGCGGTATGTCAAAAAAAATTAATATCATTTATGAAAACATTTTTTATTTTATGTAAGTAGTTGCAGTCCCATAGCTTTATATATGTTTGCTTTATCAATTAGCAAAATTGATTTATGCTCACTAGACATTGATGAGTGTGCCAGTAAACCATGCCAGAATGGAGGAACATGTACAGATAATCCCTTGGGTTACAAGTGTCAATGCGCCAACGGTTACACTGGAGAGCACTGCGAGACAGGTAAGATGAAATCATGTTGCCTGTAATTGAAAATATTGCACAAACTACCTCTGTTTCCATATCCGAACATGATATTATTTATAGAATAAGGAATACTAAAAATTGTTTTATATGGTATTTTAAATTGTATATTTATTAAACAGATTGTTCTATGTTCAAATATGACATCATATCAAACTCTCTGTTATCGTAAGACATAAATGAGTGCGCCAGCAAACCCTGCCAGAACAAAGCGAAATGTGTAGATGGACCCTCCGGTTACACGTGTCTGTGCGTCAAAGGTTACACGGGAAGGAATTGTGAGATAGGTAAGATCTCTTGAATCACTCAGAGTTGAAATTGTATCTCTTCATTGCATTATAAGTAAACCCTTTTCCCATGTCTGACCATTTTTTTCTAGATATTTCATGTTCCTAAAAAAATCCCGAAAAGATTTTAAAGTGCAAAGATAATCCGATGATAAATAAAAATATGTACTCTTTCGGCCTTAATTATGTTTTCACATTTTTTTCTAACGTCAGACATAAATGAGTGCGCCAGTAAACCCTGTCAGAACAAAGGGAAATGTACAGATCTACTCTCCGGTTACACGTGTCAGTGTGGCAAAAGTTACACGGGGGAGAATTGCGAGACGGGTAATATCCGGTGGATCACTCAAAAATCAACATTTATATTATCATGGTTTTAATAGTAAATTCTTTTCCATGTCTATCTGACGTTCATTTCTTTGTTACGTTAAATGTACAGCAATATGTTTCCCAAAACCACAATATTAATATCATTTAACTGAATTAATTTTTAAATATCATTGTATAGTCACTCATAAAATTTCCCTCAGACCGAGTGCGGTTGTCCATGTTTCTCGAGTCGAAATTATTATTAGGCGATACGAATGTTTATCTTTTATGTAACCCGAAATTGACTAATATGGTTCTTTGAAAATATTCGGTTACACTTTTCAGTATGTGAAGGGCTACACACAAACAACTGAGAGACAGCTATGAGCTCTCACATTTTTCCTGGAATGTGATTTCTATATCAACATCGAACAGTCTGTTAGCTGTACATACCACTTATTAACTTTTATAGCTTTTTCTGTGCTCGACTATGCCTTCCTAGTATACTTTTATGCAAACAGAACTTTAGCCAAATACATTGATATTTGTTATCTGAAATGATTAAAATACAGCAGATAATTTTATATTTTTAAGACATTGACGAGTGCGCCAGTAAACCATGCCAGAACGGTGGGAAATGTAAAGATGGACCCACCGGCTACACCTGCCAATGCGTCGAAGGTTACACTGGAAAGAACTGCGAAATAGGTAAAAAAAAGAAATCGTTGCCTGTATTTTAAATACCATTGCCTTGGCTACTTCATTGTTAATATCCGCAGAATATTTCATATTAATGAAAAAAAAACGTGAATTTGATTAATTTTGTTTAGTATCTTTTATATTGATTACAAAGATCATGCTTCATTTTAAAAATGTATAATGTTAAACATTTCTGACTCAATTAATATGATTATTATACGCCCGACATATCACAGGAGTATTATGGTATACCTTTCGTCAGTCTGTTAACATTTAGTGTCGCCACGATAACTTACCGGGGCTTGATGGATTTTCACGAAACTCACCATAGCTATTTACCAACAAATTATCTCGCCCGAGTTCGATTATGAGCAACATCTACGCATACTCAATAAGGTCACGGCTCACTAGCCTACTTTGTGGGTTCGCCGAGATCACTTATGAAGAATATGAAGGATTTTAGTAAAACTCATTAGAAATGTTAATCAATATAAAATCTCGCCTAAGTTCGATTTTCAGCTAACTTCCTTCATATATATTGAGGTCAGAGGTCACCGCACTTTGGAGGCATCTGTATGGATTCTCATGAAACTGATTATACATATTTACCAATAGAGTTTCTAACCTGAATTACATTCTCATAAAAAAAATCACGCATATTAAATGAGGTCAGAGGTCCCAGATACACGACGGCGTATTATGCACGTTTGCAGTGCTCTTGTATTAAATTATCTGGTTACACTTTTCACTTTATAAAGGGCTACACTCAAACAACCGAGAGACATCTAAGAGTTGTTAATTAATATTGTGCCTGGAATGTGATTTCTGTACTTATATCGTACAGTCTATTAATGCACATTTATTTCTATACCTTTGTTCTGTGCCTGACTAGGTCTTTCTACTATACAGGAACACATTTATTAATTGAAGCAAATTTTCATTTTCATTAGATATAAACGAGTGCGCCAGTAAACCATGTCAGAACGGAGGAAAATGTATAGATAGACCCTCCGGTTACACCTGTCAGTGCGTTATAGGCTACACCGGGAAGAACTGCGAAACTGGTAGGAACTTTTGACCCATAGCCAATTTTATCTTTCTAAACAATGTAAATGCTTGAGTATTAAAAACTAGAGAAATTTATTGATAGACCATTTCAGATATAACTCGATTTTTGCACCTTTTATAAACTTATATCAAATTTTACAATTATATTTTGGTAGACATGAACGAATGCGCCAGTAAACCCTGCCAAAACGGAGGGAAGTGCTCAGATGGAATCTCCCGTTACACCTGTCAGTGTGTTAAGGGCTACACTGGAAAGAACTGCGAAATAGGTAAGATCTGCAAGAGATGAAATTATGAGAGATGAAATTTCTTGGGTACCCTTTTTTCATATTCGACGAGATTTTATTCATTAAAGAAGAAATACTGTACATTGGTTTATGTGGTTTGGATTGATTATAACGATTATTATAATTAAATATTTTATCATGTTAAACATTCCTATTATCGTCAGATATCAACGGGTACGCAAGTAAACCCTGTCAGAACAAAGGCAAATGTTTAGATAGACCCTCCGGTTACACGTGTCAGTGTGTCAAAGGTTACACAGGAAAGAACTGTGAGACGGGTAATGTCTCTTTGATTAAAATGCCATGAATCTCAACTACAACATTTTTTTCTGTCCAAATTTAATACAACAACAAAAATTGACTTTTCAATTATTCATAAACTTGCACACATTTGCTTTGATCAGACATTGATGAGTGCGCCAGTAAACCCTGCCTGAACGGAGGGAAATGTTCAGATGGACCTTCCGGATACGCCTGTCAGTGCGTCAAAGGTTACACTGGAAAGAACTGCGAGACGGGTAAGATATTTGGATTACAATATTTATACCCGGGTGCGTTACTAGCATCATGTGACGCTGAATCATACACTAGAAAACAAACACAAAGTCACCAGTTATATTTGTAATTCACCGAAACAATAAGAAATCGACAAGTAAAAGTCAGAAAAAATAACTGCCCACAGGTTAACAGATTTGTAAGGGCAGTGTTTGGAATAAAGATCAGCGGTACATTTATATGTTAAAGACTGGAACTGCGCTGAGCAGCATACACTCACAGCATGGACTTGTACAGGCTGTGGACAGAAAAAGACTATTAGAAAAGATTTTTTTCTCCGGAAAACAAGCCATGATACTAATTTTTCTAGTTTACACATTTCAAATTTTAATTGGGCATGATAGCTTGTCAAGACACTACATTATGGTGAAGCCCTGGGACGTTAAATATATAAATTAATATGACTGAAAAAATTTTTTCCCCAATTTTGGGAAGATTTTAGGTAGCATCATTTATGTGTATACTATAAGATTAAAGCGTGCAAGTACTTTTATTAAACACATTTATCAACTTTATTTGAAAATGACAAACAACATATTTGCGGATAAATTTGTACAGTTTCCTTCATAAAATTTGCCCTGTCCAAACGTACAATACAGGTAATACATATTATATTCTAAAAAAAAGGTCACTACATATAAGGGTAGGTGCTGGTCATCCACCCAAATATGGTAGTGTAGAGCTATAAAGTACTCATAATTTTAAGGAAGCTTTTCTGGGTAGATAAAATTGCCATGAAATAAATACTATTTACAATGCCGGGGTAAGGAGGCGTGATACCCGTGGTTAGGAAGCCATTTTGGAAGCCCATTTATGTAGCAAATGGTCTATTCTTTATCTACTTAACGAAAGAAGAATTTTGCTTTAAATTCCTTTCAAATTGTTTTCCTTTCACAGAAGCAACTAACACAGAACATTCATCGCTCTAGCTTAACATCACACTATATGCAAATTCAGAAAGGTTTCTTGGTACTGAAAAGTTGTTGGTATGAAAATAAACCAATTATAACATGGGAATTATTACAGGGAACTGAATTTAATGTTTAATTGGAAACAAGTAGGAGACCGAGACCCCAAATTATGAGGACCTTGGCTGCAACCCGCACAACCCATATGCAAATCCGTCACTAGCAATCTATTTGAATATATATATATATATATATATATATATATATATATATATATATAATGACATGTTAAGTGTCATCTTTACTTTTCAGACTTGAACGAATGCCTCAGCACACCTTGTCAAAACGATGGTACCTGTGTTGATGATATCAATCGTTACATCTGTAAATGCAAACCTGGATACACGGGCAAGCTTTGTGAAACAGGTAAGCGTTCAGCACATGTTATTTTTTAACATGTGTGTAACATAAATCTTTATATAATGAAAATGTTTTTTTCACTGAGCATATACATGCAGTTTTTAGGTATTTTCTTTTTATTCTTCGTCTGTTTTCGACTGATATTGATGAATGTTCAAGCATTCCGTGTATGAATGATGGAACATGTTTAAACAATGTGAACGGTTACCACTGTCAGTGTAGAAAGGGATTTACAGGAGAACACTGTGAAACAGGTCAGTCATTGTATAACCTAATGTGATCTATAGTAGACATTACTGTACTGTGCTGATTTCACATATGATATATAGAGTTAAGAAAATATAATCCAATTATGGGTCCTTCTGCTCCTAAAACGTACTACACTAAGTTCCATTTGGTCTCTTTGTGCTTTGTATTTGCTCCGTATGTTTATGCTGCATCCACCACCACCCCAACCCACCTATCCAAAGAAACGATATTCCCATCAGCAGATTGGTGATTATGATGTCTAAAACAAGCACCTGTCGGTTGTTATAGATTGTTCTGATCTAAATATCAGTCATATGAATAATTATAAGGGTTTACACTCAAAATGAATTCACTGAGTGTCTTATTAACTTACACAAGAATTTCAAATTTTCTTGCAGATATTGATGAATGTAAAAGCTCCCCTTGTCACAGTGGCGCTACTTGTCAGGATCGAGAGAATGGCTACAACTGCGTTTGTCCGTCAGGCTTCACCGGGAAACACTGCGAAAAGGGTAATATCGGCTTTAGCTATCTATCATTACATGGGTGAGCAAGAGAAAGGAACAGATAGGGTGTAAAGTTACGTCTTCTTCTTATTTGATATTTTTTGGTATCTGTTTGACATATTATAAGGAATTCAGTGCATCAGGAGAGGGAGACAATTTCCCTGATTTTTTTCCATCTCAAAATTGTATATGTCACTTGAAATGATGTCATTTTTGCGCATTTCAGATATAAATGAATGTGAAAGTAAACCATGTCAAAATGACGCTAACTGTACAGATGGCGTCAATCGATACACCTGTACCTGTGTCCCTGGATACACCGGAGAAAACTGTCAGATAAGTATGTGTGTTTGTATTTAGTCTATAATCGACCCTGTTCCCTATGTTAACAAAGCAGACCTTGCCAATTGGCCCTATCTAGGGAACCAATTTATACATGATCCTTAAGTTCCACATTGGACGTGATAATGGTAAACATGTACACATTCTACTTGCTATATACCACTACCAGGAGGTTTATTCATTTTATTTACGTTGATTGAATTTGAGTTACGTGGTTGTCTGTTAGCCCATTTTAAACTCTCCCGTCTTTAAAGGTTGAGATCAAATATTGGTGATTTTTTGTGAGTTATAGTGAGTTTTTTTTTTAAAAATCTGGATCACCTATTGTTTTTATACATATTATTAATGGTGGACCAGGAAATGTTATTATTTCCTATTTAGATCAATTAATCTTTTGTTGGTGACAGTTTTCTTTGAAAATAATCTGGCAGAGGATTGTCATAAGTGAACCATACTTTCTTCATGTAAACAGACACTGATGAATGTGAGAGTCGACCATGTCACAATGGCGCCACTTGTGTGGATGAGGTGAATTACTACCGGTGTGTCTGCCCGCAAGGCTTCACTGGTGTTCACTGTGAGACTGGTGAGATATAAAACTTTGACTAAACTACAAAACTCTGTACAAATATTGCTTTCATGCAAGCAAAGGTAATGGGTAAAGAAATTTTTACCAAAAATTAACCATCAAGGTAGTGTCAGCAACCCATAGTAGCTTGACGCCATGTAACTTCTAACCGGAAATGAAAGAAATATCAAGAAAAAGCGGTAAAGTATAAATGTTGGCCAGGAGCGGAATTAGTACAGTTAGGGCACAGTCAAGGGAAGCGACCCCTTTCTCTAAAAAAAACTCTTCAAATAGAGTACTAATACTGAACAGTGCCCGATTTTGCGTCTAATGGCATTTTAGTCCTGTTACTTCTCCATGCGAGAGTCCTGAAAAAAATTCTGTGAGCACCCTGGGTACATTACCTGTAGCAGGATGTTAAAAGGTTATTATCCAATTTTAATGGGAACAGACTGGTGGAACGGACAACACTTTTTTCAGACATAGATGAGTGTGCCAGCAGCCCCTGCAGGACCGGGTCTACCTGTATTGATGGAGTGTCCCGATACACCTGTACCTGTCCGGCCGGTTACGAGGGCGTTCACTGTATGACAGGTGTGTATGTCACCAAGGCTGACCTAGTTTAACCTTTTAGAATTACCTTTGTCAACCCCCTTATTAAGATCCATTTGTCATCCGCGTTCAAAGCTCTTTCCTACATATAAACATCTAAAAAGGAATTTCTGTTCTTTTGTACTCAATTTTTGTGGTCACAGGATGAAATAATTTTTTATGTTGACAATTGTAAAATTATATTATTTTCATAATTGTATAAAGTAAGAGTATTAAATTATTATAATTAGTGAACGGTACTTTATGAAGAAATCTATTTAAGGTAAATTCAATTAAAGCGTTAATGCCGGGTTTCTGTGGCTGAACCTGTTTTACTCAAGATTAGGAATAATGACTAATTTATATCATTAACAGAGATTGATGAGTGTGCCAGTAGTCCTTGTGTAAACGGAGCCACTTGCACTGACCGAGTCAATGGCTTCGTATGTTTATGTGCACCGGGATATGAAGGCCAGACGTGCAGCATAGGTAAAAGACATGTTGATGTAATCAGGCCAAAGTCTAAAATATGTTCTATTTTACTCATAAACCTTCCTATCAGTTTTAATAAAACAGTATTATACATGCCCAGGGCACGTATTATGGACCAGAACCTGACAGGGTAATATGTACTGTATGTAGATGCATGCATATTGTTTTGTTTGATATTGCTCAGTTTGTTTTGATTAGGGAGGATAACAATATCTTGCTGTATACTGACACTTATTTGCCACACACAGTTTAAAAAAGACGTTCACATATTCCTATTCAGTATTTTTCTTATTATGTTAAATAAATACTCCTATTTTGTATTTACATATGTTTCCTAATACGTTAATCAATACTTTAGATAATGAATTAATTTTATAGATATTGATGAATGTGCATCCAATCCTTGTAAGGAAAGAGCCATTTGTATTGATGGTGTGAATGAATACAAGTGCGTATGCCCCCCTGGCTTCACCGGAGAATGCTGTGAACTGGGTGAGTGTCTAGGCATTTCAGTTGATGTAGACTCACAGTGAAGTGGCATCCTGATTTATTTAAGCTTATTTGTCACATTTGCACATGCAAAAATAGTGTCATATCACAATACATTATATTAACAGCTTTGTCAACACCAATTCTCTTTTTACATTTCACTCAAGAAATATATTCACGTTGAATTGGGATTACGCTAGGAGCCTTCTTAAGAAATGTTTACTCTCAGATTGGAGAATATTGCCGAGCTTTTTTTATCAAATAAGATTTAATTCACGTAAAAAGTCGCATTAGAAAGGGAGAATATACATATATTGTTAAATTAGTTATATAAGTTATCCTTGTAAAAAACAGTTTCACAATTTTAATCAGTTGTAATCTGTGTTGTAATTTGTACGTATGGGTTAATCTAGTATATGTTTCTCTACAAGAAATTCGTGATGGAATATTTTTCTTATCTTCAGACATTGATGAATGCGCCAGCAGTCCTTGCAGAAACGGGACCTGCTTTGATCTTATAAATGGTTACACGTGCGTCTGTAACCCAGGGTTTGAAGGCACTCATTGCATGAATGGTAACTATACAGAAAATGATAATTTATCAATTTATGTTTTAACGTTATTTTTTCTCATGTGTTGGCTAAACTTGTAAGAAAGCGAATGCAACTTCATCTTCACTGTATTCCGCAAAACTTTTACTATGATCTTTAATTTGTCTTTATGTGTGTTTAACAGAGACAGAGGAGTGTGCGAGCAACCCATGTGCTAACGGTGGCACCTGTGTTGAACTATTGGACGGATTTAATTGTACATGTGTCGCTGGTTTCCAAGGAGACCGCTGCACTATAGGTAGGACTGTTCCTCCTTTCCATTAAATTACTGAATGTAAAGGTTGAATGAAACTGTCACCAGAAAGTACTGTATTGGATTAGAGGATTTTAATATCAAGAAAATTAAGTGAATTTAAGGTGTATGTCTGGCTCGAAGAAAGGCTTCTGAGCTGCTTTCCAATTCATGTAACATCTGTCCGTTGTCAATGTTTAGTCCGAAATTTTTTTTAACGAAATAACAGATTGAAGAGATGAACAGTGGAGAATCATCACACACATGTATGTTAACAGATGAAATACACCCTAAAACGATAGTATTGGGTTCTATTTAAAGGATTAGAGGGTATCATTACACTGGGTAGAGTTTAACTGGGAAGAGATTAAAAATCAACGAAATGCATCTTAACAGCAAATCAGAAACACACAGACAATGTTATTTGTTATTCTGATACAATAGTTTTCTATATATGTAGATATTGATGAATGTATGAGCAGTCCATGTGTCAATGGCACGTGCGTGGATAAAGTCAACGGGTATAGCTGTGTGTGTACACCTGGCTACGAAGGAGAGCTCTGTGATAAAGGTAGGGATAACTTGCGTTTATGAATATAGGCAAACTAGTTATTAAAGTGTTTGTCAAAAGTACCTTATAAGCAGAAAAAGTGATCTTTTTAAATGAAGAAAGAAAAATATGTAATTTATAGTTAACATAGGAGTTACATTTTTCCAAGATTGGATTGAAAAAACGCCCATGCATGTACATAATACTTTATATATAAAAAATATTATGCACAGTTTCCATACAACAAACCAAGAACCCAGAAGTGATACTTTCAGGGTAATGAAACATATTTAAGAAATTATTGCAAAAGTACAATACATCCTATGGTTGAACCTCTTTTCATTTGTTACATTTCAGAGACTCCTTGCTCTAAGGGTTACACGATTTTAATGGAAGTTAAATCAATACTCTTTTACTAATTCTATACTTAATAAATAGAAGTGATTTTCCATCCTTGCATGTAAATAATTTGAATTTATTAATGAAAATATTCTGATACATGTTCCTGATATATCCCCGAGTTTGAACATAACTCCTTTACCATTAACTATTACTCTTTGTTTTACACATGGTCGTAAGTTAAAAGATCATATTGTATTAAATGTTGTGTTTAACAGAAATAGATGAATGCTCCAGCAACCCATGTCTGAATGACGGTACCTGTGTTGATGACGTCAACGGATTCACTTGCATTTGTCATGAAGGATTTGAAGGCACCAGTTGTGGAATAGGTATGCTTCAACTCGGTTGATACATGTATTCTGACCATCCTTAACCATACCTTTTTACCTGCGAAAGTCATAAGAACACAGACAGTAATTTAATCGGCTACAGTGTATTATCTCTCTCTTTTAGCTGAGACGTGATATTAAATTTATTTTATTTTAATCCTACCTCCCACATCAGAATATAACACAATCGGGCAGGATCAGAATCATCGGTTTGAACCGTGGATAACGCTTCTGTGGTTTAACAAATTTAATATTCCAATTTATAAAACAATGAATTTGGTTGTATATGTGGTATGCCAACAAAATAATAGGACTGCCCATGATCGTTACTGGTTGTCATCATTACAGATATAGATGATTGTGTTACCAGCCCCTGTCAAAATGGAGCAACATGCGTTGACTTGTTTAACGCGTATAAGTGTGTATGTGCACCAGGTTTCACAGGTGTCAACTGCACTGAAGGTAAACATAGAATATAGTCTGGACTGGAACCCACTTTACTTTTATGATACGTATTTGGCTTGATAAAAACTTGATTCATAAATAGAACATACAAATAGCACAAACAAGAAAATAATTATGTAGGTAACGATGGCGTTTTAAATGACAATTCGTTAATATTTATGACCTATACACAAGTGCTAGCGGGGTTAATAACACTCTGAGGCTTTTTTTTTATATAAATTTCACCACATATAAAAGAAGAATAACACAGCTTTTGCTGTATTACACCCGAATATTTGCTTACTCGTCTATGTTGATATGTTTGATTAGTCTTAATTAGTCGATGTAAAGATTATTGTCAATTGTTAAGGCATCATTTCTTCAACTTCTGTAGACAGAGAAGGAATATAGCATCTTTTATATTCAGGGATTTTATGAATATAAGAGCATAGTGTCTTCTCGAAAATGAATTTGTTTTAATTTCATCGTCTAGTTATGTCATCAATATGTCACCATAAGATACATTTTTTTTCTTTAATATCTGTAATGAAATTTTGATTTGAGTAAAACAATGTTTTTATTTCTTGGCAAATTTACATCCGTATCCCTGTACCTATACTTTAGATATAGATGAATGCTCCAGTGACCCGTGTCTCTATGGAGCCACGTGTATTGATAAAATTAATGGTTATACCTGCGCCTGTGCCCCTGGATATACAGGCATCCAGTGCTTTATGGGTAAGAATTATAACTTATTTTTTGTTGTTGACTTTTTTTACTCCAAACGAAATGGTCCTTTGTTAGTTTAAAGTTAAGTGAACTTAATGGTTGATTTAATACTTACCAATGTAGTTCTTATATTTAAGGCTTTGATAAACTCGGCTTGCGAACAAAACGGTTTAGCATGGGATGATTTAATCTTTCTTGTTGAGGAAATTACCAATTACATATTCTAACTTTTTATGGCAATGTAAAGTTTCAATTGTATCATTCATTTTAATTGATAATCTTTCAAACTGAAGGAGAGCGGATCTCACAATCAGTAATACAGCTTCTATAGCTGAAGAACGTTTCAATGTATATGATTCAGTTTAACACTATAATTTCATATTCCTTGTGAATTTTTAGACATTGATGAATGTGCAAGTTCACCTTGTGTGCAAGGAACGTGTTTGGATGGGGTAAATGAGTACATGTGCATCTGTTCACCTGGTTACAGTGGTACTGCCTGTAACGAAAGTAAGTTGGGGATTCGATTTTCTTATTTTTCTTAGTTTTTGGCGCCATGTAACGTTTTCAGGGTTGTTATTAATATGCAATATTTGGCACGCCATATTCAAACTAAAATATTGTAAATTTGGAAGAATAACTCTAATAAAAAACATAAATGATTAAGTGTTCCAGGTTAACATATTAATTTTTTTTTAATTTTCTTTATTGAAAAGACGCATTTTATTTGATGTTCATTAAGGTCAGATTATATATCCACGACCTGGACGCGATCTAATCGTTGCCCCCGAAAAAATCATGTCTAATTGAGAGAACAACGGATCTACGATGCCACTAAGATTCAGTAAGATGGCTCAACGACTCGCGCCCACATGCTGATATATACAAGTCCGGGCCGTCATCAACTGCGATAAGCGAAGATTCCATTGCTATTAAAACGATGCACTTGCAAAGTGGGCCATCATGACAAGCGCAAAAAGACGATAAATCATAGCAACCCTTAGAAAATTGTTTTGTGAAAATGTGCCAAAGGCTATATAATTAGCGCTGGTTTCATAGTAAGACTACGTTTTCCTTACGATTATGAATCGTGTATTCGGCGTCGAGGTCACGGAGCAGTCTTTGTGAATCGTGATGGTCGGGATTAGTGATGGTAGGTCAGGAGAGGACTACGACTATTTTGGACCTTTTCAAAATTGTCGTGGTGAAGCTGCGACTTTACAAATCGTAGCTCCATCGTTAGTCGATCGTCATTAAGCTGGAGACAGTCGTGGGTCTGATTTGCATAACTCGTGGTTTTTTTACGAGCATTCGTAGGTCATTTCTTCTTCTTTCGTATGACTTCTCTACTGTTTTATTAGGACGTTTGCAACGATTAACAATCAGGGTTTGCCTCGATTTGCCCTGGCATCTGTCGGCGTAAGTCCAGTGACAATGTGGTTAATCGTGATTAAACCTATTGAAATGGTCACTTATCGCCGACAGTCGTGGTTTATCATATGTCAGTCGACAGGTGGACCCGAGAAAAATCCTTAATCGTGGTCCATTGACTTCCAAGTCTTTCCTTAGTCGTCACAAGCTGTAGAGCCATCGTGCTTGATCTTAGCGGCATTATAGGGGCGCCGTAGCAGGTGACATCTTGCCGTTTATCTCATGTTTTTTTTTTTGGCTACGATTAGTAGGGACAGATTGGGTCCTGATCGTGAATGTGTGAACTTACATTAACGGATCACGCTCTGCCGATGCGGCTTTCATGTTGATAGAACCAGCTTTAATAGTTTATTACAAATATATCAAATTAAATTTGAATAGAATAGTATAATGAACTGTAGAAATATTACACATAACACAAGTAGAGTGTTACCAAATTAATGTCGTTCAATAAAAGGGTTTGATATTCAAGTCAATCGATGGGTCTAATGATACTAACCTCCTCGATGTATTCAGCTGCTGGTATGGCTGACTGTACTGGTCAACCGTGTGAGAATGGAGGAACATGTTTAGATCTCTATGCTGGGTACCACTGCTTGTGTGCACCCGGATACCACGGACAAAACTGTTCACACGGTGTGTATATAGTTCTCATTGTGACAGGGTTTTAATACCTATGTGTGAAACCAAAACCTTACTAGTTTATATATTTAACCCTATTTAGAATACTTATTTTGTTTAGTTTTACGTTTATTGCTACTTTCTGAAGACAAATCCAAACATTATATTAGAGAATTCAAAAAGTATTACAGGTATATCAAATGCATGTTTAATAATTCGCATAAGTAAGAAATCAATTAATTACGTGTCTTTAACATCTATAACGTTCCAAGAACCTTTTTTCCCTCCTATGTGGATACATATATGTGTGTGTGTGTTCTCAGTTTACTTCCTTGTGTCTATTTGTTAGCTTGAGGTATCATCTTATATTTTCAGAAACTGACGAGTGTGCCAGCAGCCCATGTGCTAATGGCGCCACCTGTATTGATATGGTCAATGGGTACAACTGCACGTGTCCTTCAGGGTATCATGGCACTCACTGCACAGTAGGCAAGCTCAATATTATTATACCTCCGCCAGGTGGTAGTATATGTTCCTTCAGTACGTTGGTTTGTCTGTTAGAAATCTTACGCAAACCGTATAAAACTGATTGTGATTAAACGGTCTAAAAGGGTAAGTGTAACTCCGAATTAGGCTAACAATTAATTTAATGGTGGTGGTAATCTGGATCACCAAAATATATATGCAATCCCAAGGATTATATACATTGGTTACATAGTGCTGTTACTTTTTACCAAGGCATTCAAATGCTTACTAGGTAAACTTCATAAAATATTTAAATAATTTGCACTGTTTGGAAAATGTCTAAAATAATACTATTTCAATGCCCTGTGGACGGACCGAGAAATATAAAAAAACTGAAAAAATGTAATTCACATACAATTATATTGCGAACGACAGGTATTTTTATTCTAGATTTAGAATGTGTTTAATATTCAGTTTTAAAACGTGAGTGATTGATCCAGTGAATTTTTTACAGAAATGGCCCAGATGATTGATGAATGTACAAGTGACCCCTGCAGTGATCATGGTACCTGTGTCAGAGAACCTGAGGGCTACAGGTGTATATGTGACCCTGGATACCATGGGATTCACTGTGAAAATGGTAAAAGTCTAATTTTGTACACATTAATGTCTAAAAACACCTTGCGCATCAAAATTGCCAAGACAGAGCTTTCTGTTACCATAGTGTTTCTTTTTCCCCTTTCTGAGTTCTATATTTTATCTTTGCCATTTCATTATTCGACAAAAAGGAATCTGAAATAGTATTTAAAAAAAAAAAACTGATAGAAATATCATGAAATTCCGCCTCTTGTATCTTTCTTCAGTCATCAACAATTGTAACTTTCCCAAGAGTTTCTTTAACAATATTTTTTTTCTTAAACAAAAAGACAATATATTTTACACTACACGTTAGAAATAACATCTAGTGTACAGGCAGCATTTGACAATGAATTAACTGTATATGTCGCTTCTCTGAGAAGAAGGTGGCTAACAGTGACTTCCGTTAGCATTCTGTTTGTTTTCCATTCACTGTCAAAAAATGAAGACATCAGAATGGCTCCACCATTTTTTTCAGAGACTGATGAGTGTTCAAGTGGACCCTGTGGTAACGGTGGCACGTGTGTTGATAACATCAATGGGTACACGTGTTCCTGTAAAGATGGATTTAGTGGTTTAAACTGTATGATTGGTAAGATCTTTCTTTTTTCTATATTTTAATACTGTGTGAGAACATTAGATACAAGATACGTATGCGAGACTATGACAGATATAATCACAAGGACGATTGACAAAAATGACAAGTGAAAAGGCGTGAATGCTTTCAAATATCATTAATGATTGATCTTATAGACCACTGGAATTAGTGTCCAGTGTATCTCCCTTGCTTTTTTCACCGTTTCCTGAGCTACAACTTCAAGTTGTAATGTCTTTAAGACATTGACGAGTGTGCCAGCAGCCCTTGTGTAAATGAAGGCACCTGCGTAGACCGGATCAATGGGTACATCTGCATCTGTCCGTCAGGAAGCGGTGGTCCTCAATGCCAGGAAGGTAGGAATTTTGCCCGAACGTCGAACATAAAATGTTCCCAAAATTCTATTTGAGAGTTAAGGAACCTTTTGTGTAAATCAAGATTAGTCGAGTAAGGTTTTCTAAGAAGAAATTATATACCACCCTCTGATTGACTTATATATATATATATATATATATATATATATATATATATATATAGAAGGTTGAGTTACCCTCCGTTGTAAAGTGCTCTATGGCCTACAGACTAGGTCAGAGGGATATCACACTGGAGAAAAACAACACTGTAAATTCACCACAGTCTGTTTCACGGTGAAACAGACTGTAGTGAATTTACAGTGTTGTTTTTCTCCAGTGTTATATATATTTATATATATATATATATATATATATATATATATATATATTTAAATCACGCATGTCAACCAGAGGACGCGTTTACATTCTTCTTTGAAAAAAGTACTGAATCGTATTGTTCTGGATTAGGGCGTGAGATACCTTTGTTTTATAGCATGCGTATTAAGACATTCCCTATGCTGGTATTAATAATTAACCAATCGTATTGTTTAACTCACATTCTTCATAGGTTTCACGAAGATCTTAGTCTCTATTTCGGAGGTTCCAGGATAAATATCGTCTGCATAGAAGGACAAATCTATAGGTTATATCCTTGTCAATTTCCACAGTTTACCCAATTGGACTGTCTATGTGAGTGTGTTTTATTACACGTTCGTTTCATTTTCATGATATGTTCTTTAACCATAAGACTTCGATGAGTGCGCCAGTAACCCGTGTCTCCATGGTGCCACCTGTCTGAATGAAGCAAACAAGTACACATGTGTCTGTGCGACAGGATATGAGGGTGACATCTGCTCTATAGGTATGTGAAAACAGTTGCTATTCTGTATAAAATATATAAATCTTATATTATAAATAATGAGCATCCGGAAAAGGGCTACATTATGGTATGTGGCATATTATGTATCATATTGATAAATCTTACACTGTAATGAAAGGCTTATAGGTTTTGATGAATTTTTTTTTGCTTGTGTTTGCCCTAGGTCTCCAATATTGGCTTTATTTCCAAATGTGGCCTCTCCATATAATTGTAATAGTTGCAGGCGACTTATTTGCAGGTGACATTTATTTCGGAAATTGGCCTAAGTTTTAATGGTCGTGCCCACGTTACGCATCCTTTACGATCGCTGGACGATGAGAGACCTCTAGTATTACATTACTAATACTTATCTTATATCTTATAATATCTTATATCAATCGCCATAGTACAACAATTATACGTTTACTTGCTTTGGCTTGTACATTTTGGCATTTAGTTGTGGCTTGTCCTTCGCCTTCGTATGAAAGAGATTTAATTTGAATCAAAACTATGCATTAATAAACAAGAAATAACTTACCTTTTTGAAACAAAAACACGCAAACAAATATCTTTGTTTTATTTTAAGGGTTTTTTAACATAAAGGTTTCTTTATATTATATTATATTTCTTTTATCTTTAATTTACCTTTATATCTGACACCCGATGGAATAGTTTAAATATGATTCTTGAAAACTCAGCCTAAATTTTATATCACCATGAATTATTTTTCATTTACTTCACCTATCAAGGTTTATTTTTTATATTTAACAGATCATGACGACTGCTCCCCTGACCCCTGTCTTAATGGTGCCACCTGCGTGGATATGATTAACAGTTACATCTGTGTTTGTCCGGCTGGGTATGACGGCACTAATTGTACATTCAGTAAGCGTTTACTATATTAAATCTACAATATGTGGTTATATTTCCTTTTTTGTGTGTATCGAAATACTCTAAAAATATTAAAAGGTTGTCCCACATCTAGGCTTTAGAGTTTTAATGGTTTTATCCTTGCCAAGACGTTAATGTTTATGTATGCTACGAAAATGCGTAAAATAAAACGTGGTTCCATTTACTCATAGACAAAACTCAATGCCAGCTCTTATAACTAAATGAAATTCGTGGGAGAGCCATATATTATTTATATAATTTGCAACTAGGTGGCAATATCAAAGCGCTGAGACGTAAAGAGAGCACATTTTGTGGATCTGTAAGCGAAAACAATTACGCCATACCACTCCTTTAACTGGGCCAGTCTATGAAGGTTCAATCTCTCTTCATGTTTCTTCAGTGCATTTTATTCCTGCAAAGAATTGGAGTACTATTTTTCCATACTAACATGATTTTAAGACGATCTCAAAGTACCAGATGAAGAACAATATCAAAAAGTGTTCGTACATATCTCAAAGTTGTATTTTTTACACCCCATGCAGATATCGATGAATGCGCTACCACGCCTTGTCTGAATGGAGCTACATGTATTGACGGGGTTGACGAGTTTGTCTGTAACTGTGCACCAGGTTTTGAGGGCATCTTCTGTTCTATTGGTAAGTACCGAGAAGTCAGGACCGAGAAATATTTTATACATATAATTTTTATATTGAAAGTTCATTTATTAAATTTGAATGTGTTTACTGAGTGTTCTGACCATGTACGCAGGACAAATGGTTGTGCGAGTTCCTGCAGGATATTGCTAGAATAGACTCGTTTATGAAAATGGGGTTCAAGGCAGGCCAGTAGATTGACTGGAGACACGTCTAAACACCCACATTCACAGGGTTTTATAAATAACTAGTTGTGTATGTAGATAACATTGGCAATACTGTTTAAACAAGTTTAAAACAACTGATGATGATGTTTGGATACGGGGGAAGTAACTTGACCACCCAGTTTTATTGCAGCCGTAATGATTAAAATGCTGTGTGGTTAACAAGGAATCACAGGTTATTTAATGTCAAATCATGTTGTCTTCCTTCGAGCCTGCTTTCATGCTCTTTTAAGCAAAGACCGAATCATGCCTTGCTACATCCTTAATTTAAAGCAGACGCTAATATAATGGAGCCGAAATTATAACGGCCAATCAAATCAATCGTTTTTACAATAGTAAATGGTCAAATAAATCCAACGTTACAATAGTATACAGTTCACAGAAATCAGAAATGTTCACACGCCTTAAGCCCCAGTCCCATATAGTTGTTATTATTCTTTATTACCTCCATTCATATATGAAGATTTTTCATGAAAAGAAATGACATAGAACAATCAAATGAAATACAACAATGTCAACAAACATATTTGAACAGATATCACCAATACATCAAAGTAAAACGAACACAGTATGACAAATACATTCCCGTAGTACATAAGGACATTGCTCAGGTACAAAAACAAAGTAAGCAAGAACATGAAAGGTTTAACTCAGAAAAGAAAGAATATTTTTCCTGGCTTGTTGTTTCTGTAACCTGAATAACCAATTTTAACTCAAGGGCTAAGTCTTGAAAGTTTAATAGTTTTGTGATAAATTAACTGTTAAATAAAACATTTATATTCATCAACATAACACGCAAATCTATATAGTAGTATGTACCATAATTCAATTGACCACAGACACAGGGCAGTGAAGTCTTTTCAAGGTAAAACTTCAAGAAAAAATTCGTCAGGTAAATTGTGTAATAGAGCAGAGACATGGACACTCGGCGAATTACAGATAAAATCCCACAATCTGTCCCTGCTCTCCTTTGACCTGTCACAATATAGTAATACATGTGCCACTGGGTGTCTATAAAATAGACCACAGTTGTGACACAAAGATTCCATAAACACTGCTACAAATCGTGCAAGAAAGTGAAACTTAGATAGAGACTGGGGTATTTTTTGAGCTGCATAACAAATTATAGAAGGCTGGAAACAGCTTGAATGAAAACTTCCAAATTTAACAAAATCTGCGTTTTGTGCAGTTCGCACATCATATTCGTTTGCTTCGTAACCTAGGATTGTCTCTTGAACCTTTATATTCCGCATATTTACTTAGTTTTCACCTTTTCTGAGATGGGCATATTCTGCATCTAGATCATATTTGGCGATGAGCGCCAGAAAGTCTTTAGCAATTCCAGATTTACATAAGGCGGGAAACATACGTAATAGCATATCTTTGTAACAGAACAATTTCTTGGAAACAGAATTACTTGAATTAGAAATTAACCTGCCAAAATCGAAGAGTTTATTTCTCGATATGAATGCCTCAATTCAAGGTAAGGCTAACATTGCCAAAACTACATCAGAAATAGTTCTCGAACCTAACGTTTGTGCGATCTTAGCACAGAATCTCTCCATTCTCTCTAAAATCAAAAAGTCCGATTTTGTCAAAGAATTCCGCAATTCTGAACCATACAGAGCTTTTGGAATAACGATGGCTTTGTGAAGACTAATGGCTGTAAGTGGATTCATTCCCCTAGGTCTAACAAAAGTCTCAGCTAAGGAAAGAAATGAACCCATTCCTCTTCGCGATGCCTCCACTATGTGCTCATGGTGTGAGCAATTCCCGTGCAGAAGTACCCCAAGATGAGAATAACACCTTTTCTCCTGTATTGGTATACTGTCGAGAAACCATTGTCTACTTTTTGCATTTTTACCGAATGTTCGTTCGTTTTCACCAAAAACCATGAAAACGGTTTTCTTTGGATTAAAACAGAATCTCCAGCGTTTGCTATATTCCGAGCAAATATTAAATATATATTGTAAACCACTAGGTGAGGGAGACAGGAGACATATGTCACCCGCTTACGTTGGATTTCCAGTGCAGATAGGCACAACATGGGCTCCTTTGTCACAGCTTCTGAGTTCGAGAAGGAGATCATTCATGAAAAGCATGTATAAAAATGGAGAGAGCACCCCTCTTTGTCTCACAGATTGTTTCACGTCAACCCATTTACCTAGATGACCCATGTATAACACAGCGCTCTGCATATTAGAGTAAGCATTTAACAATAGATTCCATGACGGCCCAGCTGTACCAAATTTATATAGCTTCCTGAACAGACCTTTATGCCAAACAACATCAAAGGCAGATCGACTGTCCAGAAAACACGAGTACAGTTTAGAAGAACCATCTGCATAATAATGAACAGTTTCTTGTAAAGTTAAACTTGCATCAATTGATGACTGGCCTTTTTGGTACGCAAATTGTAATGGGTCTTGGAAATGAATTCCTTGTATGTTAATATATGTATCAATTCTAGTCAAAACAATTCTATGGAAAAGTTTGTAGACACAGGACAGCAGAGTTACGCACTTGGAATTTTGTGGAGAGGATTTTTTCCCTCGTTCGTGCTTAGGTATCGTGACGACAATGCCCTTCTTCATTTTATCGGGTAATTTTTCATGGATTAGAAACAAGTTAAACAATTTACATACATGGAGCGCCAACGTTTTACCACCGTGTTTAATATGTTCATTTGTAACTTTGTCAAGGCCACTGGCCTTGCCGGTTTTCAAAGTTCTAATAGCAGTTTCAATTTCAGTCATCATAACCGGTTTGTCATAATGATTTCCCGACTCTTGTAAAAGATTGTAAAATTCCAAATTTATTCTCTTTTCATGACTAGAAAAAAAGTATGTCGATTTGTCAGGGCAACATATATTCTCAAAATAATCAGCCCACCCATCAGCCACAAGTCATGGGTCATTTACAACCTGTCCTTCATTAAAGATCATTTCTGTGGGAACATTATGCTTTAATGTTCTTTATTAATTTAATTTTTTCTCAAATTTATTTTAATCAATCAGTGCGTTTTCGTCCACTTTTTCAAAGATAGATAGATAGAAGTTTATTTCAGGCCACAGCCCATATAAAATAGTACAGTTAAATGGTATAGAATAGTAAAATAAGATACAATTAAAAACATTATGATGCATCATTAGATATTCACGCTTCTATTTATGATATAGACATTCATTCCAATGTGTTTGTATTCTACCAGCTTGTACATTCATGTTGTTTACAAGACAGCGTATGAGAGGATTGGCTGAGCATTCAGTTCGTCTAATAAAAGCGAAGATACATTTCCTCAACACAGCCTCGAAATTATTAAAACCATGTTTCACAAACATAAGACTAGCACTATCATTCCGTTGATAACCTAATAATTTACGGTGCACATTATTGAATGCAACACGTAATTTATTGAAACAAGACGAACTATAATCAGTCCATAGAAACGGGCAGTAAAAGCGAGACAATAACATTTGAACAGCTGAATTTTGACAGCGTTAGTACAATGGGAAAAGTCACGTAAAAGTATATTAGAGCGTACATACAAAAGTCTCGTTTGACGCATCATATCGTCATCATCTTTACAACTGTCACTGAATATATAACCAAGATACTTTGCATTTCTTGCATATTCGATCGGTGTGTCATCAATACTAACACTAGGGCAAGATAATTTACATTTTCTGGGTTAAAATACCATAAACAACGTTTTGGCAGGATTAAGCGAAATATTGTGTAATTGACTATAAGACACACAAACATCTAAGAGTTTCTGCAAGCCTGATGGACTAGGTGCAACAAGACAAATATCATCAGCGGAAATTAAATGGTTCATACATATCTCACTAACATAACAACCAGCGTTACAAAGTAACAAGTTCGCCGACAAGGAGTCTGTATATAAAGCAAACAATTTCGGAGACAATATACCCCCTTGTCTTACCCCGTTAGATATATTAAAGAAACTGGAAGTAATGTAACCCCATTTTATACATAGACGTTGATTCCGATACCAATATATTAAGATTCGAACCACAATGAGTGGCACACCACGAGTGATTAGTTTATCAAATAATATCCAGTGATCAATTCTATCAAACGCGTTGGAGGCATCTAAAAAACAAGTATAGACTGGACTGTTATAATCTCTGTAGTACTGAATTACAATTTTTAGGGTATAAATGCACATATCTGTAGAGTGAGCTTTTTTAAAGCCAAATTGATAATCAGACGTTACCAGATAACAGTCAATACATTCAAGCAAAATTAGTTCTAGAAGTTTCGAGCAGGCAGTAACTAGCGTTATCGGCCTATAGTTACTCTTCGCGCTACAGTCACCAGACTTATTTTTAATCAAAGGTACAAGAGCAGATTGCATAAACTTATCAGGCAAATAACCATGAAGCAAAAAAGCAGTAAATAGAAGGGATAGGAGAACACAAATAAGTTTACTTTCATAAATGAAGTGCTCAGCCGCAAGACCATCCACACCACAAGCTTTACCACGCTTTAGCGTCTGATTGCCTACCAAGACCTGCTCGGGTGACACCATCATTGAATTAATACCAATATGAGATTGTATGTTATCAGTTACCCATATATGCGGGGAACTGTCGGTTTTCCAGACTTATCCCTGGGATTCTTTGCTACCATTGCGCATAGCCCGGCACAACGCGCACTCAGCTTCCACTCACTTTGCTACCATTCTGCTCTCAGCGGCTATTCAGCGCAAAGTGCGCGGTAGCAAATGGCAGTCGCACAGTAGCATTTGCTACTCTTGTGCATAGCTTGCCACATCGCGCACTGAACAGCCACCGGACTTGCTACCATCAGGCACAGACCGGCTCGTAGCGCAAAGTGCGCGGTAGCAAATCAGACCTGCCCGGTAGCAAGTGGCTGTCATTGCTACCAATGGGAACTATGAATTTGCGATCGCAAAATCTGCGACTGTTGACGTAGTGCAAGTCTTTGCTGCCAGAGGTCGTTCGGACAGGAACACTCAAAGCAATATGCACGGTAGCAATTAACAGTCGCAAAGTAGCAAACAGATATGCCCGTTAGCAAATGCCTTTTGTCATATTAAGCTGCGATCGCAATGCGCAATGTGCGCGGTAGCAAAAAGACCTGCGCGGTCGCAAGTTACTGTCCCTTGCTATCCAGGGGGACTATGAATTTGCGATCGCAAAATCTACTACTGTTGACGTAGTGCAAGTCTTTGCTGGCAGATGTCGCTCGGACAGGAACACTCAAAGCAATATGCGCGGTAGCAATTAATAGTCGCAAAGTAGCAAACAGATATGCGCGGTAGCAAATGCCTTTGGTCATATTAAGCTGCGAGCGCAATGCGCAATGTGCGCGATAGCAAAACGTAGTGCAAGTCTTTGCTGCCAGAGGTCGCTCGGACAGGAACACTCAAAGCAATATGCGCGGTAGCAATAAACAGTCGCAAAGTAGCAAACAGATATGCGCGGTAGCAAATGCCTTTGGTCATATTAGGCTGCGATCGCAATGCGCTATTAGCGCGGTAGCAAAAAGACCTGCGCGGTCGCAACCCACTGCGACCGCAATGGGGACTAAGAATTTGCGATCGCAAAATCTGCTACTGTTGACGTAGTGCAAGTCTTTGCTGCCAGAGGTCGCTCGGACAGGAACACTCAAAGCAAAATGCGCGGTAGCAATTAACAGTCGCAAAGTAGCAAACAGAAATGCGCGGTAGCAAATGCCTTTGGTCATATTAAGCTGCGATCGCAGTGCGCATTTCACCGAAAACTCTACTTACCGTTCATATGTATATGGCGTAATTTATTCTTCATTTAACAAGATGCCCGCTCAAACATTGTATAGAAGCATGTGTGTAGGAAATTTATTTAAGTTGAAAGGATTGCATAATAATATACTGAGTACACACCATATATTAAGCTATGTTATGTCAAAGAGTCGTAATATTATGACTGTTTATAATGCCCCGTATCCCGGATAAAGCACATATTATTAGTGACACAGACTTACTGGGGTGTTTCATGCCATAAGGGTTAGGGACTTGTACCCCCGATACAGCATATATTAACAGTGACAAACACTTAGTGGAGTAATTCATGCCCAAAGGGTTAGAGTAACCCGTATCCCGGATATAACATATATGAATAGTCACTAAAACTTACTGGAGTATTTCATGCCCGAAGGTTAAGGGTAACCCGTATCCCGGATATAGCACATTTTAATAATGACTAACAATTACTGGAGTACTTCATGCCCGAAGGGTTAGGGTAACCCGTATCCTGGACATAGCATATATTAATAGTGACAAACACTTACTGGAGTATTTCATGCCCGAAGGGTTCAGGTAACCCGTACCAATGATATAGCATATATTAATAATGACAAACATTTCCCGGATATAGCATATATTGATAGTGACAAACACTTACGGGAGTATTTCATGCCCGAAAGGTTAGGCTAACCCCTATCCTGGATATAGTATATATTAACAGTGACACACACTTACAGGAGTTTTTCATGCCCGAAGGGTTAGGGTAACCCGCATCCCGGATACAGCTTATATCAATATGGACAACAATTTACTGGATTATTTCATGCCCCAGGGTTAGGGTAGCCCGTATCCCGGATATAGCATATATGAATAGTCACAAACACTTACTGGAGTATTTCATGCCCGAAGGGTTAGGGTAACCCGTATCCCGGATATAGCATATATGAATAGTCACAAACACTCACTGGAGTATTTCATGCTCGAAGGGTTAGGGTAACCCGTATCCCGGATATTGCATATATGAATAGTCACAAACACTTACTGGAGTATTTCATGCCCGAAGGGTTAGGGTAGCCCGTATCCCGGATATAGCATATATGAATAGTCACAAACACTTACTGGAGTATTTCATGCCCGAAGGGTTAGGGTAACCCGTATCCCGGATATAGCATATATGAATAGTCACAAACACTCACTGGAGTATTTCATGCTCGAAGGGTTAGGGTAACCCGTATCCCGGATATTGCATATATGAATAGTCACAAACACTTACTGGAGTATTTCATGCCCGAAGGGTTAGGGTAACCCGTATCCCGGATATAGCATATATGAATAGTCACAAACACTTACTGGAGTATTTCATGCTCGAAGGGTTAGGGTATAGCACATATTAATAATGGCAAACAATTACTGGGGTACTTCATGCCCGAAGGGTTAGGGTTACCCGTATCCCGGATATAGCACATATTAATAATGACAAACATCTACTGGGGTATCTAATGCCCGGAGCGTTAGGGTACCCCGTATCCCGTATAAGACACATTAACTCAGTCCCTTTCAAGGTATCTTTGTGACATTTTCTGCATTTACTACTGTAAGGCATATTTCCTTTATGTCAATTATATTTTTTTTTCTGCATACCTTCTCATATGTAAGTAAGTTAGGTTAATACAGGTAACAATAGGTAAATCTGTAATACCTGCATTTCTGCTCACTGGTATTTCACCAAAGTGACCCCTTTATCTTGTTCAGGTAACCCATTTACAATTTGATCAAGAAAGGGAAATATATAAGGATTTTTTTACTCAAAGGTAATTATTATTTAAAGGTAAGTAAAATTGTAAATGATTTGTTTTATTTATGGAAAGGGAATCACCAAAAAAAACAGAATATGCAAATAAAATTGGATTTTAACAGTGAAAATCAAATATTTTTCACCTGAAAAGCTTGCTGACCCAAGAAGCATATTCTAGGACTCTGTTAAAATATAACACATATGTTTACCTGCACAGGAAAGTAAAGGTAAGTATAGGTAAATTATTTTTTTTCTGAATGTGTACGCAAACATCTTGTTCATCATTACAGTAACTATAAATTAATACCATTTCCATTTATTGACTGTATAATTCACTTTTGATATAAGAACAGGTGCTATTAAGTACAGTAATTAAGTTACCTATGTGAATACCTTTGTTCTTCAACTGATCTAATTACCTATGGCAGAGACAAAATCATGCTGATTAGTGCCAAAGACGAATATGGATGAACAAGTGTCAACTATGTCAAAATATATTATATTTTGATTTTAGAGACGTAGAATATAAATTGATAATTTTGGTTATGGTAACACATAAAAATATACTCACCTGTACAGGTGGGTTCAGGTAAACACAGGTAAATTATCATGTATTATTATACAAGTAATAAGGGATACCGACAGAATAAATCTTAATTTTGTGTGGCATGTGTACATTATATGAATTACTGGGCCTAACTGCACAATTTATTGGGTTACCTGTAATAATACCTTTCATCTTAAAAGGATTTAATTACTTTTGCCAGTACCGACAATAAAGACTACTTCTCAGTTGAAGACTGGGAAGGAAATTTTTTAAAAGAAGCCAAAACAATATGCACAAACTATCTTTCAATCAATTGCACAGCCACGCAAGTTGCGTATTTCAATTTTGACAACTACTACCTGTAACATATGCTCACCTGCACAGGTGAGTTCAGGTAAATTAAGGTAACATCTCATTTTTTAAATTAAATTTTAAAATTATACATGTTATAAGGGACATCACCAAAATCTTTATTTTTGCGCAAAATGTATGAATTATCGCTGCAAACTGCACTGATTATGTGCTTACCTTTACATCCTAAATTAATATATTTTCACCTGTGCAGGTAGACAAAAAATGGCAAATCTAATTAGTTTTTCATGAAAATCTAGAAAAGTTTTTTCTCTGGCTATGAACGTTTCATACAAAAAAAGATTAAATGCTGTTCAGCTTGGTCAATCACCTGCACAGGTAAAAAATCCAGGTGTGACATGTATCAGGTGTGCACTCGGAATGACCATTGATTAGCACAATTACACATTGAATATCCAAAATTTTCCAGTTTGAAACAGCACTGATGTACTGAAATGAAAATAAAAATCCAAATTTGTCATAAATGTTTTAAAACATTGGTAATTTACCTAATTGAGGAGTTCCATGCAATTTCCTTTGAACTACCCGCCCCTCCGTGGGCCGACGGGCTTTGAGCGATAAAATGTGAATTTCATGCGCGAGTTTATATAAACAGGTTTAAATAATGCCAGTTTAAACAAAATTAAAACATTTCTAGCATAAATAGGATGTAAGACTCCCCGTTTGTTTTATTGCTTTTCATCTCTGGAACGGTCTCTCCTGCCGCGTCTGCTTCCTGGCAGCGGTGACGCTGCTACGGTCCTCAGACAATCAGATATATTTTTACATTATCAACGAGCACGTGATATGGTCATTTGTGTTTTATGTTCAGAGAACCTCATGAGATAAACTGCAGTCATACGGTCACAGTGAAAATGCAGTGCCGACTGACGGTTCAGTTGTTGGGGGGGGGGGGGGGGCTCTTTTGAAGCGTGCTCGAGATCACGCCATATAAAGGCATATTAGAACGATTCTTTCTAGCAAGTATCACAAAATAAGACAAACCAGTAGTGGGGGAACAATTTATTACACGGTGATCATTGGTCACGAGTGGCGTAATGTTAAGCCAATAACAAAAACGGTTAAAATATGATCAAGGCACTACATAACGGAAGTTAAATCTGTAAACAAATTTAACTTGGTTTTGTCAATTGTTCTGTCACCGTTGCATAGCTTGCCACATCGCGTGACACAGACTTACTGGGGTGTTTCATGCCAGAAGGGTTAGGGACTTGTACCCCCGATACAGCATATATTAACAGTGACAAACACTAAGTGGAGTAATTCATGCCCAAAGGGTTAGGGTAACCCGTATCCCGGATATAACATCTATGAATAGTCACTAACACTTACTGGAGTATTTCATGCCCGAAGGTTTAGGGTAACCTGTAACCCGGATATAGCACATATTAATAATGACAAACAATTACTGGAGTACTTCATGCCCGAAGGGTTAGGGTAACCCGTCTCCTGGACATAGCATATATTAATAGTGACAAACACTTACTGGAGTATTTCATGCCCGAAGGGTTCAGGTAACCCGTACCCATGATATAGCATATATTAATGATGACAAACATTTCCCGGATATAGCATATATTGATAGTCACACACACTTACTGGAGTTTTTCATGCCCGAAGGGTTAGGGTAACCCGTATCCCGGATATAGCATATATGAATAGTCACAAACACTTACTGGAGTATTTCATGCTCGAAGGGTTAGGGTATAGCACATATTAATAATGGCAAACAATTACTGGGGTACTTCATGCCCGAAGGGTTAGGGTAACCCGTATCCCGGATATAGCACATATTAATAATGACAAACATCTACTGGGGTATCTAATGTCCGGAGCGTTAGGGTACCCCGTATCCCCGATATAGCATATATCAATAGGGACAAAAAATTACTTGACTATCTCTTGCCCGAAGGGTTAGGGTAACCCGTATCCCGGATATAGCATATATCAATAGTGACAAACACTTACTGGAGTATTTCATGCCCGAAGGGTTAGGGTAACCCGTATCCCGGATATATCATATATTGATAGTGACAAACACTTACAGGAGTATTTCATGCCCGAAGGGTTCAGGTAACCCGTACCCATGATATAGCATATATTAATAATGACAAACATTTCCCGGATAGAGCATATATTGATAGTGACAAACACTTACGGGAGTATTTCATGCCCGAAAGGTTAGGCTAACCCCTATCCCGGATATAGCATATATCAATAGTGACAAACACTTACTGGAGTATTTCATGCCCGAAGGGTTAGGGTAACCCGTATCCCGGATATATCATATATTGATAGTGACAAACACAGGAGTATTTCATGCCCGAAGGGTTCAGGTAACCCGTACCCATGATATAGCATATGTTAATAATGACAAACATTTCCCGGATAGAGCATATATTGATAGTGACAAACACTTACGGGAGTATTTCATGCCCGAAAGGTTAGGCTAACCCCTATCCTGGATATAGTATATATTAACAGTCACACACACTTACAGGAGTTTTTCATGCCCGAAGGGTTAGGGTAACCCGCATCCCGGATACAGCTTATATCAATAGGGACAGCAATTTACTGGATTATTTCATGCCCGACGGTTAGGGTAACCCGTATCCCGGATATTGCATATATGAATAGTCACAAACACTTACTGGAGTATTTCATGCCCGAAGGGTTAGGGTAACCCGTATCCCGGATATAGCATATATGAATAGTCACAAACACTTACTGGAGTATTTCATGCTCGAAGGGTTAGGGTATAGCACATATTAATAATGGCAAACAATTACTGGGGTACTTCATGCCCGAAGGGTTAGGGTTACCCGTATCCCGGATATAGCACATATTAATAATGACAAACATCTACTGGGGTATCTAATGCCCGGAGCGTTAGGGTACCCCGTATCCCCGCTATAGCATATATCAATAGGGACAAAAAATTACTTGATTATCTCATGCCCGAAGGGTTAGGGTAACCCGTATCCCGGATATAGCATATATCAATAGTGACAAACACTTACTGGAGTATTTCATGCCCGAAGGGTTAGGGTAACCCGTATCCCGGATATAGCATATATCAATAGTGAAAAACATTTACATGAGTATTTCATGGTCGAAGGGTAGGGCCACCCGTATCCTGAATATAGCATATATTAACCCTTTACTGTTCAGATTCGGCTGGGGGCTTGTGACACTCCTACTGTTCAGATTAATTTTGCATTTTTTTCCCACATTTTGACATGAATCCATATAAGACACATTAACTCAGTCCCTTTCAAGGTATCTTTGTGACATTTTCTGCATTTACTGTAAGGTATATTTCCTTTATGTCAATTATATTTTTTTTCTGCATACCTTCTCATATGTATGTAAGTTAGGTTAATACAGGTAACAATAGGTAAATCTGTAATACCTGCATTTCTGCTCACTGGTATTTCACCAAAGTGACCCCTTTATCTTGTTCAGGTAACCCATTTACCATTTGATCAAAAAAGGGAAATATAAGGATTTTTTTACTCAAAGGTAATTATTATTTAAAGGTAAGTAAAATTGTAAATGATTTGTTTTATTTATGGAAAGGGAATCACAAAAAAAAAACAGAATATGCAAATAAAATTGGATTTTACAGTGAAAATCAAATATTTTTCACCTGAAAAGCTTGCTGACCCAAGAAGCATATTCTAGGACTCTGTTAAAATATAACACATATGTTTACCTGCACAGGAAAGTAAAGGTAAGTATAGGTAAATTATTTTTTTTTCTGAATGTGTACGCAAACATCTTGTTCATCATTACAGTAACTATAAATTAATACCCTTTCCATTTATTGACTGTATAATTCACTTTTGATATAAGAACAGGTGCTATTAAGTACAGTAATTAAGTTACCTATGTGAATACCTTTGTTCTTCAACTGATCTAATTACCTATGGCAGAGACAAAATCATGCTGATTAGTGCCAAAGACGAATATGGATGAACAAGTGTCAACTATGTCAAAACATATTATATTTTGATTTTAGAGACGTAGAATATAAATTGATAATTTTGGTTATGGTAACACATAAAAATATACTCACCTGTACAGGTGGGTTCAGGTAAACACAGGTAAATTATCATGTATTATTATACAAGTAATAAGGGATACCGACAGAATAAATCTTAATTTTGTGTGGCATGTGTACATTATATGAATTACTGGGCCTAACTGCACAATTTATTGGGTTACCTGTAATAATACCTTTCATCTTAAAAGGATTTAATTACTTTTGCCAGTACCGACAATAAAGACTACTTCTCAGTTGAAGACTGGGAAGGAAATTTTTTAAAAGTAGCCAAAACAATATGCACAAACTATCTTTCAATCAATTGCACAGCCACGCCAGTTGCGTATTTCAATTTTGACAACTACTACCTGTAACATATGCTCACCTGCACAGGTGAGTTCAGGTAAATTAAGGTAACATCTCATTTTTTAAATTAAATTTTAAAATTATACATGTTATAAGGGACATCACCAAAATAATCTTTATTTTTGCGCAAAATGTATGAATTATCACTGCAAACTGCACTGATTATGTGCTTACCTTTACATCCTAAATTAATATATTTTCACCTGTGCAGGTAGACAAAAAATGGCAAATCTAATTAGTTTTCATGAAAATCTAGAAAAGTTTTTACTCTGGCTGTGAACGTTTCATACAAAAAAAATATTAAATGCTGTTCAGCTTGGTCAATCACCTGCACAGGTAAAAAATCCAGGTGTGACATGTATCAGGTGTGCACTCGGTATGACCATTGATTAGCACAATTACACATTGAATATCCAAAATTTTCCAGCTTGAAACAGTACTGATGTACTGAAATGAAAATAAAAATCCAAATTTGTCATAAATGTTTTAAAACATTGGTAATTTACCTAATTGAGGAGTGCCATGCAATTTCCTTTGAACTACCCGCCCCTCCGTGGGCCGACGTGCTTTGAGCGATAAAATGTGAATTTCAAGCGCGAGTTTATATAATCAGGTTTAAATAATGCCATTTTAAACAAAATTAAAACATTTCTAGCATAAATAGGATGTAAGACTCCCCGTTTGTTTTATTGCTTTTCATCTCTGGAACGGTCTCCCCTGCCGCGTCTGCTTCCTGGCAGCGGTGACGCTGCTACGGTCCTCAGACAATCAGATATATTTTTACATTCTCAACGAGCACGTGATATGGTCATTTGTGTTTTATGTTCAGAAGGCCTCATGAGATAAACTGCAGTCATACGGTCACAGTGAAAATGCAGTGCCGACTGACGGTTCAGTTGTTGGGGGGGGGGGGGGGGGGGGCTCTTTTGAAGCGTGCTCGAGATCACGCCATATAAAGGCATATTAGAACGATTCTTTCTAGCAAGTATCACAAAATAAGACAAACCAGTAGTGGGGGAACAATTTATTACACGGTGATCATTGGTCACGAGTGGCGTAATGTTAAGCCAATAACAAAAACGGTTAAAATATGATCAAGGCACTACATAACGGAAGTTAAATCTGTAAACAAATTTAACTTAGTTTTGTCAATTGTTCTGTCACCGAGACTGCCTATAATTACCGATTTCTGAGGAATTTAGCGCAAGTATCTGATTTCACTCTCGTGGACGACGTTGGGGGGGGGGGGGGCTCTTTTGAAGCGTGCTCGAGATCACGCCATATAAAGGCATATTAGAACGATTCTTCCTAGCAAGTATCACAAAAAAAGACAAACCAGGTTATAGCACGTATTAATAATGACAAACAATTACTGGAGTAGGGTTGGGCAGGACAAGACGCCCACCTTAAGCGGAAACGTTTCCTGCTGGTTCTGAAACATCTTTAAATCATATATTTTATGGTCAAACGTTCAGATATATTCGACAAAATAAATTCTGATGGGAATTTGGCACAATTCAGAATACTTTCGACGAAATCCGGAAAATACATATCTTCTGACCATGGGCGTTTTACCCCAGACTTGGGCCGATATGCCCATGGGTGGGCATGTTACCCGGCTCTCTTCATTCATTCTCGAGTTTCCATTTATAGATAATCACAGTGCAAATTCATTTGCCTAAAGTACTATATTTAAGGGAAGATTACAGCCCAACTTCGAATCGAATGTTTTTTTTATGCTTAAATACTAGAAAATGGGTTACACTTTATTTGATTAACAATTCGTGGAAAATTATACAAATTCACAAAGCCACATTCACTACAGGTAACTCACAAAGTAACACTTCGAACAAGGAATATAATCAGGAGCAATATTTTTCCTATTCTTTCACTCTATCAGTCCAGTTTTGCTTTATACAAAAGTTTCCCAGCAAAAACACCCCAAAAAACATTACTTCCCATTCAGCTACCTGTTAGGACCTTGTTATGGTTCTGTGTGTGAGTAAGCATGGTCCACGTGTTTTTGTTTACCATAACAAGGTCGCGTAACCAGAGTTCCCATTTTGTGCATCCGAACTCAAACAAAGTCAAGTTCAAACTAGTCCATACGTGGATAGTCATGTTCTCTGATTTATCTCTGCTGGATGGACATTACGCTCCTGGATGGACATTACAAATGTAAATTCATTGTAGAACCTATCGCAACAGTTTTTTTACGATATGTCCACGGGCCTCAGCTGAAATGACACGCACCATGTGCCCCATGTATCGGGTCCCTGATCCACTGCAACAAGCGATGTTTCAGTCAGCGGGGACATGTACTAATTTTTTTCCAGTGTCACTCAGGGCATCTCCTGATTGACAGGTATTGTGGCCCGGGCGATACACGGGGTCCCTCTCGCTGTGTTTAGGTTGGCGCCTGCTAGTGATCGCGCTAGGTCCACTCTAGTAAGCCAACACTTTTAGGGCAATATTTTGGCAGGTACCAATTGATTTCAAAGAGAAGACGCTATTTTTCGTGCATATTCAACATGCATAGGTGATTATAGCCCCCTTTAATTAGATAAAAACCAAGGCTGAGCATCAGGTGACTGGCAAATCCAAATACATTCCTTCTCAGAATCTAAGCTGGACGCTGCTAAGCACTTTTTAGTGTTTCGGGAGACGCCGAAGTCTCTGGGGGCCACCTTTTCACTTACTCCTTCGGCAACAGCTTTAACAGCCATTCGTAATGCATCCTGCCCATAGACACCTCGCGTGGATTTCAAAGTATACGTCTGAGCCATCCTAAAAAGCGAGAGAGCATTTAATAAATCTCTCTCCCACCACATTATATATTATATATATATATATATATTATATATATATATAAACCTGTGTTATAAGACTATCCACGGGTCTGGCCAGAAGTGGTCTTAATTCACAGGCGCTCTTATTGCACAGGTTACACTATATAAATATATATATATATATATATATATATATATATATATAATATGTTTGGGGTATATATATACATGTATATTTATTAGTTTATAAATATATTTATATATATATATTTTTATTTATATATATACATATATATTTATTTATATGAATTTATATATTAATATCTATATATATATATATGTATATGCAGGTATATCATATCAAAGTACAACATAATAAATCAGCAATATATCTGACAAATAGGCCTAATATTCACCACAATTTATATTGCATTCGAATATCTAGTGAACCCAGATTTGGCATTATATATGTACATCCTCGTTTCAATTTAAAATATAATTTATTTTTGGCAAAAAATCAAACTCCCCACTTATTATTGCTTTTAAAGGGGGTAACACGTCCAGTGGGCATCTCGCCTCAACAACCACGTGGGGTTTTTGCCACAAATCACGTGATTTAATTTGACCGGCGCCTTGCTGCCACTTCTGAAATCTTCATTCAGAACAGTCCATTTTAATCATTTCAAGGTTTTATGTATCATTTATTTCAGTCTTATCGTAAGTAGATGCTTTAGGTATACCCCAGATCACATTTACAAACCCACCTATGTTGTAAGCAATACAACATATACCTTTTCCATGACGCCAAACCCCGAGCAGCCGCCCTGTCGTTCGCCTCAAGTTCTCAAAACGTCTACCAGATGGCTTGAATCAAAGTGAACGCTTGGTGGCGCCAGTTTAATGGCACATAAATAGTAAAAGGGGGTGGGCTGCGTCTTGCCCTGCTCTACCCTATTTCATGCCCGAAGGGTTAGGGTAACCCGTATCCTGGATATAGCATATATTAAAAGTGACACACACTTACTGGAGTATTTCATGCCCGAAGGGTTAGGGTAACCCGCATCCCGGATACAGCATATATTAATAATGACAAACACTTACAAGAGTATTTTATTCCCAAAGGGTTTGGGTAACCCGTAACCCGGATATAGCACATATTAATAATGACAAACATCTACTGGAGTATATCATGCCCGAAGGGTTAAGGAAACCCGTATCCCGGATATAGCATATATGAATAGTTACAAACACTTGTTGGAGTATTTTATTCCCGAAGGGTTTGGGTAACCCGTATACCGGATATAGCATATATCTATAGTGACAAACACTTACTGGAGTATTTCATGCCGGAAGGGTTAGGGTAACCCCTATCCCGGATATAACATATATTGATAGTGACAAAACCTTACGGGAGTATTTCATGCCTGAAGGGTTAGGGTAACCCGTATCCTGGATATAGCATATATTAATAGTGACACACACAGGAGTATTTCATGCCCGAAGGGTTAGGGTAACCCGCATCATGGATACAGCATATATCAATAGGGACAACTACTTACTGGATTATTTCATGCCGAAGGGTTAGGGTAACCCGTATCCCGAATTTATAGCACATATCAATATGGACAACAACCTAGTGGATTATTTCATGCCCGAAGGGTTAGGGTAACCCGTATCCCGGATATAGCACATATTAATAATGGCAAACATCGATACTGGGGTATTTCATGCCCGAAGCGTTAGGGTAACCCGTATCCCCGATATAGTATAAATCAATAGGGACAAAAAATTACTTGATTATTTCATGCCCGAGAGTTAGGGTAACCCGTATCCCGGATATAGCACATATTAATAATGGCAAACATCGATACTGGGGTATTTCATGCCCGAAGCGTTAGGGTAACCCGTATCCCCGATATAGTATAAATCAATTGGGACAAAAAATTACTTGATTATTTCATGCCCGAAGGGTTAGGGTAACCAGTATCCCGGGTATAGCACGTATCAATAATGAAAAACAATTACTGGAGTATTTCATGCCCGAAGGGTTAGGGTGACCCGTATCCCGGATATAGCAGGTATTAATAATGACAAACATTTACTAGAGTATTTCATGCCCGGAGGGTTAAGGTGACCCGTATCCCGGATATAGCATATATTAATATAACAAACACTTACAGGAGTATATTATTCCCGAAGGGTTTGGGTAACCCGTATCCCGGATATGGCATATATCAATAGTGACAAACACTTACTGTAGTATCTCATGCCCGAAGGGTTAGGGTAACCCGTATCCTGGATATAGCATGTATTAATAGTGACACACACTTACTGGAGTATTTCATGCCCAAAGGGTTAGGGTAACCCGCATCCCGGATACAGCATATATCAGTAGGGACAACAACTTACTGGATTATTTCATGCCCAAAGGGTTAGGGTAACCCGTATCCCGGTTATAGCAAATATCAATAGGGACAACAACTTACTGGATTATTTCATGCCCGAAGGGTTAGGGTAACCCGTATCCCGGATATAGCACATATTAATAATGGCAAACATCTACTGGGGTAATTCATGCCCGAAGCGTTAGGGTAACCCGCATCCCCGATATAGCATAAAACCCCTATCCCGGGTATGGCCCGTATCAATAATGACAAACAATTACTGGAGTATTTCATGCCCGAAGGGTTAGGGTAACCCGTATCCTGGATATAGTATATATTAATAGTGACACACACTTACTGGAGTATTTCATGCCCGAAGGGTTAGGGTAACCCGCATCCCGGATACAGCATATATT
The DNA here is from genome assembly GCA_026874595.1 of Sipunculus nudus. Classification (NCBI taxonomy): domain Eukaryota; kingdom Metazoa; phylum Annelida; class Sipuncula; order Golfingiida; family Sipunculidae; genus Sipunculus; species Sipunculus nudus. The sequence continues at coordinate 54,059,642 of CM049309.1, forward strand.
AATAATGACAAACACTTACAAGAGTATTTTATTCCCGAAGGGTTTGGGTAACCCGTATACCGGATATAGCATATATCTATAGTGACAAACACTTACTGGAGTATTTCATGCCGGAAGGGTTAGGGTAACCCCTATCCCGGATATAACATATATTGATAGTGACAAAACCTTACGGGAGTATTTCATGCCTGAAGGGTTAGGGTAACCCGTATCCTGGATATAGCATATATTAATAGTGACACACACAGGAGTATTTCATGCCCGAAGGGTTAGGTTAACCCGCATCACGGATACAGCATATATCAATAAGGACAACAACTTACTGGATTATTTCATGCCGAAGGGTTAGGGTAACCCGTATCCCGGATATAGCACATATCAATATGGACAACAACCTAGTGGATTATTTCATGCCCGAAGGGTTAGGGTAACCCGTATCCCGGATATAGCACATATTAATAATGGCAAACATCGATACTGGGGTATTTCATGCCCGAAGCGTTAGGGTAACCCGTATCCCCGATATAGTATAAATCAATAGGGACAAAAAATTACTTGATTATTTCATGCCCGAGAGTTAGCTTAACCCGTATCCCGGGTATAGCACGTATCAATAATGACAAACATTTACTGGAGTATTTCATGCCCGGAGGGTTAAGGTAACCCGTATCCCGGATATAGCATATATAAATATAACAAACACTTACAGGAGGATATTATTCCCGAAGGGTTTGGGTAACCCGTATCCCAGATATAGCATATATCAATAGTGACAAACACTTACTGTAGTATTTCATGCCCGAAGGGTTAGGGTAACCCCTATCCCGGATATAGCATATATTGATAGTGACAAACACTTACGGGAGTATTTCATGCTCGAAGGGTTTAGGGTAACCCGTATCCTGGATATAGCATATATTAATAGTGACACACACTTACAGGAGTATTTCATGCCCAAAGGGTTAGGGTAACCCGCATCCCGGATACAGCATATATCAGTAGGGACAACAACTTACTGGATTATTTCATGCCCGAAGGGTTAGGGTAACCCGTATCCCGGATATAGCAAATATCAATAGGGACAACAACTTACTGGATTATTTCATGCCCGAAGGGTTAGGGTAACCCATATCCCGGATATAGCACATATTAATAATGGCAAACATCTACTGGGGTAATTCATGCCCGAAGCGTTAGGGTAACCCGTATCCCCGATATAGCATAAAACCCGTATCCCGGGTATAGCACGTATCAATAATGACAAACAATTACTGGAGTATTTCATGCCCGAAGGGTTAGGGTAACCCGTATCCTGGATATAGCATATATTAATAGTGACACACACTTACTGGAGTATTTCATGCCCGAAGGGTTAGGGTAACCCACATCCCGGATACAGCATATATGAATAGTTACAAACACTTGTTGGAGTATTTTATTCCCGAAGGGTTTGGGTAACCCGTAAACCGGATATAGCATATATCTATAGTGACAAACACTTACTGGAGTATTTCATGCCGGAAGGGTTAGGGTAACCCCTATCCCGGATATAACATATATTGATAGTGACAAAACCTTACGGGAGTATTTCATGCCTGAAGGGTTAGGGTAACCCGTATCCTGGATATAGCATATATTAATAGTGACACACACAGGAGTATTTCATGCCCGAAGGGTTAGGGTAACCCGTATCACGGATACAGCATATATCAATAGGGACAACTACTTACTGGATTATTTTATGCCGAAGGGTTAGGGTAACCCGTATCCCGAATTTATAGCACATATCAATATGGACAACAACCTAGTGGATTATTTCATGCCCGAAGGGTTAGGGTAACCCGTATCCCGGATATAGCACATATTAATAATGGCAAACATCGATACTGGGGTATTTCATGCCCGAAGCGTTAGGGTAACCCGTATCCCCGATATAGTATAAATCAATAGGGACAAAAAATTACTTGATTATTTCATGCCCGAGAGTTAGGGTAACCCGTATCCCGGATATAGCACATATTAATAATGGCAAACATCGATACTGGGGTATTTCATGCCCGAAGCGTTAGGGTAATCCGTATCCCCGATATAGTATAAATCAATTGGGACAAAAAATTACTTGATTATTTCATGCCCGAAGGGTTAGGGTAACCAGTATCCCGGGTATAGCACGTATCAATAATGAAAAACAATTACTGGAGTATTTCATGCCCGAAGGGTTAGGGTGACCCGTATCCCGGATATAGCAGGTATTAATAATGACAAACATTTACTAGAGTATTTCATGCCCGGAGGGTTAAGGTGACCCGTATCCCGGATATAGCATATATTAATATAACAAACACTTACAGGAGTATATTATTCCCGAAGGGTTTGGGTAACCCGTATCCCGGATATGGCATATATCAATAGTGACAAACACTTACTGTAGTATCTCATGCCCGAAGGGTTAGGGTAACCCGTATCCTGGATATAGCATGTATTAATAGTGACACACACTTACTGGAGTATTTCATGCCCAAAGGGTTAGGGTAACCCGCATCCCGGATACAGCATATATCAGTAGGGACAACAACTTACTGGATTATTTCATGCCCAAAGGGTTAGGGTAACCCGTATCCCGGATATAGCAAATATCAATAGGGACAACAACTTACTGGATTATTTCATGCCCGAAGGGTTAGGGTAACCCGTATCCCGGATATAGCACATATTAATAATGGCAAACATCTACTGGGGTAATTCATGCCCGAAGCGTTAGGGTAACCCGTATCCCCGATATAGCATAAAACCCGTATCCCGGGTATTGCCCGTATCAATAATGACAAACAATTACTGGAGTATTTCATGCCCGAAGGGTTAGGGTAACCCGTATCCTGGATATAGTATATATTAATAGTGACACACACTTACTGGAGTATTTCATGCCCGAAGGGTTAGGGTAACCCGCATCCCGGATACAGCATATATTAATAATGACAAACACTTACAAGAGTATTTTATTCCCGAAGGGTTTGGGTAACCCGTATACCGGATATAGCATATATCTATAGTGACAAACACTTACTGGAGTATTTCATGCCGGAAGGGTTAGGGTAACCCCTATCCCGGATATAACATATATTGATAGTGACAAAACCTTACGGGAGTATTTCATGCCTGAAGGGTTAGGGTAACCCGTATCCTGGATATAGCATATATTAATAGTGACACACACAGGAGTATTTCATGCCCGAAGGGTTAGGGTAACCCGCATCACGGATACAGCATATATCAATTAGGACAACAACTTACTGGATTATTTCATGCCGAAGGGTTAGGGTAACCCGTATCCCGGATATAGCACATATCAATATGGACAACAACCTAGTGGATTATTTCATGCCCGAAGGGTTAGGGTAACCCGTATCCCGGATATAGCACATATTAATAATGGCAAACATCGATACTGGGGTATTTCATGCCCGAAGCGTTAGGGTAACCCGTATCCCCGATATAGTATAAATCAATAGGGACAAAAAATTACTTGATTATTTCATGCCCGAGAGTTAGCTTAACCCGTATCCCGGGTATAGCACGTATCAATAATGACAAACATTTACTGGAGTATTTCATGCCCGGAGGGTTAAGGTAACCCGTATCCCGGATATAGCATATATAAATATAACAAACACTTACAGGAGGATATTATTCCCGAAGGGTTTGGGTAACCCGTATCCCGGATATAGCATATATCAATAGTGACAAACACTTACTGTAGTATTTCATGCCCGAAGGGTTAGGGTAACCCCTATCCCGGATATAGCATATATTGATAGTGACAAACACTTACGGGAGTATTTCATGCTCGAAGGGTTAAGGGTAACCCGTATCCTGGATATAGCATATATTAATAGTGACACACACTTACAGGAGTATTTCATGCCCAAAGGGTTAGGGTAACCCGCATCCCGGATACAGCATATATCAGTAGGGACAACAACTTACTGGATTATTTCATGCCCGAAGGGTAAGGGTAACCCGTATCCCGGATATAGCAAATATCAATAGGGACAACAACTTACTGGATTATTTCATGCCCGAAGGGTTAGGGTAACCCATATCCCGGATATAGCACATATTAATAATGGCAAACATCTACTGGGGTAATTCATGCCCGAAGCGTTAGGGTAACCCGTATCCCCGATATAGCATAAAACCCGTATCCCGGGTATAGCACGTATCAATAATGACAAACAATTACTGGAGTATTTCATGCCCGAAGGGTTAGGGTAACCCGTATCCTGGATATAGCATATATTAATAGTGACACACACTTACTGGAGTATTTCATGCCCGAAGGGTTAGGGTAACCCACATCCCGGATACAGCATATATTAATAATGACAAACACTTACAAGAGTATTTTATTCCCAAAGGGTTTGGGTAACCTGTAACCCGGATATAGCATATATCAATAGTGACAAACACTTACTGGAGTATTTCATGCCCGAAGGGTTAGGGTAACCCCTATCCCGGATATAGCATATATTGATTGTGACATACACTTACAGGAGTATTTCATGCCCGAAGGGTTAGGGTAACCCGTATCCTGGATATAGCATATATTAATAGTGACAAACACTAACAGGAGTATTTCTTGCCCGAGATTTAGTGTAACCCGTATCCCGGATATAGCATATATTAATAGCGACAAACATTCGAGCTTTTCACGCCGCGTGGGTTACGGTAACCTGTGTCACGGATATAGCATATATGAATATTCACAAACACTAACTGGAGTATTTCATACCCGCTGGGCAACGTAGACCCGTTTACTGCATATAGCGTATATTAATAGTGACAAATACTTACAGGAGTATTTCATGCCCGAGGGGTTAGGGTAACCCTTATCCTGGATACAGCATATATTAATAGCGACAAACATTCGAGCTTTTCACGCCGCGTGGGTTACGGTAACCTGTGTCACGGATATAGCATATATGAATAGTCACAAACACTAACTGGAGTATTACATACCCGCTGGGTAACGTAGACTCGTTTACTGCATATAGCATATATGAATAGTCACAAACACTTACTGGAGCATTTCATACCCGATGGGTTACGTTAACCCGTATCCTGGATATAGCGTATATTAATAGTGACAAATACTTACAGGAGGATTTCATGCCCGAAGGGTCAGGGTTACCCGTATCCCTGATATAGTATACATAATAGTGACAAACACTTACTGGAGTATTTCATGTCCGAAGGGTTAGGGTAACCCGTATACCGGATATAGCCTATATTAAAACTGACAAACACTTACTTGAGTATTTCATGCCCGAAGGGTTGGCGTAACCCGTATCCCGGATATAGCATATATTAATAGTGACACACACTTACTGGAGTATTTCATGCCCGAAGGGTTAGGGTAACCCGCATCCCGGATACAGCATATATTAATAATGACAAACACAAGAGTATTTTATTCCCAAAGGGTTTGAGTAACCCGTAACCCGGCAAATAGCATATATCAATAGTGACAAAGACTTACTGGAGTATTTCATGCCCGAAGGGTTAGGGTAACCCCTATCCCGGATATAGCATATATTGATAGTGACAAACACTAACAGGGTAACCCGTATCCCCGATATAGCATAAAACCCGTATCCCGGGTATAGCACGTATCAATAATGACAAACACATACTGGAGCATTTCAAGCCTGAAGGGTTAGGGTAACCCGTATCCCGGATATAGCATATATTAATAGTCACAAACACTTAATGGAGTATGTCATGCCCGAAGGGTTAGGGTAACCCGTATACCGGATATAGCATATATTAAAACTGACAAACACTTATTTGATTTTATAAATGTTAAATTTTAACAATAACATCCGAAAATATTTCGGTTTATAATATACATGAAATAACTGATTTTTAAAATTCTATTATTAAATTTATTCACGACAGCATTCAGGAATACAATTTCAAAGTATTTGCACTCGCATTTACATACTTTGGAAGTGGTTTTGTTAGCGGGGTTTTAATTTTCGCCTTTTTAGCGGCAGGTACATTTGCGATAAAATCAGAACACGCGTAAATTCCATGCGATGGTTCGGCAAATTACACCGTTCTCGCCTGATACACAGTCATGTGGGCCTAGTAATCCCGCCATCGAGTTCGCTTTAGTTGAGGTTTCTTTAACCAGATTGTTAAAGAAGTCATATTGTCGTAAGACTTCCTAGCAAGTGATTTCTCGAGAAAGACCTCTTTCCTTTATAGTGATTCGTAGAAACAATTTTGAAACAATAAGGAGCTTTTTAAGACACCCATAGCCTTCCTATATAGCTTTGAAGTACGGCTGAGCTGCCATTAAAGGGCAGCAAATAATGTGGTTAAAAAGATATATAGACAGCTCAGAAAAGGACTGGAAATTTCTTTTAGATAGTTTTTGTGATAGATTTGGGGGAACAGAATTATTGTTACAATGTGATTATAGTCAAGAGTATTTGAAGGATAAAATGCCAGAATTTTATGTCCAATTATTTATGAATTGGAAAGAGATTCGTTCATTGGATTTAATGAGCCCTATTGTTTGGAATAATTTAAGAATAACTAGAAAAAACAAACCTTTTTTCTCAAAAAGCTTATACGAGTCTGGAATTATTTTCGTAAATGACATTTATCAAGAGAATGGTAAAAATATAAATTTTAAGTACTGGTTAAATCGAGGTGCTAAACCGTTAGATTATATGATTTACAGAGCCATAGCAAGTCAGTGTAAAAGGACGTTTTGTCATATTGAATACCATAATGAAGACCAGTACAAGATATTAGATATTACCTCAGTTAAATGTAAAATAAAAAATGGTACTAGAGAGGTTAAAAATATTATATCAAAACAGGCATATGAATATTATGTTGGAAGAGTAAAAATAAATAGTGTTATATCTAAGGATAAATATGGATACCTGTATAATGTAAAAGAAGAAGAATGGAGCGTCCTTTATACAAATGGAAATTTGTGCAAAGATAAAAAAATTAGAGAATTTCAGTATAAAATATTACATAGATACCTTTGCCTTAAAGGAAAACTTTATAAATATGGTGTATCAGATGATCCTTATTGTAGATATTGTAATAATGAGGTTGAAGATATTTCACATTTATTTTTTAATTGTGATTTTGTCCAGAGATTTTGGAATGAAATAAGAATTTATTATAATATTGCTGCAGAGATAATTACTGAAAAAAATGTAGTCTTAGGTATACCACATAAGGAAAGTAAGAAAGAAAACAAAATCCTTTTACATGGAAAATATTACATTTACAAGACAGAAAAAGCAAATAAGTTAAATATTGATCAATTTAAAAATCATATGAATTATCAGCAAAAGATAGAATGTCCTCTGACCACTGAAAGAAACAATAAATTGCGTTTGATTTGGGATTTAATAGAAAATAATGAAAGGAAGTAGAGGAAGATGTTATCAATCCACATGGATATCTGTCATAAGATTATTACAATATTACTGTTTGTTTATGTATAATCAATGTATTGTAATATATGTGATGTCTGAGTTTTTTTTTTTTTATTTTTGTTATGTGAACTGCACACTTTGGTGCTAGTTTGTTTGTATGTTTTTGTTTTGTCAATAAAAAAAAAAAAAAAAAAAAAAAAGTACGGCTGAGCTGAGAAAGACCAGCGACTGTTGTCAGTTCTGTTTGTTGTCCTGACATATACTTGGCTGCTTCTGGTTAGTATTATTGTAGATAATTTGTTAGGTGGGATGTAGGTTACTTCATAAACCTACCTGTTATTAATATCTTAATTTTTGAAACACCATTTATTACCTTACGGATTTGCGCGAAAATCCTAAATGCGCCAATGCCATGAAATGACAAATGCGCGATAATACAGATACGGCAAATTAACCACTTCCACAGTCATATCTTTTTCCTTGTATTTGTGTTTGTATTTATTTTCATACTTGAAATATTGTTTTTTTTTATTCATAATCAAATACAATTATACAGTCTTTACTAATTGCTCTTTTTTTTCTTCAGTTTCAGTCCTACGATATTGTGGATCTTTTCGGCTATACCAATTTCACTATTTTTATTAATGATCATAAGTACCCTGTTTTAAGGCTGTCATTAAAAAAAATGTGTGTTCACTTATGAATACTGTCACACCACTGTCCATAATCTAAACATAGCACGACACTTATGACAATTTTTAACATTATACACATTATAATGAGAACACATCTGCTTTCTTTATTTTATGTTATTTGCATAACTTTCCATTTTTTAACACGTATCAGGCCAAAAAAGTAATCCAGCTATGTAACTAATACAGGTGTTAAAAATAACCTAATGATCAAAACAGGGAGCAATTATACAAGGAGGAAACTGGAGTTGGCATTGTTTAATTTTATTAATTGAAGTCAACGTTAAGGAACCAGTAATATACATTCTGATTTTTTAGCCAGTATCATGTACCATCTGCTACAGACAGGAGGCTTAATTCCATTGGTCAAACATATTCGCATCTTCAATTAGCACTTGTCGGAGTAAAATTTTATATTTTGCACATATTTTTATATTTTTTTAAATTTTGTAATAAATATTAATCAACAAATTAAACACCCGGTTCAGACCTGGATATTTATTAAATTAAAATTTCTTTCCATTCATATTTCTTAGACTCTTTATTTTAAAACAATTATTTTTAATCATTTGTTTAATTCGACATTTCTGGCCACAATTACTACTACTGCAGGGGGTGGACAGATAGGTCCAGCTGGAACCACACGAGAGCTGCCTGGCTGTATTGAGGCCATGCTTCAAGCAAGCATAATTGGCCTGAAAGGTCCATAAGGGGATATACACATTGCCTTCAGTATAGCCTTGGTGTGACAAGGTCTCATTACAACTGTAATAAAAGCTACAATTTATGGTGAATTCCTTTCCTTTTTTACAAAGTAGTAGCTGACAACCTTACGTGTGCATGATATGCTATTAAATTTACTGTGCTTACAGCGAAAAACGGGCCATGACCACATTTGGGCATAATTTGTGGTTTAAATATAATTTTATATTTATATGGATAATTTATTATTTTAAATATTCATACCTCATTTACAATTCAATCTTGATTCATTGTAGTTTATCCCTGATTACAACAGTCTCTACCCTCAGCAATTTTTTGGTTCAGTGGGAAAATATACTTTTGGATTTATTAAAGGTGCATTTCTTCAGCCCATATCTTCAACTTATATGCAATACTGACCCTGTTTTTGTGTGTTCATAGGAAATGTATGAAGCAATATCCATTTATCTACGATCAACCTCACAAAAGTGGTTCTGATTTTAGGCAGTCTTGAGGCGTAACAATGGGTTCTCAATGGAAAACGGAGGGGTTTCCTTAATATCTAAAAGGAAGAAAGTCAGCTTGCGATTCATGGGGGCCTCTTCGCTGGCCGCTCTCATATCAACTCCCCCTGGCGGCAGTCTTGGCAACTTTTAAGGTAGCAAATAGCTGCTATTTGCGCGTGCGATTCATGGGGGCCCCTCTGGCAGCCCGCTCTTTGTCCACTCCCCCTGGCGGCAGTCTTGACAACTTTTAAGGTAGCAAATAGCTGCTATTTGCGCTTGCGACTCATGGGGGCCTCTCTGTCTGGCCGCTCTCATATCCACTCCCCCCTGGCGCCAGTCTTGGCACCTTTGAAGGAAGCAAATAGCTGCTATTTGCGCTTGCGATTCATGGGGCCTACTCTGGCCGCACGCTCTGTGTCCACCCCTCCTGGCGGCAGTCTTGACACTTTTTATGGTAGCAAATAGCTGCTATTTGCGCTTGAGACTTATGGGGGCCTCTCTGTCAGGCTGTTCTCATTTCCACTCCCCCTGGCGGCAGTCTTGGCAACTGTTAAGGTAGCAAATAGCTGCTATTTGCGCGTGCGATTCATGGGGCCCCCTCTGGCCGCTGTCATATCCACTCCCACTGGCTGCAGCCTTGGCAACTTTTAAGGTAGCAAATAGCTGCTATTTGCGCTTGCGATTCATGGGGGCCTCTTCGCTGGCCGCTCTCATATCAACTCCCCCTGGCGGCAGTCTTGGCAACTTTTAAGGTAGCAAATAGCTGCTATTTGCGCGTGCGATTCATGGGGGCCCCTCTGGCAGCCGGCTCTGTCCACTCCCCCTGGCGGCAGTCTTGACAACTTTTAAGGTAGCAAATAGCTGCTATTTGCGCTTGCGACTCATGGGGGCCTCTCTGTCTGGCCGCTCTCTGTCCACTCCCCCTGGCGGCAGTCTTGGCAACTGTTAAGGTAGCAAATAGCTGCTATTTGCGCGTGCGATTCGTGGGGCCCCCTCTGGCAACCCCCTCTGTGTCCACTCCCCCTGGCTGCAGTCTTGACAACTTTTAAGGTAGCAAATAGCTGCTATTTGCGCTTGCGACTCATGGGGGCCTCTCTGTCTGGCCGCTGTCATATCCACTCCCCCTGGCGGCAGTCTTGGCACCTTTTAAGGTAGCAAATAGCTGCTATTTGCGCTTGCGATTCATGGGGGCCTCTTCGCTGGCCGCTCTCATATCAACTCCCCCTGGCGGCAGTCTTGGCAACTTTTAAGGTAACAAATAGCTGCTATTTGCGCGTGCGATTCATGGGGGCCCCTCTGGCAGCCCGCTCTTTGTCCACTCCCCCTGGCGGCAGTCTTGACAACTTTTAAGGTAGCAAATAGCTGCTATTTGCGCTTGCGACTCATGGGGGCCACTCTGTCTGGCCGCTCTCATATCCACTCCCCCTGGCGCCCGTCTTGGCACCTTTGAAGGAAGCAAATAGCTGCTATTTGCGCTTGCGATTCATGGGGCCTACTCTGGCCGCCCGCTCTGTGTCCACCCAACCTGGCGGCAGTCTTGACACTTTTTATGGTAGCAAATAGCTGCTATTTGCGCTTGAGACTTATGGAGGCCTCTCTGTCAGGCTGTTCTCATTTCCACTCCCCCTGGTGGCAGTCTTGGCAACTGTTAAGGTAGCAAATAGCTGCTATTTGCGCTTGCGATTCATGGGGCCCCCTCTGGCCGCTGTCATATCCACTCCCCCTGGCTGCAGTCTTGGCAACTTTTAAGGTAGCAAATAGCTGCTATTTGCGCTTGCGATTCATGGGGGCCTCTTCGCTGGCCGCTCTCATATCAACTCCCCCTGGCGGCAGTCTTGGCAACTTTTAAGGTAGCAAATAGCTGCTATTTGCGTGTGCGATTCATGGGGGCCCCTCTGGCAGCCCGCTCTGTGTCCACTCCCCCTGGCGGCAGTCTTGACAACTTTTAAGGTAGCAAATAGCTGCTATTTTCGCTTGCGACTCATGGGGGCTCTCTGTCTGGCCGCTCTCTGTCCACTCTCCCTGGCGGCAGTCTTGGCAACTGTTAAGGTAGGAAATAGCTGCTATTTGCGCGTGCGATTCGTGGGGCCCCCTCTGGCAACCCCCTCTGTGTCCACTCCCCCTGGCTGCAGTCTTGACAACTTTTAAGGTAGCAAATAGCTGCTATTTGCGCTTGCGACTCATGGGGGCCTCTTCGCTGGCCGCTCTCATATCAACTCCCCCTGGCGGCAGACTTGGCAACTTTTAAGGTAGCAAATAGCTGCTATTTGCGCGTGCGATTCATGGGGCCCCCTCTGGCAGCCGGCTCTGTCCACTCCCCCTGGCGGCAGTCTTGACAACTTTTAAGGTAGCAAATAGCTGCTATTTGCGCTTGCGACTCATGGGGACTCTCTGTCTGGCCGCTCTCTGTCCACTCCCCCTGGCGGCAGTCTTGGCAACTGTGAAGGTAGCAAATAGCTGCTATTTTCGCGTGCGATTCGTGGGGCCCCCTCTGGCAACCCCCTCTGTGTCCACTCCCCCTGGCTGCAGTCTTGACAACTTTTAAGGTAGCAAATAGCTGCTATTTGCGCTTGCGACTCATGGGGGCCTCTTCGCTGGCCGCTCTCATATCAACTCCCCCTGGCGGCAGTCTTGGAAACTTTTAAGATAGCAAAAAGCTGCTATTTGCGCTTGCGATTCATGGGGGCCTCTTCGCTGGCCGCTCTCAGATCCACTCCCCCTGGCAGCAGTCTTGGCAACTTTTAAGGTAGCAAATAGCTGCTATTTGCGCGTGCGATTCATGGGGGCCCCTCTGGCAGCCCGCTCTGTGTTCACTCCCCCTGGCGGCAGTCTTGACAACTTTTAAGGTAGCAAATAGCTGCTATTTGCGCTTGCGACTCATGGGGGCCTCTCTGTCTGGCCGCTCTCTGTCCACTCCCCCTGGCGGCAGTCTTGGCAACTGTTAACGTAGCAAATAGCTGCTATTTGCGCGTGCGATTCGTAGGGCCCCCTCTGGCAACCCGCTCTGTGTCCACTCCCCCTGGCGGCAGTCTTGACAACTTTTAAGGTAGCAAATAGCTGCTATTTGCGCTTGCGACTCATGGGGCCTCTCTGTCTGGCCGCTGTCATATCCACTCCCCCTGGCGGCAGTCTTGGCAACTTTCAAGGTAGCAAATAGCTGCAATTTGCGCTTGCGACTCATGGGGGCTCTCTGTCTGGCCGCTCTCTGTCCACTCTCCCTGGCGGCAGTCTTGGCAACTGTTAAGGTAGGAAATAGCTGCTATTTGCGCTTGCGATTCATGGGGGCCTCTTCGCTGGCCGCTCTCATATCAACTCCCCCTGGCGGCAGTCTTTGCAACTTTTAAGGTAGCAAATAGCTGCTATTTACGCGTGCGATTCATGGGGGCCCCTCTGGCAGCCCGCTCTGTGTCCACTCCCCCTGGCGGCAGTCTTGACAACTTTTAAGGTAGCAAATAGCTGCTATTTGCGCTTGCGACTCATGGGGGCCTCTCTCTCTGGCCGCTCTCTGTTCACTCCCCCTGGCGGCAGTCTTGGCAACTGTTAAGGTAGCAAATAGCTGCTATTTGCGCGTGCGATTCGTGGGGCCCCCTCTGGCAACCCGCTCTGTGTCCACTCCCCCTGGCGGCAGTCTTGGCAACTGTTAAGGTAGCAAATAGCTGCTATTTGCGCGTGCGATTCATGGGGCCCCCTCTGGCCGCTGTCATATCCACTCCCCCTGGCGGCAGTCTTGGCAACTTTTAAGGTAGCAAATAGCTGCTATTTGCGCTTGCGATTCATGGGGGCCTCTTCACTGGCCGCTCTCATATCAACTCCCCCTGGCGGCAGTCTTGGCAACTTTTAAGGTAGCAAATAGCTGCTATTTGCGCGTGCTATTCATGGGGGCCCCTCTGGCAGCCGGCTCTGTCCACTCCCCCTGGCGGCAGTCTTGACAACTTTTAAGGTAGCAAATAGCTGCTATTTGCGCTTGCGACTCATGGGGGCCTCTCTGTCTGGCCGCTCTCTGTCCACTCCCCCTGGCGGCAGTCTTGGCAACTGTTAAGGTAGCAAATAGCTGCTATTTGCGCGTGCGATTCGTGGGGCCCCCTCTGGCAACCCGCTCTGTGTCCACTCCCCCTGGCTGCAGTCTTGACAACTTTTAAGGTAGCAAATAGCTGCTATTTGCGCTTGCGATTCATGGGGGCCTCTCTGTCTGGTCGCTCTCTGTCCACTCCCCCTGGCGGCAGTCTTGGCAACTTTTAAGGTAGCAAATAGCTGCTATTTGCGCTTGGGACTCATGTGGGCCTCTCTGTCTGGCCGCTGTCATATCCACTCCCCCTGGCGGCAGTCTTGGCAACTTTTAAGGTAGCAAATAGCTGCTATTTGCGCTTGCGATTCATGGGGGCCTATTCGCTGGCCGCTATCATATCAACTCCCCTGGCGGCAGTCTTGGCAACTTTTAAGGTAACAAATAGCTGCTATTTGCGCGTGCGATTCATGGGGGCCCCTCTGGCAGCCCGCTCTTTGTCCACTCCCCCTGGCGGCAGTCTTGACACTTTTATGGTAGCAAATAGCTGCTATTTGCGCTTGCGACTCATGGTGGCCTCTCTGTCAGGCCGCCCTCATAACCACTCCCCCTGGCGGCAGTCTTGGCACGTTTAACGGTAGCAAATAGCTGCTATTTGCGCGTTATAATTATGGGGCCCCCAGCCTCTGGCAGCCCGCTCTGATTTCTACTCCCCCTGGCGGCAGTCTTGACAACTTTTAAGGTAGCAAATAGCTGCTATTTGCGCGTGCGATTCATGGGGCCCCCTCGGCTTCTGGCAGCCCGCTCTGATATCTACTCCCCCTGTCGGCAGTCTTGACACTTTTATGGTAGCAAATAGCTGCTATTTGCGCTTGTAACTCATGGGGGCCACCCTGTCAGGCCGCTCTCATAACCACTCCCCCTGGCGACAGTCTTGGCACATTTAAAGGTAGCAAATAGCTGCTATTTGCGCGTGCGATTCATGGGGCCCCTTCGGCCTCTGGCAGCCCGCTCTGATATCTACTCCCCCTGGCGGCAGTCTTGACACTTTTATGGTAGCAAATAGCTGCTATTTGCGCTTGCGACTCATGGGGGCCTCTCTGGCAGGCCGCTCTCATAACCACTCCCCCTGGCGGCAGTCTTGGTATGTTTAAAGGTAGCAAATAGCTACTATTTGCGCGTTTAAATTATGGGGCCCCCCTCGGCCTCTGGCAGCCCGCTCTGATATCTACTCCCCCTGGCGGCAGTCTTGACACTTTTAAGGTAGCAAATAGCTGCTATTTGCCCTTGCGACTCATGGGGGCCTCTCTGTCAGGCCACTCTCATAACCACTCCCCCTGGCGACAGTCTTGGCACATTTTAAGGTAGCAAATAGCTGCTATTTGCGCGTGCGATTCATGGGGCCCCCTCGGCCTCTGGCAGCCCGCTCTGATATCTACTCCCCCTGGCGGCAGTCTTGACACTTTTAAGGTAGCAAATAGCTGCTATTTGCGCTTGCGACTCATGGAGGCCTCCCCGTCAGGCCACTCTCATAACCACTCCCCCTGGCGGCAGTCTTGGCACATTTTAAAGTAGCAAATAGCTGCTATTTTCGCGTGCGATTCATGGGGCACCCTCTGGCAGCCCTCTCTGCGTCCACTCCTCCTGGCGGCAGTTTTGACACTTTTTATGGTAGCAAGTAGCTGCTATTTGCGCTTGAGACTCATGGGGGCCCCTCTGTCTGTCCAGTCTCATGTCCGCTCCCCCTGGCGGCAGTCTTAACTCTCAATGCGATGCTACCAGAAATTTTAACCCCTCCTAAATTTTTTAGGAACTCAAATAGCTGCTATTTGCGCGTACGATTCATAGGGCCCCTCTGTCTGCCCGCTCTCATGTACACTCCCCCTGGCGGCAGTCTTAACACTCAATGCGATGCTACTATTATTTTACTCCCTCCTAATTTTTTAAGGTAGCAAATAGCTGCTATTTGCGCGTGCGATTCATTTGGGCCCCTGTGGCAGGCTTTGAGATCTCCACTCCCCCTGGTGGCAATCTTAACTCTCAATGCGATGCTACCAAAAATTTTACCCCCTCCTAAATTTTTAGGGTAGCAAATAGCTGCTATTTGCGCGTGCGATTCATAGGGCCCCTGTGGCAGTCCTGTCTCTTGTCCACTCCCTCTGGCGGCAATCTAAACTCTCAATGCGATGCTACCAGAAATTTAACCCCCTCCTAAATTTTTTAGGGTAGCAAATAGCTGCTATTTGCGCGTGCGATTTATGGGGCCCTTCTGTCTGCCCGCTCTCATGTACACTCCCCCTGGCGGCAGTCTTAACACTCAATGCGATCCTACTACATATTTAACCCCTCCTAAATTTTTTAAGGTAGCAAATAGCTGCTATTTGCGCGTGCGATTCATGGGGCCCCTGTGGTAGTCCTGTCTCTAGTCCACTCCCCCTGGCGGCACTGAGGTCCACTCCCCCTGGCGGCAATCTTAACTCTCAATGCGATGCTCCCAGAAATTTTACACCCTCCTAAATTTTTTAGGGTCGCAAATAGCTGCTATTTGCGCTTGCGATTCATGGGGCCCCTCTGTCTGCCCGATCTCATGTACACTCCCCCTGGCGGCAGTCTTAACTCAATGCGATGCTACTATATATTTAACCCCTCCTAAATTTTTTAGGGTAGCAAATAGCTGCTATTTGCGGGTGCGATTCATGGGGCCCCTGTGGTTGTCCTGTCTCTAGTCCACTCCCCCTGGCGGCAATCTTAACTCTCAATGCGATGCTACCAGAAATTTACCCCTCCTAATTTTTTTAGGGGTCGCAAATAGCTGCTATTTGCGCTTGCGATTCTTGGGGCCCCTCTGTCTGCCCGCTCTCATGTACACTCCCCCTGGCGGCAGTCTTAACACTCAATGCGATGCTACTATATATTGAACCCCTGCTAAATTTTTTAGGGTAGCAAATAGCAGCTATTTGCGAGTGCGATTCATGGGGGCCCCTCTGCCTGCCCGCACTCATGTCCACTCCCCCTGGCGGCAGTCATAACGCTCAATGCAATGCTACTATAAATTTTACCCCCTCCTAATTTTTTAGGGTAGCAAATAGCTGCTATTTGCGCGTGCGATTATGGGGGCCCCTCTGTCTGTCCACTCTCATGTCCACACCCCCTGGTGGCAGTCTTGACATATTTTGTGGTAGCAAATAGCTGCTATTTGCGCTTGCGACTCGTGGGGACCCCTCTGTCAGGCCGCTCTCATAACCACTCCCCCTGGCGGCAGTCTTGGTATGTTTAAAGGTAGCAAATAGCTACTATTTGCGCGTTTAAATTATGGGGCCCCCCTCGGCCTCTGGCAGCCCGCTCTGATATCTACTCCCCCTGGCGGCAGTCTTGACACTTTTAAGGTAGCAAATAGCTGCTATTTGCGCTTGCGACTCATGGGGGCCTCTCTGTCAGGCCACTCTCATAACCACTCCCCCTGGCGACAGTCTTGGCACATTTTAAGGTAGCAAATAGCTGCTATTTGCGCGTGCGATTCATGGGGCCCCTTCGGCCTCTGGCAGCCCGCTCTGATATCTACTCCACCTGGCGGCAGTCTTGACACTTTTATGGTAGCAAATAGCTGCTATTTGCGCTTGCGACTCATGGGGGCCTCTCTGTCAGGCCGCTCTCATAACCACTCCCCCTGGCGGCAGTCTTGGTATGTTTAAAGGTAGCAAATAGCTACTATTTGCGCGATTAAAGTATGGGGCCCCCCTCGGCCTCTGGCAGCCCGCTCTGATATCTACTCCCCCTGGCGGCAGTCTTGACACTTTTAAGGTAGCAAATAGCTGCTATTTGCGCTTGTGACTCATGGGGGCCTCTCTGTCAGGCCACTCTCATAACCACTCCCCCTGGCGACAGTCTTGGCACATTTTAAGGTAGCAAATAGCTGCTATTTGCGCGTGCGATTCATGGGGCCCCCTCGGCCTCTGGCAGCCCGCTCTGATATCTACTCCCCCTGGCGGCAGTCTTGACACTTTTTTGGTAGCAAATAGCTGCTATTTGCGCTTGCGACTCATGGAGGCCTCCCCGTCAGGCCACTCTCATAACCACTCCCCCTGGCGGCAGTCTTGGCACATTTTAAAGTAGCAAATAGCTGCTATTTGCGCGTGCGATTCATGGGGCACCCTCTGGCAGCCCTCTCTGCGTCCACTCCTCCTGGCGGCAGTTTTGACACTTTTTATGGTAGCAAGTAGCTGCTATTTGCGCTTGAGACTCATGGGGGCCCCTCTGTCTGTCCAGTCTCATGTCCGCTCCCCCTGGCGGCAGTCTTAACTCTCAATGCGATGCTACCAGAAATTTTAACCCCTCCTAAATTTTTTAGGGACTCAAATAGCTGCTATTTGCGCGTGCGATTCATGGGGCCCCTCTGTCTGCCCGCTCTCATGTACACTCCCCCTGGCGGCAGTCTTAACACTCAATGCGATGCTACTATTATTTTACTCCCTCCTAATTTTTTAAGGTAGCAAATAGCTGCTATTTGCGCGTGCGATTGATAGGGCCCCTGTTGCAGTCCTGTCTCTTGTCCAATCCCTCTGGCGGCAATCTTAACTCTCAATGCGATGCTACCAGAAATTTTACCCAGTCTTAAATTTTTTAGGGTAGCAAATAGCTGCTATTTTCGCGAGCGATTCATGGGGGCCCCTCTGTCTGCCTGCTCTCATGTACACTCCCCCTGGCGGCAGTCTTAACACTCAATGCGATGTTACTATATATTTAACCCCCTCCTAAATTTTTTAGGGTAGCAAATAGCAGCTATTTGCGCGTGCGATTCATGGGGCCCCTGTGGCAGTCCTGTCTCATGTCCACTCCCCCTGGCGGCAGTCATAACGCTCAATGCAATGCTACTATAAATTTTACCCCCTCCTAATTTTTTAGGGTAGCAAATAGCTGCTATTTGCGCGTGCGACTCATGGGGGCCCCTCTGTCTGTCCACTCTTATGTCCACTCCCCCTGGTGGCAGTCTTGACATATTTTATGGTAGCAAATAACTGCTATTTGCGCTTGCGACTCGTGGTGACCCCTCTGCCAGGCCGCTGAGATCTCTCTGTCTCGCCGCTCTCTGTCCACTCCCCCTGGCGGCAGTCTTGGCAACTGTTAAGGTAGCAAATAGCTGCTATTTGCGCGTGCGATTCGTAGGGCCCCCTCTGGCAACCCGCTCTGTGTCCACTCCCCCTGGCGGCAGTCTTGACAACTTTTAAGGTAGCAAATAGCTGCTATTTGCGCTTGCGACTCATGGGGCCTCTCTGTCTGGCCGCTGTCATATCCACTCCCCCTGGCGGAAGTCTTGGCAACTTTTAAGGTAGCAAATAGCTGCTATTTGCGCTTGCGATTCATGGGGGCCTCTTCGCTGGCCGCTCTCATATCAACTCCCCCTGGCGGCAGTCTTGGCAACTTTTAAGGTAGCAAATAGCTGTTATTTGCGCTTGCGATTCATGGGGGCCTCTTCGCTGGCCGCTCTCATATCAACTCCCCCTGGCGGCAGTCTTGGCAACTTTTAAGGTAGCAAATAGCTGTTATTTGCGCTTGCGATTCATGGGGGCCTCTTCGCTGGCCGCTCTCATATCAACTCCCCCTGGCGGCAGTCTTGGCAACTTTTAAGGTAGCAAATAGCTGTTATTTGCGCTTGCGATTCATGGGGGCCTCTTCGCTGGCCGCTCTCATATCAACTCCCCCTGGCGGCAGTCTTGGCAACTTTTAAGGTAGCAAATAGCTGCTATTTGCGCTTGCGACTCATGGGGGCCTCTCTGTCAGGCTGTTCTCATTTCCACTCCCCCTGGCGGCAGTCTTGGCAACTGTTAAGGTAGCAAATAGCTGCTATTTGCGCGTGCGATTAATGGGGCCCCCTCTGGCCGCTGTCATATCCACTCCCCCTGGCGGCAGTCTTGGCAACTTTTAAGGTAGCAAATAGCTGCTATTTGCGCTTGCGATTCATGGGGGCCTCTTCGCTGGCCGCTCTCATATCAACTCCCCCTGGCGGCAGTCTTGGCAACTTTTAAGGTAGCAAATAGCTGCTATTTGCGCGTGCGGTTCATGGGGGCCCCTCTGGCAGCCCGCTCTGTGTCCACTCCCCCTGGCGGCAGTCTTGACAACTTTTAAGGTAGCAAATAGCTGCTATTTGCGCTTGCGACTCATGGGTGCCTCTCTGTCTGGCCGCTCTCTGTCCACTCCCCCTGGCGGCAGTCTTGGCAACTTTTAAGGTAGCAAATAGCTGCTATTTGCGCTTGCGATTCATGGGGGCCTCTTCACTGGCCGCTTTCATATCAACTCCCCCTGGCGGCAGTCTTGGCAACTTTTAAGGTAGCAAATAGCTGCTATTTGCGCGTGCGATTCATGGGGGCCCCTCTGGCAGCCGGCTCTGTCCACTCCCCCTGGCGGCAGTCTTGACAACTTTTAAGGTAGCAAATAGCTGCTATTTGCGCTTGCGACTCATGGGGGCCTCTCTGTCTGGCCGCTCTCTGTCCACTCCCCCTGGCGGCAGTCTTGGCAACTGTTAAGGTAGCAAATAGCTGCTATTTGCGCGTGCGATTCGTGGGGCCCCCTCTGGCAACCCGCTCTGTGTCCACTCCCCCTGGCTGCAGTCTTGACAACTGTTAAGGTAGCAAATAGCTGCTATTTGCGCTTGCGACTCATGTGGGCCTCTCTGTCTGGCCGCTGTCATATCCACTCCCCCTGGCGGCAGTCTTGGCAACTTTTAAGGTAGCAAATAGCTGCTATTTGCGCTTGCGATTCATGGGGGCCTCTTCGCTGGCCGCTCTCATATCAACTCCCCTGGCGGCAGTCTTGGCAACTTTTAAGGTAGCAAATAGCTGCTATTTGCGCGTGCGATTCATGGGGGCCCCTCTGGCAGCCCGCTCTTTGTCCACTCCCCCTGGCGGCAGTCTTGACACTTTTATGGTAGCAAATAGCTGCTATTTGCGCTTGCGACTCATGGTGGCCTCTCTGTCAGGCCGCCCTCATAACCACTCCCCCTGGCGGCAGTCTTGGCACGTTTAAAGGTAGCAAATAGCTGCTATTTGCGCGTTATAATTATGGGGCCCCCAGCCTCTGGCAGCCCGCTCTGATTTCTACTCCCCCTGGCGGCAGTCTTGACAACTTTTAAGGTAGCAAATAGCTGCTATTTGCGCGTGCGATTCATGGGGCCCCCTCGGCTTCTGGCAGCCCGCTCTGATATCTACTCCCCCTGTCGGCAGTCTTGACACTTTTATGGTAGCAAATAGCTGCTATTTGCGCTTGTAACTCATGGGGGCCACCCTGTCAGGCCGCTCTCATAACCACTCCCCCTGGCGGCAGTCTTGGCACCTTTAAAGGTAGCAAATAGCTGCTATTTGCGCGTGCGATTCATGGGGCCCCTTCGGCCTCTGGCAGCCCGCTCTGATATTTACTCCCCCTGGCGGCAGTCTTGACACTTTTATGGTAGCAAATAGCTGCTATTTGCGCTTGCGACTCATGGGGGCCTCTCTGTCAGCCCGCTCTCATAACCACTCCCCCTGGCGGCAGTCTTGGTATGTTTAAAGGTAGCAAATAGCTGCTATTTGCGCGTTTAAATTATGGGGCCCCCCTCGGCCTCTGGCAGCCCGCTCTGATATCTACTCCCCCTGGCGGCAGTCTTGACACTTTTAAGGTAGCAAAGAGCTGCTATTTGCGCTTGCGACTCATGGGGGCCTCTCTGTCAGGCCACTCTCATAACCACTCCCCCTGGCGACAGTCTTGGCACATTTTAAGGTAGCAAATAGCTGCTATTTGCGCGTGCGATTCATGGGGCCCCCTCGGCCTCTGGCAGCCCGCTCTGATATCTACTCCCCCTGGCGGCAGTCTTGACACTTTTAAGGTAGCAAATAGCTGCTATTTGCGCTTGCGACTCATGGAGGCCTCCCCGTCAGGCCACTCTCATAACCACTCCCCCTGGCGGCAGTCTTGGCACATTTTAAGGTAGCAAATAGCTGCTATTTGCGCGTGCGATTCATGGGGCACCCTCTGGCAGCCCTCTCTGCGTCCACTCCTCCTGGCGGCAGTTTTGACACTTTTTATGGTAGCAAGTAGCTGCTATTTGCGCTTGAGACTCATGGGGGCCCCTCTGTCTGTCCAGTCTCATGTCCGCTCCCCCTGGCGGCAGTCTTAAAACTCAATGCGATGCAACTAAAAATTTTACCTCGTCCTAATTTTTATGGGTAGCAAATAGCTGCTATTTGCGCGTGCGATTCATGGGGGCCCCTCTGTCTGCCCGCACTCATGTCCACTTCCCCTGGTGGCAATCTTAACTCTCAATGGGATGCTACCAGAAATTTTACCCCCTCCTAAATTTTTTAGGGTCGCAAATAGCTGCTATTTGGGCGTGCGACTCATTGTGCCCCTGTGGCAGTCCTGTCTCTAGTCCACTCCCCCTGGTGGCAGTCTTGACATATTTTATGGTAGCAAATAGCTGCTAATTGCGCTTGCGACTCGTGGTGACCCCTCTGCCAGGCCGCTGAGATCTCTTCTCCCCCTGGCGGCAGTCTTCACAACTTTTATGGTAGCAAATAGCTGCAATTTGCGCGTGCGATTCATTGGGCCCCTGTGGCAGGCTTTGAGATCTCCACTGCCCCTGGTGGCTGTCTTAACACTCCATGCGCTGCTACTATTATTTTAGTCCCTCCTAATTTTTTAGTGTAGCAAATAGCTGCTATTTGCGCGTGCGATTCATAGGGCCCCTGTGGCAGTCCTGTCTCTTGTCCACTCCCCCTGGCGGCAATCTTAACTCTCAATGCGATGCTACCAGAAATTTTACCCCCTCCTAAATTTTTTAGGGTAGCAAATAGCTGCTATTTGCGCGTGCGATTCATGGGGGCCCCTCTGTCTGCCCGCACTCATGTCCACTCCCCCTGGCGGCAATCTTAACTCTCAATGCGATGCTACCAGAAATTTTAACCCCTCCTAAATTTTTTAGGGACTCAAATAGCTGCTATTTGCGCGTGCGATTCATGGGGCCCCTCTGTCTGCCCGCTCTCATGTACACTCCCCCTGGCGGCAGTCTTAACACTCAATGCGATGCTACTATTATTTTACTCCCTCCTAATTTTTTAAGGTAGCAAATAGCTGCTATTTGCGCGTGCGATTGATAGGGCCCCTGTTGCAGTCCTGTCTCTTGTCCAATCCCTCTGGCGGCAATCTTAACTCTCAATGCGATGCTACCAGAAATTTTACCCAGTCTTAAATTTTTTAGGGTAGCAAATAGCTGCTATTTTCGCGAGCGATTCATGGGGGCCCCTCTGTCTGCCTGCTCTCATGTACACTCCCCCTGGCGGCAGTCTTAACACTCAATGCGATGTTACTATATATTTAACCCCCTCCTAAATTTTTTAGGGTAGCAAATAGCAGCTATTTTCGCGTGCGATTCATGGGGCCCCTGTGGCAGTCCTGTCTCATGTCCACTACCCCTGGCGGCAGTCATAACGCTCAATGCAATGCTACTATAAATTTTACCCCCTCCTAATTTTTTAGGGTAACAAATAGCTGCTATTTGCGCGTGCGACTCATGGGGGCCCCTCTGTCTGTCCACTCTTATGTCCACTCCCCCTGGTGGCAGTCTTGACATATTTTATGGTAGCAAATAACTGCTATTTGCGCTTGCGACTCGTGGTGACCCCTCTGCCAGGCCGCTGAGATCTCCTCTCCCCCTGGCGGCAGTCTTCACAACTTTTATGGTAGCAAATAGCTGCTATTTGCGCGTGCGATTCATTTGGGCCCCTGTGGCAGGCTTTGAGATCTCCACTCCCCCTGGTGGGAATCTTAACTCTCAATGCGATGCTACCAAAAATTTTACCCCCTCCTAAATTTTTAGGGTAGCAAATAGCTGCTATTTGCGCGTGCGATTCATAGGGCCCCTGTGGCAGTCCTGTCTCTTGTCCACTCCCTCTGGCGGCAATCTAAACTCTCAATGCGATGCTACCAGAAATTTAACCCCCTCCTAAATTTTTTAGGGTAGCAAATAGCTGCTATTTGCGCGTGCGATTTATGGGGCCCTTCTGTCTGCCCGCTCTCATGTACACTCCCCCTGGCGGCAGTCTTAACACTCAATGCGATCCTACTACATATTTAACCCCTCCTAAATTTTTTAAGGTAGCAAATAGCTGCTATTTGCGCGTGCGATTCATGGGGCCCCTGTGGTAGTCCTGTCTCTAGTCCACTCCCCCTGGCGGCACTGAGGTCCACTCCCCCTGGCGGCAATCTTAACTCTCAATGCGATGCTCCCAGAAATTTTACACCCTCCTAAATTTTTTAGGGTCGCAAATAGCTGCTATTTGCGCTTGCGATTCATGGGGCCCCTCTGTCTGCCCGATCTCATGTACACTCCCCCTGGCGGCAGTCTTAACTCAATGCGATGCTACTATATATTTAACCCCTCCTAAATTTTTTAGGGTAGCAAATAGCTGCTATTTGCGGGTGCGATTCATGGGGCCCCTGTGGTTGTCCTGTCTCTAGTCCACTCCCCCTGGCGGCAATCTTAACTCTCAATGCGATGCTACCAGAAATTTACCCCTCCTAATTTTTTTAGGGTCGCAAATAGCTGCTATTTGCGCTTGCGATTCTTGGGGCCCCTCTGTCTGCCCGCTCTCATGTACACTCCCCCTGGCGGCAGTCTTAACACTCAATGCGATGCTACTATATATTGAACCCCTCCTAAATTTTTTAGGGTAGCAAATAGCAGCTATTTGCGCGTGCGATTCATGGGGGCCCCTCTGCCTGCCCGCACTCATGTCCACTCCCCCTGGCGGCAGTCATAACGCTCAATGCAATGCTACTATAAATTTTACCCCCTCCTAATTTTTTAGGGTAGCAAATAGCTGCTATTTGCGCGTGCGATTATGGGGGCCCCTCTGTCTGTCCACTCTCATGTCCACACCCCCTGGTGGCAGTCTTGACATATTTTGTGGTAGCAAATAGCTGCTATTTGCGCTTGCGACTCGTGGGGACCCCTCTGCCAGGCCGCTGAGATCTCCTCTCCCCCTGGCGGCAGTCTTCACAACTTTTATGGTAGCAAATAGCTGCTATTTGCGCGTGCGATTCATTTGGGCCCCTGTGGCAGGCTTTGAGATCTCCACTCCCCCTGGTGGGAATCTTAACACTCAATGCGATGCTACCAAAAATTTTACCCCCTCCTAAATTTTTAGGGTAGCAAATAGCTGCTATTTGCGCGTGCGATTCATAGGGCCCCTGTGGCAGTCCTGTCTCTTGTCCACTCCCTCTGGCGGCAATCTAAACTCTCAATGCGATGCTACCAGAAATTTAACCCCCTCCTAAATTTTTTAGGGTAGCAAATAGCTGCTATTTGCGCGTGCGATTTATGGGGCCCTTCTGTCTGCCCGCTCTCATGTACACTCCCCCTGGCGGCAGTCTTAACACTCAATGCGATCCTACTACATATTTAACCCCTCCTAAATTTTTTAAGGTAGCAAATAGCTGCTATTTGCGCGTGCGATTCATGGGGCCCCTGTGGTAGTCCTGTCTCTAGTCCACTCCCCCTGGCGGCACTGAGGTCCACTCCCCCTGGCGGCAATCTTAACTCTCAATGCGATGCTCCCAGAAATTTTACACCCTCCTAAATTTTTTAGGGTCGCAAATAGCTGCTACTTGCGCTTGCGATTCATGGGGCCCCTCTGTCTGCCCGATCTCATGTACACTCCCCCTGGCGGCAGTCTTAACTCAATGCGATGCTACTATATATTTAACCCCTCCTAAATTTTTTAGGGTAGCAAATAGCTGCTATTTGCGGGTGCGATTCATGGGGCCCCTGTGGTTGTCCTGTCTCTAGTCCACTCCCCCTGGCGGCAATCTTAACTCTCAATGCGATGCTACCAGAAATTTACCCCTCCTAATTTTTTTAGGGTCGCAAATAGCTGCTATTTGCGCTTGCGATTCTTGGGGCCCCTCTGTCTGCCCGCTCTCATGTACACTCCCCCTGGCGGCAGTCTTAACACTCAATGCGATGCTACTATATATTGAACCCCTCCTAAATTTTTTAGGGTAGCAAATAGCAGCTATTTGCGCGTGCGATTCATGGGGGCCCCTCTGCCTGCCCGCACTCATGTCCACTCCCCCTGGCGGCAGTCATAACGCTCAATGCAATGCTACTATAAATTTTACCCCCTCCTAATTTTTTAGGGTAGCAAATAGCTGCTATTTGCGCGTGCGATTATGGGGGCCCCTCTGTCTGTCCACTCTCATGTCCACACCCCCTGGTGGCAGTCTTGACATATTTTGTGGTAGCAAATAGCTGCTATTTGCGCTTGCGACTCGTGGGGACCCCTCTGCCAGGCCGCTGAGATCTCCTCTCCCCCTGGCGGCAGTCTTCACAACTTTTATGGTAGCAAATAGCTGCTATTTGCGCGTGCAATTCATTGGGCCGCTGTGGCAGGCTTTGAGATCTCCACTCCCCCTGGTGGCAGTCTTAACACTCCATGCGCTGCTACTATTATTTTACTTCCTCCTAATTTTTAGGGTAGCAAATAGCTGCTATGTGCGCGTGCGATTCATAGGGCCTCTGTGGCAGTCCTGTCTCTTGGCCACTCCCTCTGGCGGCAATCTTAACTCTCAATGCGATGCTACCAGAAATTTTACCCCCTCCTCAATTTTTTAGGGTAGCAAATAGCTGCTATTTGCGCGTGCGATTCATGGGGGCCCCTCTGTCTGCCCGCACTCATGTCCACTCCCCCTGGCGGCAATCTTAAATCTCAATGCGATGCTACCAGAAATTTTACCCCCTCCTAAATTTTTTTGGTCGCAAATAGCTGCTATTTGCGTGTGCGATTCATGGGGCCCCAGTGGCTGGCCGCTCTCATTTCACTCCCCCTGCCGGCAACCTTAACATTAATGCGATGCTTCTATAAATTTTATCCCCTCCCAATTTTTTGTAGGGTACTACAGGCTGCCAAAGCTTCCAGCAACCCCCCCCCCCCCCCGGCACTAATGAGAAACTGCCTGCGAAAAATCGAAAAGTCCCATAAGCTTAACTACAGGCCGCTACCGAAAACCGACAGTTCCCCGCCTATCTCAGGGTACTGGACTTTATATGTGTCGGACATTTCACACTGTTGAATAGAGAAGAATAATGATCACGCCACATGTCAGTAATATTATCAGCTCCGACTCTACCGTCAACTTTCGATGCTAGGGGTACATTTTTGTTGTGACATTTTCTAACATTTTTCCAAAATGAAATCGTATCTCCTTTATCTAGAGACTTAGCCATAGCATCCGCTCTAGCTGTATCTTCAGCTCTTTGACACTCTCTTAAGGCATACTTAAAATTTAACCTTGAACGTCTCATGAGATCATTAATTGGACCATACCTCTGTTTGCCCAAATCTCTCCAGATAATATACGCATGTCTTGCTTCCCTGTGAAGATCTTTTACATAATCATTAAACCCTGGTACAATATAGTCACTGGTATTTATGGTTTTACAAACACCTATGTGAATTTCACTACTCTTACACAGAGCAGAACATACATCAGAGTAAAACAAATCTAATTGTGTTTTATGGTTAGGTAAATCACAATTTGGATTGCTACACCTTAGAGCAGCAGGTAGCTTAATCTCAGATAAAGTAATAGCTGAATGTGTTGTGTAGGCATTCACTGCAATTTGATTAGCAAGAGACCACTTAAACACAGTTTGTGACTGTTCCGTACAAACATCATTCCTGAAACTGATATTACCCTGCAGGTTCACAGAGAAAGAGGCACTCAACGGGAGGTGATTGGACCCAGGTAGCTTATCAAGAATAGAAATATCACAGATAATAGAGTGCATGTCATGACTACAAACAAAATGATCTAACCAAGAAGTGGTGGAATGAGCATCACTTACATAAGTATAGCAACCGGAGTTTTTACCTAAATGAATAAAAAATGGGATATTATTAGGTTAGCAAGTTCACAAGTTTGAGAAAGTTCTTTCTCAAATTTGGAGTTAACATTAGCATTAAAATCCCCAACCACAGCTATGTAGCTAGTAGGTGCACTTTCCAATATTGAAACAATTTTACCAAGGTAATCCAAATAAGACTCATAATTATCATCACTCTGATAGGGCATATACACATTTAAAAAGAAATACTGCATTTGACTTAAATTGAGAGTTACAGAAAGTAACCTCCTATCATCATATGTTTGAAACTGAGTAAATGGTAATAACGTTTTACGAACTAAAATACCAATCCCGCCATAGGGACGACCACATAAAATACCCAAGGTATCATCAATACCACTAACCCCCATAGCATCAAAATCTGGGTGTATAGTGCGTAACAAACACAATTCATCATTATTAAGCCAAAGCTCCTGAAGAAAGATAATATCAGCATTTTCACATATTTTATAAACATCAGCTTTGCTAGTTTTCAGTCCATAGCAGTTATAAGATACAGTTCTGATGGTTAAGAAGTCCATAGTTACCAATAACGTTCATTACGTACAAAAACTAGTTATATATACTCTGTGTACCTACGAACAATAGCACCTGTAGGCCATGTAGCGGGGTCCAGGAGGCGGTTCTGATCACGCTGGGAGAGGCGCAAGAGAAATGAGGAGTATGAGTCATGCTTGGTTCTCAGTGCTTCGCAACGCACAGACATACCGGTTTCCAGCAGTACATGTCGTATGACATCCTGAGGTCTGGTGTTTCTGACTAGACGAGAGACGAATATGCCAACAGACTGTCGCTGCTTTTGGTGCTGGTTGTGCCGATAATCAGATCTTGGAGGAGAGCTATGTTTTGCACGCAACCGGAAATTCCTACCTCGACCTGTGACCAAAGAATTCACGCTCCTCATTTGCAACCCTTTGATTCATTTTTCGACGGAAATCCCATTTTGCAGTTTTATATTCACGGTACAATACACTTGAGGGATCTCTCGCCCGACCACCAGCTAACCAACGGGCCCATTTCTTTCTCATTTCGTCATGTAATGGTTTAAGGTGTTGTTTCCACTTGGGTTTTAAATAATTAACAAATTTCTTAAGCAGTATCGCTCTGGTGGCGACATCTATCATTGCACTAGTAATGTTTTCATAATACCTGACAAACTTATTGAAGCTGCTACCCTGCACTGCCGGTATTGACAAAGAGTCTAACCTTTCCTTCAACCGATGTGTGTAAACATTAGCTATTTGGGATTCTGAAAGTTTGTCCAGCTTAAACTCTGCTGGTCGTATTCCCCGACCTTTGAAGCTCGCTAATTCTACAGTCGATCGTCATCATTAGAGGTAAGTGATTGGATACGTTATCCTCCATGTCACTCAAGATAACACCTCGCTTAATAAGATGAAAATCGTTACTAGGGACGACACACAATAGTCACAACATATGGTCTATCAATGATCGTTTTACCCCAGAATCACAAGGATCAAAAGAATACCTAACCCCTCGTCATAAAAATCATGCATGACGGATCTCAACGAACATTCGTTCATAAACTGGCGCAACTCACGGACACGATGTCCTGTTGTGTTATCACATGATGAAAGTGAACAGTTGCAATCGCCAACAAAGATTACCGATTGTGTTGTATTGGTGGTACAGGTGGTCATAAAGAATTGCTAAATCTTCTTGAAAATGAATAATCGGATCTTTACTACAGTGTAAGTAAACATTGAATATATAGGTGAGGAAACTGTTAGTGATTTAACGCATAGTTCAATTACCCTATCTCCCATATCTGGATGAGAGATAAAATTAACGGAACCTCCAACAGCCTTCCGAAACAAAAACACAACTCCCCACTTCCCCCGTCTATAAGTATTGGAAGGCTCTAATACACTCCTAGAAATAGCAAATGACGCATAAGATGGATGAAAACTTTCCAGAAAACATCGGTTATCCTCAAATAACCAATGTTCCGATATACCAAGAATATCAATATCAAATTCTTCAACATGATTGCTGACAAAAGCTGCACCAGGCATAATGCCTCTAGTATTAAAACATGCAATATTCAGTGACATGTTTATATTACTTTAATGACTTGACCTGTGCTTCCTCGAAGAGGAGGCAGTAAATATTCTTGTTTTACCAAGGCTCTAGCATACCACTTTCTTATATATACCCCTCTCGGCCGGAAATGCTGGTTACATTCACAGTCAAAGAATCTTGAGGAACCTTGACATATGCTCCGAATAATCCCTGATCTTTGCCTGGCAAAATCTTTACAAAAAATACATTTAACTTTCTGCAATTTCAGATAATCGGCGATTCTCTCATAGTCTTCTTCGATTGAAATTAAAGACCCCTCTAGTTTTACTATATTATCTATGTTCTTCTCAGCTTCTCTGTGAGTGCATCATCTGGGCTTTCAGCGAAGCAAACTGTGCCGATTGCTCTGCAACAACATTTGCTATATCAGACTTCATACTCTTTCTGACGTCATCTATCATATCTCTAATGTTGTCATTTTGTTGGACGTGTTCTTGAAATTGCTTAACAACACCGTCGATCCTGTACTCGATTTTGTTTTTGTCATGATTGAGATCACTTGTCAAGATTTTCATTCCAGTCATGTTTTGTCCTACCATGAACATATCCATGCCAGACTCCACAGACACAGCTGTGTCGTCTTGAAACACTACATCTGAGTTCAGAGACTGTAATTCGGCCATAGTATTTGGCGTAGCTATGCTTTCAGTTCATCTTACTTTAACACTAAGTAAATCTTTCAGTTCTTCATTTATTTCCAAAAGTGGTCTCTCCATATAATCTTAATAGTTACAGGCGGCTTATTTGCAGGTGACATTTATTTTGGATTTTGGTCTAAGTTTTAATGGTCGTAGCTACTCTTCAGTTCATCTTACTTTAACACTAAGTAAATCTTGATTTAACACTAACACTAATTCTTCATGTGAAGCCCCATTTAGAATCATCACCAAATAATAGCAATTCCTAGCCAATTTTTCCCTCTAACGGGACTCCACACACTGACTTAGGGTGCTGTCGTTTGAAAAGGGATCCCCCTGGGAACCCCTCAATGCCCAAGGCTTTCTCAAAAAGTTCATGTCGACACTTGTCAATCGAATTGCAGATCTCTAATATGTGCTTTATTACCGTATAATCGTAATAGTTACAGGCGACTTATTTGCAGGTGACATTTATTTTGGAATTTGGCCTAAGCTTTAATGGTCGTGCCCACGTTACGCATCCTTTACGATCGCTGGACGATGAGGGACTTCTAGTATTACATTACTAATACTTATCTTATATCTTATAATATCTTATTCAATCGCCATAGTACAACAATTATACTTTTACTTGCTTTGGCTTGTACATTGTGGCATTTAGTTGTGGCTTGTGCTTCGCCTTTGTATGAAAGAGAATTAATTTGAATCAAAACTATGCATTGATAAACAGATATAATTTACAATCGACTTACTGTTTTGAACCAAACACACGCAAACAAATTGCTTTGTTTTATTTAAACATAAATGTTTCTTTATATATCTGACACCCGATGGAATAGTTTAAATATGATTCTTAGAACTCAGCCTTAATTTTATATCACCATGAATTATTTTTCATTTACTTCACATATCAAGGTTTATTTTTTATATTTAACAGATCATGATGACTGCGCCCCTAACCCCTGTCTTAATGGTGCCACCTGCGTGGATATGATTAACAGTTACATCTGTGTTTGTCCGGCTGGGTATGACGGCACTAATTGTACATTCAGTAAGTGTTTACTATATTAAATCGGCAATATGTGGTTATATTTCCTTTTTGGTGTGTGTATCAAAATACTGTAAAAAATATAAAAAGGTTGTCCCACATCTAGGCTTTAGATTTTCAATGGTTTTATCCTTGCCAAGACGTTAATGTTTATGTATGCTACGAAAATGCGTAAAATAAAACGTGGTTCCATTTACTCATAGACAAAACTCAGTGCCAGCTCTTATAACTAAATGGAATTTGTCGGAGAGCCATATATTATTTATATTATTTGCCACGAGGTGGCAATATCAAAGCGCTGAGACATAAAGAGAGCACGTTTTGTGGATCTGTAAGCGAGAACAATTAAGTCATAACCACTGCTTTGACTGGACCAGTCTATGAAGGTTCAGTCTTTCTTCAAGTTTCTTCAGTGCATTTTATTCCTGTAAAGAAAAGGAGTACTATTTTTCCATACTAACATGATTTTAAGACGATCTCAAAGTACCAGATGAAGAACAATATCAACAAGTATTCGTACATATCTCAAAGTTGTACTTTTTGCACCCCATACAGATATCGATGAATGCGCGCCAACGCCTTGTCTGAATGGAGCTACGTGTATTGACGGGGTTGACGAGTTTGTCTGTAACTGTGCACCAGGTTTTGAGGGCATCTTCTGTTCTATTGGTAAGTACTGAGAAGTCAGGACTGAGAAATATTTTATACATATAATTGTTATATTAAAGTTCATTTATTAAATTTTAATGTGTTTACTGAGTGTTCTGACCATGTACGCAGGACACATAGTTCTGCGAGTTCCTGCAGGATATTTCTAGGATAGAATCGGTTATGAACATGGGGTTCAAGACAGGCTAGTAAATTCATTGGGGCACATGTCTAAACCCCCACATTCACAG
This sequence comes from Sipunculus nudus, assembly GCA_026874595.1. Classification (NCBI taxonomy): domain Eukaryota; kingdom Metazoa; phylum Annelida; class Sipuncula; order Golfingiida; family Sipunculidae; genus Sipunculus; species Sipunculus nudus. The sequence continues at coordinate 54,091,635 of CM049309.1, forward strand.
GGTTTTATAAATAGCTTTAGTTGTGTATGTAGATAACATTGGCAATACTGTTTAAACAAGTTTAAAGAACTGATGATGATGTTTGGATACGGGGGAAGTAACTTGACCACCCAGTTTTATAGTAGCCGTAATGATTGGAATGCTGTGTGGTTAACAAGGAATCACAGATTATTTAATGTCGAATCATATTGTATTCCTTTGAGCCTGCTTTCATGCTCTTTTGAGCTAAGACCTTGCTTCAGCCCGAATCATGCCTTGCTACATCCATAATTTAAAACAGACGCTAATATAATGGAGCCGAAATAATAACAGCCAATCAAATCAATCGTTACATTAGTAAACGGCCAATCAAAATTATCGTGTAAACAGTACACAGAAATCAAAACTGTTCACACGCCTTAAGCCCCAGTCCCATATAGTTGTTGTTATTCTTTATCTCCTACATTCATATATGAAGATTTTAAATTAAAAGAACATTACATACAACAATCAAATGAAATTCAACAATGTGAACAAACATATTAGAACAGATATTACCAATACATTAAAGTAAAACGAACACAGTATGACAAATACATTCCCGTAGTACATAAGGACATTGCTCAGGTACAAAAAACAAAGTAAGCAAGAACATGAAAGGTTTAACTCAGAAAAGAAAGAATATTTTTCCTGGCTTGTTGTTTCTGTAACCTGATTAGCCAATCTAAACTCAAGGACTAAGTCTTAAAAGTTTTATGGTTTTGTGATCAATTAACTGTAAAATGAAACATTTATTATCAACAACATACACACGCAAGTCTATATAGTAGTATGTACCATAATTCATTTGACCACTGACACAGGGCAGTGAAGTCTTTTCCAAGTAAAACTTCTAGAAAAATTTCGTTAGGTAAATTGTATAATAGAACAGAGACATGGACACTCAGCGAATTACAGATAAAATCCCACAATCTGTCCCTGCTCCCCTTTAACCTGTCACAATATAGTAATACATGTGCAACTGGTTCTCTGTAAAATAGACCACAGTTTTGACACAAAGATTCATTTGTTTGTAATTCCATATACACTGCTACACTTTGTGCTAGAAAGGGAAACTTAGATGGAGACTCGGGTATTTCTCGAGCTGCATACCAAATAGCAGAAGGCTGGAAACAGCTTGAATGAAAACTAAATTTAACAAAATCTGCGTTCGCAGTTCGCACATCATATTCGTTTGCTTCGTAACCCACGATTGTCTCTTGAACCTTTATTTTCCACATCTTTACTGTGTTTTCACTTTTTCTGAGAAGGGCATATTCTGCACCTAGATCGTATTTCGCGATGAGCGCCAGAGTGTCTTTAGCAATTCCAGATTTACATAAGGCGGGAAACATACGTAATAGCATATCTTTGTAAAAGAACAATTTCTTGGAAACAGAATTACACGAATTAGAAATTAACTTGCCAAGGTCGAAGGGTTTATTTTTCGATATGAATGCCTCAATTCGAGGTAAGCCTAACATTTCCAAACCTACAAAACTACCAAACGTTTGTGCGATCTTAGCACAGTATCTCTGCATTCTCTCTAAAATCAAAAAAGTCGGCTTTGTAAAGACTAATTGCTGTAAGTGGATTCAGTCCCCTAGGTCTAACACCAGTCCCAGCTAAGGAAAGAAATGAACCCTTTCCCCTTCGCGATGCCTCTGCTATGTGCTCATGATATGAGCGATTCCCGTGCAGAATTACCCCAAGATGAGAATGACACCTTTTCTCCTGTATTGGTGTACTGTCGAGAAACCATTGTCTACTTTTTGCATTTTTACCGAATGTTCGTTCGTTTTCACCAAAAACCATGATTACGGTTTTCTTTGGATTAAAACAGAATCTCCAGCCTTTGCTATATTCCGAGCAAATATAAATTATATAATGTAAACCACTAAGTGAGGGAGACAGGAGACATATGTCATCCGCTTGAGTTGGATTCCCAGTGTAGATAGGCCCAACATGGTCTCCTTTGTCAGAGCTTCTGAGTTCGAGAACGAGATCATTTATGAAAAGCATGTATATAAATGGAGAGAGAACCCCTCCTTATCTCACGGATTGTTTCACGTCAAACCATCTACTTAGATGACCCATGTATAACACAGCGCTCTGCATATTAGAGTAAACATTTAACAATAGATTCCATAACCGTCCAGCTGTACCAAATGTATATAGCTTCCTGAACAGACCTTTATGCCAAACAACATCAAAGGCAGACCGACTGTAAAAAAACACGAGTACAGTTTAGAAGACCCATCTACATAATAATAAACAGTTTAATGTAAAGTTAAACTTGCATCAATCGATGACTTGCTACTGGCCTTGCCGGTTTTCAAAGTTCTAATAGCAGTTTAAATTTCAGTCATCATAACCGGTTTGTCAAATGTGTGGTCATAATGATTTCCCGAATCTTGTGACATTTTCATGACTAGCACAAAAGTATGTCGATTTAGCAGGGCAACATATATATTCTCAAAATAATCAGCCCACCCATCAGCCACAAGTCGTGGGTCACTTACTTAACTGTCCTTCATTAAAGATCATTTCTGTGGCAACATGATGCTTTAATGTTCTTTTGAATTTAATGTTTTTTCCAATTTTTTTTTATATCAATCTCTGCGTTTTCGTCCACTTGTTCAAAGAATTCACGCTCCTCATTTGCAACCCTTTGATTCATTTTTCGACGGAAATACCTTTTTTTCTGTTTTATATTCACGGTACAATACATTTGAGGGATCTCTCGGAAGACCACCGGTTAACCTTTTCTTTCCATTTCGTCATGTAATGGTGTTGTTTCCACTCAGGTTTTAAATAATTAACAAATTTCTTGAGCGGTATCGCTCTAATGGCGACATCTATCATTGCACTAGTAATGTTTTCGTAATATCTGACAAACTCATTGAAGCTGCTACCCTATACTGCCGGTATTGACAAAGAGTCTACCCTTTCCTTCAACCGATGTGTGTAAACATTAGCTATTTGGGATTCTGAAAGTTTGTTCCAGCTTAATCTTTGCCGGTCGTAATCCCCCGACCTTTGAAGCACGCTAATTCTACAGGCCATCGTCATCGTATGTGATCGGACACGTTATCCTCCATGTCACTCAAGATAACACCTCGCTTAATAAGATGAAAATCGTCACTAGGGACGACACAACAATCGTCTCAACATATGGTCTATCAATGATCGGTTTTCCCAAGAAGCATAAGGATCAAAAGAAAAGCCAACCCCTCGTCATAAAATTCATGCAAGACGGATCTCAACGAGCATTCGTTCATAAACTGGCGCAACTCACGAACACGATGTCCTGTTGAAAGTGAACAGTTGAAATCGCCAACAAAGATTACCGATTATATTGTATTGGTGGCAAAGATCATAAAGAATTGCTAAATTTTCTTGAAAATGAACACTCGGATCTTTACTACAGGGTAAGTAAACATTGAATATGTAGGTGCAGGAACCTGTTAGTAATTTAACGCATAGTCCAATTACCCTATCTGCCATATCTCGATGAGAGAGAAAACTAACGGAACCTCCAGAAGCCTTCCGAAACAAAAACGCAACTCCCCCCTTCCCCGTCTATAAGTTTTGAAAGGGTCTAATACACTGCTAGAAACAGCAAATGACGCATAAGATGGATGAATACTTTCCAGAAACATTGGTTATCCTCAAATAACCAATGTTCTGATATACCAAGAATATCAATATCAAATTCTTCAACATGATTGTTGACAAAAGCTGCACTAGGCATAATGCCTCTACCATTAAAACATGCTGTATTAAGTGACATATTCACATTACTTAAATGACTTGACCTGTGCTTCCTCGAAGAGGAGGCAGTAAATATTCTTGTTTAACCAAGTTTCCTAGCATACCACTTTCTTATATATACCCCTCTCGGCCGGAAATACCGGTTACATATACAGTAAATAGAATCTTCAGGAAACTTGATATATGCTCCGCATAATCCCTGATCTTTGCCTGGCGAAATCTTTACAAAAATACATTTACTTTCCGATTTCAGATAATCGGCGATGGTTCTTGCCGCAACTGGGCTCCTGATATTCCCCAGATAGAATTCACAGTGTCTGACACTTCCTGATTCCAATTTACCGTCATCTGATGCACGATTGACGTCTGTAGACTCGTAATTAACTGTTGTCGATTCAGGTACCGATTGTGCATCGATTAGGGTACCAGATGTTTGTACATCAGTTACATGCTGAACTGAGTTAATGTTTTGCGTCAGATCACACTATGTACTCGTTTCATTAGAACGCTCGTTGGTACATGTAACTTCATGTTGGAAACTGTCTGATGAAGATCGAGGCATTCCCTATGAACACACGGAATTTGAAGAGCGTGTAATTATCGTTTAACTTTAACGTTTCCTCTGCTGAAAGTGTGTTCACGAGTGTGTACGTACTGGTAGTACTAACTTCATCTGGATTGCCTCCAGGGGGCGCCACGGGCGCTGGCGTATGAGAACGAACAACCTCACTAAAGAGCGTCTTTTTTGTTTTTTATGGTTTGTCTCGAACAAGGTCTGTCGAAGAGTTGTGATAGATCTGGCCATTGATTCGATTTACTCAAGGCATTAGACATACTGTTCTCCAATTCTCTGATGATTTTTTTTTTGCCTTTTGTTTTCTGACTTTATTCTCTCATAGTCTTCTTCGAGTCAAAGTAAAGACCCCTCTAGTTTTACTATATTATCTATGTTCTCCTCAGCTTTTTCTGTGAGTGCATCATCTGGGTTTTCAGCGAAGCAAACTATGCTGATTGCTCTGCAACAAAATTTGCTGTATCAGACTTCATACTCTTTCTGACGTCATCTATCACAACTCTAATGTTTTGCTGGACGTGTTCTTGAAATTGTTTAACAACACCGTCAAACCTGTCCTCAATTTGGTTTTTGTCATGATTGAGATCACTGATCAAGATTTTCATTTCAGCCATGTTTTGTCCTACCATGAACATATCCATGCCAGACACCAAACACTCAGCTGTGTCGTCTTGAAACACTACATCTGAGTTCAGAGACTGTAATTCGGCCATAGTATTTGGCGTAGCTACGCTTTCAGTTCTTCTTACTTTAATACTAAGTAAATCTTTCAGTTTTTCATGTGAAGCCCAATTTAGAATCGTCACCAGAGAATAGCAATCCCTAGCCAATTTTACCTCTTACGGGACTCCTCACACTAACTTGGGGTGCTGTCGTTTGACAAGGGATCCCTCTGGGAACCCCTCAATGCCCAAGACTTTCTCAAAAAGTTCATGTCGACACTTGTCAATTTAATTGCAGATCTCTAATATGGACTTTGTTTCCAAAAGTGGCCTCTCCATACAATCGTAATAGTTACAGACTTATTTGCAGGTGGCATTTTTTTTTTGTAATTTGGAATTAATTATTTTTTCATTTACTTCACCTATGGGTTTATTTTGTATATATAACAGATCATGACGACTGCTCCCCTGACCCCTGTCTTAATGGTGCTACCTGCGTGGATATGGTTAACAGTTACATCTGTGTTTGTCCGGCTGGGTATGACGGCACTAATTGTACATTCTGTAAGTGTTTACTGTATTAAATTGACAATATGTGGTTATATTTCCTTTTTTTGTGTGTGTATCGAAATACTGTAAAAATATAAAAAAAAGTTGTCCCACACCCAGGCTTTAGAGTTTCAATGGTTTTATCCTTGCCAAGACGTTAATGTTTATGTATGCTACGAAAATGCGTAAAATAAAAACGTGGTTCCATTTACTCATAAACAAAACTCAGTGCCAGCTCTTATAACTAAATGAAATCCGTCGGAGAGCCATATATTATTTATATAATTTGCCACGAAGTGGCAATATCAAAGCGCTGAGACATAAAGAGAGCACGTATGTGGATCTGTAAGCGAGAACAATTAAGTCATAACCATTGCTTTGACTGGGCCAGTCTATGAAGGTTCAGTCTCTCTTCCTGTTTCTTAAGTGCATTTTTTTCCTGCAAAGAATTGGAGTACTTTTTTCCACAATAACATGATTTTAAGACGATCTCACAGTACAAGATGCAAAATAATATCAACAAGTGTTCATACATATCTTAAAGTTGTACATCTTGCACCCCATGCAGATATCGATAAATGTGATACCACGCCTTGTCTGAATGGAGGTACATGTATTGACAAGGTTGACGAGTTTGTCTGTAACTGTGCACCAGGTTTTGAGGGCATCTTCTGTTCTATTGGTAAGTACCGAGAAATCAGGACCGAGAAATAATTTATACATATAATTGTTATATTGAAAGTTCATTTATTAAATTTGAATGTGTTTACTGAGTGTTTTGACCATGTACGCAGGACACATAGTTGTGCGAGTTCCTGCAGGATATTGCTAGGATAGACTCGGTTATGAACATGGGGTTCAAGACAGGCCAGTAGATTCACTGGAGACATGTCTACACCCCTACATTCACAGGGTTTTATAAATAGCTAGTTGTGTATGTAGATAACATTGGCATAATGTTTAAACAAGTTTAAAACAACTTATGATGATGTTTGGATAGGGGGAAGTAACTTGACCACCCAGTTTTATAGCAGCCGTTATGATTGGAATACTGTGTGGTTAACAAGGAATCACAGGTTATTAAGTGTCAAATCATATTGTCTTCCTTTGAGCCTGCTTTCATGCTCTTTTGAGCTAAGACCTTGCTTCAGCCGGAATCATGCCTTGCTACATCCATAATTTAAAACAGATGCTAATATAATGGAGCCAAAATTATAACGGCCAATCAAATCAATTGTTACAATAGTAAACGGCTTATCAAATCCATCAATATAATAGTAAACAGTACACAGAAATCAAAACTGTGCACACGCCTTAAGCCCCAGTCCCATATAGTTGTTGTTATTCTTTATTTCCTACATTCATATATGAAGATTTAACATGAAGGAACTACATTCAACAATCAAATGAAATACAACAATGTGAACAAACATATTTGAACAGTATCACCAATACATCAATGTAAAACGAACACAGTATGACAAATACATTCCCGTAGTACATAAGGACATTGCTCAGGCACAAAAGCAAAGTAATCACGAACATGAAAGGTTTTCCTCAGAAAAAACGACTACTTTTTCTGGCTTGTTGTTTCTGTAACCTAAATAGCCAATCTAAACTCAAGGACTAAGTCTTAAACGTTTAATGGTTTTGTGATCAATTAACTGTAAAATGAAACATTTATTTTCATCAACATAACACGCAAATCTATTTAGCAGTATGTACCATAATTCAATTGACCACTGACACAGGGCAGTAAAGTATTTTCCAAGTAAAACTTCAAGAAAAGTTTCGTCAGGAAAATTCGACGCTCAGCGAATTACAGATAATTCCGACAATCTGTCCCTGCTACCCTTTGACCTGTCACAATATAGTACTACATGTGCTACTGGGTTTCTATAAAATACACCACGGTTGTGTCACAAAGATTCTTCATTTGTTTGTAATTCCATAAACACTGCAACAATTTGTGTAAGAAAGTGATAGATAGATAGAGACTCGAGTATTTCTCGAGCTTCATACCAAATAACAGAAGGCTGGAAACAGCTTGAATGAAAACTTCTAATTTTAACAAAATCTGCGTTTTGTGCAGTTCGCACATCATATTCGTTAGCATCATAACCTAGGATTATCTATTGAACCTTTATTTTCCACATCTTTACTGAGCTTTCACCTTTTCTGAGAAGGGCAGATTCTGCATTTAGATCATACTTGGCGATGAGCGCCAGAAAGTCTTAAGAAATTCCAGATTTACATAAGGCGGGAAACATACGTAATAGCATATCTTTGTAACAGAACAATTTCTTGGAAACAGAATTACACGAATTAGAAATTAACCTGCAAAGATCGAACAGTTTATTTCTCGATATGAATGCCTCAATTCGAGGTAAGGCTAACATTTCCAAAACTACATCAGGAATAGTTCTCGGACCATACGTTTGTGCGATCTTAGCACAGAATCTCTGCATTCTCTCTAAAATCAAAAAGTCCGATTTCGTCAAAGAATTCCACAATTCTGAACCATACAGAGCTTTTGGAATAACGACGGCTTTGTAAAGACTAATGGCTGTAAGTGGATTCAGTCCCCTAGGTCTAACACCAGTCCCAGCTAAGGAAAGAAATGACCCTTTCCCCTTCGCCATGCCTCCGCTATGTGCTCGTGGTGTGAGCGATTCCCGTGCAGAAGTACCCCAAGATGAGAATGACACCTTTGTCACAGCTTCTGAGTTTGAGAACGAGATCATTTATGAAAAGCATGTATAAAAATGGAGAGAGAACCCCTCTTGGTCTCACGGATTGTTTCAGGTCAAACCATCTACTTAGATGACCCATGTATAACACAGCGCTCTGCATATTAGAGTAAACATTTAACAATAGATTCCATAACCGCCCAGCTATACCAAATGTATATAGCTTCCTGAACAGACCTTTATCCCAAACAACATCAAAGGCAGACCGACTTTAAAAAAACAAATACGAGTACAGTTTAGAAGAACCATCTACATAATAATGAACAGTTTCTTGTAAAGTTAAACTTGCATCAATCGATGACTGGCCTTTTTGGTACGCAAATTGTAATGGGTCTGGGAAATGAATTCCTTGTATGTTAATATATGTATCAATTCTAGTCAAAACAATTCTCTCGAAAAGTTTGTAGACACAGGACAGCAGAGTTCTGCCCCTGTAATTTTGTGGAGAGCATTTATTCCGTCATCTGTGCTTACGTGACTACAATGCCCTTCTTCATTTTATCGTGTATTTTCTCATTGATTAGAAATAAGTTAAACAATTTACATAAATAGAGCGCTAACGTTTTATCACCATGTTTAATATGTGCATTTGTATCTTTGTCAAAGCCACTGGCCTTGCCGGTTTTCAAAGTTCTAATACAGTCATCATAACCGGTTTGTCAAATGTGTGGTCATTTAGCGGGCAATATATATTATAAAAATAATCAGCCCACCAATCAGCCACAAGTCGTGGGTCACTTACCACCTGTCCTTCATTAAAGATCATTCTGTGGGAACATTATGCTTTAATGTTCTTTTGAATATAATGTTATTCCAAAATATATTTATATCGATATCTGCGTTTTCGTCCACTTGTTCAAAGAATGCACGCTCCTCATTTGCAACCCATTGTTTCATTTTCGAAGGAAATCCCATTTTGCAGTTTTATATTCACGGTACAACACATTTGACTGATCTTCCGGAGGACCACCGGCTAACCAACTAGCCCTTTTTTCTCATTTTGTCATGTAATGGACTAAGGTGTTGTTTCCACTCGGGTTTTAAATAATTAACAAATTTCTTCAGCGGTATCGCTCCGGTGGCGACATCTATCATTGCATTAGTAATGTTTTCGTAATATCTGACGACCTCATTGAAGCTCCTTCCCTGTACTGCCGGTATTGACAAAGAGTCTAACGTTTCCTTCAACCAAAGTGTGTAAGCTTTAGCTACTTGGGATTCTGAAAGTTTATTCCAGCGTAATATCTGCTGGTCGTAATCCCCCGACCATTAAAGCTGGCTGATTCTACAGTCGCTCGTCATCATAAGAGGTAACTGATCGGACACGTTATCGTCCATGTCACTCAAAATAACACCTCGCTTAATAAGATCAAAAATCGTCACTTCGAACAAACATACGGTCCATCAATGGCGCAACTCACGAACAGGATGTCCTTTTGTGTTATTACGTGATGAAAGTAAGAGTTGAAATCGCCAACAAAGATTACCGATCCCGTTGTATTGTACTGTTGGTACAGGTCATAAAGAATTGCTAAATTTTCCGGAAAATGAAAATTCGGGTCATTACTACAGGGTAAGTAAACATTGAATATATAAGTGCAGAAACCTGTTGATGATTTAACGCATTGTCCAATTACCCTATCTCCCATATCTGGATGAGATATAAAATTAACGGAACCTCCTAAAGCGTTCCGAAACAAAAACATAACTCCCCACTTTCCCCGTCTTAAAGGAATGAAAGGGTTAATACACTGCTAGAAACAGCAAATGATGCATAAGACTGATAAATACTTTCTAGAAAACGAAAACATTGGTTATCCTCAAATAACCAATGTTCCGATATACCAAGAATATCAATATCAAATTCTTCAACAAGATTGCCGGCAAAAGCTGCACTAGGCATAAAGCCTCTAGCTTTAAAACATGCAATATTAAGTGACTATCATATATTTTAATGACTTGACCTGGGCTTCCTCGAAGAGGAGGCAGTAAATATTCTGGTTTTACCAAGTTTCCTAACTTACCACTTTTATATATATACCCCTCTCGGCCAGAAATGCCGGTTACATATTTACAGTCAACAGAATATCCAGGAACCTTAATATATGCTCCGCATAATCCATGATCTTTGCCTGGCAAAATCTTTTCAAAAATACTTTAACTATCCGCGATTTCGGTTAATCGAAGATGGTTCTTGCCGCAACTGGGCTCCTGATATTCCCCAGATAGAATTCACAGTGCCGGACACTTCCTGATTCAAATTTACCGTCTTTTCCTGCGTGATTGATGTCTGTTGACTCCTGATCAACTGTTGTGGATTCAGGTACCGATGGTGGATTGATTAGCGTCCCAGATAATTGTACATCAGTTACATGCTTAACTGAGTTAATTTTTTGCGTCAGATCACACACAGGGCTCGTTTCATTAGAACGCTCGTTGGAACATGTAACTTCATGTTGGGAACTATCTGATGAAGATCAAGGCATTCCCTTTGATCACACGGAATTTGAAGAACGTTATATGTCAATACCGTTTAACTGTAACGTTTCCTCTGCTGAAAGTGTGTTCACGAGTGTGTACGTACTGGTAGTTTAACTTGATCGAGACTGCCTCCAGAGGGCGCCACGGGCGCTGGCGAATAAGAACGAACAACCTCACTAAAGAGCGTCTTTTTTGTTTTTATGGTTTGTCTTGAACTAGGTATGTCGATAGATCTGGCCATTGATTCGATTTACTCAGGCATTAGACATACTGTTCTCCAATTTTCTGATGATTTTTTTTTTGCCTTTTGTTTTCTGACTTTATTCTCTCATAGTCTTCTTCGAGTGAAATTAAAGACCCCTCTAGTTTTACTATATTATCTTGTACTTCTCAACTTTTTCTTTTGAATGCAGCATCTGGGCTTTCAGCGAAGCAAACTGTGCCGATTGCTCTGCAACAAAATTTGCTGTATCAGACTTCATACTCTTTCTGACGTCATCTATTACATCTCTAATGTTGTCATTTTGTTGGACGTGTTCTTGAAATTGTTCAACAACACCGTCAAACCTGTCCTCGATTTTGTTTTTGTCATGATTGAGATCACTTATCAAGATTTTCATTTCAGCCATGTTTTGTCCTACCATGAACATATCCATGCCAGACTCCACAGACACAGCTGTGTCGTCTTGAAACACTACATCTGAGTTCAGGGACAGTAATTCGGCCATAGTATTTGGCGTAGCTATGCTTTCAGTTCATCTTACTTTAACACTAAGTAAATCTTTCAGTTCTTCATTTATTTCCAAAAGTGGTCTCTCCGTATAATCTTAATAGTTACAGGCGACTTATTTGCAGGTGACATTTATTTTGGATTTTGGTCTAAGTTTTAATGGTCGTGCCCACGTTACGCATCCTTTACGATCGCTGGACGATGAGAGACCTCTAGTAATACATTACTAATACTAATAACATCTTATATCAATCGCCATAGTGCAACCATTATACTTTTACTTGCCTTGTCTTGTACATTGTGGCATTAAGTTGTGGCATGTGCTTCGCTTTTGTATGAAAGAGAATTAATTTGAATCAAAACTATGCATTAATAAACAAGAAATAATTTACAATCTACTTTACTTTTTTGAATCAAACACACGCAAACAAATATCTTTGTTTTATTTAAAGGGTTTTTGAACATAAAGGTTTCTTAATCTATCTGACACCCGATGGAATAGTTTAAATATGATTCTGAAAAACTCAGCCTTAATTTTATATCCCAATGAATTAATAATTTTTCATTTACTTTACCTATCAAGGTTTATTTTTATATTTAACAGATCATGACGACTGCTCCCCTGACCCCTGTCTTAATGGTGCCACCTGCGTGGATATGATCAACAGTTACATCTGTGTTTGTCCGGCTGGGTATGACGGCACTAATTGTACATTCAGTAAGTGTTAACTATATTAAAACGACAAAATGCGGTTATATTTCCTGTTTATGTGTGTGTATCGAAATACTGTAAAAAAATATGGAAAGGTTGTCCAACATCTAGGCTCTAGAATGTCAATGGTTTTATCCTTGCCAAGACGTTTATGTTTATGTATGCTACAAAAATGCGTAAAATACAACGTGGTTCCATTTACTCATAGACAAAACTCAGTGCCAGCTCTTATAACTAAATGAAATCTGTCGCACAGCCATATATTATTTATATAATTTGCCACGAGGTTTCAATATCAAAGAGCTTAGACACAAAGAGAACACGTTTTGTGGATCTGTAAGCGATAAGAATTAAGCCATAACCACTGCTTTCACTCGGCCAGTCTGTGAAGGTTCAGTCTTTCTTCATGTTTCTTCAGTGCATTTTATTCCTGCAAAGAATTGGAGTACGATTTTTTTAATACTAACATGATTTAAAGACGATCTCAAAGTACCTGATGAAGAACAATATCAACAAGTGTTCGCACATATCTCAAAGTTGTACTTTTTGCACCCCATGCAGATATTGATGAATGCGCGAATACGCCTTGTCTGAATGGAGGTACATGTATTGACGGGGTTAACGAGTTTGTCTGTAACTGTGCACCGGGTTTTGAGGGCATCTTCTGTTCTATTGGTAAGTACCGAGAAATCAGGACCGAGAAAAAATTTATATTTATATAATTTATATAATTGTTATATTAAAGTTCATTTATTAAATTTGAATGTGTTTACTGGGTGTTCTGACCATGTACGCAGGACACATAGTTCTGCGAGTTCCTGCAGGATATTGCTAGATTAGACTCGGTTATGAACATGGGGTTCAAGACAGGCCAGTATATTCATTAGGGACAAGTGTCTAAACCTCCACATTCACAGAGTTTTATAAACAGCTAGTTGTGTATGTAGATAATATTGGCAATACTGTTTAAACAAGTTTAGAACAACTGATGACCTTGCTTCAGCCCAAATCATGCCTTGCTACATCCTTAACTTAAACAGACGCTTATATAATGGAGCCGAAATTATAACGGCCAATCAAATGCATCGTTACAATAGTAAACGGCCAGTCAAATCCATCGTTACGATAGTAAACAGTACACAGAAAACAAAACTGTTCACACGCATTAAGCCCCAGTCCCATATAGTTGTTGTTATTCTTTATTTCTTCCATTCATATATGAAGATTTTACATGAAAAAAACATTACATAGAACAATCAAATGAAATACAACAATGTGAACAACCATATTTGAACAGATATCACCAATACGTCAAAGTAATAAACAGTATGACAAATACATTCCGGTAGTTCATAAGGACATTGCTCAGGTGCAAAAGCAAAGTAAGCAAGAACATGAAAGGTTTAACTCAGAAAAGAAAAAATATATCTTCTGGCTTGTTGTTTCTGTAACCTGAAGAGCCAATCTAAACTCAAGGAATAAGTCTTAAAAGTATAATGGTTTTGTGATCAATTAACTATAAAATGAAACATTTATTTTCATCAACATAACACGCAAATCTATATAGTAGTATGTACCATATTTCAATTGACCACTGACACTGGGCAGTGAAGTTTTTTCAAGTAAAACACCAAGAAAAGATTCGTCAGGTAAATTGTGTAACAGAGCAGAGACATGGACAGCGAATTACAGATAAAATCCCACAATCTGTCCCTGCTCCACTTTGACCTATCACAATATTGTAATACATGGGCCACTGGATGTCTATAAAATAGACCACTGTTGTCACACAAAGATTCTTCATTTGTTTGTAATTCCATATACACTGCTACAACTTGTGCAAAAAAGTGAAACTAAGATAGAGACTTGGGTATTTTTTGGGCTGCGGACCAAATAATGGAAGGGTGGTAACATCTTCAATGAAAACTTCTAAATTTAACAAAATCTGCATTTTGTGCAGTTCGCACATCATATTCGTTTGCTTCGTAACCTACGATTGTCTCTTGAACCTATATTTTCCACATCTTTACTGTGTTTTCACCTTTTCTGAGAAGGGCATATTCTGCATCTAGATCATATTTGGCGTTTAGCGCAAGAAAGTCTTTAGCCATTCCAGATTTACATAAGGCGGGAAACATACGTAATAGCATATCTTTGTAACAGAACAATTACTTGGAAACAGAATTAAAGGAATTAGAAATTTACCTGCCAAAATCGAACAGTTTATTTCTCGATATGTATGCCTCAACTCGAGTTAAGGCTAACATTGCCAAAACTACATCAGATCGAGTTCTTGGTCCAAACATTTGCGCGATCTTAGCACAGAATCTCTGCATTCTCCCTAATATCAAAAAGTCCGATTTCGTCAAAGAATTCCACAATTCTGAACCATACAGAGCTTTTGGAATAACGACGGCTTTGTAAAGACTAATGGCTGTAAGTGGATTCAGTCCACTAGGTCTAACACCAGGCCCAACTGAGGAAAGAAATGAATCCTTTCCCCTTCGCGATGCCTCCGCTGTGCGCTCATGGTGTGAGCGATTCCCGTGAAGAAGTACCCCAAGATGAGAATGACACCTTTTTTCTTTTATTGGTGTACTGTCGAGAAAACTATTGTCTCCTTTTTGCATTTTTACCGGATGTTCGTTCGTTTTCACCAAAAACCATAATAACGGTTTTTCTTTGGATTAAAACTGAATCTCCAGTGTTTGCTATATTCCGAGCAAATATTAATCATATATTGTAAACCACTTGGTGTGGGAGACAGGAGACATATTTTATCCGCTTGAGTTGGATTCCCAGTGTAGATAGGCCCAACATCGGCTCCTTTGTCAGAGCTCTGATTTCGAGAAGGAGATATTTTATGAAAAGCATGTATAAAAATGGAGAGAGTGCCCCTCCTTGTCTCACAGATTGTTTCACGTCAAACCATCTACTTAGATGACCCATGTATAACACAGCGCTCTGCATATTAGAGTAAGCATTTAACAATAGATTCCATAACCGCCGAGCTATACCAAACTTATAAAGCTTCCTGAATAGACCTTTATCTCAAACAACATCAAAGGCAGACCGACTGTCCAAAAAACACGAGTACAGTTTAGAAGAACCATCTACATAATAATGAACAGTTTCTTGTAAAGTTAAACTTGCAACAAACGATGACTGGCTTTTTTGGTAAGCAAATTGGAATGGGTCTCGGAAATGAATTCCTTATATGTATCAATTCTAATCAAAACAATTCTCTCGAAAAGTTTGTAGACAGAGGACAGCAGAGTTTCGCCCCTGTAATTTTGTGGAGAGCATATAATCCCTCGTCCGTGCTTAGGTAACGTGACTACAATGCCCTTCATTTTATCGGGTAATATTTCATGAATTAGAAAGAAGTTAAACAATTTACATAAAACGAGCGCCAACGTTTTACCACCATGTTTATATGTCCATTTGTAACTTTGTCAAAGCCACTGGCCTTGCCGGTTTTCAAAGTTCTAATAGCAGTTTCAATTTCAGTCATCATAACCGGTTTGTCAAATGTGTGGTCATTATGATTTCCCGACTCTTGTGAAATATTGTAAAATTCCTCATTTATTCTCTTTTCATGACTAGCGCAAAAGTATGTCGATTTAGCAGGGCAATATATATTCTCAAAATAATCATCCCACCCATCAGCCACACGTCGTGGGTTACTTACCACCTGTCCTTCATTAAAGATCATTTCTGTGGGAACATTCTGCTTAAATGTTCTTTTGAATTTAATGGTTTTCCAAAATTTCTTTATATCAATCTCTGCGTTTTCGTCCACTTGTTCAAAGAATTCACGCCCCTTGTTTGGAAACGTTTGATTCAATTTTTGACGGAAATCCCTTTTTCCAGTTTTATATTCACCGTGCAATACAATTGAGGGATCTATCGGACGACCACCGGCTAACCAACTAGCCCTTTTCTTTCTCATTTCGTCATGTAATGGTTTAAGGTGTTGTTTCCACTTGGGTTTTAAATAATTAACAAATTTCTTAAGCGGTATCGCTCTGGTGGCGACATCTATCATTGCACTAGTAGTGTTTTCGTAATATCTGACAACCTCATCGAAGCTGCTACCCTGCACTGCCGGTATTGACAAAGAGTCTAACCTTTCCTTCAACCGATGTGTGTAAACATTAGCTATTTGGGATTCTGAAAGTTTGTTCCAGCTATATCTCTGCTGGTCGTAATCCCCCGACCATTGAAGCTCGCTGATTCTACAGTTGATCGTCATCATTAGCGGTAAGTGATCGGACACGTTATCGCCCATGTCACTCAAGATAATACCTCGCTTTATAAGATGAAAAAAGTCACTTGGGACCAACATATGGTCTATCAATGATCGGTTTACCCCAGAATCATAAGGATCAGAAGAATACCCAACCCCCTCATCATGAAATTCATGCATGACTGATCTCAACGAACATTCGTTCATAAACTGGCGCACCTCACGGACACGATGTCCTTTTGTGTTATCACGTGATGAAAGTGAACAGTTGCAATCGCCAACAAATATTACCGATTGTATTGTACAAATAGGTCATAAAGAATTGCTAAATTTTCCTGAAAATGAACACTCAGGTCTTTACCATAGGGTAAGTAAACATTGAATATATAGATGCAGGAACCTTTAGTGATTTAACGCATAGTCTAAATACCCTATCTCCCATATCTGGATGAGAGATAAAATTAACGGAACCTCCCAAAGCCTTCCGAAACAAAAACGCAACCCCCCCCCCCTTTACCCGTCTGAAAAATTAAAAGGGTCTTATACACTGCCAGAAACAGCAAATGACGCATAAGATGGATGAATACTTTCCAGAAAACATTGGTTATCCTCAAATAACCAATGTTCCGATATACCAAGAATATCAGCAACAAATTCTTCAACAAGATTGCTGACAAAAGCTGCACTAGGCATAATGCCTCTACCATTAAAACATGCATTATTTAGTGACATATTCTTATTACTTTAATGACTTGACCTGTGCTTCATCGAAGAGAAGGCAGTAAATAGTCTTGTTTTATCAAGTTTCCAAGCATACCACTTTCTTATATATACCCCTCTCGGCCGGAAATGTCAGTTACATATATACAGTCAATAGAATATCCAGGAACCTTGATATATAATCCCTGATCTTTGCCTGGTAAATTCTTTACAAAAATACATTTAACTTTCCGCGATTTTAGATTTTCGGCGATGGTTCTTGCCCCAACTGGGCTCCTGATATTCCCCAGATAGAATTCACAGTGCCGGACACTTCCTAATTCAAATTTACCGTCTTTTGATGCAGGATTGACGTCTGTTGACTCCTGATTAACTGTTGTGGATTCAGGTACTTATGGTGGATTGATTAGCGTCCCAGATAATTGTACATCAGTTACTTGCTTAACTGAGTTAATGTTTTGCATCAGATCACACACAGGACTCGTTTCATTAGAACGCTCGTTGGAACATGTAACTTCATGTTTGGAACTGTCTGATGAAGACATTCCCTTTGAACACACGGAATTTGAAGAGCATAATATGTCATTAACGTTTCACTGTAACGTTTCCCCTGTTGAAGTGTGTTCACGAGTGTGTACGTACTGATAGTTCTAACTTGATCTGGACTGCCTCCAGAGGGCGCCATGGGCGCTGGCGAATGAGAACGAACAACCTCACTAAAGAGCGTCTTTTTTTTTGTTTTTGATTGTTTGTCTCGGACAATGTCTGTCGAAGAGTTGTGATAGATCTGGCCATTGATTCGATTTTACACAAGGCATCAGACAGACTTTTCTCCAATTCCCTTATGATTTTTTTTTTTTTTTTTGCCTTTTGTTTTCTGACTCTATCCTTTCATAGTCTTCTTCGATTGAAATTAAAGACGCTCAAGTTTTACTATATTATCTTTGTACACCTCAGCTTTTTCTGCTGAATCCATCATCTGGGCTTTCAGCGAAGCAAACTGTGACGATTGCTCTTCAACAAATTTGCTATATCAGACTTCATATTCTTTCTGACGTCATCTACTATGTATCTAATGTTTTCATTTTCCTGGATGTGTTCTTGAAATTGTTTAACAACACCGTCAATCCTGCCTTCGATTTTGTTTTTGTCATGTTTGAGATCACTTATCAAGATTTTCATTTCAGCCATGTTTTGTCCTACCATGAACATATCCATGCCAGACTCCACAGACATAGCTGTGTCGTCTTGAAAAACCACATCTGAGTTCAGAGACTGTAATTCGGCCATAGTATTTGGCGAAGCTAGTTTTCAGTTCGTCTTTCTTTAAAAACAAATAGATCTTTCAGTTCTTCATTTATTTCCAAAATTGGCCTCTCCGTATAATCGTAATAGGTACAGGCGACTTATTTGCAGGTGACGTTTATTTTGAAAATTGGCCTAAGTTTTAATGGTCGTGCCCACGTTACGTATCCTTTACGATCGCTGGGTGATGAGAGACCCCTAGTATTACATTACTAATACTATTAACATCTTATATCAATCGCCATAGCGAAACTGTTATACTTTTACTGGCTTTGGCTTGTACATTGTGGCATTCAGTTGTGGCATGTGCTTCGCTTTTGTATGAAAGAGAATTAATTTGAATCAAAACTTTGTATTAATAAACAAGAAATAATTTACAATCTACTTAACTGTTTTGAACCAAACACACGCAAACAAATATCTTTTTTTTTTGTTTTAAGGGTTTTTGAACAATAAAGTTTCTTAATCTATCTGACACCCGATGGAATAGTTTAAATATGATTCTGGGAAAACTCAGCCTAAATTTGATATCACCATGGATCAATTATTTTTCATTTACTTCACCTATCAAGGTTTATTTTTTATATTTAACAGATCATGACGACTGCTCCCCTGACCCCTGTCTTAATGGAGCCACCTGCGTTGACATGATCAACAGTTACATTTGTGTTTGTCCGGCTGGGTATGACGGCACTAATTGTACATTCAGTAAGTGTTTACTCTACTGTATCGACTATATGTGGTTATATTTCCTTTTATGTGTGTGTATCGAAATACTTTAAAAATTCAGGAAGTGTTTTCTATAATAAATCGACTATATGTGGTTTTTATATTTGTGGTTATATTTTGTGTGTGTGTATCGAAATACTGTAAAAGATATTAAAAGGTTGTCCTACATCTAGGCTCTAGAATGTCAATGGTTTTATCTCTGCCAAGGCGTTAATGTTTCTGTATGCTACAAAAATGCGTAAAATAAAACGTGGTTCCATTTACTCATAGATATAACTCAGTGCCAGCTCTTATAACTAAATGAAACCCGTCGGAGAGCCATATATTATTTATAGAATTTGCCACGAAGTGGTAATATCTAAGCCCTGAGACATAAAGAGAGCAGGTTTTGTGGATCTGTAAGCGAGAAAAATTAAGTCTTAATCACTGCATCGATTGGGCCAGTCTATGAAGGTTCAGTCTCTCTTCTTGTTTCTTCAGTGCATTTTATTCCTGCAAAGAATTGGAGTACGATTTTTCCATACTAACATGATTATAAGACGATCTCAAAGTACCAGATGAAGAACAAATCTCAACGTGTTCCCACATATCTCAAAGTTGTACTTTTTGCACCCAAGATATCGATGAATGCGCGCCCATGCCTTGTCTGAATGGAGCTACATGTATTGACGGGGTTGACGAGTTTGTCTGTAACTGTGCACCAGGTTTTGAGGGCATCATCTGTTCTATAGGTAAGGACCGAGAAATCAGGACTGAAAAATAGTTTAAACATATAATTGTTATATTGAAAGTTCATTTATTAAATTAAAATGTGTTTACTGAGTGTTTAGACCATGTACGCACGACATATAATTGTGCGAGTTCCTGCAGGAATAATGCTAGAATAGATCCAGTTATGAACATGTGGTTAAAGAAAGGCCAGTAAAATCTTTGGGGACAATAAATAACAATGTAAATAACATTGGCAATACTGTTTGAACAAGTTTCAAACAACTGTTGATGATGTTTGGATACGAGTGAAGTAACTTGAAAGAACAGTTTTATAGAAGCAGTATAGATTGGAATCCAGGGTGGTTAACAAGGAATCACACAGGTTATATAATGTCAAATCATGTTATCTTTCTTGGAGCCAACTTTCAAGCTCTTTTGAGCTGAAACCTTGCTTCAGACCGAATCATGTCTTGCTGCATCTTGAATTTGAAAACAGACGCGTGTGTCATGGGGGCCGAAATCATAATGGCCAATCAAATCCATCGTTACAATAGTAAATGGCCAATCAAATCCATCGTTTCAATAGTAAACAGTACACAGAAATCAAAACTGTTCACACGCCTTAAGTCCCAGTCCCATTTAGGTGCCGCATCAACACGGATCACATCCGGCATGATCCGGCGTGTGAACCGTGAAGCCGCTGTGATGGTCCGCGGCGATCTCTGTTGGTCCTGGAACGTCCGGGAAGGTCCTTGGGGCGCCGGGAGACCAACACGGCAGATTTTGGAAGTTCAAAACTGCCGTGTTTTCAACCGTGACAGTCCGGGGAGATGGCGACATCCGGGGTGGTCTGTGTAGCCGTCGTGCAGGGATCCGGCACTTTCCAGGACTGCCGTGTTCATCCATACTTATATGGGAGTGGGGCTTTATCCACAAGAATCAATCAATGCCGAATCAGTTCTCCCTTCCTTAATCTTATCTGCTACTCGGAAGATGTGGATGAGTGCGGAGCAGCACCTTGTATGGAGGGCTCTACGTGTGTGGATGGGGTCAATGGGTACACCTGTGTGTGTCCAGTGGGGTACTCTGGTATTTGCCTTGGTGCAAGGCTGAGAATTACACACCAGGTGACCCGGGCTCCATACTCAGCCTTGAACATGTTCTTACGAAATATCGTAGCGGTCCTTCTGATTTATCAGAAGGAAAGAATAAAAGAGTAATTAAGAATAAGATGCAGCTTAAACTATGTTCACTCTACCTATATTCCTTTATATATCAGTTTCCGACCATACATGTGGAGTCTCCTGTTTATGTTATATATGATATAACAGCATTTTATCATGAAGAGAAGAGCAGAAGACCATCACTGACACAGCCATGTTGCTGAGGCATGAACTCTGGTCACCCATGACCTGACCTGTGACCTGACCTCTGGTGTACCAGAGTAATTTATTGCTAATAAATCTATTAAAAAAAATTTTTATTTCATGAATAATACTTATGAGTAAATGATAATATATGGCTACAATAAGTCCTTTATAAGTTTATGGCTATATCTTTTAAGGTTTTAACAAATTTGCCTATGGAAGTTATGGAAACAATATTTACTATAATTTATTTGGGACAATAATCAGAGGACAAATTTTCTGATATCAATAAGGTCAAGGACAGGGTCATGTGACAAAAGATAAACATGACCGCATGGCAGGCTAAAAAAACCAACAGGAGTTGAAATCTTAACAATTTCCTTATGTGGGCACTTCTACATAATTTATTTTTACTCAAGAACAGTTTGTTAGCCATTATTGGTAAGAAATTTGCTAAACTGCCTCCATTTTCTCTGTTTATTTTACAAATATCCCAATATACCCCTGCTACGCTTTTCCATAAGAGGATCCCCAAAACTGAAATCTCATTTCAGTTATGAACCCATAACAACTCTGGTATCAACTGTTCTAGCAGTACGTCTCTAAGCATCACAAATTTCATTTATATCAGTGGAGTATCAGTGTTCATTATTGTTTGAGGGGAATGATCATTTAATTGGTGATTTGTAAGTTGCTCCTAACAATGACTACCCGTTTCGGTGGATTACCTGATTGGAAACTGTCTTAAAAACACTCCACAACAAGCCTAATACCTATGTTCATCTTTTGTTTCCACTTGATATTTTATCAAGTAAATCCATTCTTAACTTTTTCGAA
This sequence comes from Sipunculus nudus, assembly GCA_026874595.1. Lineage (NCBI taxonomy): Eukaryota > Metazoa > Annelida > Sipuncula > Golfingiida > Sipunculidae > Sipunculus > Sipunculus nudus. The sequence continues at coordinate 54,113,803 of CM049309.1, forward strand.
GACAGAATAGGAAAAAGATAATTATCTGGAACAAACATTTTACTTATCTTAATTGTAAATTCTTGCTGTAAATCATTCATACCAATAACAACTTGTTACAATTTTTCAAAATTTACAGTCTAGCGTGTCTGAATACTGAGCCATTGCACTGGGAGGTGTGCATGCGTTTACCGCGCGGCCAGTCCTTTTCCATTTGAGCGTTTTTTATGCGTTTGCCGCGCGGCAATTGCATGCCTTTCTGACACATCTGAACGGACTTAAACATACGAGTACGAGGAAACCCCACATTCGACGTCATTTAGGCGGAATTCCCATGCGTTTGCCGCGCGGCAAACGCAGAAATCAAGCACTGCTGGATTCCAAAACTGACGCGTGCGTTTGCCGCGCGGCAATCACATACATGGAAATAGAACATGACTTTTAAACTGGTTGGATTTTCGCTTGGAAAACGCGTACATGGAAAAGCACCCTAATGGGGACGTGGGTGGTCACCAGGGGACCTGAGATGTCAGGCCGTGTTCACAGAACGGTCGGTCTCTCGGGAAAAACCGGGGGTTGGTTAGTGGGTGTAGACAAGTATTGCATGGCTGGCTAAGAAGGACACATGGCCCATCCTGCAAAGGCCCTATATGAGTCGCAGTATAAGTATGGTAGGTAAACGTAGTTAAGAGGAATAAGTAAATGAAAGGCGGTTACCCGTAATAAAAAATATTTTAAAAAATTACAGTCGGTGCCCTGCAAAGATAAAAATAAATACGATATTAATATGGTCAAACACAACCTCAGCTAAATCCTGTTTGACGACCTGACCCAAATAAGCACGAGAGATAAAATATTTTAGATGTAGTTACACACTACAAACAACGTCAGGTGACCGGTTACATGCAAAGTTATAGGCGGGGCCTCTGTGATGCTACTTGCCCGTCAACCCAAATACTCCATACGGATGTGTATTATCAAAATGCCATGCAATATCCACCTTGCAATCACATGACAACAAGTTCTATAACCTTAGCAATTTATTGTGCCAAAATTGAATTGTTATTTTTCTGTGCATGCTATTAAATACCACGTGATTGATTTTAAAAAATGGTATAAAAGGTGGTGAGGGGAATTGTTGTATTCTTTAAAAAAATAGTAGGATGAATAGCAAAAACATTTAATGAAGGATATTTGTCAATATAATGTGAGAACTTTCATATTAATGATTCATACTACATGCACAGAATGTACTTCAGCATCATTCTCATACATGGTACAAACAACGTCATTTCTCGTTGATATCGATAACGGCGTTATTTCTTCAAGATATTGAAATATTGATAACAGCGTCATTTCTTGAAAATATTGATAACAGGGTCATTTCTTGTAGATATTGATGAATGCGCCAGCGGGCCCTGCGGAAACGGTGGTACCTGTGTGGATATGATCAATGGATATAGGTGCGAGTGCGCTCCGGGCTATGAGGGCACCCACTGTATGGAAGGTAATTGTGTTATTCAGATATATTCAGGGGTTACTGTGGCTGGCATCTTATTCGCAATGTTAAAATTTCGCTATTCTCACTTTTTTCACTGTCTCACAAGGGTTCCATTTTCGCGATCTCACAGTACGAAAGATCTATACACAGTATAATCATTATTATGTGAATTAATTATCTATATAATCAATGCGGTGTTGGGTTTTTTTAGACCACGGTTTACCTGCTTCCGTTCTGATTTGACTCTCCAAATTCGGCAGACGTATCGGTGGTGTGCTCTTCTAGGACATGTTTGTTTTATTTTGTGGGATTATGCCCTATTAAGCTTTAAAATTAATAATTTTAATATTTCCCCATTAGGTGCCCCTATTTCTTTTGTGCTGCAAGGTCCTCCACGCCTGTGACGCTTTTTCAGGAGGCGCCTCGGGGATTTTCACTGGCCTGTTAAGACCGTGGCCAGAGCGCATGTCCTACCCAAAAGGCATTTCTGTGCGATACGCGGTCACGCGGGTCCACTATAATCCCCCTTGACCCCCCATATCCATTGTAACGCCTCTAAAGGAAATTCCCTTCTCAAAAGAAACTAAAGGTTTTCAATCCAAAGACCACATGAGTCCGCTTTCAATGCGAGGGCTTTTCAGTTTGGTCAACACTTGACACTAAGTCCAGTAATGTGACCACCGTTTGACAATTTTTATAGTCGCCAGCCTAGGTCTGGCGACTATAGGCTAATCGTCGTGTCTGTTTGTTTGTTTGTTTGTTTGTCTGTTTGTCCGCACGCTACAGGTCGCAATTTTGCAGCAATTGATCTGAAACTTATAGGTCAAGTGTAAAATCGGTATCCCTCGGAGCCTATTGTTTTTGGCCTTGATCGGTCCAAGGGCAAGGTCACGGTTCTTGGCAAACACTGGCGACTATGTCATGATTACATCTTGCACTTGTTTTATGGGTAACAGGTATGTTGGTTTTAATACATTCAAAAATATCTTTCCATGATAACCATGCTTTCAAAAATTCGACCAAGTCATGTGTTTTATGAATTTTTTTTTTTTCAAAAGAAGGCCCTCAACTTAATTATCATTCAGGTTGGGGGGGGGGTTCACATATATTTGTAAGGATCCGTTATCTGTAGGGACGCTAAAACATGAAAAAAATATCACCAGTACATCTTTAAATTGATAACAAACTAGAATCTGTTGTCAGGGCGTACAGACTTCCATTAGAATCTCCTTTAATATCAGTAATGTGTTCACGTGAATCCGTTTCATGTGTAAACACTGTCATGCTTCAGTAACACGAGATCACCTTGCGAGTGGCAGAATAAATAAATACGCATGGGTGGCTTCTACACGGGGACAAAGAAATGGTCCTTTTTCAGGATGGTTTTTAAGAAAATATATATTGTGATGAGTCTTATTACCCCCAAAATGAAATGGACTATGGACAATGCAACGAACCAAGGCTGAAGTGGTTTCTTTGCTAAATTCTTTCATCAAAATATATCAACCTGCTTTCTTTTTATCTGGGACAGTTGTCAATTTTGCATCAGACCTGCTTATTCCATGACAATTTACAGTACTTAAACCAAACATTTGTTGGAATATATTTTTCTCAACTGACTACACTGAATAAACATCGTATTTTACAATGTCGCCTGAGCTTCAACTAATGCAAAGCATCTTTCATATAATTTCACGGTAGAACGCTTCTTTATACAATCGTTATATCTATGATATTTCCCAAGCAATGAAGCTGTGGAACCTACATGTTGTTTATTGGGAAAAAAATATTGTTTGTGTGATTTCTGGAATAGAATAAATTTTCTTTCTATGTTGATATTTTTTGGGAGCGTGTTCCTGGAGAACTCAGCAGAAGTAATCTTTATATCATATAGGTGAAACACATGAAAAAAGTTCCTGCAAAACCTAAGAATTAAAATATGTGTCGTTTAGTTCCTATCAGCTCATTACAAAAATATACATAAGATAGAGCCGTGGATTTTCCACGGGAGCAGCTAGTATAAAATATAATGCACAAAATCTTATTAACAAAATTATTGTTCGTGAATCTCAAACAGTTAAACAGTTCTGATATCATTTAACATATCAATCTTAAAACACACACGGCTTATTTTATTCATAATGTCAACAATTTTCTTTTCAACTTTGCTTTCGACGACGGGACCTCTATGCAAGAAGGTTTGATTTTCGCGATAATTCCTCTTTTGCGAATATCGCGAATTTATAAAACCTCACGAACAAAGAGGCAACCACAGTATCTGTGGATATTTAACTAGAAAACACGCTCATTCATAATTTATTTTCATATCTACTCAGTTATTAGATATGCCTGTAAGATGTACCCCAATGAGTGCTACAAAATAAGCTGAAACTTGACACTCTGGAACAGAGTACATAATTATTTCAGGGGGAAAAATCGTTGCTTGTTTTTATTCCAATCTTTGTTAATATATTCTCAATGGAACAGCACATCGGCTCACTGACCCGCGGGTTATCGATCATCTGCGATGCACTGCGAAGATTAGACACGGACGGACTTGTAAAGTCATGCAACAGACACATCTCAACTAGACTTCTTATGAATGTAACTGACAAGACGTTGCATCGTCTTCAAGCGTTGCTGCTCGTCTGCTACAGTCTGCTAAATGACTCGACGAAGGGATCAAATCACCGCAGTGCTTTGCCAACACACTGGCACAGGGGCGGATCCAGGATTTAGGAAAAAGGGGGGGGGGGGGTCCAACACAGGAGGACAAATGAAAACCCTAAAAAAGGTTCCCAGGTCTGGAAAAGGGGGTCCAAGCCGCAAAATTTCGTCTGAAGCCCTTAAAGACCCCCCCCCCCCCCCCCCCCGATCCGCTGCTTTGGCATGATGTGAAACAGCGCGTATTTGTAGCATATAAATTCTTACCACTGTACACACATCCTGTATGCAATACATTTCTTAAGTTATATACAAAAAAGTTAACTGAAATAAAAAGAACTCAAAGCGTACCCAGATTCAGAGGAAATGGTTGTGCTCCGAGTGTTACGTCAGTGTGGTAACTGACCTTTCTACACATTTGGTGCTAAACTAACTGCCGGCAGACACCAGAGGTCTATTTTTTCTCAGGCGTTTTCAATTAGAAGCCTAGACATTCCTTTTATAAGAAGAATAAGAATAGTCATTCGTTTTACCAAGCTAATCAAATTTGAGTATTATTTGAGTTTGACTAGATATAATTCCACAATGACGCTCTTTATATCACACTTTCAATGGGTTGTACAGCTCATTGAAACGTATGTAGGGCCTAGAACTGGCTTCTGTGGCTCAGGGATAGAGCGCAGGACTTTAAGTCGGCGGATTGTGAGTTCGAATCTCAGCCGAGGCGGTGAGATTTTTCACGGTTGACTCCCACCCAGGTTGAGCGCTCTGCAAGCTTAATGGGGAGACTGTGCCAAACAGTCATGTTTCACTCACAAACGAGTGCGCCTTTCGGGGGTTCCACGGTGTTATGACCCAGCAATGGGGATGACACACACCCAGGACCCGCAGGAGTGGAACACCGAGCCTGGTTGACACCGAATAACCGGGTATAAGCCCTTTTCACGTAGTCCGAAACCGGAATGAAACTCTGCAGATGAATATAGTAATAGATAAGTAAGCATTAAAAAAGGAGGCGGTTACCTACACCAAAAACTATAAAAAATGTAGGATCTATGATTGCGCTCCATATATGAATAAATTATTATTATTAATATTATTATTATTATAGTCATGGACTTTTAAAATAAATTTAGAGGATCTAATAAATACATGTGGTTTTACTGTTCGTTTCAGATATTGATGATTGTGCCAGCAACCCGTGTAGTCGGGGTGCCACGTGTTATGATGGGGTCAATAAGTACACATGCGTCTGTCCATCCGGGTACGAAGGCCCTCTCTGTGACAAAGGTAAGTTTTCTATATCAGGACATATGTTATGAGTGATCGACATGCAAGCACCAGTTCTTTTGTAGTATTGATCAACAGTCGGTGTAGGTTTAGGTAAAAAGAAGATAAATCTAGTTATACGTAAGAAGCTGTCATGAAACGCTGACATGAAACGCTTGAGATATAAGAAATAATCCCTTCGCCCAACTTTTTTGGTCCCCAGGCGCTCCATTGGCCAAATAATGCACGGGTGTGGTATGTCTGTGTGTTGGAAACAAGTAATCAGTTGTTTACACACAGCAGCACCTCGGGATAAGCTACGTCATGGTTCATACAAACTCACTTGAAAACGACGAAATAGCCGTTGAAAATGACGACGTATTATATCCAAGTCCCTTATCCCGTTGCCACATCAGGTTATGAAAATAGCGTTCAGATTGAAGTATCATAAATAATATTTCATATACAAGGATTACTAAAGGATATGAACTAAAGAAGATGAAAAAAACCATGAACTTGATATGTACTGCTAATTTTCGTGCAACTAGAAAATGCTTCTTCAAACAACTTCAGGTTTTCTTACTAAAACGGGATAGGTGGATTTAAATTAAATAGAAGAAATTTAAATGTGTTAAAACGGAGGAAATATGATATGTTTAGGAGAGAGTATTGAAAGAACAACACCCGTAAGAAGGTTTTTGGTTAAAAATATATTCAATATTAAATATTGGAAATTGAAACAGTCCAACGATTCCAAAAAATATTTGAATCTATAATTTTTTTTTGTGTTAGCGCAGTTTTCAGAATGTTATGTATATAAAATCATATTTCCAGACACAGATGAGTGTGCTAGCCAGCCCTGCTATAATGGCGGGACCTGTGTAGATGAGGTGTCGAGATTCAGCTGTCAGTGTCCGGAGGGCTATGAAGGCGAAACCTGTAGCATCAGTGAGTTTTACTTATGTTAAAAGGGGCTCAATCACCTACCTGACCTTTGTAAACTAAAAGTAATCCCTTGGAGCTATTATAAAAACTGGCCAGAAAACGAGGATATCAACGCACACAAGCTGCTTGTTTTGTTTTTATCAACGTGTTTATAATATGTGGGGCCCGCCAAAATAATCAAAACAAATTCAACAAGGGCATCTGGCGGCAAAGTCAGATAAGCAACAGCTTTGCAAATGGCGTTTAGCAACAAGTGACCTTTCAACCTCTGAATATATGCACCTACCAGCTTAGGTTACATGTCATTCCAGTTTGTCAACATTGCTGTGTTTACAAACATGTTGTCGATAATCAAGTTCATTTACCCTTCATGTATGCCTTATAAGAACATTTCATAACCAGAATTACCCATAGGTCATTAATATGTACATAGAGGCAGCCAGAAATCACAAATTCTTTTTCAAAAGGCAGGTGAATGTGCACCTTTAATAATGACAAAGCATCGCGATGCTTCTTTAACAAGAGCCTAGACTGGCTCTCATCTTGTTTGGAGAATACATTTTGTGACACCTCCGTTGATATGAACACATGGACGATCATTTGGGCTCCCCGTAGAACATTTTTAATTGATAAATTTTCAGTCTAAACATTTACAATCCAGCTTATTTATCTTTATAATATTCACGTTTCAGCTCTTACTTTGATAAGTGGTTCCTGAATATATGAGAATTAGCACTTTTAGTCTCATACATCAGAGTACATCCGATCATCTTTGACAAAGATATAAGCACTCGGTTTTCACAAAGATGCATATTAAAAAGTCACTTTTATTCTATTTAAAGATACTGATGAATGCGCGAGCAGTCCATGTATAAACGGAGGAACGTGCGTGGACCAAGTCAATGGCTACATCTGTGTATGTGCGGCTGGGTATGAAGGACCTACTTGTCTCTTAGGTAAGTAATTGCTTGTTACTCTGACGTCATATGTTCTCAGGTACCTATGTTCCCCGGACTTGAAAAGTCTTTACAGATATTACATAAATCCAAAGCAAGTCTTAACATGGATAGAGTTACTGTGAAAGAAAGGGTAGTTATGATATCCCGCAATATTCATTATAAAATCAATTTTAATTTTGTTATAGAAATATAATATCAGCTTCAGAAGTCTTCTTACAACTTCAGTCTTCTCCTTTATTTATTTGTAGTTTTGCTCTTCTGTGAATAACATTAAAATGTGTGGCTCAAGTGTGTTCATATAGGTCTGGGACCTACAGGTACCGGGGAACTCTCACATAGGAAAACTCTTGTACTATTTAATTAATAAAACAGTCATACCTCTCAGCGTATCTACTGTAATCATTCTATGTTCACGTTTAACATGCTGTGTGATCGTTTGAAGAAACTGAAACCAATACTCACTGAAATGTGCTATACTTTACCCCTAATTATATTCTAAAAGAGCACACCCTCCTAAACAGTCAATGAATAAAACCATCTGTGACCCTTTTTTATTTTGTCACTGGCAAAGCTTAAGCTATACGATTCCTTCTACGCGGCTTCGGTTGCGGCTGCGGTAGGGTCGCGATTGCAGATCGAGTCAAACATGTGATATTATGAAGGACCGATTCAATATATGCGGTTGCGGTACTTATCCGACCTGTCATCCGACAATTTTTTGTCGCATCATGTTGTGACCGATCCGACAAAAAATTTAAACGGATGGGGTCGGATGTGGAATCCGTTACATAGGGGTTTCCCCAGAATTAACGTGTTTATCATCATATGCCACGGAGAAAAACGTTCTCCGCCTATATACATCGATTTAAAACATGGAAAATAGGCCTATTTGAAACATTTGCCTATGAAACATTCACTGGTGAGTGTTCTGCCCAATACATGTATCTGTTTTGATTCAAGCAGCTGGTTTCTCAATCTTTTACTGCCACTTTTCACCATGCATTGTTACATTAATAAATAATATATATCACAAATATATATTATAATATCATATGTCAAAATGTTTATTACATCATATGCAAACATACATTTTATCAGCAACCGCGACCGCATAAAAGGAATCAGCCTTGCCGCAACCGCATACCGAAACCGCAACCGCGTAAAAGGAATCGTAGCTTTATTATTAAAACAAACCCCATAAAACCAAACGGAACATAGTGGTATACTGGAAAGAATTCATGCAAGAACTAATTTTTGTTGATCAATTATATCAATATTTCTGCATAATTATTCATACAATTAAGTTATTACTTGTTCTGATCAAACATGTTTGCATAGTGCATAAGACCGGGTTATGAGATATCAATTGAGTAAATTTTAAGATAATGAAAGAATAATTGTTATCTCTTAATTTTAGATGTTGATGAATGTGTCAGCCAGCCCTGTCACCATGGTGCCACATGCACAGACCAGGTCAACGGTTACTCATGCAGATGTGCCCCAGGCTACGAAGGAAACAACTGTATCATAGGTAGGGTATATCATTATTTAATTTTATACTGTCGGACTCTTAAAAAAAAAATCCACGACAAACATTTAAAAAAATGCATCGTTCTTCGAGTTCTCAGCGTCTTCAAAATGACAGTGTTAAATTTTTTCCCTTTTTTAATGGTTGAGTTATTACTTTTTAATGGGTAAGATAAATATCCCTTTTTTGCTCGTAATCTTTTTATAGATATAACGGGTATATATGTGAGTGTTCTGATACATGATCCAAACAAAATGGAATCCCTGCAATAATCTGAGGTGAACGCTTGAAGCTCCGAACATTGCTAAAGCAGATATAGCTCGATTTCCTGTTTATAAGTATGCTGTTAAGTGAAAAACTGATGAAATGAATACATAAATATAATCATGATAATGCAACTTGAGAAGAGAAGCACATTTAAAAAGAATAATTATTCTTAATTTTTATGGCCTCTCAGTTGTGAAAAGGATCTGAAAACAATGGTGAATTCTTTATTTACATATTGGCCAGTGAGCTTTACATTATGTTCCAGATATTGATGAGTGCTCAAGCAACCCCTGTGCTCAAGCGGGAATTTGTGTGGACAGAGTCAATGGTTACAGGTGCATCTGTCCGGCTGGGTTTTCAGGTGCTGACTGCAACGAAGGTAAGCATGATTTTCTTATTTCTTTTTTCGGCTTTATGTGAATTTAATTATAAATAAGAATTATTCCTATTATGCGTAATATAGTTTAAGCATGGTGATACGCATGTTTTTTGTAAAAAGTATACATCTATGTTGTTCCAATCATTGGCAGCTTCATGAATGAATTTAAAAAAAAAACTAGATATGTCATTTTGGCGCCAATAAAATAACTGATAGAAAAAATATTGAATACACTCACTAGGCTCTCATTCAATTTGAAATTTAAGAGTATGCATACAATTATAAGAATCATTTTACATTAAAGAGTATGATAGGATTTACATATGATATGACGTATATTGTTTAAATACATTTCAGACATTGATGAGTGTGTTAGCAATCCCTGTGGTAACGGAGGAACGTGCGTGAATCAAGTCAACAAGTACCAGTGTGTGTGTGGTGATGGTTACGCCGGCCAGCAGTGTATGATAAGTAAGTATGGAGATCCTGAACATTGGAAAAAATATCAGAAAGAAACTAAACAGTGGGATCCTGCGGATCAAAACTTTTACCTTTAAATTTGAATAGTATTTGGACAATTGATTTGTTATTCTTCATTTGTTATTTCTCAGGGCTTGAAACATAGCTAGTACTAACAAGATGATTTACATAAATATGAGCAGATACATGAAAAGCATTATGACAGAATTTGTTCATTGATTCTACGGCATTCATTGTTCACGAATAATTTTTTTCTCAATTAGTTGATTTCCAAATTGATAATATGGTGAGTCAATTTCCATTTGCCGTAACATCCACCTTTCAGGCGATGTAAAACCAACATTTATTAATACATAATCCGCAGACGACGTGGTTTAATACTCATTAATGCAGCAATGCAGCTTCTGGCTGCTGGATACCGCATAACACCCACAGAACGACAGCTACTGCATGAACATATTTTCTGTATGTTGTGCCCAAGGAATAAGTTCTCTTAACTTACTTAAAGTCTCAGAACTGTCCCTAGTGTATGTGTTAACAGTTTTACGTTTTTTCCATAATATTATCTTATTTGCTTTTCTGAGAAACCTTGACGTGCATATATTCTCAGAACTGAAACATTTGCAATGAAGTATATAAAACCTGGGGGGATTTTCTAAAGCTGGTTGATTTTTTCAAAGAATAAACCATTGGTTTTATAAATGTAATTTGTATATTTATTAGACGTAGACGATTGTGCCCAGAACCCTTGTCAACATGGTTATTGTCTAGACGGGGTCAACGAGTACACTTGTATATGCATTCCGGGATACACAGGCCAACACTGCAGTGAAGGTAAGCCTCCACGGAGAATCAAAGATATTCACCCAGAAGTATATCAATGCACCATTCGGAACATCTCGCCATATCTCGCGAGACTCTCGATATATCCGAATTCGGCCGAAGAGTTCCGAGTGTCAATGCACCTTACTAATATATAATTTACACCATAATGATTTAGAGAAACTCTCCAAACTGCCTGAATGTATAAATCTTTTATTGATCGATGAATACGGATTGACTAATCCCTGTACCATTCTTGCTCTTTTAAACTGTTTAGTAAATTAAAACTGCAGTATATTAAATGTAATTAAAATCTAAGAGCAAGAGCACGCACACGTTATAACGAGAGCTAGTCTCATATTCAAGAAACTGACCATGGGGGTTGCAGGACAAAACGTAGAGGTCAAGGCTGGTTTAATTTAAGACATGTTTACACCTATCTGTTAAACTGGTGTGTCACTTTGTGATGTCAGGACGTCGTCACCCTTATATCAACCGACGTAAACCAGATGTTTAATTACGTAAACATCGATGTGAGCGTTTTCTGTATTAATGAGAATATTCTCTGTTAGTATTCACACGCCAGAAGCTCCACTTACAAAATTTTCCCTGAGTAGGCCTCATTCTCGGGATCTAGGTCATGCCTCGCTTTGGTATAGCCACTTATTCTTCTGGCGTTTGTGCTAGACGGACGTGTCGACGGGCTACTCCCGTCCGTCCGCTGTTGGTTTTCCCATGCTCGTTGCTTCACTTATTGTAAGTACGCTTTCATTTTCCCTTTGCCACTATGGAAGTCTCTCGGACTTGTTCCTATTGTGGAGCGTCTCTACCTTCCTGGGATACACACCCCTCTTGTCTCGGCTGTCGCTCCAGTGAGGGCACGTGCCTTGGTGAGGCGGACCAATGTTATTATTGTCATACATGGCCGCCCTCTCAATGGGCTCGACTTCATGCATGGTCGACTGCCCTTGATCCCATTGTGCCTTCTCCTGCACTGTCTTCGGCTCCGGTGGCGGGGAGCAGGGGGGGCGCCACTCCCCTGAGTCTAGTCGGGTGGCATTACGCTTCCCCTCTGCGGATCCCCTTCTCGTTCCAGGCCCTGTTCCTCCCTTCCAGGGCTCTGTCTTCCTGACCCCTGTTGGGGCTCCGGCTAGAGCTCTAGCCACCCACTCCAGGAAGCGTCCGACCCCTGCCCCACCCGGGCCCCCCGAGAAGGCTCTTGCCGTTTCCCTCATTCACCGTCTCTCCAGTTTTTGTGAATCCTTATGGGCGGATTTCGACCTTGCGTCGGAGTCCGCGCCCCCGGCCACGGCTCCGGGGCAGGTGTCTTTGTCCGATCCTCCTGTGTTGTCCCCGCAGCGTCCCGTTCGGATGGAGGTCACTCGTTCCCCACCGGCTCCGGCGCAGGTAAGTGCTCCCCCCCTGTTTGATCCCCCCTTCCCAGCCGTCTGTCCCTTCACCCCCTTAGGGACCGTCCTTCTGCTGATGCGGTTCCCCTCCCGTCCGAGTCTCCCGCCCGCCCTGCGGTTCCTAATAAGGACCCCATCTGTGTCCAGGCCGCTTCTTCGGCCTCGTCAGCTCTTGGACTGCTCTCAACACGCAGAGACAGGCGTGGCGCACCATGAAGTCTGACCTACTTGATCAGGTGGCCTGGTCCATGCAGGCGTCTCGCCCGGATGGGCCGACCTTCCAGCGCCTCAGGCCACCGCCCGCATCTGCCGCGTCGGCCAGGTTCTACCTGAACCTGTCCACGCTCTCGGCGCCGACATCCGGACCTCAGGTCTGTATGGAATTTACCGACGAGACGGCTCGGCTGCTTGACAATCATCATGCGGCCGTCACCGGCGCTATATCCTCATCGTCTGGGTCGCCGGAGCCGCCTGGCGCGCGGCGCCCTTGGCAGATCGGTACTTTGTGGTCCCCTACGCTGTATCAGACGACCTGCCTTGACAGGCTCGTCCCGTCTCCCGCCTTTCCCGCTGTTCCAACGGAACTGATAAGGGCGGAAACGGGGCTTGATCAACACTTCTCTGACGGTAGGTTGCTTTATTCCTTGGCGGCGCATGTATCCGATTCTCAGCTCTCGGATATGGAGGCTCTCGCCCGCCGGCGTTGTCAACGACCTTCAGGCCGTTACCAGCCTGTTGTCTATTTCTCCGGATCCTGCCATATTGAATAATATATGGCAGGCTTTCGCTCACGCATGTGCCGAGTTACAACACTTGGCCTGGCGCCTGGTGGAGGATTGTATCCTGCTCCGCCGCGCCGGGTGTCTCCGCACCCTTCGCTCCGTCCAGCTCGCGCTGTCACCCGCGGAGCTCTCGGATCTATATTCTCAGCCGTTCACGGGATCTCTCCTCTTCAGGGGTCATCTATCCCGCGTATATGAGGCTGCCCTGGATCGTTTAGATCGTCAGGCCCGCCTCCGGTCGGCGACTCCTCCGACCTCACAGGCGTCTCGCCCTTACCGTTCCCGTACCGCTCCGGTACGGGCTCCGGCTGCTAGCCGCTCGGTGGCTCCCGCCCACCCGTCTACTCGGACGTCCGGGTCTCGCCAGGCCTCCTCCTTTCGCGGTATATCCGCTCGGAGGGGTCGCGGCCGTAAGTGACACTCCAGGTCCGGTAGGCGGCCGCCTTCAGACCGGTTTTCTGGCCTGGAGGCGTGTCACCTCGCATCCACTAGTTTTAAGCATCGTTCGTTTCGGTTTCCGAATTTCGTTTTTCACCCCTCCGCCCCGCACGGCGTTTCCGTTCGTTACTCCAAGCCACACGGCCAGTGGCGCCCGATTACAGATCTGAAGCGCCTCAATGCTTTTATTCGACCACCCCATTTTCGAATGTTCAATATTCCCGCCGTGCTCCGCACCGTCCGCCAGGGCGACTGGGCGTTCAAGATCGGTTTAACAGACGCGTATTTCCATGTACCTAATCACCCGGTGTCTCAGTCGTACCTTCGGTTCGCCTACGGCACTCGCGTGCTTCAATTCAGAGCCCTCCCGTTCGGGATCAATATTGCGCCCTGGATCTTTACGATCCTTGTTCATGCTGTGACCTCTTACCTCCGGTCAGTCGGGGTATCAGTCCTCCCATACTTGGACGACTGGCTCGTTCAATCCCCTTCTGGCGACCTACTTCTCCACCACCGTGCCCTCGTGCTTTCCCTTCTTCGCGATCTAGGCTTTCTGGTCAATGTCCAGAAGTCTCATCTGGTCCCTACCCAGACCATTCAGTTTCTGGGCGTGGTCCTGGATTTTCAGGCCGATCGTGTATCTCTCCCGCTCGACTTCGCGGTCAGTCTGCGCCGGCGAATCCGATCCCCTCTGTCGGCTCGTCGTGTCAGCTCCCATCTGGCGGCTTCCTTACACGGTTCTCTCAACTGGGCGGCCACGTTCGTCCCTATGGGCCGCCTGTTCCTCCGCCCGGTGCAGTCGCTCCTACGCTCCGCGCGTCTTTTGGGTTTAGCGTCTCAGAGTACGGCGATTCTGCCTGCCCACCAGGCCTGGCGGGCCCTCCGCCCCTGGCTCCGGCTGTCTTTTCTCCTTCGCGGTATTCCGTTCACGCAGACCGTCGCCTTTACGATCTTTACCGACGCGTCTCAGATGGGCTGGGGTGACCACCTGGCCGATCTTCTTATTTCCGGCCTCTGGTCTCCTCGGGAGCGTCTGCTCCAAATCAGTGTTCTAGAGCTCAGAGCAGTCCGTCGTGCGCTCGAACGCTGGTCTCCGCGCTTCCTCGACAGTCATGTTCTGGTCATGACAGACAACACGACGGTTCTTGCAAATATCAACAGGCAGGGCGGCACTCGGTCACCCTCGCTTCTGCGAGAAACTTATCGCCTGTTCGATCTGTCTATCCTTCTCGGTATTACACTTCAGGCTCGTCATGTCCGCGGCGCCGTGAACGTCCTCGCCGACGCCCTTTCCCGGGATCACCTCGGTACCCTTACCGCCGTTTCTCTCCCTCCGCCGGTTCTCCGGGGGATCTTCGGCGCTTGGGGGACTCTGGATTTCGACCTGTTCGAATTCCCGAACCCTCCGCCCCTCGTTCCGTCCGGTCCACGGCTACGTCGCCCTCGCGTCCTTCTCCCGGACACGCCCCGTCCGCCTGGACCGGCCAGTTCTTGTACGGGTTCCCGACCCCGGCCCTGATCCCGCGGTTACTCCTGCATCTCTCGGCGGCGCCTCACACGGACCTCATCCTGATCGTCCCGTTTTATCCAGCGGCTCCGTGGTTTCCTCGGTGCCGTTCGTTTCTCGTCTGTCCGCCCATTCTCCTGCCGCTGTCGGTCGATCTGCCGCTCCGCCCTCGCACTGCTCGGTCGTACCCTCTGAGCGCTTTCTTACTGTAGTCCGATCGCTCAAAGATCAGGGGTTTTCAACGCCGGTTGCGGCTCTTGCAGAGGCTCCCCATCGCCGATCTTCCAACCATGTGTAGGACTCCCGCTGGCTCATCTTCTCTCAATGGGCCCGGGAGCGTCGTATAGATCCACTGGATCCGCCGGTCCAGTCCCTCCTTGATTTCCTACTGCATTTATTACAGGATAAACGTTTATCCTTCCCCACTATTCGCGGCTATCGGGCGGCTCTTCTTTCCGTGCTTCGCCCCCTCCGTAGGTTCGGTTCTCCGTCATCCCGTCGTTTCAGATTTTCTCCAGGGGGTCGTCCTGCCCGCGGTACGTAGTTCCTTCTTGGCGCCTTAACGTGGTACTCCGGCACCTCCGCGGCGCTCCTTATGAGCCGCTCCGCTCCGCGCACCTGCGCCATCTGTCGCGTAAGACGGCCTTCCTCCTGGCGCTCGCCACTGCTGGCCGTCGAGCTGAGCTTCATGCTCTCATGGCCGATCCTAAATTTTCTCTAATTGCGGCTGACGTCAAATTGCAGCTGACGGTTTGTCAGCGGACTTTTACTTTCCTCCGGACTTTTATCGTAAATCGCAGTCTTACAATGACCCCGCAATTTCATGGCATGTTCCTGCCCTGCCTAACGGCCGGTACCGGTTCGGCACCACGAATTGCCCCGTCCGGATACTATCTTAAGGCTACAAAATCACTCCGGGGGGCCATAAGAAACTTTTTATTTCTTCAAAATTGGGTGCAGCCGATAAAGAAATAAGTCCTATTACTATCAGTAACTGGATCAAGGCTGCTATCATCGCCGCCCATGACTCTTTACGTCCGGCTGAACTACAGTCCTTCCATGTCACGGCTCATGAGGTCAGGGCTATCGCCTCATCCTTCGCTCACCTTTCGGGCGTGTCTCCTGCCGCGCTGGTCAAAATGGGTATCTGGAAGTCCCCTTCCACGTTTACTCAGTTTTACCTCCAGGACGTCCGCCTGCATGACTCCGGCCTATATGCCATGGGTCCCGTGGTTGCCGCAGGCATATCGTTAACGTCACCTTCACAGCTTCCTCGACTTCTACTCACGTTTGGCCCGCTACCTGCCTGCAGACGTCGTCTTCTGCTGTGAATTCTACTACTTGCTGACCGCATTCTCTTCATCCTCATCGTTCCAGGTCAGTATCTCCCTCCCTATGGTTTATCTGTTTCTTCTCATTAATACAGAAAACGCTCACATCGATGTTTACGTAATTAAACCCCCCATTCCCCTCCCCGTGAATGGTGGTTTTGTTAGTAAACGGATGTGAGCTTTTCTGTATTACAATCATCTCTCCCTCCCCCGATACTTCCTTCTTCGCCCTCGAATAAGTGGCTATACCAAAGCGAGGCATGACCCAGATACCGAGAATGAGGCCTACTCAGGGAAAATTTTGTAAGTGGAGCTTCTGGCGTGTGAATACTAACAGAGAATATTCTCATTAATACAGAAAAGCTCACATCCGTTTACTAACCATACCTCTATTCACGGGGAGGGGAATGGGGGGACTTGAAAAGATGACGTAAGAAAGGATATAAATGAAGTCATATCGAGAAACATCTAGATGAGCCGGTAAACATCTGAAAACATCGGCGTTACATGGAGAAACATCTTGATAAAAAAAGCACTTAATAAAAACAGCAGTTTTACATCGAGAAACACCGGTAGAGATCGACAGACATTGGAATAACACCATATTCTGCTGAAATCCAACGATGTATCCAGATGATATGTCAATGCTGTCTGATTTCACCCATATTCCAGATGTATTTGTGATCTTGTTGCGCTTTCCGATTCCTTCCAATTACTACCCGATGTTTCCGATCAGTCAAGATGTGACTTGTTAACGTTAAGCGGTTTTCAAGAGTGTGACCCCTCCTTTGAGTGTTGGGGTTTCGATGCATAAAGTCCTTGTTGCTATCAACACAATCGCCATGAAATGCTGAATGATGCAGTCATTCTAAAACACAATTCTAACACATTTCTAAAACACACCTCTGTGTTTTTCACTGTTACAGATATAGATGAGTGTAGCAGCAACCCTTGCAGAGATGGCGCCACGTGCCTGGACGAGGTCAACAAGTACAGCTGTCGATGTCCCGTGGGATTTGAAGGATCCAACTGTAACCTTAGTAAGAATGACATATAAAAAAATTAAATTACCTTTAGATATTATTATTAAAATTTACAGTTTTCCATGCAAGAATATACAATTTAGTTAGTATTAGGGAATTGCTAAACATCTGGACAATCACCTTTATATTTTTAAGAGACAGATCTGGACTGTTATTCAGGGGGTTAAAAGGGAACTAGCATATTAAGATCCATCCTTATACGCGCCATAGACGTAAAACACAGGACAGCGCCTGACGTCAAACATTCGAGTGGTACATAGGGACAGGGAAGACCTATCCCTTGCACAAATAAACTTAGGGAATACTTAATAGAACATGAAAAACTTTTTTCCTTTCTTTCCTTTTTTATAAGGATAGGTCCATGGCCTGTTGGTGGCACTGTCTATTGAATGAGGATGAAGGTATCAATGTGATAAGAATGATCTGTTATTTTAAGCTTCTGGATATCAGGTTTTTTATGCACGGGGTTAAAAATTATCTAGCGTGATATCGGTCACTTTGACATTACGACCAGATAACAGGCTGACAAAGTGCCTTAACATCTAGGTCTGAGGAACGCAAATATTTTCGTCATTTTTTACTACACCTCATGGCCTACAGGTACACTGTCAATTGACATTAACGGACTAATCGTTAGTATTTTAGTGTACTTTTTAATAACACCAAACATGTGCAAGAAAAAGTTCCGTTTTTTTTCTCAGAATATTGGTAAACCCCTCCGCATGTTTGTTGAATTTCTGACCGCATGAATACAGGCATGGCTCGCACGGGTTCTTGGACGCAGCCAAGTTGCTCGCGATACAGGAAATGACTCGTTACCATAGAGACGGGCTTTCAGTTTCGGTTGTGTGTTCACATGTATTCTCTTGTGCTAATTATCATTCCTTGCATAATGTTAAGATTATGGGCTGTTTACCACAATATGAATGCAACATGATGAAGGACCACTGCGATGCCTCGATATTGCTTGTATCACTAATCAAGTAGGCTAACCAGCCCAATTACCGTTGCCTACTGAGTCGGGTTGTCACGGCTAGTAAAAATCCAGAAGTCATAACCAAACTGTCGTTAAGACATTAGAGGGAATCTCTGAGGTTCTTAAAGAGATTTTACCATTATGCCATTGGTGCACAGGAGGGATTCGAACCAGGGATCTTCAGCTCCGAAGTCCAACGCCTCAACCACTAAGCAACGTCCTACCCTAACATGAATCACTTGTATCATGAAATTGATGAGTAAAAAGGTTCTTTATTGTTCTGTTGTTAGTCTATGACTAATCTTGTGTTGTGACTGCTAAAATATGTTCACCCCTTTGCCCCACTGAGTCTTCTGATCTGTGCATATGGTTTCAGTTATAAATTTTGATAATCCATAACCAGTTCACCTAACCTTTTACCCTTTTCACAGCACCTTCACCCAGATATAGCCTACAAGAGGGAGACGAGATACTGTGGTTGGCTTTATATTCGCGAGGCTGAAATTTCGCGATTTCTCAGTTTTGAATGTTTCGCGAGGGTTTCATTTTCGCGATTTCACCAGAAACTTTATCAAATCTTAGGTAAAGCCATACCTGTGTGTATCATAAAATGAGAATAATTCATCAGTTTGTGCTATTCTGCTTATATAAGGATGGTCCCATACACACAGCACAGGTAGTGTAGTTCAAATTCAAGGGAACGTTTACCCTATACCTGCTTGAATGTAATTAATTATTATATTTCTCACTGTCCTAAACTATTTACATACAAGTATTGGTTTCACTGAACAAGAAGAACATACTCAACTGGCCAATTATTCCCGAGGGTTTCATTTTCGCGATTATTTCCTATTCGCGAATATCGCGAAATTAAAACCCTCGCGAACAAAAAGGCAACCACAGTATGCGTCTCACTCATCGGCATCGAAGTGTACAACATATGTCGGGTGTGCATATGCATAGATCAATTGGCTGATTACTTCTTGTTTCAAAGTTTTATGTAATATTTTTGTTACAGATATCAATGAGTGCTTGAGTAACCCGTGCCAAAACGAGGCCTGGTGTGCTGATGACGTCAATGGTTACAGGTGTTTCTGTCAGCCAGGATACAGTGGTACGCATTGTGAAACCGGTGAGTATAAATGATAAATTATATAAAATTATAAATAAATAATATATATAATATGCATATATTTATATATAGTATGCAAAAGTGTTAACTGTTATTGCTAAAAGTTTAGAAATATAACAAAAATACTATTTAACCGTAAGTCCTCCGTGTATATTTGTTTCTTATGGTTAGATATTTAGAACGAAGGTTCATGTCACAGATGAAAGGAGGATATCGTTTATAATACGACTGTTAAATTATTCCTTAAAATCTTTGTCATTCTGGGTTATATTTTCACATTATTTTTTTAAGTTATACAGATGTATTATCATTTAGAGATTTTTTAATCCCCTGATACCTGCTTTCTTAGACGTGGATGAATGTGCTGAGACGCCATGTCTAAACGAAGGGTCCTGCCAAGATCTCGTAAATGGCTATGACTGCATTTGTCCAAACGGCTTCAGTGGATTTCGTTGCGAGATCGGTAGGTTTCTAACATGAATGACCATACACACTTGGAATTGGCGTTTCCTACTGTTACCAGTTTTTTATCAGAAAATGTATGTAAGGAAAGCAAGTCGTCAAACGAATGTCTTCATGAATAACTTAAAGAATAGCAATAAATTCATTTATTATTATTATTATTTTTATTATTTAACACTTATTGGTTTAGAAAAATCCTTCATAGTTTTCCGTATTGTTGAGTAAAAATGAGAATAGCCATATGCCAATCATTGATAAATAAATATGAAACCATCTAAACTTTGTAAGTGACCTCTGCATCAGTATGGTCCCCCAAGGTTCAGGACTCGTGTTGTTGGGCCAATTAGACCTAATTTTAATTTAGGAAAAAATAACACTTGATTACAAGTCTGTACATTTCTACATTATCGTTTAGATATACCTTGAAGTCGTTCTGGCCTTATTTTCAGACGTGGACGAGTGTTCTGGGGAGCCGTGCGGGGGACACGGGTTCTGTATAGACGGTATAGCCGGGTATGAGTGTCTGTGTCAAGCTGGTTTTACAGGAGAACAATGTCAAATAGGTAAAGCTAACATGAGTCACCTTTTACTCTGAGAAAATAATGTTTGATTGCCAAAGTTCATAAGTTTCCTAAATTTTTAAATAGTGAGATTTTATCATAGTGTGCACCAGCATTCAGCAGGATACTGAATGCCCGTTTTCTCTGACACAGGCGTATAAGCTCGAATGATACGCGATATTTTTCACAAATACTTAACTTAATGCATATACATATGTTTATATCATATTATATAGGCCTATATTTGATTGACGACTGGTTATTTGCAGTACATATAGGATGTGCTTATGTTCATTGTTTTGACAGCATTTCATTTATAATTAAAGGAAACATAACATCTTTAATAATCATCTCTTAATACACCTCATATTTGACAGTACAAATATTTGCTTATCAGATATTGATGAATGCGCCAGCAGCCCTTGTGTCAATGGAAGCACCTGCTATGATGGCGTCAACATGTTTACTTGCAACTGTACGGCAGGCTTCACTGGTATAACGTGCAGCTCAGGTAAGTCTAGATATCCAGTCATTAAGTCTGGTCAGAGCCACGTGTCCATTCAGCTAAACCCTCAAATCATGCCCCCGCAGTATTTTCTTTGAAACCCTCATATTTACGGGGAAACATTAACGTTGTCTCAGCACTGAAATCATTTTACCATTTCAGGTCACCGGCCACTGGGGCTATTTTGGAAACTCAAATGACAAAAACTAAAGATATATCTCGACAGAGCTACTCGCATATAATTTTAAATATTGGTCATTCTACGAAAAAGACCCATTTCAGCAAGTACAACATCTGAAAAATAACTTGTCCTTATATTTATTTAAGGAGTCTCACATGGAATTGAATAATGTAAACTATGCATGTGAAATTGATTTCAGCAGAGCACTTTATTTCATGAAAAGTTATTGTTTTGGCTAATTTAATGCCCTATGTGTATCATACATTTCAACACCGTTACAGGCTTTAAGCAGTGCTTAGAAATTATTATGAAAGATTGAGTTGGATATTTCCATGCCACTTTCACTGTCCCACATAATTAATTTAGAAAAAATAAGAAAGGTCCACCTGTACGATGTATTTTATTATAAAAAACATATTTTTACCCTGTAAAATGCATATTTTTAATTTTACGAGTTACGTTTAATCCTGAAACAAAATACAGCCGCAACCGACAGAAGGTATAATACATAAAAAAACGAAGGAAAATATAGCAATCTACCTGGGTAAATCAAAATACGGGAGATAAAGGCATTTTCATAAGTGTCTCATGTCTTTTGTTTCTTGAAATTATGTCTTTTTTTTCAAAATATAACGGTATGAAAGAAGGATAACGGTGCTAAATTGCAATAAATGTTTCATTGGCAAAATTATTAATAAAGCAGGCAGATTCCTTTTAATAAAATTTCAAGTTTAATGTTTAAAAATACAAAACACAGTGATCGTTAAAAAACTATGAATTCCTGAATAACAATGCGAGTTTGTACAATTTAGATCTTACATCCATTCTGTTACCTTTTGGTTTCAACACCGTTCATTGACATTCACCACCGTTAAAGGTGAAAAGTAACGGTGTTGATGAATAATGGTGTTAAATAAAATATAATTTTATTTATTCTAAGAAATTTAAGTACTCCTTCAACCTTTCTAGTACCCAGTATTTGTATGGGTTGACAGTGTGAGTTATATTCCAAAATTAAGAAAAGCATAAATATTTCCATCATTTTGGAGAAATATAGGTAACGGTGTTGAAAAGCAATAAATATACGGCCATTTTTACACAATAATGGAAATTTCCTGTTGTAAAATGACAAAAACATAAGATAATGATTTTTTTGTGGAGTCATTCTGTGACGTTACTTCAACTTAGGAGGCTTTTAAACAAGGAGTAATCAATCAACATCGCGTCATGGCGATCACATCGTCTTTAATAACGGTATTGAGAAAAAAATATGGGGACACACATTTAATTGCAATAAAAGTGGAAAAATTAGAAGAAACCTGTGGAAGTTTTTAAGGAACGATTTTATTATACATGAAGAGTGCAAAAAATCGAGGCCTATACCATTTTTGATAAAAATAAGAGGATAATCATTTTTAGCTCAGCTGACTGTAAGTCATCTGAGCTATAGCGATCACCCTTGGTCCGTCGTCCGTCCGGCCGTCCGGTCGTCTGTCCGTTAACAGGGCACAAATCGTAACAGCTGGACCTGGAATCTTCTAACTTTACATCCAGGGAGGTCCATGTAAAAATCTCCTGGAAAACCTGGAATTAGGTCTCTGTTACCCATATTCTTTGAGCTATGGGGCTGCGAAGTACCCCCCAGAATAATGGAAAATTTGATACAAAGGCTCAATTATGTGAACAACTTATACATTGGTCACCATGATTCTTTGAATGGATATTGATCATGGAGTGTTTCATCAGTTTCTGCAGACTAGTGGCGCCACCTGTATTTTTTTTATTTTTACGATTTATTTTCTCTGTTTTTGAGACCTCTTAAGATGCGTTCATCTGTTAACAGGGCACAAATCCTAACCACTGGACCTGGAATCTTCTCTCTTGACATGCAGAGAGGCCCATGAAAAGTCTCATGCAAAACCTGAAAATAGGTCTCTGTTACCCATATTCTCCAAGCTATGGGGCTCAGAAATACCCCCCAGAATAATTACAAATATGATATAAAGCTCCATTATCTAAACAACTAATGCATTTATCACCATGATTCTTTGCATGCACATTGATCATTGAGTCTTTCATTAAATCCTGCAGACTATGGCGCCACCTGGATTTTTTAAAAGTTTAACCCTTTTTTCACTACTTTTGAGACCTTTACAGATGCGGTTGTCCGTTAAAAAGGCACAAATTGTAATCACTGGTCCTAGAATCTTCTTCCTTATAATCAAGGGAGGTCTGTGAAAAATATCCTTGGAAACGTGAAATAAGGTCTCTGTTACCCATATTCTCTGAGCTATGGGGCTTATAAGCTCCCCCAGCATAATTAAAAATTTGATACCAAGCAGAGCACAAATCATAGCCATTGGACCTGAAATCTTCTAACTTAAAATCCAGGGAGGTCCATGAAAAGTCTCCTAGGAAACGTGAAATTAGGTCTCTGTTACCCATATTTTCTGAGCTATGGGGCTTATAAGCACCCCTCAGAATAACTGAAAATTTTAAACCAAAGTAGGGCACAAATCATAACCATTGAGCCCAGAATCTTTTAATTTGATATCCAGAGAGTTCCTCAAAAGTACTCCCCAGAAACCTGAAATTCGGTCATTGTGATCTATATTCTCAGGGTTTTGGGTTATGTTTGAGCACCCCAGAAAAAATGCAAAATACACACAAATTGCAATATTCCTCAGGAAAGGCTGGTTGGATTGTCATCAAATTTGTTGTGCTTATGGGTCTTGATGAACTTAAGCTAACATACATGAACAATGATGCCACGTACATTATCGTAATTAGTTGCCTGTGCAAGGACATATTGTCAACATGTCAGTCGGCTAAGCGTCATGACCCACGGGTCACTTGTTTTATTATGGCCTGGGGACAGGTAATTTTTTATGACCTTTGAACCATTAAATATAGATTTGAAGCATTTTAGGTATTACTTTGCTCAAACAAATAAGTCCAAATTAAGCAGAAAATATAAGATACTAAAATAAAATCCCGAAAGCACACTGACAGATGATGTATATATGTACTATGGCACAGTGAATGTAAGGGACATGAATGGGGTCGTTTTCTGTAGAATGACACACATACATTCATACATGAGAGAACTCAAACTTTGAACGAGACCGATTGATCCTAATTCTTTAAAGGGTCACGTATCTGAACAGATATATATATATATATATATATATATATATATATATATATATATATATATATATATATATTCTAAGCGAACAGATTGCAATTTTGATCGTTTGCCTTTTATCATATCGTGACTGCAAAAACCCTGAAGATTAACACCCCGATCATTTGAATAGCTCGCTTATATGAAAATTATTTATGTTAATATTATATATAAGAGCATTCGTTGTTTTTATTTTATCAACGCAAAGTTTTTAGCTAAAGGTTTACTAGTGTGGCTGGAGCTTCCTTAATATTCTGAGATGTCGAAATGAAATTAACGAGCCATCGGCAATGTGTTCTGTATTTTACGTAGATATACTAGAGTGCCAGACCTCTCAATGTCTTCACAACGGTGAATGTGAAGAGATGTATGGTTCTTACCGGTGTCATTGCCCTGTAGGCTTTGAAGGTCGCCATTGTGAAACAGGTAACACCGGAATAAATTTGTCTGAATATTTTTTTTTTAATTAATATTTTAATTTGTAAGGAAATATCCAATTTTACCTTGTAAATATTCCACAAAACAATTCAAGTACGAGCCACATAATCTAAATTGTCTGCATTGTACTAATGTTCACCACATAAGTATACACGATGTTTTACGTGTCACATTTTACATTATGTAGTGATAGATCCATGTCTGAGTGAGCCATGCCTGAACGGCGGACTCTGCGAAACCATTGACGACGAGGGAAACTTCACCTGCATCTGCGCGGATGGTCACACGGGAGCTGTTTGTGCGCATGCTCAGACCCTTCCATTGGTGATCCCGGCAGCCATCGGTGCCTCAGCCCTGCTAGTTGTGGTTGTCTGCTTCTGCTGCTGCGGTGTCATCTTCCTCTACATCCAGAGGAGGCGGAAGAAGAAGATGGATATGAATGATAGTGACCCGGACTGGTCAGCCAAGATTGAGGATTTCGGCGGAGACGTGTGGAAGGTGGATAAACCAAATGACGCACCGGACTATGAGTCCGTAGACAGGACGTACGAGTCGTACTTGGTTCCATCTTCTATGACCGAAGAAACTAACGTGGTGGATAAATAGATTAAGGGTATAATGACACCTCTTCTTTTGTATGATAATTCAATATTCTAAAGGCCTGTATTTGTTTATTCATGATACAGATCACATAATATAATGTACATGTATATACCTATAGCCATACATATTAATGATGCTTAAACCTGAAGTTCCGACGACTCTTTTCTCACATCCTTCGTCTTTTAAGGAATATATGGTATATGAATGCACGCAATATCTTCTATATTCTATATTCTTGTATATTCTTAAAATAAAGGTGTTTATAAAATGTTAAGTCTTTTCGCTCCTTTCTGATCCTGAGGATTACACCTTAAGGTGAATGTGATAAGGATATCAGAATAGACAGGCTAGCAACAAGACAAATGTTCGAAATGGGTTCGAATTTAAATGTCTTAATTTAAGTTGAATCTGTGACGTGTTATTACAGTCATCGCAATTTGTGTATCTGGTCAGACCATTCTGAAGTCTTTTTCGAGTAGACAGATTATTTGGAGTCGATCGCTGTAAAATACCTTTATGCGCAGACGATCACCATCCTAAAGATATTTCATCCCGACGCGGTTCTTATTTACGACACCAGAGGCCGCTGAACTGGTTTACTGGACACAGCCCAACAGAGGGAACTTTTGCGATCCAGGAGGGGCGTATTCAGAGTTTAGTGTAGGGGGCGCCGCCCCCTTCCCCTATATTTAATCTGATAAATATAATTTAGAATAATATACGTTAAACACCGCCAAGCTTCGTATTTCCCCCTTTAAATATGCATGCGAAA
Source organism: Sipunculus nudus (assembly GCA_026874595.1). NCBI lineage: Eukaryota > Metazoa > Annelida > Sipuncula > Golfingiida > Sipunculidae > Sipunculus > Sipunculus nudus. The sequence continues at coordinate 54,139,922 of CM049309.1, forward strand.
CTTATGTATAAACTCTACTAGCAGTCCGGGACACCTTTTTTTTAAGTACCAGGATGTTGAGCCCCCTTTTTCTAAGATCCTGTGTCCGCCCTTGATTCTTGAGAGTAACACTTGTTGTAAATATATTGACATGTAGATATACAGAAACATTTAAGCATTTTGCATAAAATCGATAAATATGCAAATTAGCCGTCGCCGTTAATGGAACTTTTGCCAGTCTTTCTTGCATCTTGTCCTGTCTTAGAGATAAAGGTGTCTACACCTATGTTTCATGGTCAAGGATTATGATGAACCGTTTCAAATTACAATTAAATTATTTTTAATATGCAAATTAGCCGTCGCCATTATTGGATCTTCCATTTTTGCTCGTATCTCTCTCCTTGTCCATTCCTAGAGATAAAGGTGTCTTCACCAATATTTTCATGGTCTAGGATTATGATGAACAGATTCAAATTATCATTTGGTGATTTTTTTTTTATTCTGTCATATGCAAATTAGCAGTCATTATTATTACAAATTCTTATTTTGCTCATATTGGTCTTAGTTCCTGTCCTTTCTTAGATATTAATGTGTCTACATCTGTGTTTTCATGGTAGAGGAGTATGTTGAATCATCTCAAACTTCCATTTAATGAATTTTTAATATGCAAATTAGGCGTCGGCATAATCGGACTTTCTCATTTCATACATATCCATCTAAGTCCGTGTCCTTTCTCAGAGATAAGAGTATCTGTATCCTTGTTTTTATGATTAACAGTTAAAAATTGCCTGTTGAATAGTTTTCGGAACTGATATGAAGAGAAGTATAAATAAAAGAACTGTATAAAATATTTTTTTTATAAAACATATATTTATAAAAATAAAAGAACATTCTGTACCTTATTGTGTCCTTATTGTTACAGATAAAAAAAAAACCTGAAAGTTAATGTGCTTTTACTAATATGACGAAGCAGAGTGCAATTACGTGATTTCATCGGATGAATGTTTTTCCCAGTCGCTGATAAATCGTGAGCAATCACTGCCTCTCTTTACGAATTTAAATATAATGTAGAATTCTTTATGTAAACTAGCAGCTTAAGCTGGTTCTGTCTTAAAACCTAAAATAACTACAATCAAAATTTTCATGGTGACGAATTACGCTGAAACATTAAGAATTACAAATTATCATTCATATTTTACAACGGAAAATGTTTGTGCGTGATGTCTTTGACATTTGCACCTGCTATTTCATAGAATTGTTTTATGTCTCAATAGACCGCTTCGCTGGCAAACTGAGGGGTTATAAGACCACAAATGTGATCAGTCAATTGACATGATATCATTGAATCACGTGACGGTGTAAGTTGCCATAAAAAATGAAAGCTTATTATAAATCAGCTGAATAAGTTAGTAAATCAAAAACATAAGCTTAAACTTCCATTAATACTTACCACTTTCACATGGAAAATGCAAAACGGTTTCAAACAACGAATTGATCTTTCACACTCGATACGTTCTCAAACCCTTTCGGCCAACTCTGGAGAATCCTGCTCGTAGGTGGTTACGAATCGTTTAAATGCGAGTATATATATATATATATATATATATATATATATATATATATATATATATATATATATATATATTCCCATGAGATGTGAAAAGATGGATGGCCCTCATATATATAATTTTAACCTTAGAGAAGTAAAGAAAATTTGCTTGTGTGTGCTTGCGCAAGTGTTTATCTCTTACGGTAATTCTAGATTCTCAGTATTTATAATTCAGTTTTAAAAATTCATTGTATTTTAAAACAACATTCATGGATATGAAATGAAGTTATTCTCTTTTAATATATATATTTATATACATGTATATATAATTTAGAACCCACGAACCACTTTGTTGCCATCATGTTTTTTCATCGGCACTGCACACGAACACACCTGGAATGTTACAGGTACGTGCAGCAGATGTGACGTAGTATACGCCCATTAATCCCGCGTGCTTACTCAGTCACGGTTGACTGATCAGGCACTTCACCTCAGCGCCCCCGCTGATCTACCCGTACACGACGCGTTCTCCCCATATACAAGACCACACCAAGTCCTTATACACATAGGCGTGGTACATACCAGCTCGAGAATCGCTCAACAGGTAAGTCATACGTAACACAAGCATTAATCATATTACCTCATGGAATGGTTAAAATTTATTTGTTATAGACTGATTAGGCAAGTCCATTACGCCTGTGAAAGACTGGTAAGGGGGCAATTGGGCTTCCTAATTCATCCATCATCATGGTCGGGTGTGCTATGAAACTGTATGTTTTAATAAGCCTTTACACAGGCAAAGGCGCCACAACTTGCACTGCAATGTTCAGTATAACTCAAGTGGCATAAACGTTTTTCAGAGGTGTGAAGATCTCTTCCTTTATGTAGTCAATTCTTGAATGTCTTTTGTTAGACAAATAGTGTATTGTTCTGACAAAACAAACGAGACTTTTTCATAAGGTACATGTATATGATGATACACAATTGCCTATATAATGGGAGCTAAAATCCCGTAGCAGAAAAGCCTCTTAAGCCCATTCCATATCCTCTTTTGCGAATAATTGCCAATCAGTAATAATACCCAACACCTTTCTGGGCAATTTTAATCAGATTTACCATAAAGTTCCAGATCGAAAGTATAAGTGATAAAAGAAAACAGTGTTAAATTAGCTCTAATAAGCGAAACTCGAGAGAGATATCATGAAATAAAGGAACATGTTGTAATTCACTTTTAAGACAGAACAATACGATCTTCCCCAGTGTGACGGAGGGGTTGGTATGAAGGACGACATCCTGCTTGTTTCCACATACCTTTGGCCAATTTTTGTTCTGTCCAGTAACACGACCTGTACCTCACCTCAAGGCTGACCAGTCAAACAGTATAAAATGCCTCGGCACCAGTTTCTGTACCTCCCCTTAACACTTCTGTACAAAACAAACAAAAACATTCCCATGTCCACATCTTTACAAAATTGTCAACTATATATTTAATGAACTCCTAACCATAGGTAAAAAAAACATACAAAACAATCAGCAAAATTTGCATGAGACATCGCGTATACACTGACAAACAGACAAAGAGAAGCACAGACAAAAATATCGCTTTAGGAGTGGTTACATCTAGGCTGATTCTTTCAGATAAGTATATTTATGAGGAAGTGTAAGCTGAACGTATGGTCAAATAGTATATTGTTTATATTATAATCACCATCAGTTTACCATAGGATACAAAATGTCAGAATGGAAATAACAACGCTCCACGTAGTTATATATCAAGATGTGATCTATATATTAGTCATTCCTTTCTTGTTGTTTTCTGTTGATAACATTGATAAATACCTACTTAATTTTACACAGCTTTTGTACAAAATGTGGTTATCTTCGGTACGACTTGAAAATTAACTTGACGGTTGATCAAAAGTGAGATTACCGTTTTTACTTGATCAGACGCCGGGCCTTAAATAGTCGCCTGCCTTATTTAGTCGCCGGGGCAAAACGGTGTCGGAGAAAAATTAAATATAAATAGAATAACGGAAACTGTTGAACGCATTATGAATAAAGATTTGGAAAGCGTCGAAAGTGTATAAAGTGAAAAGTCATGGTAAGAAGGAAACACGATGACTGAGAGGAACAATTAGATGGTTAACACAGTCAGATATGTGCAAGCAAAACTAACCGATTCAAAGGCTTACTAATGCCCACGTTTGTGAAATAAGCATGTATTTTTATTGATTTTTTATTCGTGAATGATGTGCTCATAAAATAAGCAAAGTATTATTTTACTTAGTTATATACTACACGAGTTACATGCATGACACTAATTCCTCATGGGCAATAAATGATGATTTATCTTTCGTGATTTATTACATGTAATTGGTTAATTTTGTGATCTTCTGTATTATTTATGCTATCGTTATTGAAGAGAGCAATAGGAATACAGTGTCAGTGTGGGTTACCGGTTAATTCTTAATACTTAATTCTTCTTGGAGCATTTTCATTTCAAGAAGCAGAAGATTTTGCAAAAACGCAAATATGATTGAAAAAATTTCAATAATTATTTGACATACGAAGAGTTGTTAACATCAAATTCTAAATCTGAATAGAATACATGGTTTTTAATGGAAGGCATGTCCATCACAGTGTATGAATGGAGACAAAGTACATTTTACCCCCTCAATTTTTAAAGGTCAATTATACACATAATATTAACATAACCATTCACGATAACTGTGTCATACATATATGTAATAATTTCTCCATATATTCCTCACTAATTATTTATTTAGGATATGAAGGCGCAAAATGCTAGATTGAATCATCATAAATATTACATTTTACAATATATTATATACTGCTGACTGTTTGTAAACACGGCTATTTAAATTAAATTCTTATAAACAAGAATAAAATACATTAGTTTATATAACTAAAATATATGTTCTATACTATGTGGTTGAAAATGAAGAAAATTAGTGTATTCAGTCGAATGTTCCGTGGTTGCAGTCGCGTCTGTAAATATCGGGGTAATGAATATTAAGGTAGCGTTTCTTGAAAAATAAAGTTGTGTTAAATTCATATAAGACCCCAAAAGGTAAATTCAATTTTACACCTGGTGCAGCGTTTTATTTCTTGGCTTTCTGTATATCGAGATTATAATGATCAGATTTTCTAAGGTGCGCTATTTTAAGCACACAATAAGATCAGTCTGACAGTGCGATAAAAGTCGGTATAGAAACCTTACAGGATTACTGCTTAGGCTCAATAGAATTCAACCCAAACAGTGGAGGTGGAAGGGATGGTGTCCGTAACGTGCCCCTTTTGAATCAAACTTTTAGCCTTTTTTTTTTTTTAATTTGGCACGGACCCCATTTTGTTATTTTATAATATGAAACTTTGAAAACTCACGTGAATCCCCATTGCCCTCGATTAATGACCCATATACGATTTTCGTCATTAATTGCATTACTATTATCTGTTTCTTGGTAAGATATTTTAGAGTTAGATTTGTGAGCGGTCTATGATACAGAATACTCTTCATTCCTTCCTCAATATTATCTTCAGTGTAGATCTATATTCATTATATAAAGCTAGGTCAAGAATATATGGAATGTGAACTGAATTTAAGCTGATAAAGGTGATACTTGTATTTATACTTTTCCTCGTATATATATATATATATATATATATATATATATATATATATATATATGACAGTCAAAATAAGTATTATATTAGTACAACAAGGAAGTATTTACGTTCGACCGCGTAAAAGAAGCATAAATAGACCCATGGACCAATGCCAAGTGTTACGTCTCAGTGACCTTTCAGTAAAAGTTGATTTATTTGTCAAATAGAAAGGCATTCTTCCCATTTTGTAATGGCACCATTGCATCCTTCCTATCCTTTGTATGTTCGCTGTAAAAATAAGGTAATCAAAAAAAGGTTACATTTCACATGTTTACTGCGCCTTAACTCTTTGCATTGTAAATTCAACACACTGTATGCAATGTGCATCATATACACCTTCTGACTGGATTACGTCACATGTACGTGTAGCAACACGGAGTAATAAAAGAAGTTACAAATGGGGCGATTGTGTCGGGATGTGCTGCAAGGAAATGGCACATCATTGCGAGATGAGGTCTGAAACTCCTTCCTTAGATTCTACACCACCGCGGTTACCACGCAATTTTACGTAAATGTCACGTTTTATTTTTACATGACGCAAGCATAAGTCTAGGCGGCTATTGGTTACATCAGTCTGTGAATAAATCCGCCCTCTGTTCAAAAGGCGTCATACATACCTGTCAAAACACTATATAAAATGGCTCAGTTCACTCTAAGAAATTTACCATGTTTATAATATTTGTCCGTTCTCTTGAAATCTTTCAGCCACATGCATACATATAAACAAAACAAAGTGAAAATTATACATGTTCTTTTTTTTCATTTAGAGTATTTATAAAAAGATGAAGTTTTGATCAAAAGCAATGTAAAAAGGTTATCTGGCAACAGAGAATCATTGATGCTAAAGCTCCGTCACCCCTGACCTGTCCATTAATGCAGGTCCATCCATTTCTGTATGATATGTTCACTTACATTATTTACAGGGACACGCCGTGTGTTTGAAGTTTTTTTCTGTGCTGTCTGGGTTTTGTTCTTCGTGTTTACAATGGGCATATATAAAACCAATTAGTGTCAGACATCGTTTGGATTAAGATAATTTCGACTACGGGGCAGTATACGGAGATATTCCGTAAAAATGTATCGCATAGCAGTTAAAACAAGTATTATCATACGACCAAACTGTTGGATTAGGCCTAGTGCGACTTTGAAAACGCCCCAATTTTTTTTCTTAACACATTTAACTTTAATCTTTCTAAGAACCATGCAGTTCTGTGGCTCGGTTGAGCAGACACCTTGCTTACCCCCGAGCATGGTATTTCATGAATTATAGTGAGACAATTGAAGCAAACCGGTGGCTCGTTGGCAGTGAATCTCCACCAGTGGAAAATGAAAATGACGGTGACATTTTTTTTTTTTACACTGACACTGACACCGGATTACTTCAGATGATTGATACAGGAAACACAAACAACGTCATGCCTATCTAGAAACATAGTTACGCCTAAATCTGCAGTACACAATTAAGTATTTGTTAAATAAATTATTTGAAATGCATATATATGGATAAATGGCTTTGGCAGTTCCGCGACTTCGCTTTCATCTCTGCCCGTATCACGCGGTAGGGGAAAGGTGTCATTAACTTACCATAACAGCTTATCCATCAGCTAACGGAATATGTATCACACTTTTTCATACTGTTTATACATAAACACACGAAAGGAGTATAAATACAACACAGTACCAACATATAAGAACAAACATATGTTAAATCATATACAGTCACTCAAAACATGTGTTATCTCAAATAAAGACCATTGTGGGTGACTCATTAAGTTTTTATATATCTTTGTGATGTTTTCATACATGGTACCCATAATGCGCATTTTTAGATTTTAATAATATAACGATACTTCCGATTGCACGAGGTTTTGTTAATGTTTTTTTTTCTATAAACACGTTATCAATATGAAAAATAATTGCATTATTTTCCCCATCAATTCTGCGGATATAAATTCATCCTTTACTATATTTGGTGGAATAGCATGCATTTTATGTTAAATATTTCCAATTTGGTGAGGTCCAAACATCAGCAGAGGGTATATAAGATTTCATTTAAACAATATATCTATATATATTTGCATCTCTGACCATATATTTGTTGCTAGCTCTTGTTTAAAAACGCAAAGCTAAATAGAGTACATGGATACACCTGAGACTGTGTTAGATATATCAAATCATGGAAACAGAATATGTGAATTTGGTTTTAGTCTTAAAACATGTTGTCGCACACCCGATGTTTAATCGTTGAACGTATAGGCACATTTAAAGCCTACATATATTGTTGGATGCACGTGAATGTTTTGCATGATTACTGTACATTATGGTTACATATATGCATGGACAGGGAAGGTTCAGATTAGACCCTGCATGTATGTTTAGAGAACACAACCTCAGGAGGCCTAATTGTTCCGGGCCTGCCATACACATGGACCGTCAGGACTGCTTTTGATACAAAATGGAGCATACAAGTACTCGTTTGTGACCTTTGTGCGGGATTCTTATAAACTGACCCCACGTGACCCTGAGCTAAGGGTGGGGAGGCTATAAGAGAACGAACAGGTAATAAACATGACATGAATAAACGAGGCATACGGGAACCACCCTGAATCTCCAGATTGCTTGCATGATTGTACATACAAGACCAGGGACCTGGAGTTTAATGTACATGGCGAGGTGCGAACAATTTTCACTCAAATAGGAATTGTAAATCTGTAGTCCATCCCAGCTATTTTCAGAAGGGGAATAAATAGCAGGACTCAAAATCAGGCCCTCCCGCATGTCTCAGACAGGTAAACACGCGCACGGAAGGGCATTTTTCATTTTGTACCAATCCGTTGGAAAGGTGAACACGTAGACGTTTTCCATATTATTTTCTGATCAGCAGGCACAAACATGACAAAAACGAAATATTTTACATGGTCTTCCATCGACTCCCTATATTTCCTGTATTTTCCAATGAATATGGTTTGTAATTCTTCTGGCATTTAGACCCTCATCTCCTATATATCCCTGCACACTCATGTTTCTGATATAACAGTGATACTATTGAAAACATGTAGTTCTTTTGCAAGTATGCAAGTGTGCATGTATATATGATGGCATGTATAGTGGCAAAATTTGGTTTACACTGAACGAAGTATGACTGAAAGTTTGATATGACGGTCTAATGCATCTTTAGCGGAAAGGCATTTTTTTCTGCGAAAAGGTATACCTGTATTGATGCCTTTCGTTGGAAAGATGAAAATTTCAGTATTTCGAGCCCTGAATAGCATATTCAAAAGTACAAAATGTTTAAAATAGAGATAATATTAAAATTGATGTTACAAATTCGTATATATATATATATATATATATATATATATGTGTGTGTATGTGTGAGTTAAAATAGTGAACGTCAACATACCCAACAGAAACCTACTATATAAAAATCGTTTTTTCTTTGTTGACGAGGGTATCGTGATTTTTTAAAACTTAATTTATAATTGCTGCTGCATTTTTCAGGTGATATTGTACACGCATTTTGAGCTAGTCGATATTTACAGGCTGTAGTTTCAGGTTTGACGCATCTCATTTCTGATTAGTGAAATATGTGCATTTTGGTAAAACCTCCTTTACATCTAAATTATCTTCATCAATCTCATTTATTTGTTCTTTCGTTACATTTAGATGTCAGGCCAATACCTCGAGATTAAACTAGCTTGTAATGAATAGGACGTATAACCACGTCACAGTTAGAGAAAGTAATAGTCTGTGATAAAGAGTACTTGTATAGTATTTGAGAGTTACAGAACGTAAAAGCCTGTGAAAAAAGATTACTTATATAGTATTTGAAATTTGAGAGTTACAGAACGTAATAGCCTGTGATAAAGATTACATATAAAGTATTTGTGAGTAAAAGAAAGAAATAGCCTGTGATAAAGAATACTTGTGTAGTATTTTAGAGTAACAGAACGTTATAGCCTGTGATAAAGATTATTAGGGCCCCGCTTGACAAGCGGGTGCCCTATAGTGATCACCGTGTCAGTCCGTCCTTCAGTCCATCCGTCCTTCCGTCAGTGACACTTTCTTTCGCGCGCGATAACTCAACAACAACATACTGCAGCTTTCCCAAATTCACAGGGATGATTGGTACCTATGAGGGCTCCCAACCTATTGAATTACTGACTTGTCGGAATTCCAATATGGCCGCCACAGCCCAATCGCTGATTTTCTTTCGCGCGCGATAACTCAACAACAACATGCTGTAACTTTCCCAAATTCACAGGGATGATTGGTACCTATGAGGGCTCCAGACCTATTGATTTACAGACTTGTTGGAATTCCAATATGGCCGCCACAGCCCAATCGCTGAATTTTTTTCGCGCGCGATAACTAAACAACAACATAGTGCTGCTTTCCCAAATTCACAGGGATGATTGGTACCTATGAGGGCTCCAGACCAATCGGATTACAGACTTGTCGGAATTCCAATATGGCCGCCACAGCCCAATCGCTGATTTTCTTTTGCGCACGATAACTCAACAACAACATACTACAGCTTTCCCAAATTCACAGGGATGATTGATACCTATGAGGGTTCCAGACCTATTGAATTACAGACTTGTGGTAATTCAAATATGGCCGCCACAGCCCAATCGCTTATTTTCTTTCGTGCACAATAACTCAACAACAACATACTGCAGCTTTCCCAAATTCACAGGGATGATTGGTACCTATGAGGGCTCCAGACCTGTCGAATTACAGACTTGTCGGAATTCCAATATGGCCCCCACAGCCCAATCACTGATTTTCTTTTGCTCGTGATTACTCAACAACAATCTACTGCAGCTTTCCCAAATTCACAGGGATGATTAGTACCTATAAGGGATCCAGACCTATTGAATTACAGACCTGTTTGAATTCCAATATGGCCGCCACAGCCCGATGGCTGATTTTCTTTCGCACACAATAACTTAACATCAACCTACTGCAGCTTTCCCAATTTCACAGGGATCATTGGTGCCGATGAGGGCTCCAGACTTATTGAATTACAGACTGACTCAAAATCAAATATGGCTAACAGATAACATTCGGTGATTTTCTATTGCTCACATTATTTCAGTCATATCTTCTTTAATACCATTTGATCAAGGATTTTCCCCCTCATGCAAATGGATAAAAACCTGTTTCTGTTTGTCATATTTTTTCAAATTTAACTTAATTTTTCACCCATATGTAAACTAGTCCAGCACTTGCAGAAACGCGGGGCTCTCTGAGGACCATTGTCCGACCACATCTAGTTTGTAATGTATTTGAGGGTTACAGAACGTTATAGTCTGTGATAAAGATTCCTTGTATAGTATTTGAGAGTTTGGAACGTGATAGCCTGTGATAAGGGTAACTTGTATAGTATTTAAGAGTTACAGAACGTAATAGCCTGTGATAAAGATTACTTGTAATGTATATGCAGGGGCGGATCCAGGATTTTGGAAAGGGAGGCTCTAACCCAGGAAGTCTTATAAGAAAACCTAAAAAAGGTCCCTAGATAAAAAAAACCTGAAAAAAGGTTGTTGCTGCTAAATAAGAGGGGGTCAGGACCCCCTTAACCCCTCTCTGGATACGCCACTGATTTGAGTTACAGAACCTGTAATAGCCTGTGACAAAGAATACTTGTATACATTTTGTGAGGTATAGCAAGTAAAAGCCTCAGATAAGGATTTCGTGTCGAATATTTGTGAATCTGTATTTTTCAGGAAATAAGATGGCTCCACGTGGCATGACCTGCATTAGACTGCTTCTCCTCTTATCTGTGGTGAGTAGACTTTTCCTGACTCATGCTGGTTCACGTGTGTGTGATTCTGTTTGTGGTATGTTCATTTACGTATTCAAACGACGAGGTCTCCTTTAAGATCAGAACAATAACCAGAGGCAGAGAAGGATTGTGCATGTCTTGTATACAAATAAGTGACGGAAATGATTCCGACTATAAAAAAAGATTACATGGGCGTAAACCATGCATGGGTTATATAAGTGTACCGAGGGCAACCCAATTTGAGATGAGTGCTTTGTGATACGTTTTTATAAGATGATTTAAATTCCATAGAAAAAATAACCCCTAACCACTTCCTCTGCATACAGGAACTCAATTTGGTACAGCTGCTATACTTTCTGCAAATACTGTATTTGCTGTAATACCTATTAGGTGATAACCGACTGAGTGCATAATAACAACATTCATTACACAAACTATTTTATACGCTTACTTGTTGTGTGGAGATTAAACCCTGACTGTGCTTCCAGTACTATATAGAATTGCGATTTTTTTCATTCTTATCGTGTGTTAGCATTAACCATCCACGCCTGTAACTTAAGTTTTACTTGGCCATATTTAAACTTAACATGTAGGGCAGTGTTTCATTTTAAAGTTTTACATTTGTGTTTTTTACTTTGTCATTTTCCTTGTAAATGGAAGTTGAGAAATATAATAAAAAGAGGATATTAAGCAAGAGCATTGTGGAACAAGTTAATTTCTTTATAATTAGTTAATCATTGTTTGTTTCCTGTTGTAGTTTAAAACCTGCACCGGTAAGTATAAATATCATTTTGTTATCTCTTTTTATGTCTTGTTTTTTTGGTGATTTTCGTATATTGATTCATTTATTCTGCAGAGTTGTAAAATATATTTTGATCATCCTCTCAAAATCTGATGCAGTGCTGCCATTCTCTATTTTAAAAAAATGCTCAAATAACCCTCTGCCAAATTGAGATTATAGGGTATTTACGGTATTGTCAGACCTTTGAAGGAACGATGTTTATATTTTGTCATTTGTTATGTGAGTGTCATCTTATTCAGCGAAGATATGAAATACTGAACACTCGTAAGAGAAGTCTTAAACGGGAAAATAATACCGGAAGCATAATTAGAACTATCCCTTACAGTAAAATTGTACAAAATTTTTACTGTAAGGCACCGATTAATACGTGTTTCAAACATTTTACGGATATTTAACCCTTTTCCTCTTGTACGATTTTATGCTTTAAACTAAAATCCAGAACGGCTGCATTAGTAATAAAAAACACGAATACCCTTCGCTATGCTGACCTCAGAGGGTGCGTATTTATTTATTTATTTATTTATTATTTTTTTTTGGTGTCTTCTTGTCCTCTGATAAATTAAGTAAAGGTTATGATTAAAGGAGCTAATTAAATCATCCAAGTACAGCCGTAACTAAGATCTATGAATTAAATATACTATGTTAATAATGGTCAATTGACATACATGAAGAGAAACAGTGTTATTGTTTAAAATTTAAAATTTGACAAGATCTTTTCCAAAACAGACATATATCATAAACATTCTTAATGAGAAGAATGCAGATTATTCCAGCTGCATGATAACTTTTGGATGTTGTACCTTGCAATAAATGTACCTATAATGAAGATGTGCAAGTTACAGTTTTAAATTTCTGTTACAGGTGCTTGTTCCTATCCTTCCCCTTGGCTGAACAAGCTGTGGCACAGACATTATGACAGTTTCACATCGACCGAGATCTGGTTCTACAAATTTCTTCCTTCAGGACGGACCGAGCAGGGCGTCGATGGCTCATCGTTCAAAATATGTAGGTCAATATTTGTCAATTATATGTTACGATTAAAAAATGGTGGCCTAAACGGAATTGTCTGAGTTAATGGAATGAGCTGCATTTTTTTCTGGTTTCCTTTGAAAAAATGTGCATATTACGTTCATTTACAAATTTAGCCATGGTTCAGTTTAGAGTTAAGGGTACTGAGAGTTTCATCATGAAGTAATACTACATGCCCGATGCGCAGTCATAAGGATGATTGTTATTGGATGAACCAACTCTCAACTATTCTTTAGCATGCTTTCCTGATTTTATTTTCATTTTTTTAAGGAGTATTTAACCTTTCAAAAAAGATTTTTTATTTTAATCGTGTTTTTAATCAGATACACTGCATGTACACTTTCTTGTATAGAATTTTTATACATAAGTGACCTATATAAGAGAAAAAATTATTAAAAAGTACATAAGGCGTAATTCCTAACTATTGCCAGTGACTACAATAATTTTTACTGCATTAATAATTACAATAATAAATATAATTTATGTTCACGGTTAATGTTACTTTCGTCAGTGTACGAGTGTACAAGTTCCAATGAGACCATACCGGACCAGCGGTTCTACGTTCGTCATCTCCAGCTGGCACCGTCACACATTCAATGCCAGAAACTTGTATCAGGAACCAATGTGATATTGGAGAGACTCACCAAGATAGGTCCGTAAACAAATGTCTGCACTAATTTGCTTGGCTTCACAATCATGAGGTTGAAATTTCACCTGGTTAACTTTTTCAGAGTTTCGCAAGTGCTCCATTTTCGGAATCTTGCCATTAAATAAACTTCACAGAGTATATCCATTATGGTAATTCTTGTCCCCGATTGGTAGATAATTTGAAAATCTGATACATTAACATTCTTCAGTGTTCGATTCACGGATATCATAAAGGGATATGTTTTACTTGAATTATCAATATTTGGTCTTACGACTTAAGATATTGCTAGATCTATAAAGTTTAAGACTACTGCATTTATGACTGTTCATTTGTGTAGCTGAGGCCTTTTGTCCACGAAGGATTAATTTTGGCGATAATTTTCCTTTCCTGAACATGGCGAATTTGAAACAGTCAAAACACAAAAAGCCGATCACGGTAAAATAAGATATTCTTTCTTGGAATTTATAAGTTTTTTTCAATTTATGAATCCATCCTTTTGTATTACAAAGATTGAACAATATATCTTAATTTCTTTTATTTGCAGATGCAGCCGCCCCAGCAAGTGAATGCTGGGATAAAGAAGACAAGGATGGAAATTTTGTTGCTATTCTTCAATGTAAGTGAACAAATATGAAGGTCTATATCGCATGAGATCAAAGTATATATTTCCATAAATGCTTCAGTCAGTCATTCAATATATTGAAAAGACTCTTGATTTGAAGGGCCGAAAAAGAAAATGTCTAATTACAAATCAAATATTTAACTTTTGTCTTGTGAATGTTACATTAAAAGATATTTGTAGTCATTGTCAGCTTTGGATTAACAATTATTCAGTAAAATCCTTTTACATCATATGCAGGTAAAGACTCCTTTATGTTCCTTTCCATAGTGCCCGATATATAAAGATTCCATTTTTTGTCGCCAAAATGTAGTCGCCAGCATCCACTAAGATACACCGTGCTTGATTACCTTTGGTGCGCATTGTTCGTTACTTATGTTCCTATATATTTACTTTCCAGCTCCTGTCGAGAACAACACCATCTCGTGTCCATTCTCTGACGGTCAGTACCAGCTGCAGGTGGCTGTATCCGACCCTAACGTGATGAGTTGTACCGGAGACAGGACGAGCATAGCCACCGTTAGTGGTAGTGAAATTACCATCAGCTCCTGTCTGACTGGACAAGGATATGGTAAGAAACCAGGTTTAGATGAAGAAAGAATGAAAAGAATTTACAACAGAGATATATAGATAATATAACGGTTGAAATAGGAGACAGCCTTGTGGTATGATGAATCAGTTTGGACATTGAAACAGCCGACTCTGAGCTCATTGGGGTACATGATGTGAAAACCTGTCCAGATGTTGAATATTTCGAATGAAACGCCAAAGATTGACTAATTCCTTTTGAAAAGGCTTTGACGACAAGAAACATGCATATACAAAAAAAAATCTGCAGGAGGCTTAAAATAATCAAATTTGAGTGAGACGTAGCCTAGTTTTTTGGATCTTTGGTTCTTTGGCAAAATGCTGAAATTTAAAAAGAGAACTCCATAGAATTTCAGTAAAACTATCTACAGGTATTGAAAAGTTGACAATAAAATAGTGGACAGTGCTACCATAGGCTTTGTTCTTGCTGTACCTATCCTTTTAAAACATAAAAAAACATAATATGGCTATTTTACTTCTCAAGAAACAGTCCTAATGCTGTTGAACTACACTTAAAAATTAAATGATAGAAGTAAGGAAAATTATATGCTAAACAGTAATACATATTCATTATGCGCTGCGCTCCCTCGAGTTTTTCACAATAGAATGGAAATCGTGTAAAAACTCACTCCAAAACACTGCACACGCAACAACTATATATAGGTCCAAGACTGCAGACTCTCGCCATCTTGGGAGTGTACATGCAGTGACTGCTATTTAATTGTTTTACCGTTGGAATTCTAGAATTTGGCTTCCGGATCTGGATTATTTTTGCGAGAACCAAATATTATAGAGATCTACCTTGTGGTAAAATGTCAAGTGGAAATGTGCTGTAGTGTCTGGTAGCAGTTCTGGACAGATCAACCTGCATACAGACATTCGTTGATCACGTGTTAATTTTCGGCTTGTTTATCTTGTGTGCACACATTTTCCATTGTAAAAAATACGTTAATTTTAATTTGTGTCAGATGGATATATGTTTAATTAAGGCTGAACATTGCTATTCAGGGGCAGATTTATAGTGGTCTCTGTATGAGAACTTAAAGTCTGGGAAATAGCGAAATACGCAACTAATACTGAAAAGAAGCGCCGTATTTTGTATCACACCGTATCCACCCGTATTCTTCTGCAGGCGAGATATATATATATATATATATATATATATATATATATATATATATAAAATATAAAGTCTGCTAGCTTTCCACTCACACTAGGGCGAGGTGCTGAGCTCTTCCTTTTGTAAAAATTTGCTTCTTCAGATGAGCCTTACAATGTGAAGCTGAAATGCTTAGGGTCTGTGTCTGAGGACTTGGTCAGCGATCAGGCGGACAGTGGAGACGTACTGGTTCTGTCTGCAGAAATCAACGGCCTGCCACGTCAATACTGTGCCGTTAGTAAAACTACTACCAATATGAACCATACATTTCATGTAATTTTATATGTTCAGAAGTAACTTTTAAAATAATCACGAGTAAAAAGACCCTTTTAACAGAATTTTTCAAATTATAATTCAGCCTTCGCTTAGTAAAAACTTCCATGAGATCGAAATGGTTGTAAAATTCATTTGGTCATGAGGTTATTTTAGCAGATGTGTTAGATGCTGAACGAACAGTGTGAGAGGTGTCGTCTAATATAAAATGAAAAGCGTTGTCTAATTAATATGAGATCTGCGCTCACATGCATAATTCACTTGTTCAGTTGTTATGGCGACTTTCATGACCTTTTAAGTTCTTTGTTAAGTATTTATGCCCACAATGTCAAAATTATAACAGTAAACATACAGAAAAAATCATTCTGTACTTGATGAACTAACCTTCTCACTCGAACTAATATGCATGGTAATATTTGTTTTTGTTATAAGTTTGAAAACAACTACTTAACGGTGCTTCATCTCACGCGTCTTTTGAATACAGTTTCAAGAAAAAAATCAGTTGTGTAACCTAACACTCTAGTTATGATGATTTTCCTTCAACAGTGATACCGAGCCTATGTGTTATCTGTTACTTATTCTTATTGCAGAGGTATAAAATGGACGGTGCCAAGGTATATCTGTCCCTGTGTGTGAGCGATGATAAGACAACTTACTGTGCAGCAAACGTCAATTACACAGCAGCAGGGAATGTGGAAGCTTTGACCTACCGCGCATTCCAGCTCACAGGTAACCCATAAAACCGATACAGAAAGTCAAGATATTACTTCTTTATTTTAAATTTATAGTGCAATTTACCGTTTCCATTTTATGATGCAGACATTACATACTTGGGTTCTCAACCTTATTATAAACAACTGCGTTCCAGTTCGGCTTGGGATTATGTGACAGGGTGGTAGCACTCGTTTCTTGTCATTTTACTTTACATCCTTGTGTCACCAAGGCCCAGGTACTACCACACCTATTGGTCATGGATGTAAAATCAACCCAATTGCTGGTCTATAAAATAGGAGACCCCCCCCCCCCCGCTTAAAAATCGCACTGAGGGTAAGAACCTTCACATTAAGCCTGCAGAGCGCCCACCCTCGAGGGGGGGGGGCGGTCATGAAAAATCTCACCGCTCCTCGGCTGATATTCCAACACACGATCGCACGACTTTAAGTCCTAAGTCCTGTGCTCCAAGTACTCAAGTCAACAGCAATGTTCTCTAAAACCTCGTTGCGTACGATACTGTGCGATACCTCATTTTAAAGGTTATTGTTCAAACATTGTCCTCGCCGATATGCGAAAAAATCATTTTTAATTTTCACATCATTTTGGGTGATTTTTACATTTTTTTTAAATGCTCTGCATGGAGGTTCCCACCGAAACAGCCGAACTTCCTTCGGCAAAGTCCGGATTGCCTGTGGGTCCAATGTAGCGTCATACCGACCCTCTGGCGTTACGATCAGATTAGGCTTACCATCCCTATTGTCCGATTGCCTACTGAGTCGGGTTGTCACGGCTAGGTCCAATGCCGCACAGGATTAAGGCCTATATTGAACAAATGAATTCAAGCTTTCATTTAGGGATTTAAGCATGTTCACCATGCACTGATCTGATACGATTTAATAAACGGTTCCGACTTCACCTGGGTCCGCTTCTGCTACCGAGGCATGCATATTTCCGTATCTTTCATCAGGTATAATTTCCTTCCTTAAAATTCATCGTTCATGTCTTCCTCACATCAACCTATTTTTATACGTCCAACAACAGTAACCAAAGATCATCGAAAACCTTGATGCCCCCGCGTCCCTTTCCGGTTCGCAAATGTAAACACCACTCACAAGGTTTTCAGGGTAAACATACCGGTATATGAATTTCTTGCTGTGACCGCATCGCCACAAAAAAATGCAAAAAAAAAATTTACTTATCTAATTATGACAGAATCCCACTGAAAATCTCCGCAGGCCTGGTAAAAAGCCCGGTATGCCGGGTTTTTCAGCCAGTAACTTATATAAACCAACGCTTGCAAAATTAGTGAAAATGAACTTCAATAATGCAGCTTAATCAGTGTTTCGTATTACATCAGGATGAGAAAACAATCATGTCTGTTAGCAAAATAATATATCAAATTTCCTTATATAATATATGTATCAGGCTATATAATGGCCTGCATGACACATCATGTACAAGCGGAGTAAATTCAGTAATTTTTTTTTTTCATTTGTTTTAAGCTATAACACCAACCACTACATCAGCAGCGACTACGGCTGCCAGTACAACCAAAGGATTGACTACATTGGAAGAAACAAATGCAACGAACCCGGGTGCAACTGGCACAACAAGCAGTAACACTCAGCAGACGACAGGAGTCGCAAACTCCAGTCCAGGAGTCGCATCGCCATCGATGACGGCAGGGACAACAGAAACGACGCCATCTGGTGGCGGAGGAGGAACAACGTCCTCGGTCTGTGTGGGATTTGTGTGTCAAAATGGTGCAACATGTATTATTCGCCAGGGCGAGGCCTCTTGCCTCTGTCCCGAAGGGTTTACTGGTGACCAATGTGAATCAGGTGAAAAACTCCAGCCCAAACTATTTCGAACTGTTCGAACTATTAACGCCATATATATATATATATATATATGTGTGTGTGTGTGTGTGTGTGTGTGTGTGTGTGTGTGTGTGTTTTAATCCAGCTGAGCAAAATACTTTTTTTCTAATCTGCAGTGAATTTGAAAATTTCGAGGTTCATATTTGTACAATTTATTGGTCTGTCTCTTGTTAAAATATGATGAAACATCCATCCAACACTGTTGTAAATTTGATGCAAATAAATAACTGGAACAGGACAATAATCCGCATGATTGGAACAAAATCCCCAAATGAACGTAATCTGGAAAATACTACGATTTTTTTTGTTTTAGTTTTACCCACGGGAAGATGTACCGAAGAGAAATGTCACACTAACAATACAATCAGCTGTAAAGACTCGCAGCCTCTTGGCTACTACTACTGCCGATGTCGAGGTGCCTTCAAGGGAATGAACTGTGAAGGTATGGGTTTAAGCATCTCTGTAAACCTGTACGTGCTCTCAGTTAAATTATTTGTCTAAAGTCAAACTGAATGCCAGCTTTTAATGGTAGCAGAATTTCTTAGTGATGTTTCACTTCAGAGTAATATATTTTTTACATTAAGCTTTCCTCTGAGTCTCAAGGTATTTCGAGCTATAGAAAAAGCTTAAATTCTAAGTGCCAAGCTATATAGTTCCATTTGGCTATCTAGATTGTCCTATATCTAGACACAACATACATTTAAGTGAAGTGTTTCTTAATTAAGAATATATTAAATTTTCTGGTAAACAATTTCAAAGGCCTGAATTTCTTTCAGCCCTAGTGGACGCTTGCGGTTCCTCACCGTGCCAACATGGAGGTATCTGCACTAACCTTGACCCTGGGTACCGTTGTGATTGCCCCGTGGGGTACAAGGGCGATCGGTGCGAGTCTGAGAACGCGGCTACAGGCCCGGGACTGTCCAATGACATGTTAATACTCATAGCGCTGGTGCTTTCTCTTGCTGGTGTCATTTTTATCGCTTTGGTGGTGGCGGTAATAGCGTGTCACAGGAACCGGAAACGACAAGAGAAAGCCCGGCCGATCGCATCAATTATGGAATCGCCGATAATTTCAAATATGGAGGGTGACAGAAGTGGCTACTCCTCGATACGGTCATGGTACCCCCTGTACAGAGCACAAAACGGGGGGAGTGACGGGTCCATGAGCCGGTGATCAGGATTTAGGCAAATGAAACTTCAACGGATAAGATTGTCTCGTAAAACGCTACTTTAGCAAAGTGATTGGCCATCATATATTTGTAGATTACCTCATCTTCTGTAAAAGCGAATGCATATTTGAATATATGGTGCACTTGTATATAATTATGTAACAACACACATGCAAGTAGCATTTTCAGTTTATTTGCATGCTCAGGTGCGAAAGCCACATGCCTTTAATGGCCATCCATGTATATGCCATGTTACATTTTATCATGCGTCATCCTACCACATTTGTCAATTTCTTTTATAATATTTTTTAATGAACCAGGGGGTTCCCAGATTTTAATATTAAATGCTTCTTTTGCTTTACGTAGTATATGTTTTACTCGCATCATTACGAAAGCGAAAGCTCAAAAGATAAAACGATAGGTTGGCCTCAGAACATTTGAGGGTTCAGAGGAAGTTTTATTTGAATAATGTTCTCAGGCGATGTTTAATTGCATACGTGGTAAGTGTTGGAGCTTTGGATGTAGTTTGCATATTTTCTTCAGTGTAATGTTTATATATGATATTATTGCATTTAACACAGTTCTCTTTTGCTACATACGGTGAATCCAAGCTCAATAAATAGCCTTCCATGACTTTATAATATAAATATGGTATAATAATGTATACCGCACTGCAGAGACTGATGAAAGACTGCAGTTATTGTTATTTTCATGATAATGACACAACCTAGTACTAGTGCTCCCATAAAAACGGTATGTTCGCGTGCCTCAAATGGTACAAAGTTTAAGCTTAAGTTACTCTTGCGTTCCTTTTACATTTGTGACGTGGCACCAGTTCTCATGTTTGATCATTGCATTTTGTCACATCAGTGGATCCCAGTTAATAATTAGTTTTTTTTTTTCTTCAACCAACCAAGTCAAGCAATGGACGAAAGGCAAATCAAAAGTCTTGTGCTACTTAATTTGCCATACATATCTTCACAGATCATATGTTTGAGCATGTCCTCAGTATTAATGCTTTGAAAGAGACCTGTTCACATACCAGATATGTTGAATATACATGAAATAAAGTGTCGTCTCCTTAAATTATTATTTCATCTGCCAATATTCGTTCTAAAATTGTTTAATCCTGTACACGATTGGAAATATGCTTGTAGCGGGCTCTATCAGTGGCGCAAAACATAAAAGCTCACAGGCCACCTGGTGGTCATACTGCGCAACTTTACAAATCAAGTATTTTTAAGCTTAAATCTGGTGTTTCTTCCATGCTTCTTATTTTCATGTATCCCCTTATTTGGGAGGTTAGACCTCTAGTCACACAGTCTTATCATGGAAACAGACACACGTGGACTGTTTACTCATGCAACTACAATTTAACAACGTATAAAAAAGTGAACTGGTGATAGCAAATCCATGTGCCTTGATCCTTTCACTGGGAAACGTTTGTATTAAGCCAAAATGAACTAACACCGTTAAATAATATACACATATTGTTGTAAACGTTTATGTATCTTTAACTTATATTATTTGCCTCGGTCCTTCAGATACCTGCATTAATAAATCTACGTTCAAAAGGATATTACTGAAAATGAAATTAACTTCGTATTGTACATAAGTACAGTCTCATGTTTATGCATCCTTCCTGTAATTCGCATGTTTTGTCTAGGACAGTATTGCAAAACGCTTGTCGCAACGTTTTGATCTCAGGGCCCATGGAACCAAGTAGAGGTAGTACTCGGATATGAGATGCTAAATGTTACGAGTATGGAATTAGTAATTTCTACCATTAAGTTCTGGACTTTATTTATATGCCACTGTTATGTATGATGTTTGAATTTAGATGGAAATGTTATGGAACAAATGCGGTGCGTGTCAATGACAGTTTTATATCCGTGTTCGTTATGGAATGGAACATACGACAAAGTGCCACAGCTTAGAACACCCAATCAGTTGCATGATGATAGGAATACAAACGTAACTTAATACTTAATAATATCGTTAGTCTATTTATCTATCACGTAGACAATTGAATGTTACAGCCACATGTAAAACACGCTCATTATGTCACAAACGGCAGATTTTAAATGGAGTGGACATTACTTTCACGGAGTACCTTAGGTGGCTTTGACGTGCTTTTTTTTCCAGGATCTTGTTTTCCATCATTAAACGACGGTAATGCATTCATAATTTTGACTGTCTCATTTAGTTGTTTTGTATTTTTCCCTGCAAATCAATGGGTATATTATGTATTTGTTAATATTATTTAGAAATATATTCAATGTACTCGATAACAAGCATTTGTTAATAGATATTAAAGCTGTAAATATTCTAAAATTGTGTCTTCTTTTACTTCTTTTGTCGGTGACTTGAGGAAATTCATTGGTAATAATCACATTTGGTAAGAATATTCCATTTGAAAATTGGTAAACTTGAAAAATTGGTTAATTCATAGGAGCTATCTGTTTTATGTAGTTATTTATAGAAATATGGTTATTACAGTCCATTAGAATATAACGTACAGGACAGTACTGATCTTTACCTTATTTAATCATCTTTTGGTTCATAATTTCATATTTTTTAAATTTTATTCTTAGAACAACGTAACCTTAAAATACACATGCAGTGGTAACTAGAAATGATTTCCTTTAGCGCCATTCATGCGGCTAGATTTGATAGCCGTTTTGTAAACCAAATTCGACCGTTATAACTTTGAATGTAGCATACCAGTCTGAGGCCTCCTTATATACCTGCCTTATTACCTAGCGATAGGCTTGGCTGCTCTCGGGCTGACTTTGCCGACCTTTTACTTGAACCACCTTTCCAATCATTTCCCAATTTTAAGCATGTTTACTCATTTCACAGCTATGCGGATTTCGCCAGAACATGGTACTATCTCTGTTAATTTACTCTCTATGAGGTGATGTGGTATTTTCTGCTTATTCCTTAATTAAGCCGAAATGCCTTTTTCATGCAAATCCAAATGTTACCAATCATAGAAGTTTTACGATTTCAGGTGTTTGTTTACATGATGTTTGCGATCATGTGTTTGTTTACATGATATTAAATCCAGTTAAAATATCTAAGCAAGAGTAGAAACTGTTAGCATAAAATGTTTCAGGGATATTTCACGGCCACAGCCATGAGAGCCAACTATTTTTTATAACCCGTTCCTCGGTATCTCTCGTTCAAACCTCTCTTGTTTACAAATTACTTCCCCCTCGTTCCCAGTTAAACAGGGTCATCAAGATAACTAAACAGCTAATCATGCATTTTCTTTTTTTTTTAATCCAGTTTGAATTTTGCAGGTATTTTGAATTTAAAAGGGTCTCTTGCCAAGATTTGGGGATATTCGGGTATCACTAATGCCACTCTTACCCAGTTAAACCGATGGCGGGGGACTATTTGTGCCTCTAGGCCATTGTTAGTTTTTCATAACACAAGATCTGCAAACGTTTTTAATGATTTTCATTCAACTTTTCTGGAAGAATGAGCAGTAGGCAATTGTTTCAAGTTATGTTAATAGTCGATTTCACCATTTTCCTCATTGAATATGAGTAATTTTATTTAGGTTAAATTTTGAGGCGGGCATGGATGCGGATTTGGGTAAATATGTAAAAGACTATTGGGGATCCCAAAAAAAGTTGTTTCGTTTAGTTCTGGAGAGGGGAAAGGGTGTGCAGTTAGCTGTTACCATGTAAAATGTTATAATCAACAGAATGTGTTTGTTTTTAAACGCAAAGCATTTTCAAAACGTGTATGCGCGGTCATGCTGTATTTTGGTAAAGTTAAGACAATTCTTAAAACTGAATTGTCTCCTGCATACCCAAACCTGTTTAAATATTGGTTTCCAAATGAGCGTGTAGTCCGGAATCTTTATGCTTGTGTCAATTTGACAGATTAATTTCAAATCATAATTGTTCGTGATTACCAATTATACGAATCAAAAATGGACAAAAAAATTAAAACTGATTATGAAAAAAAACAATCATTGATAAAATCGAGTGTATGGCACAACACTAGTTAATTCTTATAGGAAATTAATAATACCCCATTATACATGGAATGGTGTATTTTTTGTATTGTTTTGCACTATAATGGTCAATGCAATTGGTACACTGGAATAAAACTGAGTGAAAAGTGATAGAATTCAATAGCGCCACCCACTGATAAGGCTCTCGACGATGAATGCCCTTTGGTCGTTCCATGAACAGAATGTAACTCGTGTTAAAGGTACCCAATCAACTACCTTTTGAAAAAAAGAATTTATGTGATTTCTGGCTTCCGATGTGTATATATTAATGATCTTAGGGTAAATTTGGTTGTGAAAAGTGGCCTTGGTAAAGGATGTGTGATTTTGTTTATCAACACCATGTTGGTAAACACAGCAATGTTGACAAACAGGGAAAACATGCAACCTAATGTGGTAGGTTGCATGTATGGGGAGGTAGAATGATCACTTGTTGCAAAACGCTAATTGCAAAGCTCTGGATTATCTGAATTGCTTCCAGATGCCCTTGTTGAATTTGTTTTAATTATTTTGGCGGGCCCCAACATATTATAAACACGTTGATATAAACAAAACAAACACCCTGTGTGCGGTGATATCCACGTTTTCTGGCCTATTTTTTTATTATAGCTCCAAGGGATTACCTTTAGTTTACAAAGGTCAGAAGGGTGATTTTCCAAACAAAAACGACATATGCATCCTCGGAGAAACCTGTAGGACCTATCATAGAATGCACATATTGTTTTATTGTTTTTGTTTTGAAAAACTACCGATTGATATTAAATTCACACGTCAGGTGCACGCAATAAGCAGTCCCCCCCCCCCACGTTATAAACAAGGATACAAACAAAACTACACTTGTGTGCGGTGGGTTCGGTGCAAAATTGGTGAAGGTAGCTTCAAAGCTTTTTGACATATTTGGAAGCAGAAGGACAAGCAAGTGGACAGAGCCGGCAAATAAAATAGCCTTCCCCCAACAGCGATCTAAAAATAATCAGACAAGATGGTTGTTTTCATATGTTTATTTTCTGTATAATGATCCATTTTACATGAATACGGTTCTCTTGTCAACAGACCTAAGCACTGAAAAGTAGTCATTACCATCCTTACCAGTCAGAATGCCAGGTCATTTGAATAAATCCAGAGAAAACATTTCAAATTGGTTCACAACTGAGCAGTTTATTAATAGAGCTGAAAACACAAGTAAAGCCATGGATAAGGTACACGACCATAAGACTACTGTAAACACATTGAATATTATGAGAGAAACTAAACACATCAGGGATATACAAGTCTTGTTTAAGTTATAATATGTCAATTTCCCTAGTCTTATTTCCACCATTCGAATGCTGTGAAATTGTTTAAACCACCGCAAATTGTTGTCAATGCAGACACTGACTTGAGACCATCCAGCAAAACTGAAATGCCAATGGCCACAGACAATCCCGTTACCCAAGAAGACACTGGCAGCATTCCATCCAGTGAACCTGGGAGAAACTGGCAGTAGACCATCCATTTAAATATTGATATTGACCATAGATCATCTTGTGGACCAGGAAGACGGGCTCATTGACTGTGGTCCAATTGATCGTCAGCACACATTCAGAACTCATCCACACATTTACGAAGCACCACCTTTGATTTTAGAATAAGCCTATGCGAACCTTTTCAAAGCTGACTTATGAGAAGACGCACTTTGGTCCATTGATCATAAATATACAGCTGTTTATTACTGTTATGTTCTACAAAGATGCATGAACCACCTTTAGCTGATTAAGATATGAGGTTACAAAAGTCACAGTATCATTACATGTCTCTCCATGGAAATACGGCATCCATATCATTTCAAATAGATTCTCTTATGGACTGACCTTTGAAACTAATCTTTCTCTATCATTATATTAAATTGTCCTATTTCTTATCAGATGTTTTCAGTCTTTAAGTACAACTACAATGAAAAAGAAATATGATATGTATATAAAAGAAGATTTATCAAGTTAACACAAGGTTGCCTTTAAAGGTTTTGATCATTTTTAAACTGCATGGACTGTTGATCAACATTTTAGCTAAAAATCACTTAGTTTTAAACACAATTGATAAAAAATAAATACACCAAATTAGCGATTTCCAACTAATCATATCAACATAGTCTCCCAGTTTAAAAACACAGATCAAACTTTTTTTCTCCAGAAATATTCTGTACAATAGGCTTATAAGACCTCTTTGAGGTTGTGCTTGTCAGAACAGACATACATCAGCAACTGTCCTGGATTTTACAACACTGACAGCAGTTGACCAATTTGTACCAACTGCTTGTTGGTGCAATTAGCAACATCTGGATACTCATATAGTGCTAATTCTGCCAGAAAACTACTGTAGACAAAAAACTCTGAAGTATACAAACACAAAAGATGTATAACATAAGGTATCGGGTGTGTTAACATCTCACCTATCTCGACCCTTTGCATTGTGCATTTAAATTGAATGTACAAACTGAGGCACTGCATACCTAACCATAGGATCAGCTGAGCGTTTTTAGGATAATGTCAGATGTGCTGTTGCCTTCACCTCAGTGGAATTAAAATAACAGATACTCCAGTATCAATTTCTGTACAACATATGTATATGCCAGACCATATATATATGCCAGAAATACTGTTTAAGAGGAATGAATATGATTGAAAGATCCCTGCTTCAGCATTATGCATGATTATAACCTTCACACAAACACACAATTAACTGAAAACCTTAACGTCAATAAGAAGAGCAGAGTTGAGGTATAAAGCTTACCAAAATAGGAGACCTATGTAAAAATAAAGCTTCAAGTCTAACATTTGAAGAATACAACTTCATTACATGATTTTATCTATCCCTTCTTATATCCCACCCAAAAAAAATTACATCAAATTCTACTAAATGATTTTAAATTTTAGGTGGTAATCAATATGTGAAATTTTACTTTTTGAATATTTTTTTCTGGGAAAGTAACCTAGCAATTAAGCAATTTTCTTTTTTTTTAATCAGGATAACCATCACTGAAGAAGAGATTTTTAACACAATGGATTTCATAATTTGTGTAACTGCCTCTTTTTTTCTACACTCATGGAAAGTAATCATGAAATAGTCATAAATAAAAACATTATGATTGTTCTGTTAGTTTTATCTTTTGTGAATTTTATCAGACACCTTTTATAAATTTACTTCGACCTGAAATGCCATACACTGTCAAATGCAAAAAGCCACAACTTTGTAACAACAAAGTGTTCATCTCCTATATGTCAGACTAAGTGTCAGGCTTTAACTTCTTTGCTTCAGACTCTGTGGACTCTGGATCTCCAGTCTGTTTACGCTTTGTGCTGTTTCCGAACTGATGGTTTTTATGCAGAAAGTTGAATCGTACAATAATGCAGGTCATATTGTCACATCCGGTGCCATCTCCAGTTGTGTCAGGTGCCAGGCAAAAATCAAACATCTGTAAAGAAGGATTTGTTTTAAACCTTTTTAATCACAGTAAACCAATAAAACCTACATGGAACCCAGAAAATATGCAAACATTTTCTAAATTCTTCTCACCCCACAAAACACATTTACTTGATATAAAAAAAAGACCACTCTTAATCACTAGAAATGAGTTGATGCATGTACAATTAATATCTTTAGTTTTCAATGAAAAATTAACCTGAAGTTCAAATGACGTCCAAAGTTTAAGTGGTTTTTATATAACTGTTATATAATTACTATTGTGTTGACATAAATCCTATACTTAATTATGTCATATCACATACATTTTTACTGCAGAATAATACAGGTATTCCACATATATGCTGACATACAGTAAATGTTAGCTAAAGGATTCTTATTAATAGCTCCTTATTTAACCAAAGGTATCCAGATTGACCCATTAAAAATATATATATATTGATTTCAGAACCAAAATGATCACTACAAATGTTGTGATTTCATTTTCAGGATCTTTTCAAGGCTTTCTATAGACAAATATTTGTATTTTGAAGTTTTCTTTATACACTGCATCCTTTTCTATTCCTTCAAAAATCTGATCCTTACACATAATTCATCATTCATTGCACAGGTCTAGTTTACAAAAATAACGAGGTCTTTACTAACAGGTTAAAATAACATGGCCTGCTATTACATTCCCTGTTATTCTTGGTCTGTAAATATCCAGATTTAGCAAAAATTTAAGCATTTTCAAGCCCTTTTAAGTGCTTGAAAACATTTTTAGGAATTTTCAAGCAAATAAGAATCCTGAATTTTTTTTAATATCCTGGATATATATGAGCCAAGGAGACAGGCCACGTCCTGGTATTGACCTTACATCATGGACACAGATAAAGAGAGAAATAGTAGCAGTAAACTATGTCTGGGCAAAAAAAAGTGGGACTGTACATAATCTTAGGCATAAGTGTAATTCCATAGGTTGTATTTCTTGGTTGTACTCCTGTATTTCAATTTTTTCTACTTGGTAGGCTTTACTGGTTATTATTCATTAAGTGTTTATTACCTCTTCACAAATAGTTGAGAGTTTATCCACTCCTGCATCTATTCTTTCTTTTACAAACTGTACAACATCTTGGCTTGTCATCACATTCCTGAGAAAAGAACCTCTTATTAAATGCAAGTTGTAGTATATAAAGTGCAGTGCAACTGAATGACAATGTTTAACTTAATTCATTATTAACATTTTAGGAAACTAATGTAGATGGTTAACTGGAAGATAATCAAGTAAATTATTGGTGGTCATTAAAAAAAATCTAATACAGTATAAAAAGTTCTAACAGAATACTATCACAAGGAAATCATACTGAATGATTATTTAATGGTGAATATAGCAGTCCACTCAACTCTATAACTTAGCTAAATCTCCTGTCAGAAGGGCTAAAAAAAAAGACCAGTTGATCAACATGTGAGAGAAAGAAAATGACCCACTCACCAGATGCCATCACAAGCCAGAACCATGAACTCATCCTCCTCCCCAAGCGTGACAGACTTCACGTCAGGCAGGGGCGTGATCATTTGTTCCCTGAGCGGGAGGTCCACATTCCTCTTGTAACAGTGGTCACCTGCACAAATATAATTTGAATTGAACATTACCAGAGGAATTCTGATAGTTTATGACCACAATACAAGGGAAATACAAGGCAAAACTCTCTGGTATTATTAATGACCCCACTCTCAAGGGGCAAAAAGTCTGCATATCTCTTAGTAATATTTCTCATATCTTATCTCACCTTATTATATTGACCGATTATGGATCAGTCAGTATGTTCATGAAAGATAACCTCATTTTAGAAAAATATAAAATGTACTGTTATGAAAAACTGGCTTTGTCCCATATACAGACTGTACTGATAACAATAAGCGATACCCAAATGTATCAGGTTTCTTGGCATGGTTATGATGCAAAGAAACTACCAGTCTCTGCACTGAATGTTATGTACTTAAGTTACCTGACAATTATCTATTTTCTTGATCTACAAAATAAAATGAAAAAATAAGTGCATGAATCAATGAACTTCTGAGTACTAGCTGAATGACATGAAAGATCTGCTTGTAAGAATATTGAAAATAATGTATATGTTATCTATATATTTATATGTAAATATATAATTTAAATATCTATTATGGGGTAAAAATTGATTAACTGATTTGTTTTGCTGACTGGATTTTATTCTAGTGCTTTTAGCTTGTAAAGCTAAAATTTAAACTGGGTTTTACCTGAATCCAGATGAATCATAAGTTTGTACAATACAACAGGCCCCATTCACACCAGCTGATCAACAAAGGCAACAAAACTAAATGAAAGGTGAAGCAGTCAAACAAACAGTTCACTGATGCTGTGATAGGAAATATAACTGACCTAAAGCCCGGGAGAGGTTAAGCCCTCCATTAACTCTTCCAGCTGGTGTGACTCTGCCACCCGCCCGACTGATGCGATCCTGCTCGATCTCATCCTCCGGCTTGTGGTCTACAGACATGTCTACTGCCTTGCCTGCCCGGCAGAGAACACATCGAGAATCGCCAGCATTTGCTACGTGGAGGTCATTCCCTTTGAGTAGTGCAACTACTGCTGTTGTGCCACTGTCACTTCCTGGCTGCAATAAACAAGGGACCCATGGGTCACGGTGCTCAGCTGATCGTGATTGGACTATAAATGTTTCTCCACTGTGATACTATATCGAGTCGATAAAGCTTATGAATATCATGGACATGTTGGGCAATTATAAAGGAATGTAATGTAATATGTGAGTAAATGATAAATGAAATTACCTGACTGATGGATTAATAGAGTAAAATATAGTGGTTTATTTTTTATTTATTTAGGAGGGGTTGAAAATTGTGATATATTTGAGCAAATATGAATGCAATGACAGCAGCAATAAGCAGTAGTAGAATGATGATAAGGCTATTTGTTGAAGGATCTAAAGTGTATGGTAGTCTGCAAGCTTTCAATTTGACAGATATGATGTTACGATTAACTATGCTGATGAAGTGATTTATGAATTTGTGATTGTATGACACAATATCTCTTTAGTCTTGACAAGGTACATTATTGATGCCCACTATGTCTACATATTACACAATATTGACATAATTTCTGGCATGTACATAGGCACCTATGGACGTATAGTTATACAAAATATTAAAGTATGAATATATCGGATTCATCTTGTTCTTGCTTACTGAGGCTGACTTTGGGATGGGGTTTGGAGAAGGGAAAAGTGAGGGCAGCACGAAGGTGGATGTAGAAATAATCTATTGTAATGTTTTTCATTTATATAAGAATATGAAAAGCTAAGAAGAAAGGGGCCCTCCTACTTGGTTATAGTAAAGTTCTAAATATATGATTGCAAACTAATACTCTGACAAGACTGTCATGAAGAAAAACAGTAAAAGTTTTGAGATACTGTGATGCATATGAAAATTTACAGATGGACAGGCAAGTGGACAGAATGGACTAATACCTTTATTTCACTTTCAAGGGAATAATGCATTTAAGTTTATATATAAGCCAATCTTTTTAAGCATATCCAGTTTTTCCATTAAAAAGTTTTTATCTGATTCATTTTTTTTATTTACAGGTTTTATAAATTTTTAATAAAAAAACTGAAAATACAGTCAAGCCCGCTTATTGTCATGTTGGTGGTACATGCATAAATTATGATTATAACCGGGATGTGACATTATGCGGGCTTCAACATCGATGTCCTTTTGAATCATAGAAGAAGCCTTATGTCTCAAATTATATTAAATAAATCGTCAATAAATAGGAAACAGAAACGTTTATGAATATTTTATTTCAACGGCATATAAAATTACGTTTATGCGCACCTGACAATTTGTTTCCTGTATTGTGCCGCATGCCGCAATAACTGACAAAAATCTGACTTGCCAACAGAAAGAGACGTTGCTTCTGGGTCATGAGATCGAATGTCTAGAAATATGCGGCACAGTTATAACGTTATGCTCAGGCAAACTATTTAACTAGATAATCCTTTTCCCGACTATTGCGCCTTATTTTCCGAATATCTTATTAATGACTCAAACTTCTATGATCGTCTTTATAAAAGGTCTGTTCGGGGAGCGGGTATCGTCATGCCATTGTCAGCATTCTGAAGTTTTGCCCAGATTGAGGTTTGGACCGGGTAATTACTCCAGTGCTCACAAAACCTGCAGCTTTCGTGGCGGTTAAAGGGGATTTTCAGTCGTAAGCAACGTTTACAGCTCGTGCTTCATATCATCTCGGCGAAACGTCACCGAGGTGTAAACAACGGCCTTGCAAAGGCCACGAGTTCATTATGTATGACATGTGATCGCAAACATCGCCCTTGTTAACATACGAATAAACGCAATGATCTGGATTCCCATGGTATCTTAAGACGTTAATTATAACTAAGAGACGGAGAGTGACCCGCATGCATCACTACACTTGCTTGCCGAACACAAGTGGGAAAAGTAATCGTTTAATAAGCCTGAACGCCTCGTTGATCGCCGTGTCGGCGTTTGATGTGATATTAACTGCGATCTGGTATCACTGCCAAGGGTTCCAAGCATGACAATAAACGGGATTATGACAATATTCTATGATATTAAACGGTCAGAAGAACCATTGTTTATATAGGAAATGGTTTGGGATTTCAGATTTATGTGACAATAAACAGGAATTTCTATTAACCAATATGAAACAAAGTGGGCTCGACTGTATAAGTTAAAATATTAGAATTGTTGCAAAAGTTGCAATCATTATATATACAGAGTAAAAATCTGAAACTATAAGTTAAAATATTAGAATTGTTGCAAAAGTTGCAATCATCATATATATCCAGAGTGTAGCTCATATTGGGTCATATTATGCATACACATATATTTTATTATTTTTAAATCATAAATGTTTAAACTGAATTTAAAAGAAAATAATGCCACAACATGGCATCTAGAAGAATTTTCCTTGAATCACTATTAAAAAGTTTTGCACATTGGAGTTTTCAGTACATGCTTAATTTTATTCACCAAAATAAAATAAAAGATTCAGTAAATTTGATAAAATAAAACATCTTTTCAAATAAAGTATACACACTGTTGGTTGAATGAGGGACAAACAATATCATTGTGCTAATTACTATCCCAGTTTTGATTTATTACTGGAATTAATAGTCAATTTCACACCTGGTGAAGTTTTTACTCTTCTGAAGTAAGGAATTACGTATCAGATGAACATCCATACTTTCATAGCAATACACCACATTGTGGACACAATTAAATGTACACTTTAATCATTGTAACCCTGGTGGTAAAATACAAAATCTAAAATATAGCATAGCCTAGAATAAGAATGAATCAAATACAGAAAATAATAACATTCATCTAGTTTATGCACCATCTGGTTGGGGGGGGGGGGGGAGTGCAGGGCAGAGGGGAAGCCTGCTGGTAGTGGCCAAGCTGAGCCAAGGCAAGCTGCCTGGGGTGGGTTACATAATGCAAGTGAAGGCTGTACTACTAGGTGGGCTAGATGTAAACAACACTTGACATGGTGTATGAAAACGTGAATTAAAGCTATTCTTTCAAATACATTTCTTTGAAATTTCAGATTTTAAAAGATTAAATCCTTATGTATATATGCTGAGAAAATTAAATCAACAGTGCCACAGTTGGACAAAATTTAAGGTATTGATTTTTTATTTATGCTAATAACTTGAAAAATTTGCAAATTCAGATCTAATTTTGGGTAAACAATTGAATCTTGATTAAATAAAGTTATAATCCTGAAAAAGAAGTCTCTAGGTTCAGCAATTCTCATGTTAGGTGAGTAAATATATTTCCTGATTTTTTAAAAATTGCATTATATTTTGGCCCATAACTTCAAAATAATACCCAATACTGACCTAATTTTTGGTATGTTCATAGAAAATGTTTGAAAGAATGTGAATACTTAATATGATCAAAAACAGATCAGTGGTTTTGATATTAGGCAGCCTTGAAGTGTAACAATGGCTTTTTTTTATGGAAAACGGAGGAACTCGAAGGAACCCAAACTCTAATGACCCAATTTTCAGTATGGTAGGAGATTTTGGGGACATCTAAAATTATGCCAACAGCCTGGGGAGCATAGAGATGTGCAATGAATGATCTACAGTCATCAAAGTGGACTGCTTGACAATGTAAGGGAATACAACAAGGGCCTCCAAAAAAATTCAATAACTAGCCTAATTTTGCAGCTTTTATTTTCAAATTTCAGATTTTAACAGATTAAATCCTTATGTGTACATGCTGTGAAATCCACAGTACTTACAGGAAAAAAACGTGCCGTGGCCAAAGTTGGGCAAAATTTAAGGTACCAATTTTATATTTTTGCCAATATTTAAAAAAAATTAAGAGATTTTGATCTAATTTTTGGTATACAATTAAATTTTGATTGATTAAAGTTGTATTACTGAAAAAAGTCCCTACCTTTAACACTTTTGGTCTTAAGTGACCAAATATCTTCCTGATTTTTTTACAAAGTCCATTATGTTTGGGCCCATAACTTTTTTAAATTAAATAATATTGACTTAATTTCTGGCATGTACATAGGAACTATATAGAGGAATATTTATGGTAAATATGAAGAAAACCAGATGAGTGGTTTTGATGTTAGGCAGTCCTGAAGTGTAAAAATAGATTTCTAATAAAAAATTGAGGTTTTTCCTTAATATCTCGAAGGAACAAAGTCCTATTGATCCAATTTTCGGCATGGTAGGAGATTTTGAGGACATCTAACTGTATGCTGAATTTCAGATTCGTAGGTCCAACGGTGTCGAAACGTGCCAGTCTTACGGACGGACATCTGGACAGACAGACAGACGGACGACGGACAATGGACCACGACTATAGCTCAGATAACTTATAGTCAGCTGAGCTAAAAATGTCAACACACGTGAACACTCCAACTGCCCAATCACTCTCAAAGCTATTTTACAGCAAAATAAACTGCTGTAATTCATGAAAGGAACATGCATTCAAATTGAGTGTTTACTTACATTATTTCAATGTTTTTGCATCATGCTTGCAATGTTTTCCTTTATAATTTTACAGTAGAGATAAACCTCTATAAATATAAATGTTAATCTTTAAAAAAGAACCAATATATTTCTGATGTTTTTAAAGTAGGATGAGATAGTATGACACAGCAGATTTAAAATTAATCAATGTAATCAATATTAAAATTTCCGAGCTTTCCCCTAAATCCTCAAAATGATATGGTCTTGATTGCAATATTTACAAAGATTTACATTTCATTAATTTTCCTCTATCAGTTACCTCTTCTTGTCCCATAAAGCCATCCATTTCTCCTTCCTCCTCCTCATTATCCTCCATCATTTCTTCATCTTCTTCATCCTCATCATCCTCACTGGAAATTAAAACAAATATGAACAAGGGACCTATGGGTCACGGCGCTCAGCTGTTATATAAGATTAAAAAATATGATTTTGAAATGAGGCACATGCTGGTTTTGTGTGGAAATAAATATAAGCTGTATTATGAGTTGTTAGTGTTAAGCTTATGTATGATTTTGATAGTTTCTTTGGAGACAGGGAAGAGATTGATTTCATTTATTTTATTAACAAATAGAGTGCCATTGTCATACAGATTTTGGCTTGGCCATATAACTGATAAGCAGCACATATAAGATAAAGAGTTTAACTATTTATTAAAATTTAATAACAAATATTGGGCCAAATATAATTTTTATTAAAAATAATAAGAGAATCATATGATTTTTTTAATAAAATATAACTAAAAAGATTATTAAAATAATATTAAGAATATATTCATGAATGCATTCATGAATCCATTTTGAAATTATTTGCACTGGTATTCAAATACTTTCATTTTTACCTGAATTCCCATTCTTTATGCAAGAAATTTTATAATGGAGTACAAAATCATATTCGTATTTAAATACAATTACAAAGTATTTGCACCATGTCTGGAATTTATTCAGTTTTCACCAAACAATGATGTTGAGAATCCAGAATATACAAAATTCACACATTTAAATAATGATCATAAGTACCTGGTTTTATGGCTTTTATTTATATTAAAAAATAACTGTAAAAAATTCATTTTGGACTAATTTCTCATCAATGTACACACTAGACACAGCAGGAATCTAGATTAATATTATCAACTGCATCTTTGTCTAATTTCCTTCATATGATCCCTAATGATTAGTAATGAATAATATGACTTACTTCTTTATCATTAAAATTGAACTGAAAAATGCCATAGGTGACTGCATGGTGTTATTTGGAATATGTGACATTCTACCCATCGATACAAGATTCTTATATCATCAGTAACTGCAAGTTAATTTCCTGTTATTATAAACTAACAAATTCCTTTTCTATTTTTCTTTAATTTGTTATTAAAAACCAATAAAAATTTATTAATTTATTGTTTTTTGTTATGTTCTCGGTTAAAACTACTAGATGAGTTGGGTTGGACACCTGGATCAACTGTGGCTTGCCATAAGCTGCCTGGATTCCATGTATGCCTCGCCTCAAGCGTGCATAATTTGATGAAAGGTCAACAAGGTCAACATACAGGTGACTCAAGAGGGGCTGGAGAGAGCCAAAGTCTGACAGGGTCTCATAAAAAACATTAATAAAAGCTACAATTTTTGGCCAATTTCTTTCAGCATTCTAAACTAAAAAGCTGAAATGCTTATGTGTGCATGATATGAAAATTATATCAACAGTGCTCACGGGAAATAAACGTGCCATGGTCACAGTTGGGCAAATTTAAGGTACTAATTTTATATTTATACTAAATAAAATTTGAAAAATTCAGAACTAATTTTGGGTATTCAATTGAATCTTGATTAAATAATGTTACATCCCTGACAAAAAAATCTCTAGCTTCAGCAATGCTCTTGTTAAGGGAGTAAATATATTTCTTGATTTTTTACAAAGTGCATTATGTTTGGGCCCATAACTTAAAACAATTACACAATACTGACATCATTCTGGCATGTGCATAGAGAATGAAAAATATGTATATTATTTATGATTAAAGTCAGATCAGTGGTTTTGATATTAGGCAGTCTTGAAGTGTAACAATGGGTTTTTAATGGAAAAATGAAGTTTTTCATTAATATCTCGAATGTCCTAGTGACCAAATTCTTGGCATGGTAGGGCATTTTGGAGACATCTAACTGTATGCCGAATTTAAGGAACTTAGAGCTGAATCTGGGGAGCTGAGCTCTTGCAAACTGCATAACACTAGCTTGATGTAAACAATATGTTACATGGTGCATGAAAACTTGATTAAAATCTACAGTTTTTGATCAAATGGTTTCAAATTTTATGTGTTAACAGTTGAAATGCTAACAAAAACATGCTGTGAAAATTAAATCCACAGTACTAACAGGAAAAAAACGTGCCATGGTAAAAGTTGGGCAAAATTTAAGGTACCAATTTTTTATTTTTATTAATATTTTAAAAAATTTAAAAAGATTTTCATCTAATTTTGGGTATACAATTTAATTTTGATTAATTAAAGTTATATTACTGGAAAAAAGGTCCATAGCATTAACATTTTTTGTGTTAAGTGATCAAATATCTTTTCTGATTTTTTACAAAATGCATTATGTTTGGGCCCATAACTTTTTTAAATTAAATAATACAGACATAATTTCTGGCATGTACATAGGAACTATATAGAGGAATATTTATGGTAAATATGAGGTAAAACAGATGAGTGGTTTTGATATTAGGCAGTCCTGAAGTGTGAAAATAGGTTTTTAATAAAAAATTGAGGTTTTTCCTTAATTTCTCAAAGGAACGAAGTTGCAAACACCCAGTTTTCGGCTTGGTAGGAGATCTTTGGGACATCTAACATTATGCTGAATTTTGGATTCCTAGGTCTTACGGTTTCAAAACGTGCCACATCTACGGACGGACGGATGGACGGACGGACGGACGGACAGACGGACGGACGACGGACAATGGACCACGACTATAGCTCAGATGACTTATAGTCAGCTGAGCTAAAAAAAAACTTACACAGCTAATTGCAGTAATCTGGATATATTATATGAAGAATGAAGTGGATTTCAGTTTACATTTTCAATATGTTTATTATGAAAGTTTATAAATCTTCTACCAAATAATGATGAGAATTAGCTCCTGTGGTCTGCAGGTGGAGCACAGGAATCAAAAGAAGGAAGAAGTTTAATTCCAGCCAAGGGAGTGAGACTTTTTTAATATCAGCCTCAACCCAGGATGCGCAATCTGCAGACATAATGGGAAGGCCAAGCCCAACATGTGTTTCACTCTATCATAAACAAGTGCACCTCTTTGGGTTCCTCAGCAGTATGACCCAGGGATGGGAATGATTCAAGACCCAGGGCTGTCACCAGACCTGTCTACACCAGGATACAAATGCAAGAGATCATGTTCTAACTTTCTGTCACATGGTCCAAAACCGAAATGGGAATTCTGCAGATGTACATACTGGAGGCAGTTACCTCCACCAAAAATTCATTAAAAAAAATTAGCTCCTATTCATCTTGTTTCACTTTCAGATGGCATGAGCCAAATTTGTGTGTTAATTCAAAATCACCTGTCTGGTTCTACAATGTTTTCCAGGGCTTCATCAGAGGAATCATCATCTTCAGTATCATCACTCATGCTGCTTTCATCATCATCATCATCTTTACTTGCTGCACCTGAAGATGAGCCTGGCTCTGGACACTGTCATTGAATAACATATTACATATAGTATTAGAACAGAGAATAAGAAATATAAAGGTCATTGAGACACCAATTAGAGTGAATTCTTTCCTGGAGATCTGTCTGATATTTAAAGAACAAGACTGCGTTCTTGCTGTACAGTACTGCTATTCCATAACTCATCTCAGACATGGATCAAAGACTG
The DNA here is from genome assembly GCA_026874595.1 of Sipunculus nudus. Lineage (NCBI taxonomy): Eukaryota > Metazoa > Annelida > Sipuncula > Golfingiida > Sipunculidae > Sipunculus > Sipunculus nudus. The sequence continues at coordinate 54,178,252 of CM049309.1, forward strand.
TTCTCTATAACTGTGATTTTGTCATTCTGATGACATGAATCCTCATCTTTGGGGCTTTTATAAATGCACTAATACCCTGATATTTAACTTAACACTTTCAGCATACCCATGTTTGAAAAAGCGAAAATCATGAAGTACAGACTTAAAATATTATGGTTAAAACATGAAATAGCTATCATACACAGGTAAAAGCAGCAAAAAATTTTCTTTTGTTCCAAATACTGTGTCAGCAAGCTTCAGTTCTGGTAAACTATTCATTGATATAAAGTATTTCTCCTGTCCATCACAGAAATAAGCAAAATTCACATGGATGTGTACCTGTGTTGAGCTGCCACCAGCTTCCTCGCTGGTAGAACTTGGACCTTGGGCTGAACTGGAGGCCTGCCCACAGGAGCTGCTGGCCTCCGACGTGGCACTCATCGCCTCTCCACAATCATTCTCCTCTGGGATTTTCCTGACCGGAGAAACGGTGGGGGAACTTGGAGGGCCAGCATCTGTGCTGGAGTCAGGTAAATTGTCTCTAGAAGGGGACCTCGGTATACTGGCCGATCCAGGTTCTGATGATGAACTGGAGCTGGCCGCAATGTCACTACCGGTAGCCACACTGTCCTCAGGTGTACTGTCAGCTGATATTGTCTTTGCCTTTTCTTTTTCTTTATTTTCATTATTTTCATTTTCAGAGACCCCATTAATGAGCTCATTGTCTATGTTTTTCCTAATGCTGTCATTGACACTGCATGGTTCTTGGTTTGTATCTGTTTGATCCGTACTCGAGTCTCCCTCAGTCTTTGGTTTGATCACAGGTGAGCAAAATTGGCCATCTTTACGAAGCTGCCGGACTTTACCTGTTGGTCCACCATATTTCTCCAAAAGTTTTTCCAGGGGCATGGTGGCTTCCTCATAAAGCAGCTTGGCCTCATCTTCTTCTAGCCATTATTAACATATATATTATGCCATATCAATTATTTGATAAAATACATAATTACTTACAATGAATAAATAGGCTGTTTCAGCTAAGTTGGCGGGTGAAGTGTGCAAGAATATTACCCTTAGCCCACAGTCCTTGGGGCATGTGGTGGTCAAAGGTGTCATACTCATAGAGATCTAAAAGAGGTCCACTTAGAGTCAATAAACAAAAAGGGTAAATTTTCACAATTTGTCTCCATTTCAAAATTATTAACATGCTAAAAAAAATTATCAAGTTCTCATTAGGTGGTTTTCAGGCTGTCAAAGCCCAGGTGACCACTCCAGCACTCAGGCTGAGTTTATGGGGGCATCTAAAAATGCCAGTTTTGGAGGGGAATATTTTTGGTGCATATTCATTTTTACAGTTGTGGAAGAAATGTGTTTACTCTTTTAATGACCCTTATAATCTTTACCTTGCTGATAACCTGCAGATAACCAATTCAAGGTCAGTGCTGGCATGCTGCCTCTCCATGTCATTTTAATGGTTTTATCACTCTGATTCCATGCACATGCTACATCTCTGATAGGAATTAAGATCATTTTAATATAGAGTGACTGAGCCCACTTTGGAACCATAATAACATAATTATAGGATATCAATTCTACACATCTTAATCATGTTTACACTCCTGGAGGTGTACCTAAGGCTGTAGTTTTTAAGGTATATATCTCTTGAAGTGGTGTATGACTGTTGATATTTGGTCCCCTGATACATTATCTTACGGCACCCCCATGAGGGCACTGTGATGTAGGAACGACTTGCACCAGCCAATTTAGATGAAACAGACTATAGGCAACAGTATCATATAATTAATGGGTACTTTTCATTTTGATATGCTGATCATGAATTTTAATTAAGACCAAACTGAATTAATACCAGAGTATAATGTAATTATCAAAGTCATTTTACAACAATTGCTCTTAAACATATAAAGGTACTAAATATTTGGAAAGCAGAAGTTATTACATTTTTTCTCCTGATCATCTATTCGACACAAATTTATTTTAAAATCATTCTCTAGTATTAACACTCTAGTATTAACCTACTGGCCCAAAAATATTGGAACTTAAAACGTTAACTTTGGGTATGGTTTTGTACTCTTTTGAAAATGATATGGAGCATGAGAAATGTTTAAAAAAAAAAATTTTTATATTTATTAACTGGTTTATTCTGTATTGCCTTTGTGTTGGCCTGAGGGTGGTACATCAGCCCAAGGTCAGTATGGCAGAGGGATGATAAGTCTGCCCTAAGGCCGATATCCAACATGGGGATTACTGACAGTAATATTTTTATTAGTCACGCATGTTATCAACACTTAAAAAGCGCACGCACACACCAGTACTTTCACACATTCAGGGTCCTACTTTGTTGTCAGTTTCTTTCCTGGGCAGTGCATCATAGAGCATAGTGACGTCACACACCACGTGATGCTTGATTTCATTCTGAGGCATCACTAATTGCCCCAGTGCTAGGCTGATAATTTATAAGCCCATATATTAAATTATTTAAATAAGTGTACAAGCGATATTGCCCATGAGCATTGTTATGGATCTTGAATGATGTGTCGTATCGTATATGCCGAGGCCTCTGTATCTATGTGATAATATGTGTGGTGGTTCATGATAAACCATAAACACTGCGGTTTTATTTTCTCACCTGATTCTGGTCCTTGATTATCATCTGAATTCATTCCAGCCAACTCTTTGAGTTCCTTTATTACTTCTTCTTTGGTCAGAAGTTCATCAAAGCCAAGGAAGGCTTCCTCCAGAGCTTGAGCTAATTTGTTTTTCTTGTAGGTTTCAAGATGCTTCAGGTATTCTGGAAAGTGGGAGGAGGCGTACTGAGCCACCTCTGCTCCTGTAATATGAAATTGAAAGGATAATTGTAATTCCTCTTTAACTCAAACCCTGTGAACAAAAGGACCTCTATCAAACAAACAATGTCATTAACAATCATGTCCCTGTGACAGTATTATTGTCACTTTAGTATTTATTATATTATGATTACTAGACATGGCTAAATAAAGATCAGTGAAGATGCAAGTTTGAAAGTTATTCAACCAAATTTTTTTCTCATTTGATGTTGCTAGCTTTGAGGAAAAGCTAACCTGGAGAAAGTCAGGAGTTTGCACATACCTGGTAAGTGATAAGAGACAACGTATTGTGGATGATGCAAAATCACATAAATTTCATTATGGGTTTCAAACCCTAAATGCGAAGGCCACAGCCAGCAGTATTATTAATAGCAAAGCATAAGAACCATATCTTTTCTTACCTCCATGACCATCATACACAGCAAATAAGGATGTGTCGGAATCTTTTTCAAACTCATCAAAGCAGTTGTGTGAATCCTACCAAATAAAAAATCAAATGTACATAATATATCTGTGTTCCAGGCTTGGGTCAGGTACATGTACTTGTACTTGTACTTAAGTACAAATATCTGTGTACTTGCCTTGTACTTGGCACTTTGGCCTTTAAGGCCATAATGTTCATTAAATGCAATGATAGAATGTTTTAATGAATTGGTTGAAATAGAGATAAACTCAACTCTAACTAGAATACGGGTAGTCAACAAGTGACTACGTGTGTCCGCCAAAATCAGAGTAGGACAGGTGAGGCATGGATTGAGTGGCAAGGGGAAATAGAGTTACATGTGTTACATATTAGAATGGATGTCTGCCAAGTAAACATGACTGTAGGTGGCTCCACCTGTTATTTGAACAAGAAACTATCCAAGATGTATACACATGCAAAATTTCAGGTGGAAAAGTCAAATGACTAGAGATATGAGTGATTTTATCCCACAGCAGACAAACAGATGGATGCTGTGCAAAAATGGCTGTAGGTGGCACCACCATTTTTGTGTATGTTATAAAGCTATCCAAAGGCTACATTTGTGTAAAATTTTTTTCCTGGTTGGTCAAACGAGTCCAGAGATATAAGCCAGGGATGTGCCCACGCCAGGCGGCGCCGGGCGGGTGCGCCTGGCAGTCTTTCCTGTGGCCCGGCACTTGACTGGAAAGTGTCAATGCCCGCCCGGCAGTGATATTTTTAAATTGTTTAAGACATGAACAAAAATACACGTGTTTAAGCTTATCTCGCACTGTTTTACCGGTATTAGAATTAGTGACCTCTGTAGAATACATCTAAGTGCATGTCTTCCACACTAGATGACATCCAGTGGTGCCCAAAATAAATATTTCATAGAAGGTACTCTTCAAAATGTGCCGTATTAAGTAAATGTTGATGAATAAAATTTGGTATGAAAGAAGTGAACGTAGCTGCTATGGTAGCGCCACCTTGTATCTGTATAAAAGACTAATGCTGATATCAGCTTCTATGAAATCATATGACGCGCCAAACGATGTTTGATTGAATATAATTGATGATCGACGTAAATATTCGAATACATTTCCAAGGTCACAGTTCTTAATGAGGCCAAACTGCCATAGAAAAGTGAAATATGATGTTTGGTATCAGGTTTTAAGCGCAAAAAACTGAATACGGTCCTTTCTTATATCCATATTATATGGAAGTATTCAACAAATCCTGACCGATAGAATCTGAACTGACAGATGAGTTCACCACGGTGTTTTAACTTTTACAATCAAATTTGCTCTCAGTGATGACATTGCTTTCGGCATATTGGAAATTAATAATACTAATGATTTATTCATGCAGCTGAAATATCACGAATCACGTCTAAAAAAAATGAAAGTTTAACTTTAAATATCCCGTGCCTCCCCCCCCTATATCACATGCACGGCCTCAAATTATTCTGAGCACATCCCTGATAAGCATTAATGTCTGCAGCATAAACGTGAATGAAACTGGCGCCACCTGTCATAAAATCAAGAAAGCTATCCAGGATGTATATGCATGCCGAAATACAGGTAATTTGGTCAAACCACTGCAGAGATATGAGTGATTTTAACCCAAGGCTTACAAACAGATGGACGCTGTGCAAAAATGGCTGCAGGTGGCGCCACCATTTTTGTGTACGTTATAAAGCTATCAAAGGGCTACATTTGTGTAAATTTTTTTCGTGATTGGTCAAATGGTTCCTGAGATATGAGCTTGGATGTCTGCAGCTAAAAGTGAATGTAGGTGGCGCCACCTGTCATAAAATCAAGAAAGCTATCTAGGATGTATACGCATGCCAAATTTCAGGTGAATTAGTCAAAACCACTGCAGAGATATGAGTGATTTTAACCCAAGGTAGATGAACAGATGGACACTGGGCAAACATGGTTGCAAACTGATGAACTCAAGGTGAACTTAAGTCTAGTGTTAGTAATAATGTATATATTGCATGCAAATATTACCATATTTAGAGTTCTGAGTCAAGTTAGTGTTTTTACTGCATTTTTAAGCAGTTTAATCTTTAAAACTTCAGAATGTTCTCAGATATATATACAATGTTTATTATACATAATTAAAGAACATTCAGAACATTTTTTGTGTTTTTCTTTATCTGAATTAATTAATTAAAATTATTAAGTACTTGTATTGTACTTAAGTACGGACTCCTGTACTTGTATAAGTACACCATTAAATTTCTGTACATGTATTGTGAGAAGCTGAAGTACTTGTACTTGTACTGAGTACAAACCCCCTGTACTTGACCCGAGCCTGCTGTGTTCTTTCATGGCTAAGCAAATGGAAATACTACCTCATTTTACAAACAAAATATCAGTACTGCACAATACAGAAGAGGAACAAGAAAATTATTATGATACAATGATCAACGTACTTGCACAAGCATATCAGGCACTGACTAAAATAAAATGTTGTTTAAATTTAGGCCCATGAATTACTAAGGGATCTTTGATTCAATTAAATTATTGATTATTGCCTTTTGATTCAATTCTTGTATACAATTACTGTATACAATTACAATATTCTGTCAGAGATGGATATCTACTGAAACTTAGTCAGAAAGTTTTTATCCCATATGATGCTATAAGATTTTTTATATTCCTGAGAATTTACAAAGATGAAATAACATTGAACTCTTCTCATCCAATATTGTACTAAAGTCTAATGAAGGATATAAGGTGACTTTCATGTATGCTGTTTATCTGTTCCTACGTAAGAGCTAGAGACCGAAAAGGTATGAAAATTAATGAAAGTGCAATAATTGAAATAAATTAATTTCATGCCCAATTTGATTATCAATTAATGACTGGCTTAAATTCAATGCATTGATTATTCAATGCATTGTTACAGCCCTAATTAAATGCCCAATATATATATATGTAAGAAATTAATTATTAGACTAGAATATGGGTAGTCGACAAGCGACTACGTGTATCCTCCAAAATCAGAGTAGGACGTGTGAAGTGAGGCATGGATTGAGTGGCTAGGGAAAATAGAGTTAGATGTGTTACATATTAGCATGTCTGCCATGTAAACATGCTTGTAGGTGGTGCCACCTGTAATTTGAACGAAACACTATCCAAGATGTATACACTTGCAAAATTTCAGGTTGAAAAGCCAAACCACTGCAGAGATATGAGTGATTTTATCCCATAGCAGACAAACAGATGGACGCTGTGCAAAAAAGGTTGCCTGTGGCGCCACCAGTTTTTTGTATGATAAAGAGCTATGTGAGATCCAAACACATGCAAAACTTCAGGAAGATACATCAAACCAGTCCGGGGATATTGGCATGGATATCTGCAGCATGAACATAAATGAAGCTGGCGCCACCTGTCATAAAATCAAGAAAGTTTTCCAGGATGTATATGCATGCCAAATTTTAGGTGTATAAGTCAAACCACTGCCGAGATATGAGTGATTTAAACCCAAGTCAAACTAACAGATGAACACTGTGTAAAAATAATTGCACGTGGCACCACCAGTTTCTTGTATGATAGAGAGCTATGTGAGATCTAATCACATGCAAATTTTCAGGAGGTTATATAAAACCAGTCCGGAGATATAAGCATAGATGTCTGCAGGGTAAACGTGAATGCAGTTGACGCCACCTGTCATAAAATCAAGAAAGCTATCCAGGATATATACACAATTATTACACATGCCAAATTTCAGGTGAATTAAGTCAAACCACTGCCGAGATACAATTGATTTTAGCCCAAGTCAAACAAATAGATGGATGCTGTGCAAAAATTATTGCAAGTGGCGCCACAAGTTTCTTGTATGATAGAGAGCTATGTGAGATCTAAACACATGCAAATTTTCAGGAAGATGCATCAAACCTGTCTGGAGATATAAGCATGGATGATTGCAGCATGAACGTGAATGTAGGTTGCGCCACCTGTCATTAAATCAAGAAAGCTATCCAGGATGTATATACATCCCACATTTCAGGTGAATTAGTCAAACCACAGCAGAGATAAGAGTGATTTTAACCCAGGGCAGACAAACAGATGGACACTGTGCAAACATGATTGAAGGTGGAGACACCATTTTTTGTGTATGTTATGAAGCTATCCAAGGGCTACATTTGTACAAAATTTTTTCCCCTGATTGGTCAAACGAGTCCGAAGATATGTGGGTAAATGTGTCAAAACAGATGCACAGATGGACCCACTGGAGAGAGGAAAGGTCAGAGGTCAAGGCCAATTTGTTAGGCACCAGTTCACATGTGACCCAATAATTGTTGTTAGTTTTGGAAAAATCAGTCCAGTAGTCCCAGAGTTCTTCTCCGGAAACAAACGCAGCAGCGGTGGAACCAGGTCAAAAACATAGTATCCACAAAACTTTGTTTTGGCGGATACAAATATATACAACAGCAAGACTAAAATAAAGAGGGATAGTTGAACAATTTATCAGTTTATTTTTTTTATCACATCATGGTAAAAGTTGCTGAATCCTCATATTTGCAGAGAAAAAGAAAAAGTGAGAAAGAGAAATAGAGGAAGAGATAAAGAGAGAGAAAAAGAGAACCATTGATGGAGAGAGAGAGAGAGGGGGAGAGAGAATGGGAAAGAGAGAAATTGAGGGAGGGAAAGAAATAGAGGGAGACGGAAAGAGAGAGAATGAGAGACAGAAATAGAGAGGGAGAGAAATAACCATTGTTCTTGTTATCTTAATACTTCAGTTATAACAAAGCAGATAATCAGCTGACCACTGTGTACTCATCATTTGAGGTCTGGCACAAGCCCAAGACACACTAATTGCCCTGGTAGCCCTGCTCCTATGCTCCCAGTCAGACTTGAAACCCCATGATTGGCCAGATAAGGGGTAGCACAGTGGCCTTTACTGGTACAGCACAGTGTCCTGTAGTAGTACAAATGTACTACTACAGGACAGGGTAGCACTTCAGGTACTGTTGTCCCTACCAAGCCTGGTATGCATATGAGCAATCACTCACCCAAATTTGAATGAAATTGGATAATATTTAGGAAAATTATAGCAAAAAACAAAAACATGAAGGACGGACGGACAGGCAGACAAATCAAAATCAATGTTCCTTGTTCTGCAGAAGCAGGGGAAAAAAGTAAAATTTAGTTGACCAACTTCATACACTCATTCAGTATTTCAGACAGTGTAACCTGTACTGCTGATGAATTTTAAATATAATCCACCTGATATATGAACATTTTTCAGATATAACTTTTCCAATATATCCTGTCTTTTAGTTTTACCTACCCAGACCTGTGATAGTGGATTCATTCTGAAACAATGTAATAGCTCTGTCAATGCAAGAGCGACAAATAAAGGAAAAAATGAGGCAATAAATGCACAGCATTTCACCATGGCTGAATATGCAACAGTGCTACAGGTTATAATCAATGAGAACATTTGTTACTTGCCATATAGGATGAAATTTAGTTCACAAAATAGAGAGAAATGACTGGTTTGAAAAAGAAACTGGGCGATAATGAATGCATTTTACTTGTATTTTCGTGACCTTGAATATCAAATTACTTTTAAACTACAGCGTAATATAAGACCAAAATGCGCAACATCTCCAACCCAGTAATGTTAGAAAATAGGCAGGAATATTAAGGGTTTCCCCAATTTGAAGAAAATATAATTATTTTTGCAAAAATGGCCGCTGCCGATTCAGCAAAATAGGCCCTCACCTCTTGTGCCACTCTCCATCCTTGCATCGATGACGCGCCATATTTTATTCTTTCTGTGGCTTTATCAGTCGATATCTTTTCTGTAACTGGTGTGGATAAATAAGCTCCCATTACTAAATAAGTTTATGTGAAGAATGTGCCGTAGATCCAAATATTTTTATGAATCACATTATATTTTCATCCACGTGCACGACACTTCGCGGGTCTGTTCCAAAACTTGTACCACGTGAGCATCTGACGTCATGTCTGGGAGGAATGGAGCTTCATCCTCACACTCGTTGTTCCATCTGACGAACAATTAAAACTTTAAATCCCTAGACAGATTCACCCTGAACGATACAAATGTATAACTACTTAATCGATTGCTTTGGATAGGCTGACCTGCATTTATCACGAAAGTGGCCTATTTTGCAGCTGCAAAATGGAAACGCATGAACTTGTCTTAGAGAAAACAAAAATTGAAACGGAAAATTTAGAACTGGAAACTGTTGAGTATTTTGCAAGGTGCTAGGGGTGCAGTGAGCAGAAGGTCTCTGCATTGACAGATATAATGGAAATATATTCCCTAAAATTATTAAAATGTTTAGCCGTTAAATGAAGCTATACATAAGTGAATTGATAAGTTAATAGGTTATTTATAAGAAACATAAAAGCAAATTGAGTTCAGGTACTGTCATATTTAGATCCACCTAAAGGTGTCACTGCAGGTACCATGGTTTCTCGATATTAATATAATAATCTTCTTGATCTTTTTTGTCTACCTGATCATTCACTCAGCTATATAATTTAACAAGCGAGAGAAAATAAAATCATATATGAAATAACGTAGGCCTAATATATAATATATTATTATATTATAATTCTATTTTATTATATATATTTTTGTCCCAATTAAAAGTAATACAAAGTAATACAATTCATTGTTATCCATTGTTAATTGACGAAATGCAATAAGATATATTTCACTAAAACTTCACTAAATAAAAAAATTATTATTTATTATTATTATTATTTTTATTATTATTATTATTATCATGTTTGTTTGATATTTTTATTTTTTTAAAAATTACGTCTTACTGCAAACAATGCAAATCGAGATAACATATATTTTCACAATTTTTTCCACAGTCACTTAATTATCTTTTACATGTTGTTCAATAACGTTACATGTATAACGTTGCTGTGCAAATAACGCGCGAGCGTTGAAATATGCATGTATATAGGCCTATCATGATTTAAAGGCCTATATTTATATATGTATATATACTGAATATATACTATATATAAACTGAATAAAATCTACAGATAACCAGGAAACCTAATCCATTTAGAAATTTTCTTAGTTGATTTTGTCTGTCATTTATATACATATATATATATATATATATATATATATATATATATATATATATATATATCAAAGAAAAAGAAAATTTATTCAGAAATATTATATATATTAAAAAATCAAATTTATTCTTACTATAAAAATGATATACTATTTTATATTCATTTATTATTTCCTTATCAAAAAGCAGCTTTCCCTTATATGTAAGGGCATCTAAAATTTAACATTAAAATCAAATGAATATCTATTATATAATGGTGTGACAATCAATCGATTGTTTCAATGAACGGTCGTTTTCTTTCATAATTAATTAAACTAGTTGCATTTTCATCTGCTTGCATCTATCACAAACGATTATGTATTGTGTACATGCAAAGATGTTATATTGTCTAGAACAAACATATTTAAATCCTATCAGAGCTATATGAAAAACGGGCTACAAAGCATTGAACAGCATTAAAACTGAACCTTGTGCAGTGATCCAATGTCAACAATCCGGCCGTTTACCTTTACCTGTTAGCGTGATGTACAAGTTAGACTGAATTTCTCGGATAATACGGGGGAGGGGTGCCGCATCGGCTGGGGGGGGGGCGGCTGTAGCAAACATGCTGGCCAAGAGTACACACACACAACTACACACACAATTACTTAAACAAATATATATATATATATATATATATATGAGAAGCAGCAGGGGTATTCAATATATCCTTGAATCATTTTAAGACTCAAAACAAGAAAAAACGTTCACTTATCAAATATTTGAGAAATAAGGTCCCCGGGATAGATTGCTTTCTCTGTAGGAATGAATTACCTGCATAAGAAAGTATATATAGTAATGAAACTTGACGTAAACATGACTGATATTTTCTTTTTTTAATTTCTTCCAGGCTATATAATTTTCTTAGCAGCTATATTTACTAGAATCTGAAAGTTATTCCGCAATATTAGGAGCCTACATATAGAAAGTTGGTATTTTTGGGGGGCCTGGCTGCGCCTTTGCAATATGCCTACTTAAGGTATAATTCTAAACAACCAATTTCACGGTTATATTCAAAGATGATACATTAAACAATCGATTAATAATTTATCATCGGTTGTTTTTTTCTTTCAGTCATTGAACAAAATTTTACAACAACAAATTATCTATAATTAACCATGTCAAAAATCCTTCTTTTAAAATATTTTACATGTAGAAATTGAAAAATTTAACCTGTATTTCTGAGTTTTATTATTAGCATCAAAGTAACCTTGAAGGGGCTCAATCCACCATCTGATCTTTATAACCAAAATTAAATCCCTTGAAGCTTTCATCAAAATAGGCCAGAAAACGTTGATATCACCGCACACATGCTGCTTGTTTTGTTAATATCAACGTGTTTATATTATGTGGGGCCTGCCAAAATAATAAAAACAAATTCAACAAGGCTGGGGCTTCTGGTAGCAAGTCAGATAAGCCAGAGCTTAGCAAATGGTGTTTTGCCACAAGTGACCTTTCAACCGCCGCATATATGCAACCTATCACTTTAGGTTACACGTTTTTCCTGTTGGTCAACATTGCTGTGTTTACAAACATGTTGTTGATAAACAAGTTCAAACATCCTATACGAAGGCCTTTCAAGAACTTTTCACAACCAGAATTACTCTTATAGTTCATTAATATATATGTACACAGAGGAAGCCAGAAATCACATATAGGCCTAAATTCTTTTTCAAAAGGTGGGTGAATGGGTACCTTTAATATAATAATATATAAAATAATGCGATAAATGTAAAATGTATGCTTATTACGGTTTTTCATAAAAATAACCCAAAAAAATTCTTTCGTTCACCTTCAGAAGAACACGGCATTTTGATAAGTGATCCCCCTGTTAGACGCAAGAGGACGCTGTATACAGCAGCAATAGCCGCGAATAGAATCCTGTTCCGTGTGGTAAACATGGTCTTCTGGGATACTGAACTAGATATGCAAATATAAATGTCATGATCTTCTTCCGGTGTCACACCGTATTCGACAGGGAGTGTTAACCAAGCGCTTGTAAGAGGGAAATTTACCAAAATCTCGGCACCAACGGTCGAGATGGCCGCTAGCAAGGCCAACGGGGAACCCGAAGAACATCCTCCAGCAGAAAGTGCCAGTGGGGATGAATCGGAGGACGAAAGTGACGTGTTGGAAGAAAGCCCTTGTGGCAGATGGCAGAAACGCCGTGAAGAGGTAGTGTAACTTGTGTCCACCTTGTTATTGTCGGCAGAACAGTGTTTTCTTGTAAATCAAGTACAGACACTCAGTGTATTGCCCATAATCACAACAACGAAGAATATTAATTGTTGTTTTTCTTAAGATAAATGCAAAAAAAAAAATTAAAATTTATTTCTTATAACTGATATAACACATCCATGTCACAAAGAAGGCGATGGTCAGGCTTCCGCTAACTTTGTTAGGGCCGCTTCTGTCAGTACCAATTTTGCTGTTTGTTGTCGTCTGACCAACCCGTAAGATTTCTGTTTTTGTCTGCTGTAGCTTTTGAACTATTGTTGCCATCAGTCAAGGAGCTACAACCACATGACAGGAGACAACATTGTAACGTAACCATTGTCACCTATGTTAAATTCAGGGGTTTCAAGAATTTGTTATTGTTTTGCTTATTGACATTTTTGTTTTCCATTAAAAATTTGAATTTTGAAGTTGTATTGTTTAATGTAGAGTTATTCTTCATTCCAGTTACTATAACATGCTTTTTTTCCAATTACAATAGTCTTTATTTGCTGGTCTGTTCATATTCACTTAAAAATGTTTCTGCTCAATATTACATATTAAAATACAGAATGTTTTACTAGACTATTAACTCAATGGGTTATGGCACGGTCTGGCAGGCACTACAGGTGATCCAAGGAATCCCAGTACTAACAAATTTATTAACTGTGATATCATAACTAAGTGATCCAGAACAGAGCTCAGAGCTGTGTTAGCCACTAAAATTTTAGGTGTGCACCCGGTGAGACGCATCCCGATAAGACGTACGTCCCAACGGACCGTGCGATAAAACGCAGGGCGGCAGGACGCACTATATAAACAATGACGAGTGGCCGGTAGGACGTACTCCATAAACATTGCCCCGTCACCAATTAGGCGTGTCGTGCTGCGGGACCCGGCGTGTTTACCTCCTGCCCGTCTACGTCTCTCTTTCAAAAGTGTATTTTTTATGACTAAAACTACGCTAAACGAACCCTGCGTGTATACTTTCTGCCCGTCTACCGGCCTGTAGTCTCGTTGGTGTGGATTGAGGGATGGTCGTACTTTAAGCCAAAATAATGCTCTAATTAACAATAAAATTACTAAATATTTTGTCAAACTTCAGTTAAGGAACACAACGATATAAGTGCATGAGGGTAATATAGTAATAATGGATAACACAGATATACTAGGCATTAATGTGTGCTGATTTGACGTATGTTGCATCGATCACAGAGCTTAATGATTTCCCAAAGTGACCCAAGAGAGGGTTTACTAACGAAAGTATAATTAACTATTATTACTTAGTCTTTTTGTTTTAGTACGTGTAAAGTTTAGACAGTCAGACAAGTGATACATGTACTCTTATTTTACAATACGTCCTATCGGGATACGTTTCAGTGGGTACGTCCCTGCGGCCTACGTCCCAAAAATCTGCGTCTCACCGGCCTGTAGTCAAATTTTATTGCCTCTAAAGGCCTATTTGTGGTATTTAACTTCTTGGAAAGACACTCCAATCAAAATCAGACTAGGTTCCTCAAAGTTTGCTCACTGTTGGTGAATAAAATTACTGGAATGGCTGCATTTAAATATGGGTCGACTGGAGATGAACCTTTCTTGGCTGAAAGTAGGGCATAATTTCAGTGGCATTTCAGATGTTCAGACATCTCTTGGTTAGAAATTTATATCCTGAAACCTTTGTTTAATTTTTACCCAACAAGCACTTGAGTAAAATTATTAACTACATTTTAATATTTTGTTGATATCATTTATTTTTCTGCCTTTGAATTGTGTCTCACAGTCTGTAGTATTAGAATTTAATTTTAAATCAGAAATTTGAAATTATTCACTCCATCCAGAAAGTGGTGATGGATGTTTGAATTATGCATTATATTAAAGGCAAATGTTTCCTTGTCAGTTAATAGATGGAAAGGATACTATCTTAGGATTTTGTGATCTCTTAATAAATAAAAATATGAATTTTTTATCTTTAATATTGAATGAAAAAAAATAATAAGTTTAAACATTATTAAAGCATGATATAATTAGGTAATGATAAGGATGTGAAATAGGCCAAGTTTCTTGGACATTTCTCCATATACTTTGATAGGGTACACTTAGTTCCTTTGCTATTTCTTAAGTCACTTGCTTTGTTTATTGCACTGTGTGTGGCATTCCCTTGAGGAGTAACAGCACTCCCAACATTTCTCATGGTCATTGACCCCATTTGGTGGTTAACTAGTGTCCTGTTATTAAATCTGATGGGTCACCCTCTGGAATTACAGGGGCATTGTATGGGATGAATGATGGATAAAGGGTTAGATTAATATTACGAAAAATGTGTATATATATGTATATGTATCTTTTGCTTGTTGTATTTGCTTCCCAATGACAAACTTGTACCCAAGTCACTAAATTGATGGGTGACTCATTAATAGAGTAAGAGCCTCTCTCTCAGAGAGCCTCTAGTTTTGGGGTTACAGGGGACTGACTGTAGCAGTGTATTTGTGTTTTTTTGGTTGAGTTACTTGATATACCCTGTTCAGACTAAGCCTGTACTATATCTGAACTAGGTGACCTTGCTGTTGTTTGTAGTGCAGTTTTCATACTGTTTACATAGAGATTCATAGACAGAGGTTTGAGCAGTTCAAAGTACATTACAGTTCATTCTATATTTACAGTTAAGCTTAGGATGCACTCTTCAACGGGTAGGAGTGGTTTATGGTGTCTGGCAGGGCAACCCTATTTGTATAAATCGGGTGACCATAGCCCAACCAGATAGTACCCTGTCACCTCATTGGACCATGTCTCCAAAGTGTTGAATAACAAAGGGACCTTGACTAGAGTGGTCTATTTAATTCATATGATAAGGTGGTCTTAGCTGGCCGTAACAGGGGTACAGTAACCTTGGTCAAATGTGTTGTTTGTTCACTAAAGCCATATGGCTTGTTTGTGTAAGGCAACAATAATTCACTGTGCCTTAAGTGTTTGCCAGCATCAAGTAGATTTATAAATTTATAAAGAGTCTATATTCCTTTCCTGTGGACTGTATAAATTTTTAACTTAAGGATTATTCCAGTATACTGCTTGAGTTTTGTAGAGTACCGTATGACCTTGGTAAGAGATTTGTACTAATGAAGAAGGTGACAATTAACAACAAGGCCATTGCTTTTCAACAATGTCTGCTAAATGTTACTCATGTTTTTAAGTCTGGTATGGCTTCTTTTAATTGGTTTTACATGGAAGTCTGTAGTTGGGTTAACCTGGGATGAGGGGCTGTAGGTTACTGAATGTTGGAATTTTTATTGCATTTAAAATTTCTTCGATTATGTCCCAGCATAAAGGCAATATTTCCTATATTTATATTTCATTAGAGAATTCTGAATTTAAAGTTACCTTAAAGATTGCTTTCTGGTTCAACTGCAGCTAACTTTGGAATTCATTTATGACAACAACATCATGTT
Organism: Sipunculus nudus; assembly: GCA_026874595.1. Lineage (NCBI taxonomy): Eukaryota > Metazoa > Annelida > Sipuncula > Golfingiida > Sipunculidae > Sipunculus > Sipunculus nudus. The sequence continues at coordinate 54,194,317 of CM049309.1, forward strand.
CTAATTGTTCTGTCATCTGCAGGCCGATTCTTTATTTACACACACTTTCTGTGATTGTCTCAAAAGTTTGTGTTATAGGCATTAAAACATAAGTGCTAATAAGGTAATAATAAATGAGAATCGCTATTCCAGAAAAAAAGGGAGATTGTATTTTATTAACCTCTTTCAGACCAATTTATGAAGGGTTAATAAAATTTCAGTGGACCAGAATACTTGTAAACACGTTAAGACATGATACCATTGTTGCAGTGACTATAACAACTTCAGCAAGCTTGTGGAAAGTGAGAACATATGCTGAGTCTGTGCTGTTTGTACGCATCAGCCAACCACCCTTACTGTTACAAAGTATGGGTCAGCATAACCTTTGATTTGATATTTTACAGTAGACAGATGCTGTTAGACTAAAAGTGAAAAAGGTTTGTTTGATTGGGTTAAATTTTTTGTTGACTTCTGAGTTTGCTGTTACCATATTGCCATATTTGTCACAGTAACAAACTATAATCAGATCAGATACTTTTAAGAATGTTTTTTTTTGGGGGGAAAGCTTGTGGCTTGTCAGGCTTGATGGTTATCTATGTTTTGAAGTTTATGGCCCCTGGTTCATTTCCACCAGAGATTCCAAGGCAAAACTCTATCTCAACTACTTTTGATAATTGATGCATTATTCCAGTCCCATACATGTTACATTAGTACCTAAATCCAGAAAGTGTAAAAATAGCATATCATCCTTGTGTGATGACTTTCTTTCTCTTCCAGTAGACAGTGCCACCTTCAGGCATGGGGGGGGGGATAAGTAAAAAGAAAATGGTTTCCTTTTAAATGGGATCTTAAATTTTTGCCCAATTATGAATCAGCATGTCTGTGAAATCATTTAATATTGGAACATCTATATAAGTGACAGGTCAATTCGGGTACTTTGTGTTTTTGTTGTGAGGAGGTCAGACTGTGGGGTATGCTGACAGGGTGAGGGGCTGAGTCAGGTGTACCAGCCAGCAGACAGCTGCTGCTTACAGTTTTGTATGCTGTAATTGTGTGCAGCAGTAGGTCCTGCACCTGTGACATGATTAGTACTGTTTACACTGATCTGCTGATAGATGTTGCACAAGTGTAATCATATTATGATAGGCAGCTCAGGAGATGCTGCGCAGTACTGTGTAGTAAGCCTCTGTCTAATATCCCCACTTCTCATTGAGATTTCTCTCATAAAAACATTAAATTTTGCTAAAATGAGACAGATTGATGAGGATGTGCATGGTAATTGTTTCACATAAAAACCTTCTGAGGAATTCCAATTCAGTTTCTTCCATGTCAGATCATGCAGCTAGCAGTTGTGCCAGTGAATAATTTTGGTGGAAATTAACTGTCATAGCAACTTCATCATCAATTGCTGTATTTAAATTGGGTAAAATCTAAGTCTTAGCAGGTCTTTTACTGTGAAGCGATCAATTTGTAAATCATGTGAATTATTACATGAACTGCAAACATGGTTACCTGTCATGATCTGATTTGTAAATTCACAATTGTTTACAGGCTAACAGTTTCCAGGTTACACAGGCCCACTAGGATATTTACAGATTGATATTTTTTTCTTTCTCCATGTTGATATTTTGTGTGGTAAAGGTTGAAATATTAACAAGTTTGTGTTCTCTAAAGAAATTACAGGTAAATGAAAATTTTTATGGGAGTGTCTGAAAAGAATGAAATTGAGCTCACAGATGTTTAATTTTTGTAATTTGTTGTACATGTTATGTCTGTTACCAAATGTCACAGGAATAGCCACAGTTGTGAGCACCAAAATTGTACACTTGATCATATGAATGTTAGCTCTTGAGTGGTACCTCTATGTTTGACCTGTGAGCAAAAATGGCATCTTCCACTTTTTTTGGATGTTTATTTTCTGAAATTATTAAATAGGTGACAGCACAACTATTGAACTACAGCTGAAATGGTAATTTCAGTTTCGTTGCACAGCTTCATTGTCAGTCCAGTCTCAAGCACAGCAGAAACCCTAACCGAAACACCTATGGCACTCATTGTAAACTCTACTTGCAATTTCACTAATATTTATTGGCCGTGGCCTTTATAGTATTAAATGTCTCAAAGTAATAAGTATGCGTGGGCATGTGTTTTATTTCACAGAACAAGTTTGTGTATTATCATTACAATTAATGAGTTTCAAATTCCAATGTCAAAACAGTCACTTCACTTGTAATTCATGATTTAACTATTCAGGATAACTGTTGTTTGTAATTGATATCTATTATTTTGCTTACAGTTACACATTGTCAGAAATATTTCTGTTAATAAAACAGCACACTGTTAAAAATTTAAAAACTGTTTGCTGGCACACACGAGATTGTATCTGGATAACTGAAGACAGAATGTGTAACGACTTATCAGACCACTTCCACTAGTTTCTGGCTGTGGGTAGGCTTTCTGGAAAGGCTCTGGTTGGATGATTTTCATCCCATTGATGCAGATATACTATTTGTTATTTTCTATTCAATATATAGGACAGTGTATCAGGTGACAGAGTAACTTGTTTAGAATATATAAGCTGTCATTTTGTATATATATTGTATGTTGTATCTGCCAAATTTGAATATTGTAATCCAATCCCCTTAAGTGTGTTTTAACTGCCACGGGACATTATATATCCACTATCCTTTGCACTTTGGCAGGTTGTCTAGGACTAGCTTAATAAACCTTGGGGGAAGATAGTGACAACATGCAAAAGCCTTATAATAAGGAAAAAGACAAGAAGGCAGAAGTATAAATTTTCAGAAATCAGAGCTTTAGTTATTTTGGTTATATAAATGTTGGAGGCCATAATGGAATTCTAATTACCTGAGTGAATTGATCAGTTGGCTAAGCTCCACTGTCAACAAGGGAGGTGTCTAGGCCCTAAAGGCTGTTTCCTGTTTGTTCCAGGTACTCTACAGTCCAGTCACTGTTCTGATGCCTGTTTACAGAAGTGAACTAAATGACCCTGGGTTGCCTCTGTGTAACTGATTATTATTGGGGAAAAGCTATATCTCATATAGGGAATGCCATGGTATATTTGTAAATAGGATGTGCCACTGCATTGTGGGTGATTCATACGATTAGTGAACAATTCATTTATTTTCCTACTTCACATTTTATGGCAGTTTTCAAAAGAAACAACAGTTTTATATCCTGTGAGCCTTTTGTGATCTGGGTTTTATTTATATTTCTCTTTAAATCTTTTGACTTCATTACATTGTATAGGTTACAGGGTGTGTTTTGGGTCTTAAACTGATTGATATAACTTTAAAATTTTAGATTTACGATAAGTTAAATAAGCATTTGAGCACTGCAATATGTGTTTTAAAGAACATTCATGTGTCTCTCTATAGGTAAAGCCAGGAGAAGCTCATTTACATGGTTACTACGAAGGTATCTGTTAGGCCCATTTAACAGTTAAAGCCTTTCATGATATGCTCTTTTGTCATGCTCTGTTGTCAAGAATAAAATTGGCAAGTGAATTGTAATTCAGTAGCTGTAGATATTGTTAAGTATTAGGCCCCTTTTCCATGCGCGTTTCCCGCGCTTTTCCGCGCGCTGAAAAAACGCACTGAATTGAGCTTTTCCATTTACATGGAAACGCGCGGGTTTCCGCGGAATCCCCACTTCCCGTGACGTGTTTTCACAAGGGATTCCCCATCCCAAAGCCTTCCCGGCATCATTTCGAGCATGTGCCTGTTATGTACAGTTCACTTTATGCATATATACATTTAAAATTTCGTTATATTTGCAGGAACGTACAGTTTTTATTATGGTATAGTGTGCTATCGACTGGCGCGGCAGGTGGGGGTTGTATATAGGCTATAGGCTATAAGAGATTATTCACTGTCCGTAATAAGATATTTAACACCCCCGCAGCACATATATATGTTTATATAAAATATATATAATCATGCATTAAAGAAGACAAGCAGAACAGCAGTTGAGTATGATTTGTCTCCATGCATGATAGAGGCCTATGCTGGGGCGTCCTCAAGCAGACTGCATTCGCGTCCTTGACCTCCACAAGAAGGCTCACCCGCGCGTTTCCGCGTGCATGGAAAAGGGACACATGATTTACACTGGTGTGATTTTTCTGCGAAGGCGCACTGAAAAATTGCACATCGCACAATATTCATTTCACCCGCGCGCGTTTCCGCCTGCACCCATGGAAAAGGTATACCTGATTTACACTTGCGCGATATTTTCAGCGCGCGGAAACGCGCATGGAAAAGGGCCCTTACATTAATAAAGTATACCCACATATCATTTTTACACCAATTTGATTAGTTCATGATTAAAAAAAATGATAATTAAAACTATATATATATATATATATATATATATATATATATATATATATATATATATATATATATATTTATATATATTTAAATAATTTATTGTGGATCTAAAAATTGTTTGATATGTCTTTCCAAGTGCTACCATTATCATAGGTTAATTGAAAAATTGCACCTTTATTTAATCTTCATTGCCTGTGTGTGCTCATAAATATCTGTAAGTGTGATGTTGTGGAATGCTTAGCCATCTTCACTGTTCACAGCGCATTGCAACTGAAGTCTTACATGATGTTGATTTTGTCTATAGTTTCACTAAGTACTGTACAGTTTACAAGTCCTTGGTTCATATAGATGCTGAATAATGTATAATGTTCTACATCTTGATGATGGGATCGGGGAAAACTGTAATCCATCAATTTAGTGTAGAAATATTTTCAATTGACACTTGGTCACCCTGTCAACACCCTTTGTTCTGTGAGAAAATCCACAAAAACAAAGTGATACATCCAATCAGGCTTAACTTTTTTTCGGAGTATTTTTAATGTCTTGGTTTAATGGTACAGAGAACTGATGTTGATATGGTTAATCAAGTTCAGGACTCCTTTAAAGCTGTATGATAACAAATGAGAAACTGTTGAACCAGAACTTTCCATTTTTGTTAGGCCTGACATTGATAGATATGAAGACTGGTTTTGAGATTGGCCATTGACTTTGAAGGACCAGGTCAAGCCTTGACCCAGTGTCAGGGAAGCACAGAAAGAGGTCTTGGCTGGCAGCCCCCACATGGGTTGTATCAGCCAATCAACCCATCTGTCTGTCTGAACCTGTCAGGCTCTGTACCTGAATTCTCTCATCAGCCAGGAAGCTCAGGATGTTACCACAACAAGCTGCTGCACAAGGCACAAATTTGTTACACTTTATAGAGTATTGTAAACATTATACAATAAGTGTGTACATGTACAAATATATACTTACAGGAGAATCTGAAAATCTAAGAGAAGGAAATCCTATTGATTGCTAGCATCTGTCGTTGATTTCAGATGCAGGCTTTAGAACTTTGCATCTTTATTTATACATATATCTCGGTCATTTTCTTTTTTTATGAAATCCACCTTAATGAAATATTATAAATATGCATTCTGCTGCTTAAACTCCCATATTTGTATCCCCAGACAAATCTGGATACTATGGTTTAGGCACAGTCCTGCCGCTGCCACAGAGATTACTTTCAGGCGACATAACTCCAGAAAGATTTCACAGATCCTTCTCAAGTTTTACACGTACATAGGTCTTGGTGAGAGGACAAAGTCTATTAAAAATGGGGTCATGACCTTTGCCAGGAGAGTGACCTTGACCTTAAATAGGTCCAATTTTGCTGAAAATCACACAAAACATGATGTATCTCAAGAAATACCATATGGATTGGTCTGAAAATCAGTTTGCATGAAGATCTTGGATGGCCTTGTCTTGTGTGGGATACTGGTGGGGCCACCTATAATTCTTTTCTTGTATTTCTGCCATTTAATACCCCCATCACTGCAAATTGATAAGTGTCAGCAATATAATTGAAAAACTAATGAGAAGATTTCTTACATATTGTGCAGATGAATAGATATGGGCTATAGGATAATGCCTTTTAAAATTCATGTCATGACCTTTATTATCATAGCAACCTTGACCTTGAATTAGGCCATATTGGTGATAATTATATAAAACATTAGACTTCTCAAGAATTGGTAAATGGATTATGCTGAAAATCAGGATAATTAAAAATTGTGGATAGGGAATTCTAGGATTCCAAAAACTAATGAACTTGACTTGACCTTCAAGGTAATATCAGGCAAAATCACAGGATTATTATAAACCTCATAAATTCTGAAGTTCTGCTTATTTTTTTCTCAAAATTGGTACACCAGTTGTTTCAACCAAGTTCTCGAGGAAGTGTGAAGATTCTTGACCTTAACCTTGATCTTCAGGGTGAATCTGCAGAAATATAGAATTTTGTGATCCTCACAACTTGTGTAGTACTCTATATTTCCACATGAAATTTGATACAGCATTTGTTTGAACCATGATGTTTGATAAGTTTGAAGACTGTTGACTTTGAATTTGATCTTCTTGAACTGCCAAATGTCTTGGGATAATATGATGCCAGACATTTCTAGTTAAAAAGAATAGTTTCAGTACTAACAGTTTTACCTTTGAAATGATGCAGTATAGATCTGATTACCCACTGGGATAGCCTGTGGGTTCAATATTGTACACATGGAGGCTTTAAAAGCTAGTAAAGTTTTTAACCTGCTTCAACCCAGGCATTAAAACAAGCAGCAATATATACTGGGGGGTAATCCAATCCCAGACCTATGTAATACAGATTGAACAAAGTTAAATATCCCAGAGGAGTGAAGCTTTCTCCAAACCATAGCAGTGGTGAAATATCGGGCCACAGCTGCATAGACTATTGATCCTTGAATGGCTGTTTACACTTCCATCAGATTTAAAAACTGCCAGCAAGGTTTATATGTCAATAAAAGACCTTGGTAGAATCATGCATGAGGATTCAGTGTAAGGCAGATATCCGCATTTCCTAGAAAGGCATTGATTTTCCTGATTTTTATGCATGATTCACTAGCTGGTATAAATTGTGACAATTAGACAGTGGGAGGTATTTGTGATGTGAACCACATTGAATTTATACCTAGATACTTTCCTCATTTAGATTAGAAAATTAAACTTAGGTTACTTAATGTAACTGAAGAAACTATGCTACAGTATAACCCCCTTCACTTGCCATCCATTAATTTGCCAAATTGGTCCCATTTTAGTTTTTTCTGTTACTGGTCTGTCCCTAGCAAACTTGTTGTTTCATCATGTCTCATTTGTTTAATTTCCCTGCGCAAGTATGTAGTAGCCATTATTAGTGGACTATGATAGTATATATATAATATATAATGATATATAAATGCTTCCCCAACAATATTTTCTCCAATAAACCTCTTCCCAGTTTGACACCCTTGATGATATGCCACCTTCACCCACTGCTAGTCATTCCTGTTGTCTTGATGTTGGCAGGAGAATGAGGTTTTACTGTATTTTCATTGATGGTTAAAACCTGACAACAGGGTTTGGACTTTTAGTGTAATGCCTCTTATATAAGAGAAAATCTGCACATTTTTCCCTCACGAAAGGTACAGGATTGTGAAACGTCTGAGTGTTCCCATATGGTTGAAATCATGCTTGATGAGTAAAGCCGGCAGATTGGTGCTGTTTACCTGTATATGTGAGCTGTTTGATCCAGCCTTGGGAGGCTGGCAGCACATCTGATGCTGGTCTGTGATTGCTGCTGTTAATAACACAATGTAACAGCTCTGAATCCCGCTCAGCAGCAGGGAAGTGGATGTATTTATGACAAGCCTATGTATTTATTCATCTGTACATCATCCTGACAACATACAGCACTCAGGTGATCTCCTGCCGACCTATGTAGTCACACATGCTGTACACAGCTATTTTTATGAAACACCTCTGGTATTCATAACAGACCTCCAACAATAGATACATGAACTTACCTTTATCCTCCTGCTTGTATCCCCAGGAGAAATTAATTTTTCATTATGCTTTCCCATAAACAATGTAATTTTTACAAATATTTTATATAAATTCTGTGTACTATATATCATTGACTGAAAAATAGCTTTTTAGCCCTCAGCCCTTAGGCTGATGGGCTATTGTCGTCACCCAAGCTGTCCGTCCGTCCGGCGTCTGTTAACTTTTACCTTGTGAGCGGGATATCTGGAAAAGGATTCACCGTCAGAATTTTATTTCCTCGGTAAACATGTATATCGACAAAATCTCGGTCAAGTTCGAAGATGGGTGACCTTGACCTATTTTTCTACATTTTAGAGCTGATTATAGAAAAACACTTAGATGCTTATTACTCAGGAACCATTTGGTGGATTTTTACAAAAATTACTATGATTATTGGGACTGATAATCTGTACCTGCTACACAAGTTTGGTGGCGCCACCTACAATTTCTGATTTTTAATGAATTTTTATCGGATTTTTCAACTTTGGGCTTGTGAGCGGGATATCTCAAAAAGGATTCACCGTAGGAATTTTATTTTTTCGGTGAAGATGTATATTGACAAAATCTCGGTCAAGTTCGAAGATGGGTGACCTTGACCTATTTTTCTACGTTTTAGAGCTGATTATAGAAAAAACATTTAGAAGCTTATTTCTCAGGAACCATTGGGTGGATATTCACAATACTTACTATGATCATAGGGACTGATGGTCTGTAACTGCTGCACAAGTTTGGGGGTGCCACCTACAATTTCTGATTTTAATGAATTTTTCTTGGATTTTCAACTTTGGCCTTGTGAGCGGGATATCTCTAAAAGGATTCACAATAGGAATTTTATTTCTTTGGTGAAGATGTATATCGACAAATCTCAGTCAAGTTTGAAGATGGGTGACCTTGACCTACTTTTCAACTGGGACATGTACAGATATACATCCATGTCAGAACAGATATTTAGTACTTGTTACTGTTACCACCTTTAAACACTGTTCTTTTGGCTGAGGGCTTTTGTCAGCTTCTGCTGATATTCTAGTTTAACATTTGGTTCATGAATCATTTCAGTGTATAACCAGTTTATTCTTCTGCATTACCACTCTAAAAGTAATACTTTCACCCTAGGCCTGGACAGTCAGATTGTTTTTGGTTTTTTGTTGCCTGGATAGTCTGATTCGTCTCTATTTTTTAGTTATATGATGTAATGCATTTCTTGTTACTTTACCAACACACATTCCATGGAATTGGAAATCCTGTAAAATTTGCATTGATACATATTTTCGTGTCTGAAGTGCAGTTTGTGGAACTTCTGGCTAATGGGATACAAATTCATGAAGACATTCAAAAATTAAACATGTCACCTACCCAACTCATAAATACTCAACATCAATGGCTTGCCTGACTAGGTAAAGTTAAAAATCCAGAAAATGATGGTAGGGCAACCTAAAGGCTTCTTCTACTTGCCTGACTGGGCAAGTGGGTCCTACATACCTTTACCTGAAGGCCTGAATCTTAACTTATTTCCAGTTAGCCATATTCATATGTCAATAAAATTCAGGAATTTGGAAATATTAGATAGAAAAGACATTAAATAACATGGTTCTGGTTTAATAATCATGTGTTATATGTTGTCACTTATTTTCTAAGGATATATGTTGGTGCCAAGAAACCCACAAATATTTTATAAACTACTCCTTGTGGCAAATGACCGGTCACTTTTAGTTTTATTTTCATGGATTTACTTTGTTTTAACAGTAGTGCAGCTTGTATGATTAATGAAGGAAAAATTTTAAATACATAGTTTAATTTGTTGTTCATATAGTCAATTATTGTTACAGGTCCGACAGAGAGATGTTCCAGGGATCGACTCCGCATTCCTCGCCATGGATACAGAGGAAGGGGTGGAGGTGGTGTGGAATGAAGTCTACATCTCCGAGAAAAAATCATCCAAAGCACAGCTAGTAAGTGTGCATGACATCATGATTACGTCTTGTTGTTATTTTTTTTTTATTTTTGCATGTGTTAGGAATGTTCATGAACAGTACATGGGATCTGTTTCAGTAACTTTATCCTTTATATTTCCAATCAGTACACCTGACTCACATAGGTTATTATTATGAAATGTTTTGATGTTACTTTACTGTATGATGTAAGCCAATGCCCTGTGAATAAATACAAAACTATGTACAAATTATGTTATTGAGACAGGCCCCATCATCTGTTCTTGAGCCTGCTTCAGGCTACTGGTGACAAGAGTTTGGTTCTTTGTGACAAAATAGCCAGTGTTTACAATAATTAAAATGAAACAGGATCACAGGAAAATATAAAAGAGATTACATAATAATATTAACCATTGGGACAAACATCTGCTTTTATTGTCTCTAAATGTGGCAGTTTGAGCTATTATAGTATAAGTACACTCTTCATAGGAATAAGGATTACATCAGACTAATATTTTGAACAATCATAGCAACAGTTGTTGTTACAAATTCAAAGCTTACTGTATTTCATGTGTAAAACTACAGTGATATCATAAGTATCAATTTTATATATCAGACTTAGGTCCCTACCCATTACACAAAACTCACTTTATCAAATTGTCATTGGTGTGTTATGTCTAATTATTATATTCACAAATGTGTCAAAAGTAAAAGTATTGGAAAAGAACATTATAATCAGAACATTTGCAGTTTCACAATATAATGAACGTCTTGGAGCAGGGGCCAGTGTATCGGAGCCAAGAGGAATCCAGGACAATCCAAGGATACTCAGATGACACTTCCCTGTGACTTCAGATTCATGATTGGCACAAAACTGTTTTCATATTCCTCATTAAGAACCGATAGTAATTTATTACCTTAACACATTGACATACAAATCTACCATGCAGATTTCCTCTGGCAATTCAGTTCAGTGGTCTGAAGACAGTTTCCGTATTGGTTCATAGCAAGTTTACATGAATCAGGTTAATTCAGTTGTGCAAGTTGTGACAATCTGTTAGTTATCATATTAGTTGTGTACTGTGTAAAGGGGCTCTAAGCTGTGCATAATTTCATTTACTCAGCAGTGGTTATGGTTTTGCATTAAGACAATACATGAAATCATTGAGGGCAGTTCTTTACATGTGGTTGCAATATGGACCAGACCTCTTCTGACAGAATTTCAGTCAGACCATTTTAGGACATTTTTGATAATGGCATTTGGTCAGATTGTAAATATTGCAAAATAATAAATCAGTATGAATAAACTTAAACTAGTATATAAAAATATATGATCAAATCTTATTCAGTCATTGGTAAAACATGGCAAACTCAGGTCGCAGGTACTGTGCAATGTAATTCCTACAAGATGCAACAACTGCATGAAAGGAACAGTTTTACTGCCACTTTGTAAAAGGAATTGCACCTTTTGGGTTACTTAGGGAAAAAAAAGTCATATTTGCATATTCATGTCCTTGCATACTGTGGTTGGCTTTTTGTTCATGTGGGTTTCAAAGTCGCGATGCCATTATTCATGGTGTGTATAAGATGCCCGACATACACTGAACATTATGCTGTATATATAGCCTGACCAAGTCACCTTTCATCACATTACCTATGCATGAAACATCAAATTGAAGATTGACTGTGAATAGAAAGATATTTTAAGTTACCTGTAAATCAAAGGTTGATATTGCTAATATGTTACAAGTAATAACTTTTATATTGTCTACCAGTAATAAACATGGTGTTCCACATTGGTCCTCATCAGATCATTAAGATACTGTGCATGTCAGATAACTATATATACCTATGGATATACTCTGTGTATTTTATTGTATGGAGAAATCATGAAAAGGGAACCCTAATGAAATACTATAGCTGTGAAAATTGAAAAAAAAACCAACCTCATGAACAAAGTTGACCACAGTATTAATATATCAATTGACATATTGATAAGGAGATGGTGATTAACTTTTGTTCTGTCCTTTGCTTCTTTGTGTTCTTCTAGGCTATCCACCACACAACAGTAAGCTCTAACTTCTTCACACCAGGCACACACAGCCTTGCTCTGATTATTAATGATCCTGATTGACAGCTGTTATCTGATCTTTCACCATAATAATCCTGCTTCACTTCCCTGTGGGATGTGGTTAGGTTTCAGATTTGAACAAAACAAATTATGAAAATAACAGTTTATTACACACAACTTCTAATCCAAAAGAGGTGGAGGGATCATACATCATGTACATATGTCCTTATTGGCATCCATATATGGCTTTTATTCCTAGTAGCTTGATCTTGAACAAATGTTAACTTAGAGCTGGATTCTGTGAGCTAACTCAAAATACATCATTATACATCCTGATGATACAATATGTTGTAATTTTCTTGGTGTTTAAGTTTTTTGAGAGTCAAATATCTGAAGCAGTTCACTTAGACTTTATAAAATATTATAATTTAATGATATGGAATGAAAAGAACACTAACTTGCTTTACTATAAACATAAATTAAATGTTTAGGAAATATTTATTGAGGATTTAGAAACTATTGATATTATTCGGCACACCAAAATTGCATGGTTCAGCCAACATTGTTACTTGTGTCTGTGTATTGATACATATATGTATCATGGGTCAACATGTGCATTGTGATTTATCAATATCCATCAGCTCTAATAAATGTATTATAAGATAAAATCAGGTATATTTTTGTACTTTTTCATTTGTAATGTACCAAGAATATGTTGTTTGTGTTTGAAATTGTGTGCTGATAAACAGTTTAAAGTTACTCTAATTTTTGTAGCTTTCTGATTATGAAATTGATTCCTCATTATAATAATGATGATAATGGTTATTATACAGTAATGCTATCAAAATACCTCATAATTCTTAACAACAAGTTTAAATGAATAAATTAAAGAAATATTTAATATATGAGCAAATTATAGTTTATGTATAGAGGGACTGATCATTGAAGCATATAGGCTCAAACAGACTGGTTGATAATAATTGTCTGTGTTAGGACCATAACACCACTTTATAGTCATTAACCATCCATGGTACTGAAAGAGAACATTTTGTACACATACCATGACTGTAGATTACATCTAAATGGCACATTTTCAAGCTCATTAACTGAAAATTGTCCATAAAGATACAATTAGCAAAGTCCTACATGAATACTTCTTTTTAAAATCATGAGCAAATTATGTTTAATAGCATTAGAAACAGTCTACTTTAAGCTAATTATTTGATTTATACTGTCATTACACAAATGGGGCAGGTTATCTTTTATGTACAGATGTTTCCATATGTGACTTTAACAGCATGAAATGCATCCATATTCATTGAAATGGAAATTGTTTTAGTGAATTCTCAGAAAGACAGGATTTCAAACTTTCCTGCACATGGGTCAAGGTTGATTGAGAGACGGGTCAGTTTTCAGCTTTGTTATATTTGATGTATGTCGTCCATGTTGGTCACCCGGTTGGTCATCAGTTGACAAGATGGAAGACATTGACATAACCATTTTCAGTATCGACAGACAATCATGACAGTGATGATGATGATCAATGATAATTTCTTAAGTTATTTTGTGTTCCATTTACTGTTATATATTTATTGAACATTGGTTAGCTTTAAAGACAAATTCATTATATCCATGAAATATATTTAATGATTATCCCTCTGTGCTCACTGTCTGGGTAATGTAAACCTGCTTTCGATGTTGTTTATTTACACATTTGAAAAAATTATCCAGAAATGTTAGTAATGATATACTGTAAATATAATTCAGTAATGCCTAGTACAGTAGCAGTTCATTAGCTACTGTACTCCACTCATTGCTTATGTAATTACATATCCTTATGATCTACTAACAGTATCAACAGACCAGTGTAAGCAAGTGAATTACTGTAACTGTTGAAGGTGTGACTTTAACACTGCCTGTATTGCTATTTCTACAATTTGTATCATGTAGATTAGAATTTTACATCAGGGTGTTTCATTTAACTACTTTTCCTGTGGAGGTATACAGCTAATTCCTGGCGTAGGACAGCCAGCATCAGGGAGAACCACGAGATAATTACGGTAGTAGCTTCATACTGTAAGGTAATATTGTGGGCTGTTAATTGATGCTCCCAGATATTCTGTTGCTGTGGCAACTGGCTCTGATAGGAACTAAATTAGTCCATTGTAAGAAATTCTGTATGAATTTATCAGTCTGTAGTGAGAATTTCTGTTAATTGTTTAAAATAGACAACAGAAGAAATATACAGGCACCATTTTTGATTACAGTCAAAGGTGCTGTATAAGTTGACATACAATTATATTGGGTATGATGTAACAGCCTGTCAGAACCTAACAGTAATCAAGATGTCATCCAAATTGTCACATTAAGGTTTATGGTTTACATCAGTAGAATAAGTCAGCATAGAAATGCTATAATGTAAAGCAGAAAGTCCCATGATCATTATTGTTTGTATGAAATACTGGAATTAGGAACCTAAGAAGCAATGTATAAATAGCATGGAATCTCATAAGTATAAGGACATAATCTACTTTGAGTTGACTATGTGTGTCACCAGAATACAGTATTGGTGTTTTACACAGTGAGGGTGCAATCACATTGCAGACCTTGTGCTATATCTATGGAAAGTTACGTTGATGTCTCATCAGCTTATGACTGGGAGCACCCTGTTAATGGGTACTCTAGTATCATGGCGTGAGTAGATATCCCATGCCCTGTGGACCGAGCCACCTGTATCATAAACCTTAATCGTAATTGATTGTTTGAAGATATAAACAGGTTCAGAGAGTGATAAATCTGATGAGTCTGAAGGGATAATCTCCTGTTAATTATCGCTTGTCCCACACTTGTCCTTGTGTGCTTGCACGCTGGATCTATACTGATGATAACATTTTTATAGAGTCATCCCTTATTGACAGTGACTGTTAATGTTAGTGTGACATTATATACCGTCTGTTAGTTATCAAGACTTTACTTACTATCTAACAGGGGTGTGTAACAATTCATCAGTCAAGGCATTTAATTGAACCCCTTGATTAATTTTTAATCAATTCAAAGAGAAATGATTTTGATTCTTAATTTTTTCACAAATACCACATCACAGCCTTTTGTGAGCTGTTAAATTTTGCAGAGCATGCCACAGTGCAAGGTTATTCATGGTGGATGTGCCATAGCTATAGTTTCAAAGTACACCAGAAGACCATTCCACTTGCCCAGAAACAAAAAAATGGTGGGCATATACAGGGAAAGCTACTTTATTTCTTTACTTGATAAAATTAACTAATATCCATAATGATAAAATAGTTGGTTTCATAGGAAAGGAAGTCTGAAAATTACAACTAAAGTAATAACTTAATTGAGAATTTATTTGGAAGTAAAGAATTGTTATTAAATCAGAATTTATTCTAAGGACTGTTACAGTTCACAGGTGTACTTTATATATATGTATATGTTTTCTGTGTTTAGTGCAACAATTTGCTGAATATTGTGATGTGATCATGCACAATTAATATAAGAACTGAGCACAAGTATGAGTAAAATTATGTTACTGATTTGAAAAATAAATGTGCTTTTCTACAGCATTTCAATAAAGATTTATTTCATGCAAAAGGACTTAATTTGGTTACACACTTTGGATATCATTTCAGGGTGTTTTGAACTGGTACCAAGTATTTTATACAAATACTGCAGATATGTTTGTGATAGTATGAAAATAATTCCTGCATGCTGTCCTTATGTCAATGTGGTGTTGTCTAAGGACCACATGTTTGTGGCCTAGATATTTATCCATGCTTTTTTGGTGTTAGATCAGCTGGGTGATACCATGTTTTACTTCCTATTCTGGTCCCAAGATCCAACAAAATAGAGCTAGTACACTTCCCTAATGAGAGTCACATCTGTGCATCACCATCACTCTACAATGCTTATTGGTCAGAGGGGTCAGACATAAATTGATATCTTAGTTCAGTTGAAGGGATGGGGAAAACCACCTCTACACATCCATTCATTCCTTTGGGTGGTGCAGGCTATCTGATAAAATAAGAATAAGTGAAGTACCAGAAACTCTCAGTGCTTCTAGATATGCCCCCCCCCCCCAAAAAAAAAATGACTGGGCAACTTTTTCCTCTCTAACATAACCCCTCACTTGCTACAGTAGGTCAAGTCACCCATTACAGCACAATATAAATACATTAGTTTTATGTAAACCTATCAACGGTAGAACCCATTTTTGTCAGCATATTTTGATAAGTGTATCTTCAGGGCAGTTCTCAGTAGCTGGCTGGTGATTTCTGGCTGCTGTTTAAATGACAAAATCTGCAGAACTTAAGGGCTTAATGTAGCCACACCCTGTCCTACAACACATGGGATATTGTTAGCCCTGTGCTGTAATACATTTGGTTTTGTATATCCTTTTGATGCTATTACCACCAAAAAAGTTGAACTGAGGTCACATTTGTACCCTTGTTTATTTGTATCTAAGTGGGTGTGTCAACTGTCATATATCAATATGTTGCTCATGATTCAGGTGTAAGTGCAGGATTGATCCTGGTCTGTGTGTACATCTGCCTGTTTTTCATGCAATATTTCAAACAGATTTTAATAGATATTATCTAAGTTTTTAGCTCAGCTGACTTTCGGTCATGCTGAGCTATAGCGATCACTCTTTGTCCGCCGTCCGTCTGTCTGTCCGTCTGTCCGTTAACCAAGCACAAATCGTAACTGCTGGACCTAGAATCTTGTAACTTGACATTCTGAGAGGTCAATGAAAAATCTCCTTGGAAACCAGAAATTAGGTCTCTGTTACCCATATCCTTTGAGCTATGGGGCCCCAAAGTATCCCCCAGAATAGTCAAAAATTTCATAAAAAATCTTCAATATCTGATTAACTACATCACTGATGGTCATGATTTTTGGCATACATATTGATCATGAGATGTTTCATCAGTTTCTGCAGACTGGTGGCGCCACGTGTTTTTTTTTTTTTTTTACGAATTTTTTTCTCTATTTTTGAGACCTTTAAAATGTGGACATCTGTTAACAGGGCACATATCGTAAAGACTGGACCTAGAATCTTCATTCTTGAAATTCTGAGAGGCCTATGAAAAGTCTCCATGGAAACCAGAAATTAGGTCTCTGTTACCCATATCCTTCGAGCTGTGGGGTTCCCAATTACCCCCCACAATAATTGAAAATTTGATAAAAAAAACTGCAACATCTCAATAACTAAAACACTGATGGTCATGATTTTTGACATACATATTGATCAAAAGATGGTCCATCAGTTCCTGCAGACTGTTGGCGCCACCTGTATTTTTCGATTTTTTATGAATTTTTTTCTCTATTTTTGAGACCTTTAAAAATGTGAACATCTGTTAACAGGGCACAAATCGTATAGACTGGACCTAGAATCTTCATTCTTGACACAGTGAGAGACCTATGAAAAGTCTCCATGGAAACCAGAAATTAGGTCTCTGTTACCCATATCCTTCGAGCTGTGGGGCTCCCAATTACCTCCCACAATAATGGAAAATTTGTTAAAAAACACTGCAACATCTCAAAAACTACAACACTGATGGTCATGATTTTTGACATACATATTGATCAAGAGGTGTTTTATCAGTTCCTGCAGACTGGTGGCACCACCTGTATTTTTTCAGATTTTTACAATTTTTTTTCTTAATTTTTGAGACCTTATGGACCTTGATGTGGTTATCTGTCAACAGGGTACAAATCGTAACAACTGGACCTAGAATCTTCATTCTTGTCATGCAAGGAGGCCCATGAAAAGTGTCTGTGGAAATCTGAAATTAGGTCTCTGTTTCCCATATCCTTCAAGCTATAGGACTCTGAAGTATCCCTCAGAATAATAGACAATTTGATACAAAAGCTGAAGTATCTGAACAACTTATGCAGAGATCACCATGATTCTTTGCAAGGATATTGATTATGGAGTGTTTCATCAGTTTCTGCAGACTGGTGGTGCCATCTGTATTTTTTTTTAAGGTTTACGCATTTTGTCTCTATTTTTTAGATATATTTAAAATACAGACACAATCTTTGCCTGTTGGTTAATCCATTTGATGCTTCAGTTGAATGGGTATATACTACCATTCAGATGATAAAATTTCCTTTTGCGAATTCCCTTCCCAGCCAGCTGAGCCTCATGACCCATGGGTCACTTGTTACAAATAGCTTTGAAGAAAATTATTTTACAATAAGGTCAACTTTCAATACATTTATTTTAATATATAATATTGCATTGCCAGATATTTTAAGGAAATTCTGGGTTTTTTCTTCTAATTTATAGCTATAATATTCAAATGATTTACATGTAGTCTAATTATGTTGACACACAAATGATGATATAACATTGATTTTTTTCGGGTTCAAATATATTATATACACCTGCCTCTGAAGTGTTGCTTTTTAACAAACCTGGGATTTCATATATGTGTAATAATTTAATTAAGACTGTATTGACCCATTATCTCATTTCTCCAAAACCATTAAGTGTTTTATTAGTTTCTGTTGACTGGTGGAGCCACCTGTATTTTTTTTTAAGTTTACACATTTTTTCTCTATTTTTGAGATATATAAATACAGACACAATCTTGGCCTGTTGGTTAATCTGTTTGATGCTTCAGTTGAATGGATATATACTACCTTTCAGATGATAAAATTTCCTTTTGTGAATTTCTTCCAGTCAGCTGAGCGTCATGACCCATGGGTCACTTGTTTTAGAGATAGATTTTGAGTAAAGGAAACGTTGAACTTGGGGGAGGCATACACTCTATATGCTTTATGGCCATTACCTCATTTTGTGTCTAGACTGTGTCTGGGTATCAGCCTGATATGTCTTTAGGAATGTGTATAAATGTTAAATAGATGAAACATATTCATGTTTCATTGAAAGCCCAATCAGATTGTGTTTTTATTGTTCCTTTGGTGTTCTACCTCCAGAGATACCTTGCAGATTACATTAATGACTAATGCTTTAACTTGATCATTTCAAACATGATGTGAATTATTCAGAGCTGTTGATTTAAATGATTCCACTGATTTTCTGCATCCTCACAATTCATATGTAAATAATGCTCTTCAGTCAACTGTGTACATATATTTTCAGTTATGTTTGTTCACTGTCATAAATCCTATAAGTTTGCTGTATTTCAAGCATTTCTTTACTGTGTACCATGCTATTCTGTGTTAAAATTCTTTTACTGTGGTGTAAATTGAATGGAAACATTTAAATATAATGTTAAGTAGAACATGTTTGATGTCTTGCATGGGATAAATTTTCCTTTCCTTAATTAACGTTCAGGTGTATTAAATTTTTAGTTTTGTAAACATAAATTTCTGGTGTTTGTTGATATATGATGGCCTGTTGTAGTTGTCCTGAGCTGGCTGAATAGATAAAGTTCTTGTCTTTACTTAACAGGATAAGATAAAGCAAGTGTTTGACAACCTCATCCAACTGGACCATGCCAACATTGTCAAGTTCCACAAGTACTGGACTGATACCAAACCTGGTAAACCAAGGGTAAGCCTTGTGAACCTGAAGTAGATGTAAACGGAGTAATCCTCATTCCCAGATAGTAAGGATTTCATCAAGTCCATACATGTCTTAGCATTTTCAAGAATTTAAATGTGTTTTATTTTACATAACACATCAGTTTTGTTCCATTAATGAAGCCCTTTGAATTACACAATGTGCACAAATTCTTCCTCTTACACATGTACCCAAATACATGATTTGGTTTTAATAGTTGGCAGCATTTAAAGTTTTAAAAGTTTTATGCTCTTTAGCATTAGGATGTGTGTGTTTGTTTAAGTTATGTCTTGAGGGAGTAAGACCAGGAAAGGGGCGTTGTTGTGACACAGGGTGATATTGCAAGTACCCCCATCAGGACACCCACCTGCCCCCAGATGCAACATATATACTACTGACAGTTTGATGACCATGAGCTGTCCTACAGATGTCCCTCTCCTGTGTTTATATACCACATTAAGAACATTATCCATACTACATAGAAACTCAGGTTTCAGCTTGAGATAGGAAGTCCAGCTTTATCTTATAGTTTATTTTGGTTAGTGTTACTATTATAGGAGGCAGTGTGGAGATTGATTGCAGGATAAGATGATTGGATGTGTCTTTACTACTGCTTGGGGATGGATGTCCGGACATAGTAGTACATTGAAGATAAGACTTTTAATTAAACAGCAAGTCAAATTTAATGCAGGTTGTAGCAAGCAGTAGAGAATCTTTTTTATATGATGTAACATTACTGTGAAGCCTGAAACCCCCCAAGGCAACTGGCCACTTTATGTTTTAATATTATGTACTGACAGGGACCATATGACTGTTCACAAATTTAATCAACATCTGACAGTCCTGGTGTGGGCATTCTCAAGGCTTAACCAGCCTGTTGTCATCCCAACAGGTGACTGGTTAATAAATACTGCTTCAGCCCCATCACAGAAAGCTCTCCAACATCTTATACTTCACCATGGAAGTGTTTACAGTATTGCCTGTCAGCAAGTGGCACAGGCCCAGTAGATCACTTATAAAATCAAGCAGCCAATATAAGACCAAGATCAGGGGCTGCGTTGGTCTGGCTACTTCTGGTCTCCTAGTGATGCTGCTGCAGCAATAACAGAACAGGGCTGGCCCAGCCTGAGACCAAGGCTGCTGTGTCACAGAGACAGGGTATGGCGTCCTGGTCTGACAACCTCTAATGTCTGCTGATGTTTATGACAGATAATCATGTGGTTTGAAGGCCTCCAAGTAGGGGGTTAGTGCTGTTATAAACTGAGCACCAACTCTCAGAGGGATGTGTGTGTGTGTGTGTTCTTCCCTCATGCATAATTGTCTATGGTAAACTGGATCAGTAGGTCCACAGATGAATCATGTTACCACCCCTAGAGGTTATGAAACTTAGAGTGTTAATCATTCTGCAGTTTTATGTAATTAATTAGGCACACATAGGCACCCATGCACACACACTGAGAAACTGTTAAAAAACTAATGGTAGAAATTTGACAGCACTGTAACATTTAATCAATAAATCCCAATTTCATTAGGCATTCATAAATAATAATGGTTACAATTAAACTAATAATATTTTGACCAGTCAGTTGGGTTTCACCTTTTGATGTGATGAAGTAATCAGTTTAAACTACAGGGAGGCTCCAGCTGATTTACATAGCTGAGTTCATGTAGTGCTGTTCAGAATTTGAACTGAATTTACATATTTATAGGGTAATAGAGAATGCCTGAGCATGATTACTCACTAACAATCACACACAGTGACAGTGTGATCTTTCAACATTCCAGTACTATCCCAGGGAAGGTGTAAAAAAGGGCACTGAAAAAGCAGCCTAATACCACTGCAAATGAAAGTAAAGTTACCTTAATGAACTGTAAGCTGAAATGTGAAATAGTGCCAGATTTCCTCATTTAAAGGTGAAATACAGTGTCTCAAGGAGGATAAAAATTCTCTTTGTCATGCTGTGTGGGTGAAAGTAAAAGTATCAATTCTGTTAGAAAAAGGACTACATGTACTTTTATGTCTGAATACTGTACAAAATGGAAGACAGCCATGATATCTTATTATAGCAATACCTCCTTCATTTAAACATCTGTGGTGACATAGATAAACAAGAGATTAATATATGTGCTTTGAATAACTAAATACATTATTATTCACAGTAAATACATGATCAAGCATGAAGTATAAGTCATTATTTACTTTCAGATCCTCACGGTGTTAGAACAGAAAAGAATAATGCCTGCAGAAAAAAAATTTATAACATATTTTAAATATGAAACGTAAATGATAAAACATGGGTAAATTTTCACACAAATACATGTATACATTTTAAAGGTGTACAGACTTGTTTCATATGTGAATGCACTGATTCCCAAATAACATCACATGTGACTTTCAAAGTCCTAAGTCCTACATCTTAACTAAACCAAAACTACACTTGTAAAAAAATGAACGTGAATGTCTGCTGAAAGTTACAAGGCTATCCTGTGTGTTTACAGATTGAAGATGTGAGGGATGATTTTATTTGATCTGAATATTTAATGCTTAATACAAGATCATGATTCCGAGAACTTTGGCTGTCCCAGGATGATCCCAGCCTGCATTTGTGAACATCACAAGCTGAAATTTAATGGATAATTTCAGTGTGATTGTGTGAATTTTTAGCTGTGTTGATGGAGGGTCTGATATGCTAGGTTATGATGTGTTTTCTGTAGTGAGATCAGTCTTTGTACAAGGCTAGTTTCTTCCCTGTGCTGTGACAGTTACCCGTGTAGTGATTCAGGTGTTGATGAGATTTCAACAGCATGTGTGTGCTGGTTAAACCCATGCTCTGGCTGCTGATGCAGTCCAGATCATCAGTGACTCAGACATGGCTGTCAGGTACATAATACAGTCAGATATATAATACAGGTCAGATTTGACTGATATATCTAGATCAGTGGTGATGTTATATTCAGATGTATGGCAGTGGGGCCTGCCATCCTGGTCCATGCTTAGTGTCAGGTACTCTGTTTGTACTCCCCACTATCCTGAATGTGTGCTCATGAGCAAACATGCCCTGGATCACACCAGGCAAACTAGGTGCAAATCCAGATCTATAAATCCCATGCTGTAAAGTTTATGGCTGCTATGCTGATGCTTGTAAATTTATTCCCTTATTGTGTACATGTGTGTGTATGTATGAATGGAGGGAGGTGTTGTTGACAGAGGAGGGGTATCTGGGGCATACTTCACTGCAATAAAAAAAACACAACACATGTATGGATATACAAGGGTTGATGCATAGTTCACTTTTGTATTTTTCTCTAGAAAAAAATGTAAAAAAATACATTTGTTTAGAATGAGCATATCATTCTTCTTTCCCCAAGTTACTATAAAGGACAGCCAGTGTTTGAATTACAGATTGACATGTGTGCTCATTTACATTGCAAATACCGTGTGGGACAAGTTGAAACAGATCTCAGGATGCCTAGTGGGAATCTTAAGACCAGTTTTTATAAATAGCTTTGAAGAAAATTATTTTACAATAAGGTCAACTTTCAATACATTTATTTTGATATATAATATTGCATTGCCAGATATTTTAAGAAAATTCTGGGGTTTTTTCTTCTAATTTATAGCTATAATATTCAATTGATTTACATGTAGTCTTAATTATGTGGACACACAAATGATGATATAACATTGATTTTTTGGGTTCAAATATATTATATACACCTGCCTCTGAAGTGTTGCTTTTTAACAAACCTGGGATTTCATATATGTGTAATAAAATAATCAAGACTGTATTGACCCATTATCTCATTTCTCCAAAACCTGAATCTTCACACACCAAATTACTTGGTGGTCCTGAAAGGTTTACATTGTAATTTGTTTTCCTGTATGTTTCTGATGTTATGTGGTTATTGTATGGTCTTGGTCAGCTGACCAGGGATGGCTATCAGAAATCAAATATATTACTATTAAAAGTACATATTTACATCTGATATTTTGAAGTGAAATGGTTGTCTTGCCTTACATTTCAGGTGATTTTCATCACAGAGTACATGTCCTCAGGGTCCCTGAAACAGTTCCTTAAGAAGACCAAAAAGAACAACAAAACACTCAAGGTCTGTACATTCTTTGTTCAAGATTCAATAGGGCTGGGGGAAAACTGCTAGTAATGGATTTAGCCTCTTTGGAAAATAATGGTGACATTTTGAGAAAAATGCTTAAAATTCAGATTTTTATGTAATACCTTGTATGGCTGCATTAACAATAGCCCAGACTAAAGTATTTACACTGAGTTGAGCTTTGTGACCACCAAAGGTCAACGACATGGGAGGGTAGTAAAATAGGGGCAAGCTTGTGTAAGGTCCAGTTTGAACTGGCTTGGGCACTAGATGCAGGCCCCTGAACCTAACCATACTGGTGTATGCATTCATACTAGCTTTATTGTCGCATCAATAGCCTGGCCTCCAACAGGTAGCCTCATGTGATCAAACAAGCGTGACTCACTTTGGACAGTGTTATTGATGGCCCCTCACCATGACTTTATTCATGCACTGAGTGGAAGCTCCCACAAGGGAGCGCTGCTGCCACCTCAGCTGCAGCGAGGAATGATTAAAATCGTAGCTGCATGTGAACTCCCCACTGGTGTCACCTGTATTTTATCAATACAAAAGCTGATGACATTTACAATGTTCCTGGCGTTATGCCTTTTGAAACTTATCTGCTGTCACTGGGGGTTTCAATCATGGCTCTGTTTTCCTTTCTCTCTAGTTATATTACAGTGACTTTCATGTCATGTGGGCCTGCCTGTGGTGATTAGCACATTGACCTACAAAATAGCATGTCCTACTGTCCTGAAACTGACACATGTTGTTTACAGGCAAAGGTTTTATCACAAGCCTGGCATGTGACTCTGAAGCTTACCATTCATAATAAATTTGGCATCAGGCAAGGTGCTTTCAGTATTGTTCTTTCATAGGAAGTTGGTTTTTTTCTCAAAGAAGTCATCTTTGTGAATTGATAATTTTTTTTTCAGCATTAATTTGTTATCATTTCATCTTATGATACTTTTATAACTCTGTAAATTGTACATTTTGTGAAAGGAACTGGACTGTAGTTTGCTGTTATAACTAGTCATGTTAATCGGTTATGCTACATATGTTATTTAACACCCTGAGTGTTTAATCAGAGCTCAGAGGTGGTTTATAAGCGGATCTGATCTGACAGATCCAGTGACCCCCATATTATGCAATATTCTAAGAGTTCTGTCAACAGGTCTAGTTGTTTGTAGTACATAAATCAAATAAACTGAATGCAGGCACACACGATCAAAGTCAGGCTTATACTCAATGTGTTCATATCCCCATCCTCATAATCCTTCCTTAATCTGATGCATAATCACATTATTTAATCATTTCACGATATGTTCTGTTAATAGTGTATTTGGATTTTGTTTGAACTCTGTTAATTTCTTAATGTTCCGTGTCATTTATGCTGGTATATATCATTGGAGTAGTAATATAAAGATCATCAGAAGGTTTATGTCAATTACTGCAACTTAGATGAAATTCCAGTGATCTGTGAGTTAAAGATGTCTGACCTGTTTTCAAATTGGGAATTGTATTTGTACTCAGACCCTCAGACTCAGTCTTTGATTCTAAAGGCACCTGTTCATACCCAAAAATTACTCAATCACCAGAATGATTAAGCCAGTGCCTTATTTCTGATGTAGATAGTTTGTAATATCATTTATGAGCTTTACCAATCTGTGTTCCATGGAGGAGTACCAGAAGCAGCTCAGTACATTCAAGATGCAGTGATGCACAATTTAACTTTCTCTCAAAGTTATCATTTTTCAGGTTTTGAGACTTCAGTATTCATATTTACAATTTTGATGTAGTATTATACATGAGTTTACATGACTTGCATTTAAACTCTTTGGGACATTATTTTTATAGTGGATATGCTTGGTTTCAGTCTTGGAAGAGATGGTGCACTCAGATCCTCTCTGCACTTAGGTAAGTCGCCAGCACCACCTGGTGGTGACCATTTAAAGAAGCTTTTGGGTTTCTTTAGTTAGAAAGATGAGCTCAGTGAGATAATAATAGCAGTTGGCTGCTGCTCTTTTTGTCAGAAAGCTCAGCATTTTATGATGATCGCACATGAAGTAATGTTGTTCTTGTTTCTGTTAATTACCCTTGGTTATACTTACTTATATGTATAGAGGTTTTACTCAGAAAGGTAAGAATGGTGTTTTCACATAAGCTGTTCATCTTTACACATGAGGGGAAAGTATGCCAGAAATTTCCATTGTGTCCATAGGTTATACTAAAACATATAATATGGCCATATCAGGGGAGTGTGAACAGTCTGCAGATTATAAAGAAAACAAATCTAAATTTATTGTGTTAGTATTATTACTTTCTATATGGTTCCCTACTATTATGGTGATGAGGTGGCATCAAATAACACACTTCAGGTATAAGAGAAATCTGAAAACACAAACGGCAAAAAAATTCAGAGCTGCACTTGCTGCCTTGTGGTATTTGTTATCAGGAATATCATAACACAGCTACAGTTACAAATACATTACTTACCTTAGTGGCCTATAAATAAAACAAAAAGTTCCCCTTGATTAATATCCCTTTGTAGTATATGGTTATGGTTTTGTACTTAATAATAATAGTCCATAGAAAATAGTGTAATGCTTTCCTTTTTTAGCCCTCAGCCCTTAGGCTGATGGGCTATTGTCGTCACCCAAGCTGTCCGTCCGTCCGTCTGGCGTCCGTTAACTTTTACCTTGTGAGCGGGATATCTTGAAAAGGATTCGCCGTCAGAATTTCATTTTCTCGGTAAAGATGTATATCGACAAAATCTTGGTCAAGTTCGAAGATGGGTGACCTTGACCTATTTTTCTACATTTTAGAGCTGATTATAGAAAAACACTTAGATGCTTATTACTCAGGAACTATTTGGTGGATTTTCACAAAACTTACTATGATTATTGGGACTGATAGTCTGTACCTGCTACACAAGTTTGGTGGCGCCACCTACAATTTCTGATTTTTAATGAATTTTTATCGGATTTTTCATTTTTGGGCTTGTGAGCGGGATATCTCTAAAAGAATTCATCGTTGGAATTTTTTTTTTCAGTGAAGATGGATATTGACAAAATCTCGGTCAAGTTCGAAGCTGGGTGACCTTGACCTATTTTTCTACGTTTTGGAACTAATTCTAGAAAAAAATTTTGAAGCTTATTTCTCTGGAACCATTGGCTGGATTCTCACAATACTTACTATGATTGTAGGGACTGATAGTCTGTAACTACTGCACAATGTTGGGGGCACCACCTGCAATTTCTGATTTTTAATGAATTTTTCTTGGATTTTTCAATGTTGGCCTTGTGAGCGGAATATCTCTAAAAGTATTCACAATAGGAATTTTATTTCTTTGGTGAAGATGTATATCGACAAAATCTCAGTCAAGTTCAAAGATGGGTGACCTTGACCTACTTTTCAAGGTCACAGAGCTTATAGTAGAATAAAACTTAGAAGCTTATTTTTCAGGAAGCATTTGGTGGATTGTTATGAATCATGGTTCATACCTCTCCATTTTAAATTTATAACTCAGACATGTACAGATATACATCCATGTGAGAACAGATATTTAGTACTTTTTACTGTTACCACCTCTAAACACTGTTCTTTTGGCTGAGGGCTTTTGTCAGCTTCAGCTGATATTCTAGTTCTTAATGGTTTGTTAGTTCAGTTTAAACTTTGATGCCAGAATTGAGTTGGGCTTAGTAGAGCTATACCTGATATACCTGCTGGGTATATACCTGGATGATTAACCTTACCTGATAAATCTTTGAAGTATATACCTGATAAACCTTTGAGGTATATGCTTGATTACCTGTTGGGTGTATACTTGATATACCTACCAAGTGTATACATGATAACCTATGAGGTGAATACCTGATAAACCTATAAGGTGTATACCTGATAAACCTATGAGGTGTATACCTGATAAATACCTGTTGGATGTATACTTGATATACCTTCCAGGTGTATACATGATAACCTATGTGATAAATACCTGGTAAACCTATGAGGTGTATACCTGATAAACCTATTGAGGTGTGTACCTGATAAATCTATGAGATATATACCTAATAAACCTGTGAGATATATACCATATTAACCTATGAGGTGTATTCCTGATAAACCTTTAAGGTATATACCATATAAACCTATGAGGTGTATTCCTGATAAACTTTTGAGGTATATACCATATAAACCCATGACGTGTGTACATGATGAACCTGTAAGGTGTATACCTGATACACCTACCTTGAGTATACCTGATAAATCTGCCAGATATGATAAACCTACTCGGTATCTACCTGCTGTTACCTGGTGTACCAGCACACCTTCACATAGTCATCACCTTCAGCAGATTCATTAGTGCTTTACCTGGCAGTGCTATGTGAGGTATCAGCTTGGTTACCGTCACCTGGCCTTGAGGTGTGGCCTCAGATCAATGTATTCCTGCCAGACCTTGTGTAATCACACACAGACCAGGCCAGCCGTGAAACAGTTTCATCAATATATATGTGATATAGTGCGCCGTCAGCTGCTGACATATATCAGTGCAGGGTTAATGGCGGGCTGTGCAGCTTCATTTTGTATGATCCTGCTGTATACCTTCATTGTTTTCTCAGTGGTATACCTTGGTGTAATTCCATTAGAGATATTTATGTTCAACAGGAGAGAGGATGTTTTGATGCAAAGGAACATTTTATGATGATTAACTATCATAAGATAGATTGAATGTACCTAACGGCACTTTTTCACTTTTTGTCATAATCAAGTAAATTATGTAGTCGTTCTTTTTGGAGCTTATATTATATATACATAGATGTTTTATCAGTGCCTGCAGTATCAGTGCGATTACAAATCCTTGTATATATATCACTGATGAATACCCTGTGGGAGTTGAGCAGTTCTAAAATTAGTTGTGCCGGAAAGTATAGGCTCCATTAGTATAGTATAGTATTTTTAATCACCCATGTCACAGCATTGTGATGAATTCTCAAGATAATGTTGTGTAGGATATTGCATGCATAGTCATTACTTGGTTGACATTAGATTCCTGGTTACAGGAGAGATGTTGCTGTGACCAGGTTTTATAGCTGTGTGTATAGATTTATCTCCTGTCTTATTTCTGCTGAGAGTTAAACCCTAAAGGCATCAATCAGAGTTACTGGCAGTCTCTTCTACAAGAACTTCAGAAATAAGACTGGCGGAACTCTAATCCAGCATGCCAGATTTCTTTACTGGACATTTTTATTCAGTGATTTGATATATCATGAAAAGAGATACTAGTTATTTTATGGAATTAATGTTTAACAGCATGTATATTCATATGACTGGGTTTTGGTGTATGCTTGTGTTAATTCTAAGTGTCAACCAGTTTTCTTATTTTTCCTTCCTGACGAAACATCCATTTTGTCTTGATATAGTCTTTACTGTATATTATCGTTTTATTAATTGAGCTAGTTAAGGTAACCACCCAGGACCAAGACAATTACCATTAGTTCACTTGTGCCTATTACCTCATACTGCTGACCTGTGTATTGTAATTAATCTTAAATGGTATGAAGAACATCAGCTGATCAGTCTGCATTAGTTCACCTAATAACTCATCCCTCACTCTGCTTATGGTACCAGTGGTCAGATCTATAAGAATGGTGGGACTTTGTTTGGATTTGGTTTTCAGTCTCCTCCATCTTGGCTTGTTGTGAGCAAAAGGGGAATTTTAGGATTACATGATCAAATGATTTACATCTGAAACACTGAGACATATTACGTTTCACCGCTGTTGCATCAATAATTGTGACGTACATGTTAGAATCAATTTCATCAAAGGCAAATGGATGGAGGCTCCCAGCAATCTGACAGCGGAAACACACATCGTAAGCCATACGGCAGACCACAAATATTTTCTGTCACATTCCTATTGAAGGTTCTGTATTTTGCAAAATCATTATATTTATCTGGATACCTCTGCAGTACTACCATCTCATATCGAGACCTCACCTGGAGCCATTTGAAAAAATTATATATTGTTCTACGTGACTTCTTTTGTCGAAATTCTAAATTATCACTGACAAACAGTCTTGGCTTCTCTGTTAACTCTTTCTGAGGCAATATATAGAAAGTCAGGCAAATGAACAAACTCATCATTCTGTGCAGCCTGGACATTCTTTCAGGAATGACCGCTCCGAGCACATGTAGGTTTCCGCGCAAAACTGGTGTCAGCTGGCTCGCGTGGAGGTTGTCGAGTTTGAGAATTCTTTCAGAATTTGGTTTGTTGACGGCTCTGTTTCCTTTACATATAAATAACTAATTTTATTCACTCTGGCAAATGTTATGTGATGATGTGTCCCTAAATAACAATAACATACAAAACATGGTCATGTTTCTCCAGATGTTCAGCCATTGCCATGATGTTTAACATGTTTTGCCTTCATATTTAAATAATCTGTAGTAATGATGGTCCCACATTAGTCTGTTGCCAGTGAATCATAATGCCCAATAGATTGGGTCATTTATTTCTGTATAATAAATTGAACTGGTAACCTTTTTCTGTAATCAGTTGTAAATAAGTGTGTATGCAAAGGCAAAAATGTCATATTATGTGGGGGGGGGGGGGGGGGCAGTTCCATTATCAGTGAGCACAACATGTTTCACTCCTGAACAACACAAGGCAGATCATAAATACTGTTTTCATCTTTTACATTTTGTGAGATATGGCATAAGCTCTGAAGAAGAAAAGTGAAATCCCTGGTAAAAGAATGTGAATTAGACAGTTTTAATGTAAGCACATGATGACTTGTTTCAGCTACCTGCATTCCTGTGAACCTCCCATCATTCATGGCAACCTTACGTGTGACACAATATTCATTCAACATAACGGGCTCATCAAAATTGGTTCAGGTAAGCTGGTCTATATTTGTCCTCTGATAACTGCACAAATACTCTTAGAAAGGATGATGGATGCACAAGTAAATATGGCTTAATTCTGCTGAAGCAGACTTTTGACTTTTTGTTTCATTTCCCCTGGGCTTAGATATTGCTGCTATAACGTCCACTCAGCCATGTATTACAGACTGATTGAGCTCTTATTGAAGGAGACTGCTGCGATATAACGGCGGTGATGTCCGCTGGTATAAAGGCTCCATTCTATGCAGAATCTGCTGAATTTGATGCTTGATATTGGTAAGATGGACAGGAAATTGATATTTGTTGAGTGATTCAGGACTGAGTGCATGGTTTTTTCACACCAGTTTTAATGGTGGCATTTAAATAAAGAGAATGATGCCTCATTATTGGACAAGGTCTGTTGCCAGAGGTGCTCCAGACGTTTTTGTTGATCACAGTCTGACTTTGGGCAAGGCTGTATTCATTAAACATATGGCTAAATGGATCACAATACCCTAATGCTGAAGCTCAATAACAGAAGTACAAATATAGATAACTCATTTGTGATGCCATTAAAGTTTGTACTGTCAGCTGATATCAAGAAGACAGGGGGAAGGTCATTGTGAAGGACAACGAGAAAAAATACCAAGACTCATTTTTATAGACATCTCATTAGGATGTTTAGATTTAAAGCCTGACTCGGCATAATTGAATCCTTTGATTAAAGGGAATCATTAATACAGGCATTTGTTTCTGGAAATCAATAAGCAGGGAGCATGCAGTAAACGGAAGTATTACTGTGTAACTTGCATATTTTATTTATGTTCATTTAATTGTGGCCCTTTAAATCCTGACCTATTAATTTTTAGATTCCTCTGGTCAATAAAAACCCTCTGTAAAAAAAAAAACAAATTAATATTCATTTAAAAATTCAGCAAAGTAGTTTTCAGCTCGGCTGTACATTGACTGTGGAGTTAAAAAACTGATGAATGATTTTGTGTGAAAGAATAAATGAGGAAATGAGTTAACTGGCCTGTATTAAAACAATTGTTTATAATGAATAAGATTACTATTTAAAGTAGTTTTTCCAGTGATCCAATATACCTGCCTCTAGTTGATAACAGAATTGAGTGAGTTACTGTATAAAACAACTGTATCTGGTCAGTAGTGGGACATCATTCATTGTGTATATAATGAGTGAGGTGTTACTGGGTGATTGATTACAACCCTGAGGTATATATAACAGCCTGTAACGGGTCTGACTGTACTAATGTATCATGTTCATCATACAAATAATCAACACCCAGGTATATGTCCTCGCTAGGCATCAGCAGGCCATGCATGAGGGAAGAAAAAGCATTCCTGACATAATTTGTCCACCTCCACCAAAGTGTCTGACTGGTAAAGGGAGACAAGTACATCAGAGGGCTGTAGTTCATTCAAGGTCTAATTAATTGTGTGGAATTTATGGAATGGAAGGATGTAATACTAAGTATTATAAAAAAAATACAGATTACCACTGATGTTAATTATTGCGGAAAGTGACAGGAGCATGATATTACAATTTAGCAGATTTAACATCTGCCATTATGTTAGCTTGGAGTATACATTTAATTTAATTGTCCCTTCAGCAGTTTGAAAATTTGTTTGGTGATAGCCTGTGTGCTCAAGTTATCAACTGACATTTGTTCAGACTTTCTGACATGAATCAGTGTCAGAAAAAAATGTACCTCAGTGTCAGAAAAATGTTCCTGGACAGATCAGTGGAGCCTGACAGCCTGACACCTTATGCCTGGAATTCATGTCAGGATGATAAGTGGACCTTCTCTGGTATATAATTATTTAAGGTGTACACATTGACTGGTTCTGTAGCAGACAGGTGACGTGACAGTTGCAGTCACTGGTTTTGAATGGGCAGCACCAGGAGACATCAGTCTCATGACAGCATAATTATCTATCTCATTATGACCTGCATGCCCTGCCTAGTTCACAGGGTGTATCATTTAATAACTCGTTTCATAGATATTTTTAATGCTGTATAATGCTTACAGGTATAATATACTCTTGTCATGATTTAAAGTCTTATCATTGTATGAAAGAATATTTAAGAATGTACTTTTAATAATTTCATGAAAGTATTGAAGAACCATTTGAAAGATTACATGAAAATTTTATCTTCATTAATTCTATACTAAGCTCCCATTGCGGCTATAGTTGCTGCGTCAGTATTGTATATATTTGTTTGAAATGATATATAAAATGTCAAAGGATCATTGTTCCTTATCTAATTGAGTTGAAACAAACATTTGACCAGTGTTATACCCACTTTTCAGATAGATATTTGGCATGTTTGCCAGATAGAGTAATATATAATAATTTGTTTGAGCATCATTTATGTATCCTTAATATGTCTGTGTTACACATAATCAAAATTGTAACCGCAAAATGCAGACATTACAAACTATGGAAATTTGAATTATTTCATGTCAGACCCTAACAAGAGCAGTTCTTGGTATGGTACTGGGGTCAAAATGTTGAGCTTTTTTACTGGTATACATATATCAAATTGATTTTCAATAAGGAGGTTAAGTGGTGATTTGAGGTTTGATGTTTTATTTTACAGTGGCACCAGATGCAATATATCATCATGTTAAAACATACAAAAAGGAAGAGGCCAGAAATTTTCATTACGTAGCACCAGAATATGCGGGTAAGAAATACCATATTTATCTGCTGCAAGAGTGAAAGGGACAGAGAAAGTGATCAGACAAATAAATGAAATTTATAATGAATATTAAGCCTTCCTTAAAGGTGAGTACCCGGAACAACTAACTGTTTTACTGAACACTTCACTGAATATATGTTTGCTGATTTCAGAGAGAATGGCTGTATTATAATTTTTTAAATTGAAGTTTTCCATTGAGGTGAGTATCTGCAAAAGTAGACCATGCCATTACTGTTCTTCATTGGATGGATCTTTTGATTTCAGGACTGTTGGCTCCTTCCTTTTATTTCAGTGCTCTTGAATATGTCAATGAGAGAGTGTGAGAGAATTTGATAAAATTAATGTATTCAGATTGTAGAATTTATGCAAAGGTGAGTATTCTCGACAACAACAACAGACAAATTTAACTGATGTCTTGCTTCATTGAACTTAAATTTGCTCATTATAACGGTATAAGTTTATGTACTAAGTACAAAAGTTATTTGATGATTTAGTGATTATAGCAAAAGAGTTTTTGTAATGATACTTTGAAAGCTTATTTGCATATTTGGAGTCAAACAGGACAGTTACTAAATTTTGTAATGTTTTCAGGTGAAACCACTGATATTGGATGCAGTTCAGTAATTCCTGTTACTTTGCAAGATGTTGAAATTCATCTTCAGCATATACTTATTTCCAAGGTTGAAACTATTTGAATATCTTAGAGAAAGTTAACTTATCTTATCCTTTTTGAATAAGAGGTATTTCTTAAAATGAGGCTCATTGTTGAATTCCTCTGCCCCATTGGGCTGTTTTATAATGTGTTAAAGAATACAAGGAATTTGTTAACTATGAGAGAAGTAACTTCACAAAAGATGAGTAGAATCGGCTGTCTGTTTAGTGAAGAACTGTGTGATTTTCTTATGTTTTCTTTTGCTTCAGGCAACGCCCCAGTGACCACAGCAGTAGATATATATTCATTTGGGATTTGTGCATTGGAGGTCTGACCTAGTTTTGTCTTGCATCACATTGTGGGGGGCACAATAACATCAGTGTGGCTACACAAGGAATAATGTACTTTTAAAGACCTTAGTATGATGTACCGGTAAATAGGTCTGAAATCAAAGCTTTCAGATTGGACCAAATATTATTTCACCAGCTAAAAATAAAAAAAAAACTCACATTGAATATTAAGAGAACTTATACAGTCTAAGCCCTAATGATCATAATCAATTGTTTTCCGAAGGAATTAAATTGGACCAAAATGACATGTAAAACAACCATTAAACTAAGTTTACATTATTAGTTATCTAAGCTGACAAATAAATTCCCATCATCAAAAATTGTTAACCTTAGTAAATTTTGGGAACTGCTTATAAATAAAAAAAATAATTGTGTAATGTTTACGAAATGATGAAATGAAAATGTGCATTGTTTTGATTGAAACCATTCTTGTGCCAAACGGTATTAAGCTTTTAAGCCATCTCCGTAATGAGTCTCTGTAAAATTTGTTAATGTGTTAAAGTAAGCCAAATAAAAGGGGATCAGGAATACCTGTTATGGAAGCATTGGTCTTGTGAAGGTTGTAAATTGCATACTGGTTCTTTGATATCAGTTGTGCCTGTTTTGTAATAATATTTTTACAAGGTTGAACACTGTTTTTCAACTATTTATACAAATTATATTGGTGTCCCATCAAATTTTGATTCAGTTCTCTGTAATGGCATAATAAAGCCAAGATATCTTAACTCTTGTTTATGTGACCAAAAGTCTGTAATTTACAGAGGAAAATTCTTCCTTAACCTTGGTGTTCCTGGTACAACAATATTCTTAAAACAGATGTTCACAAGATGATTTTTACCTGAGAATTTCTGTCTAAACCTCCTACCTGCAATATAAGAATGCTCATAAAGCAGATGTGTTGAGATGTATGTATAAGACCTGAGTACCCCCCCCCCCCCCTTCCTGTAGCCACACTGATGTGATGGTCTCTTTACAAAGTAGATGGGCCCCCATGCAAAGCATGACCCCAAAACTGTTGTGTAACTGGTCATAATAATACCCACTCTCAAGTTGAATTAATATATAGCATTGTAAGGAACATCACAGGATTTTACCTCAAAATCATTTAAATTATTATTTATAGTTATATGTAAATTGCTTGTCAGTGCTGTCTTGTGTTCATGCTAGAAACAGGTTGTTTTAAAATTCACCTGTTAATGTTGAACTTCCACTGGTACTATTCATAGCACCATATTTCCTAAGGTCAATATTGGCATTTCATTGAACTTGCTGCAAGGATAAACATATTTTCAAGTTTGAACATCTCTTTTGGAAGTTTTACTAGATGCATACAGGGGTGCATTCATATGTTCATAAATAATAATTCACACATTTAAGATATGTCTCATTCTCATGCTCCAGTGTTTTGTAATATATTTAAACCACAGCATAACTGATAATTTAATGTCATAAATAATTTGATCATCATGTCACTTGTCTACTCTTTTGGTGTTAAAAATTTAAGATATTTTATATTAATTTCCATTTCCATAAATTCCATTTATTCTGCTCCACACATTCCGTGATGACATTTTAAAGTGGTTTATAATGTCCCTTCTTCTCTGTAGCAACCCCTAAAATAAATAGTACAGTTATTTATGTGAATGTAATGCTGATAAAGAAATAATGCTTTTATTATCAGATAATATTCATGTCATGTAAGCATTAAGTATTTATAAGCAAAAGAAAACCTGGCATCTCTTGTTTATGTATATAAAAGTCATTATCAGTTGGGAGATGCTGGCAGTATATAATCTGCTTTGTATATCCTGTACAACTGACAGCTGAAGGGAAAATGTCTGGTTGTTTGTGGTAAATTGTGGGTATGTAATTAATGTAGGGGTATCCATGTTTGTCAGCATCCCTGGGAGTTGATAAGGGGAAGTAACATAGCACACTGGCCCTGGTCCAGAATCTAGACCACTGTATTGTTCTCTGGCTTCCTGCTCGGTCTACCATAAGCTGGGCATTATAAATTACATGTCTGTCTCTGTATACATGGTAATTACATATTGAACAAGACTGTATGTACATAGACTATATGTACCATTGTGCAGGCCAATCTGCTTCCATAAATATTTATTTTTACCCTTTTTAATCTGAAGGTTGTAAATCTGTCCTTTTTATGACATTGGTCACCAAATATATAAATAGATACTTAACATGCATGTAAAAAAATGTTCTTAAAATATTTGCTTAGCCCTTGAAATTGCATGCACATTTTATACTTATATTGCAGTTAAAAGCATCTATTAAAATTTTAAATATCTGGAAGATCTTGTTTGAAAATTAAACCTCTCACAGAATATCAGTAGACTAAAATGTCTTTAAGCATATTTTAGAATTCTCTGAATGCATATGTAAATCTGTTTATAGAATATCTCTGTGTCATTGATATGTGTGTGACAGTCACTAATTTGTGAGGGTTTCTAAATTCAGATGGCAGTCCTGGGGATACCAGGCAATGGCGACACAGGACATCACATATCTCAAGAATGTATACAGAAAACCCTCGAGTCCTTGGATGACAAACCTCAAAAGGTATGTAACACTGACATCTGGTGGATTTATTTGGAACTAAGTATATGCTTTTAAACACCATTATTGTTTCTCTAAAGATATAAAAGCTGTAATTATTATTTACATCAGTCACATCATAAGAAACATAATTTTTTTTGTACTGGTTACCTTCTCATGTTGTGCCTGGTGTTTAGTATTTCCTTTTAGTTGTCCTGCAACAGCCAGTTTCTTTCTCAGATCTTTAAATTTAATTAAGTTCTCACTTCGATGGGAACTTTTGGATGAATACTTTTCCATCAAGTTAATATGTATGTTCTCCTTTGTAGATCTGTTTCAGTGCATCAAGTGATCAGATACCCTTTTGTGTAAAGACTTTCATCTCCACTGACTTCATATTTTCTCACAGACAGTCATCTAGCTTTTTGAAATACCTGCTACTTGTATATTTTATATAACAGCTTGCTTGTGTTTACAGGACTTCATCAGCCGGTGCTTGGAGAAGGATACCTCGATGAGACCGTCAGCTCGGGATTTGCTATTTCATGCGGCGCTGTTTGAAGTACATTCACTCAAGCTGCTGTCTGCTCACTCATTTGTGAATAATGCCAGTAAGTTTTGTTAATGTCTGGTCCAAAAACACTGTTAAAACAGGTTAAAACTCTTGAAAGTAGTG
Organism: Sipunculus nudus; assembly: GCA_026874595.1. Lineage (NCBI taxonomy): Eukaryota > Metazoa > Annelida > Sipuncula > Golfingiida > Sipunculidae > Sipunculus > Sipunculus nudus. The sequence continues at coordinate 54,231,711 of CM049309.1, forward strand.
GTGGGAGTCGGTTCCTTTTTCATAATCGATCATCGGTTTGGGCAAACTGATCTATGATCCATTATTAATGGGTTCAGAGAAATATAAAGAAATGTGCAGTTATCTGTGCAACTGTACTCTCTTAACCAAGCCCGCATGTCTAAGTAATTCTACCTGACGAAAAGAAGTTTTTGCCTTTTTAGCTCAGCTGACTGTAAGTTGTCTGAGCTATAGCGATCACTCTTTGTCCGTCATCCGTCCAGCCATCCGGCCGTCTCTCCGTTAACAAGGCACAAATTGTAACCGCTGGACCTGGAATCTTCTTACTTTACATCCAGAGAGGTCCATGAAAAATCTCCTTGGAAACCTGGAATTAGGTCTCTGTTACCCATATCCTTCGAGCTATGGGGCCCCAAAGTAACCCCCAGAATAGTAAAAAATTTCATACAAAATCTTCAATATCTCATTAACTACATCACTGATGGTTATGATTTTTGGCGTACATATTGATCATGAGATGTTCCATCAGTTTCTGCAGACTGGTGGCGCCACCTGTATTTTTTTATTTTTTACGAATATTTTTCTCAATTTTTGAGACCTTAAAAAATGTGAACATCTGTTAACAGGGCACAAATTGTAAAGACTGGACCTAGAATCTTCATTCTTGACATTCTGAGAGACCTATGAAAAGTCTCCATGGAAACCAGAAATTAGGCCTCTGTTACCCATAGCCTTGGAGCTCTGGGGCCCCAAAGTACCCCCCAGAATAGTGATAAATTTCATACAAAAACTTCAATATCTGATTAACTACATCACTGATAGTCATGATTTTTGGCATACATATTGATCATGAGATGTTTCATCAGTTTCTGCAGACTGGTGGCGCCACCTGTATTTATCAAATTTTTACAATTTTTTTCTCTATTTTTGAGACCTTTAAGGATGTAGTTATCTGTCAACAGGGTTCAAAATGTAAGGACTGGACCTAGAATCTTCCTTCTTGACACACAGGGTGACCCATGAAAAGTCTCCATGGAAACCTGGAATTAGGTCTCTGTTACCCATATCCTTTTAGCTGTGGCACTCCAAAGTACAGCTGATAATAAAGGAAAATTTGATACAAAAGCTGAAGTATCTGAACAACTAATGCAGAGATCACTTTAATTGTTTGCATGGATATTGATCATGAGATGTTTTATCAGTTTTTGCAGACTGGTGGCGCCACCTGTATTTTTCGATTTTTTTATGAATTGTTTTCTCTATTTTTGAGACCTTTAAAGATGTAGTTATCTGTCAACAGGGTACAAATTGTAACAACTCGACCTAGAATCTTCATTCTTGTCATGCAAGGAGGCCCATGAAAAGTGTCTGTGAAAACCTGAAATTAGGTCTCTGTTACCCATATCCTTCAAGCTATAGGACTCCAAAGTATCCCCCAGAATAGTGAAAAATTTCATACAAAAACTTCAATATCTGATTAACTACATCACTGATAGTCATGATTTTTGGCATACATATTGATCATGAGATGTTTCATCAGTTTCTGCAGACTGGTGGCGCCACCTATATTTATCAAATTTTTACAATTTTTTTCTCTATTTTTGAGACCTTTAAGGATGTAGTTATCTGTCAACAGGGTTCAAAATGTAAGGACTGGACCTAGAATCTTCCTTCCTGACACACAGGGTGACCCATGAAAAGTCTCCATGGAAACCTGGAATTAGGTCTCTGTTACCCATATCCTTTTAGCTGTGGCACTCCAAAGTACAGCTGATAATAAAGGAAAATATGATACAAAAGCTGAAGTATCTGAACAACTAATGCAGAGATCACCATAATTGTTTGCATGGATATTGATCATGAGATGTTTTATCAGTTTTTGCATACTGGATGCCACCTGTATTTTTCGATTTTTTTATGAATTGTTTTCTCTATTTTTGAGACCTTTAAAGATGTGGTTATCTGTCAACAGGGTACAAATTGTAACAACTCGACCTAGAATCTTCATTCTTGTCATGCAAGGAGGCCCATGAAAAGTGTCTGTGAAAACCTGAAATTAGGTCTCTGTTACCCATATCCTTCAAGCTTTAGGACTCCAAAGTAACCCTCAGAAAAATGGAAAATTTGATACAAAAGCTGAAGTATCTGAACAACTTATCCAGAGACCACCATGCTTCTTTGCATGGATATTGACCATTAAGTGTTTTTATTAGTTTCTGCAGACTGGTGGAGCCACCTGTATTTTTTTTAAAGTTTACACACTTTTTCTCTTTTTGAGATATATTAATACAGACACAATCTAAGTCTGTTGGTTAATCTGTTTGATGCTTCAGTTGAATGGTTATATACTACCATTCAGATGATAAAATTTCCTTTTGCAAAACTCTTCCCAGTCAGCTGAGCGTCATGACCCATGGGTCACTTGTTTATATTTTCCTTTTATCACTAAGATAGGCTATTCAATGTTTCATTTAAATTAATTATAGTAATCAAGAATTAAACCACAGTCTAGGACATCTACTTGCTGGCTCTCATGAAAACTCCCGCGTATCATTTTAACTGCACTCTCAGGACCTTTATTTTATAACAATTATGACTGCCGACATGCATACTGGTTTCACAGACCTGCCAGAAAAATAACAGGCCCACATAATTTTTGGTAAAAATTAAAAAATAAGTAATTGAAAGCTACAAAAATAATTACTCATGCGGCAGCGGCACCTGACATCAGCTGATGAGATTATTTCTAAGAGAATCTTGCAAAATTGGCATAGACCTGGAGCATTATGGAGTATTTAAACGCCATACCGCACATATTTTGCATGAAACATCTCGTTAGAAGACTCTCCGCTAATTCTGCAGCTCCCTACCAGTTCACAGAGGTTTAAGCCTTTAAACTCCAATACCGCCTTGGCGGGCGCGCGGTTTGTCACAGGCCTAGAATTCAAAGGCGCCCGCCAGGGCGCGCTAAAGCCCATTTTACATAACTGTAATTGGGGCAAGTTTTGGGGGTGAAATATCTATTGTCATCTATCATATTTGTACTTAAATGAAAGAGCAGAACGTCAAGAGTTGTTCTAACATGTGACCAAGATCCAAACTGGCGCGGACGCCGACTTGTTGGAAAAAAATAAAAATGATTGACTTTCACTCACGTGGCCTTGTTACGTGGGCCCTGGTAACATGTCGCCTGCGAGAGTAAAATCAGACACTTGCGCTAAATTCATCAGAAATTGGTAAATCACTAAATGTTGGCTATCAATTCCAGTGAGAAAACCAAGTGCAGTGTGTTTACAGAGTTAACTTCCGTTAAATATTTCCAAGATCATATATTATCCCTTTTTTTATTGGTTTAACTTGTGACCAATGATCGCCGTCCGACTGACTGACGCGTTTGACAGACACCACGCACGTGATCTGAGTGACCTCCTAATTGTGTCATGTAATGGCACTGGAAAACCATGTTTTACCGATATCATATAATAAGATGAGTATTTATTTTAAATATTAACATATTTTCATAAATAAAAATCGAAGATACTGTCATATATCATGTCGTATATATATGTGATGTCTGATTGTTTACTAGTGATCATTTCTGTGCCAAACATTCTATGTACAATCGTTATCGGGCACAATTGGCCTTGCACAAGAACTGTCAATCATTCTAAGAGACTTTTTTGGGATTGAAAATAAAATTAATACCGTCTTAACTTAGAAAGAGCCAGATAATTTATGGATATAGTTAATTTTCCAGTGTAAAATATAAAGATAATATACTTCATGAAATATTGATGTAATTATTATACGACGTACGTGGAACTGCACGCCTACACCCAGATCCTTGAATATGTAAGACAAGACAGTTAGTGACTTATACGCTTGAACAAATATGTATTAATACGGTTTCAACACATACTGAACAGATTTTACAAATTTGTATATGTGTAGTACTTTCTGTATATGTATAGGCTACATGTGTACGTGCACTTGTGCGCGCTTTTGTGTGTGCGTGTGTGTGTATATAGGCCTATATATATATATATATATATATACACATGTATATAGTATGTGCGTATTATAATTTTCATTAGTGATTGAAAAAAGCACTGTCACTGCCAGTGAAACAGATTTTGGGAGGAGCTGCAAAACATCCTTAAATATATATGGCACATAGCAAATAAAATTATAAAAATATAACCTATTATATTATGAATTGAAGTAAATAATTTTTTTTGGTAATACATGTTTGCCTATAACAGGCTATTCATTGTTGTAAGGAATAGTACTGCGTTAAATGTTTGTACCTTTTAAACATGAAATCTTACCACTAATACCAGAACTTATAACTCCTTTTTACATTTCATCCATGTCAGTTTCTCAAATCGGTTTCATTCGCTGCCTATATTCATAAAAAATACATACTGTATACCGCAGACCGCCTGCATATATATCGCATATACCGTGCGCCCGGTATAAAAGCCGCTTTATATTGATATCGCTCTCAAAACCCAGTCACCGTGCATGCATGGCCCAGGGATTAAATACGGAAAATGTGTCTTGGTCATGATAATCCTTTAAAGTCATACGGCGGAGTCAGTCTCAGTCATGATACATGCAGGACAAATGAATAAAATGCATTTGCCAATCTTAAATTAGAAGCTATAGCGTATATATATAGTGGCGGTGACACAGTGAAAGTAAAATATAAAGACCGAAGATGCGGACTTTCGATATGCATGCGCATGGTGTATTCAAAATGACGAGAAACCATGCAGGTGGACAAATTAGACTGAAATATAATTGTACCTTTTCCATTGCTGTAAGATAAGATTTAAAAGATGCAGGTATACAAATATATCTATATTGCAAAATGTTTGATGGCTTTGTCTCAAACTTGCCCCTTTCGGAGACCTAAAATACCACAGGGTGTCGGCTTCTATTTTTACCCACCCGACCTTGTCATTTTCACGTTTGATTGACAGTTTTATTAGCACACGGAAATTTTCCTATCACACAGAAGATTTTTGCGGAAAGACAGCACACATCATGTGGCCAACCAGGCGGGGATTCGGAGTGAAAATTACTACTTTAAATTGGCACCTATTACATTAATCAACAAAGGATATCATTTACAATGTTCCGGAACCGAACGACATGTATAATTGCAAGGTGTAGGTCATGGTCCGCGTCTCTACAGCTGACGGGACTGGTGAATACAAAATAAATAAATAAACAAACACCCAAGGGATCATAACTTATTAGAAGTTTTTGGAACATTCCAGGCGCTTCTTTAGAATTATTGAATTGTTGCTGCATGTTGTTTTATAATTAACTGGAACTCTGCATCTCTGTGAAATCACCACCTTGCAGCCTGGGGAGACCGCATGCATTCCTGCTGAAGCTGAAGTTTTATCAGCAGTGCATGACTTCTGCATTCTGACTATATGAGGGCTTAAATGTACAAAGTTGCATACGGAGGTTACCAGATTAGATATATGATTTGAGGTTAGGTCTCGTGTATACATCTAGTTAACCAAGGAATTGTGCGTCTCAAAATTATTAAATAAATTTCCTACTTTTCTTCCAGTGAAGTTGAATTGAATAAATGTAATTATATATTTCCATTTTATATTAATTTCATAACGTAATTATGCTACATTTAAATGTCACTGAAATAAAGTGCAAATTGAAGACCTGGATAAGTAAGTGCATAAAGATATGTACGTGCAATTTTCCTCTAAGATACCAGAATGTACTGCTATGAAATCATAGTAACTAGGCATAATTTTGATAGGCATTGTTGGACATACGTAGGCCTATATATTTGAATAACATAACATACATTAAAATGTACTGTGAAAAACATGTTTCTTTGGTGTTACTTCACAGTTTAGTATCGTTTTCCCACGTTTATAAACTTTGGTATTATGTGCATTATCCCAATAGCACATTTTAAAAACACCTTTCCAACAATAAAAAATATTGATTTTCCGTTACATATTCTTGTTAATAACGATTTGTTTACATTAATGTGCATATATATTATATATGTAATGAATTATTGTTCTACTATCTAAGTACTATCAGTGCTCTCATTGTTTCTGATCCCTGCGGGAAAGAATCCATTCTAATGCATATACATATATTGCATGACGTGAAAGGATGTTTCCAGGTAACTCCAACAAACAACACCCCCCCCCCCCCCCAAAAAAAAAAAAAAAAAAAGAATAATTCGACCGCCAGTCGGCACTGCATCTCATGATGCCTCTTATAATAAACACGCCAGACTCAGTCACGTGAACCTTCTCCATTTAAAAGACTTTACAAAGTAAACACGCCAGACCCAGTCACGTGAACCTTGCCGATGTAAAAGTAGATGCGATTGGGTGAGAAAAGTTTGCAGCGTCAGTGCGTCATCGCTGGCTGAGGGATGACGCGGTTGAATTGGACCATTCGGGAAAGAAACCCAAACAGACGTGTCGTCTTGCATCTTAATTGCCCAGTAAAAGTTTAATTTATTTTTATTTTTCCGTTATATTGACTAGATAGGTTAATCCTGCGACTAAAGTACGCAAAACTGCGTCATTAATGCACCTTGTGTGCTACACATTACTGAATTCACTCATTATCACTCAATCCCCGTTCACCGCGGAGGGGCGGGTACTTCAAAAGAAATTGCATGGATACCCTCAATTAGGAAAATAACAGTTTTCACAAGTGTAAGACATATTTGTTTTGATTTTTATTTCAAATTTTAGTACACTTGCACTGTTTAGAATGGGAAAGATTTGGATATATCAACGTTTATTAAGGCTAATCGTTGATCGAACCAAGTGCACACCTGTTTACCTGTCGCACCTGGATTTTTACTTGTGCAGATAAACGCGACAGACCAACTAAACAGCAATTTTATTATTGCATGAAATGTAAACAAACAGAGTAGACACAATTTTCCAGATTTTATTTTATAATCCGTCAGCGATTTGTTTTTGCCTGCACATGTTAAAATATATTAATTTGACATAAAAAGGTATATTACAGGTAACCAGATAATTTGTGCATTTTACACCCATAAATTATATATTTTGCACATTGGACAAAAGTAAATAGTTTTTATTGCGATGTTCCTTATAACAAGTGCAATATATAATTTAAATTTAAAAAATGAGAATTTACCTTTATTTACCTGATCTTACATGTGCAGGTGAGTAAACTTTTACAGGTAGCAATTGGCAAAATTGAAATGCACAAGTCTCATGGCTGTGCAGTTAATTAAAAGATAGCTTCTGCATATTGTTTTGACTCCTTCAAAAATTTCCTTTCCACTTTTAAAATGAAAAGTTGTCTTTATATTCTGTACTTACAAAGGTAATTAAATCTGTTTAAGATCAAAGGTATCATTTCAGGTAACCCAATAAATAGTGCAGTTAGTACCTGTAATTCATAAATTTTACACACGGCACTCAAAATTAAGTTGTTTGTTTTTTTGTTCTCCCTAATTACATGAATAAAATATATACTTCATTAAAAAATAATTTACCTGGATTTACCTGAACTCACCTGTACAGGTGAGTATGTTTTTATGTGTAACTGTAACCAAAATTATCAATTTATGTTTTACATGTCTGAAAAATCAAAATATAATGGTTTTACACAGTTGACACTTGTTTATCCATATTCTCACCAGCCACTTTTCAGCATGATTTTGTCACTGTCACAGGTAATTAGATCAGTTGAAGAACAAAGGTACTATTCACATAGGTAACTTAATTACTGTATTAAAAGCACCTGTTCTTATAGCAAAATTAATTATACAGTCCATAAATAGAGAAGGTATTAATTTATAGTAACTATAATGATGAACAAGGTGTTTGCGTACATATTCAGAAAAAAAAATAATTTACCTTTTCTTACCTGTACAGGTAAACATATGTGTTATATGTTAATAGTCATAGAATGTGCTCTTTTGGTCAGCAAGCTTTTCAGTTGAAAAATATATGATTTCCACAGAAAAATCCAATTTTACTAGCACATTCTGGTTCGTCGGTGGTTCCCTTTCCAGTGTTAAACCAAATCATTTACCTTTTTCTTACCTTTAATTTATAATTACCTTAGAGTGAAAAAAAATCCTTTTCCATTTCCCTTTTTTATCAAATGGTTCATGGGTTACCTGAACAGGATGAAAGGGGTGATATTTTGGTGATATACCAGTGAGTGGAAATACAGGTAGTACAGATTTACCTGTTTTTACCTGTATATACCTTAGTTACATAAATATCAAACCAGGTATGTAGAAAATAAATAAAATAACATGAAGGACATATACCTGACAGTAAAAGCTGAAAATTTCACAAAGATACCTTTAACGGTTACTGACTTAATGTCTCTTATATAGATTCATGTCAAAATGTGGAAAAAATGCAAAATAAATCTGAACAGTAGGAGTGTGACAATCCACAGGCTAATCTGAACAGTAAAGGGTTAATTAGTCCTCCGTTCTCTCATCTACCGTGTCATACTCAGTTATATATGGAGGTTACTTGGGTTATTTCACAGACTCATTATATGAAGCGCGGAATGTTGTAAAAAATGGAAGAGTAATTTTTGCCTATAACTTAAAGACATTCTGGTAAAAACAATCATACGTATGATGTAATCGATAGTTGCATTTGTAATCGAGTGCTTGAAAGTTGCAGCAAACCGACTGACTTTCAAAAAAACTCTTATGATCGGCCCACCACTACTTGAAAGCTTTTAGTTTTACATATTTCATGCTGAATTGAATTAAAAATTTAACTTAACTAATATTATAACTTTGGTTTGGTATCTTTCACTGCAAGTGTTAATTTTACCTGAAAATATATTTTGCTGTCCTGTGTGTCTACAGTGTTAAATTGACATAAAGGAAACTGTGCTGAAAAAATAAGTCTATTCTGCAAACATGTCTGTCAGGATTGATGATTGGGCTTCAGTGTAAAGAGGAATAGAAATGGCATATTAAAACTGTTATTACAGCTATTGGACAGTAGGTCAGTTTTTTTTTACATAAGATATGATCATAAATTAGGATGTATTGTAAGCCTCCTAAGAGGAATCATTTTCATCATATCACTTTAAATTATTTCTTTTATTTAGGTTGACTATTAAATCCATGAAACTTTCTCTCTTTTTTTTGTACTGGAAACCATATATACAGTACTCCTCATATATTTGATCTGTTATATATATCAGGTATTGCACCGGACCATATAATGAATAGTTATCAGTTGTCAGTACCTGTCACATGATGATGCTTTGTTTGTACAGGTAGTCTACCTGAGAACGTGGTTGATGAATACCGGGCCAGGTTAGACGCCCAGCAGGTGATCGCTGAGATCATGTGGAACGAGGGACGGGAACCAGTGCAGTTCAGGTCTGCTGAGAAAACCACATTTCTAAGAAATAACATGTCAGACAACACAGGCTTCTTTCCAATTCACGGAGCATTTTTAGCTCACTGTCCAATTTGCAGAGCATTTTTATATAGACAGATTTCTGATGAATACTAGATGCTTGGTTGCTTGAAGTAGAAAACTATAAATATTAATATTAATTAAATAAGTGGTGTGTTGTAATTTCCAAATGTCATTTTTACCATGCTTTTAAATGTTTCTCTCAGTTATTTGCAAATTTTGTCTGTTCAAATTTGCAAGTCCTGATTGTTGTATATCTTTCTTTCAGAGCCAATCAAGCTCCAAATTTGGAATTAGAAAAATTCCTCGAGGATGTGAGGTACTTACTTTAAAAATATTATTGAGGATTTTTCTTCAGTTATGAATTGCATTGTAAGATCTGAATAGGACAGTGACAGAATGGTTACCTGTATCTTCATTGTATATTGATTTTAACATTTTATATGTTCATATTAGATTGTATATTTATTGCTGATTTTGAACTCAATCCAACAGATTGAGAATAATATAAGCTGAACAAGGATATTAAAGGTGTAAAAAAATTTAGAGAGTAAAGAACTAAGCATTGCATCTGGTCATAGTTTTGTTTTGGACATATTTAATAAAAGATGTATTATATTATATATTTAGATATCATAATAGTCATTATTATCTGCTGGTCAGCAATTTTTATCTATACACCTTTGTAAAGAATCCCAAAATATAATTTTGAAGGAATGGGATCTACCCACTGACGGCCTTTGCCCTGTCTCAAGCGCCTCAGGCCAGGCCTAGAGCGACAACCCCGGAGGTGGCCGAGTCTGTGAAATCAGAGTCCCCCGAACCTACGGACACAGAGTCTCGCCTGATTGTAGGGATGAACTGCCAAGTAAAGAGATCTGAGGACAATACATTACATGTTAGTATGGTTGTCATTGTCAGTTGTCAATGTGTTAGCTAGCTGGTATATCTTGCATATGCATATTTCATACTGAAATTTTGACTGGTAATTTTGCAGGCACAACTTATTGGGTTGATTCAGATGTTTATTGCTGTATCTGTAAAAAGTCTATTGTTACTGGTGCCTCTTATTGTTTTTCTCCTCAGTAGAATTATTCTGTGAATTGTAATGACACTATTATTTAAAAAAACAGGAATTGTATAATTAAACCAGGAGAGGAGTTACTCTTGGCACAAATTGAAAATATTACATCCACCCTTAATGCTGAACCCCATCAATTCACAAAAAGACATCATTTATTTGGAAAAGTTAAGCGCTAAAAAGATTCTTGTTTCTCGGTCCCTATTACTCTGTATTTATTAATGTTTTCTATAGATATACTGAAGAACACACAGAGTAATGCAAATGTCCCCTGATTGGACTGAAAATGTTTATTTACCTATTTCTGTAAATTTTGAGTTGAAAAGACAAGATCATATGCTGTGTAACAAAATAAGGTTCAGATAAATGAATGAGAGATTTAAAACAAAATGACACTTTCAATATTGATATGAGATATGATGACGTCTTGTTTGTAGTTGGTGATCTTACTGAAGATGGATGACCGGATGAATCGCCAGCTGAGCTGTGAGATTGGAGAAGAAGACACGTCAGCTGGTCTGGCGGATGAACTGGTGCACTATGGATTCATAAGCTCTGTAAGTAACACTCTCAGTATTGTCAGTCGTCTTTGTAGGGCAGTATTGTTATTCAGCTCTGCAAGTCAGAATTGTTGTTCAGCTTACTCAGTAAGCAAGTGAATTGTATGATACTAATGTGCTCATTAAGTATTGCTGCTGATCAGCTCTGTAAATAGCACGTACTAATGTCCGTTAGGTCAGTCAATATTACTCTCAAACAGGTTTGTCATCAGTGCTCTCTGTCAACACTATTTTTTGCTGTCAGTCCAAATAGCTAAATTTGTAGTGCTCTGAAAGAAGTGCTCTGAAAGTAGCCCAATCAGTAACAAACAGAATATTGCTCTAAAAAATGCCCTGTCAGTTACAAACAATATTTTACCAAAAATTCACACTGTTAAATGTTTCAGATGGATCGGGACAAGTTGGCCACAATGATTGAGGAGAACATCACGTTGAGAAGTCAGAGCTCCTCTCCTGCCGGCCAGCTGGTTGTTGCCAGTGCCTGAGCCGAGTGTCAGGTCAGCAGGCTCTGTTGCAGCTTGTCTGAACGTGGCAGCCTGAGATACAGCCACTACTGTCTTCCACAGGTCACTAGGGCAAGGGTATTTGTTTATGGTTCAGGTTCAAATTTTACCGTTATCTTTAAACTAGTCAAGTAACCATTTCTTAGGCACCAGAAGAGGCTAAGTCTTTACAGGTTTTATGTATCCGAATATGTAGTTCCAAAGAATTCTCGGTATGGGCCATGTAACAGCTGCCTGGACAATGCCAAAATTGACCATGAATGGTTAATATCCTATGTGAGGTTACACTAAGGTTATGGTGAAGCTGACAGTGGCCAGTAAAGTCTGTCAGTGTGGTGGAGATTAACGTATACTGCAGATCGTAGATGAAGAGTAGTCAGTCCAGACTCATAGATGGTCTGATGTTAAGGCTGGGTCCAGACTGTAATCTAGTCCAGAACCATATGTGTTCATTTGCTATGCCTGGAATATCCCGTTAATTTCTGCCCTTGCCTTATGTGACAAATTAATGTACTCAGTATATTATAATCATGCAACAGGGGCCACAAAGATGTGTGATCAAGGCTTGTAGCATCTTGGGAATCAGTCTTTTTTTTTCGCATGTCACTCTGATTAAGATTAAACAGCTGTGGCTGTTATATATTAAGTATCTCATGAAATTGGGAACAAAGTGGGCAAGAAATACTCATCATTATTAGATCTGAATAGAGTCACACATGAACTACTTAGATCACCCATCAAGAGCTTCAACATACAGAAATTAAGCTTGTCTGAGTTTTAACCGTCTAATTCAGTTTTATTGAAATTACCTGATCGTCCCAAATTATAAGATTAGGGGAAACACAGATTGCTGTTGTAATGATAAGAGGTTGACAAGTAGTTATGTCTGCTGTAAGACTTGGTGAAATACCTACTGAAAAGCTGTACTCATTTGTGCTGTCTGGGCAGTCCCCAGCTGCTGACAGAATTGTGATATCAAGTAGTAGCAGCAGTTAAAGAATTGACTTGTCAAAGCAAGATATATTTAAATATCAAAACAGGATAAGCAATCATGCAGGAGCTACCTGTGTATGTACACCTTAGTATAACTTTTGTGGATCTGAGCAACTGCACAAGCTGTAACTAATGATAGGGTGACTGGTTAACTTTTCGGTTGATGGGGCTATAATTATTTGCACTTAATTAAGAAGGCCAGAGCACTTTAAAGTGACTGTTCCAAGATGCTACGGAGGAGCCATTTGTAGGACTGGGTTAAGCTTTGGCAGAAACCCTATTGTTTTATTGTAATTGTGCCAAGGGCGCATTCCTTTCATGTTATAGAACCCAGTGACCTCAGCACATCGGTAGGGTAAATGACCACCAGTTGACCCCTAGGATGACCAATCACAGCGGTTCCTTCATCCCCCACTGTCAAACAGTTTGTCAGGGTAGTGACACTATATATGTCATAGTACAGATTATATTCCTTATGCAGTGGTCACAATACAATCTTTCAAGGACCCTCTCAGATTAACCACTGCTTTCTGTAGTACTGTTAGCTGGGTATTGCCACCAGGGAAGTTGGCACAAGATGAAGAATGTTCCAATCAATGCTAGTAGATTTTTTGGTAACTCAGTATGATATCCAGCTGTTATTGGTCAGAATATTATTGGCCCTGGGCCAACTTACCTGGCAAACAATGCTGTATAAAGTAGTGGTTAAGATGAAAGAGTTATTGAACTAATGTAGCATGAACACTGTAAGGAGTGTGAGTACAGATGAGGTATGGGCAAAATATATTGGTTTCAGTGAAACTGTTATGTGAGTAACCAGTGTGTTTATTTTGGTCACTAATTTGTTTAAATTTCATGTAGCCCATGTCACTTAATAAATTCTTGCGGGAGTAACAATAGTTTGTGAAGGCTGTTTTTGTGATCATGGATTTTCTTGCCTCGAGAAGGAGCCCATGAGGTTAGGTATCCGGGTTTGATACTGGTAAGGCCGATGTCTCCATGTTATTATGTATGCACTGTAAATAGCATGACAAGCATACACACATACACATGCACATACTTAATGATGAGTGAATGCTGCCTATAGTGATCCTGCAATGCTGTGTTGTCATCATGCTTACTACAGTACACAGGTGCTACTTGTATCACATGTCTCATTTTCATTTCATGTCCAGTGTAGCATGGAAAAATTCCCCTCCATTTATACCCAAAGAAAAAGTGAGTAGGAAACAGATGATCACAGAAAGTCTCAAGAGATCAAAAATACTGGAGAGGAAAGTGAAAAATTTCTCTTCTGTAGATAAACAAAATAAATAAAAGATGAAAAAGTGGCCTATCCATATCTCTTGATTTTATGCCTCCAAAAAGACACTATTGTGCTTGCATAAAAAAGATCCTTGCTTAGTTTTGCTTATTACTGCTGGCAGGGTATCTTGTTGAGGTCAACAAACCTTGCAGATTATCTTTTTCTGGACAATAAGTCTCTGAAGCCCCTGCTGTCATCACATGCTAACTAATGACAGATGAAAAGTTTGGCCATTGTGACCTTTGATTTGTTTCAGCTGTTTACCATTGGTATAATGTTAATGGACAATTGCATTTTCATCAAATTTACCTGTGTACTGGAGCAAGTATACTTTTGCCCATTAATGTTTAATTGCACATTATGGTGCCTCTCATTTGAATATAATGCAAAGCAAATTGTACCTATTTTTGTATTGATTTATTTTTAATATTGTTTTGAGCTTACCATTGTTTGCCAATGTAAAGGGGTATGAAGCTGGAATCAGCTGGATGTAGCCAGCTTTTTGATGTGACCTTAAAGGGGCAAGCTTCTGTATAGAAAATGTAAATGTACGGTAGAATGTCAAACATGGAGACTCCCTGCAAGCTTTGCCGCTTGCCTCAATTTACGCACTGTAGTATGTACATCGTGGTATTGATGCATTAATAATGATAGTTGTGCACATGGGATTGACACTGCAGGCATATGTATGTGACATGACTGTCTTCTTTTATATGGCATATTGTCATGACAGAAGACTTCATGGCAGTAGCTGCTTCATTTGAAATTTCAGAAATATTTCATGTTTGAATGTTTGCCTTACAGTATTGATAAAATCAAATGAAACAAAATGCCCTACATTTCCACTGTATACACACACACATTGAACTTTCATTCCGTTGTTATTGACAATATTGGAACAGTACTAATACTTTGTTCTACATTTAATGTTGAACTCAATTTAAAAATATCATTAATAAACGTTTGGGTTACAAACACAACTGAAGCACTATGTGCATTTATGGAGTGTGTAAGTACTTTATTATTGCTGCAGTTGTCAGCAATTTGTACAAATCGTATATAATAGCCTTTTTTGTGTTACTCTTGTTCAGTCTTAAAAACTGCACTTGGGATGTGATGACATGTTATTACATTAAACAGGAGCTAGCAGCCTTACTACAAGTACAACTTTGTATTGAAAATTAAGCTGTATTTTTTTTCTGGGTTATAAATTATATCCAGTTTGTGCATAGGTTACCAATCATCATAATGTGTTCAGTTGGCTTGGTGTACATCATTCCGTTAATATGTTAATAAACCAGGTCTGGGAGAGTGGAGGAGGCCTTTGTAACCTTGGTGTTTCTGTTAATATCTTGTTGCTTTTATGGTCTTTTAGAGCGTCCAGTATGCATTGTAGCTGTGGCTGTCCAGATGTTAACCTTGTACACTGTCATAAGCTTTACAACTTCAATTTTAAAAAAAAATGTTTAAAACATTTAATACTTGTAATAATTGTATTTTCTTTGATGCATTGCATGATTTTTTTATCCCTCTGCAGTCAGAGACTATAAATATTTCTTGTAAATTTGGCTCAAAATTTAATTATATTAATCTTTAAATTAATTCTCACTACTAACAACAGACCTTCAGGTACAGGGATGGTCGGCATCAGCATGTGCGTTTGAGAATACTGTGGTTGCCTTTAAATCGGTGGGGCTGAATTTTCGCGGTTTTTGTATTTTTAAAAGTTTCACGGGGTTCCTTTTTGCGTTCTATCATTAGTCTAGTAATATATTTTATTATAAAATATGAAACTATGAACTGTAAAATGATTTCATAAACCGCTGATTTCATTGTTATCCAGGTCTACTATTTCTCTGTCTGGATATCACATGTTCGAACAGTCACGGACGGCTGAGCCGACAAGTGCGGGAAGCTTTGACCCCGCTGGCTGTAATTAGCCCCATAATGAACAGTGACATTTCAAATATATTCAAAATTCACGTCATCACTAGCCAATCAAACATCCTTTGGCACATCATGATTTTGGTAGTGACTGAATTAGTCCTTTCTATGTGGTGGCGCTACCCTAGCGGCTACGTTCACTACTTTAGTGGCAAATTTATTTATTAACAATTACCAAATACAGCAAAATGTGAAGGAGTACCTTCTACTCAATATTCGTTTTTAGCGACAGTGGATGTCACCTGGCTTGGCACACATATACGTAATTTTAAAATATTACTGCCCGGCGGGCATTGACACTTTCCTGACTTCAGTCCAGAAACACTGCCAGGCGCGCCCAAACGGTCAGCACATCCCTGCAAAAGATCATGGTTTTTGCATCTAAGCAACCAGATATTATTTTTAATGGGCCCTGTTTTTAATTCTCCCTGAATCACTTAAATTATATGCACCAGGCTCGATGGAAATCAACACGTAGCTGAAGATTAATCTACACTGTCGCTGGCTATAATTATAACAGCAGCTTCTGAAATTAATGATCATGGCCTGGTATATATGCATTCAAAAATGCGTGGTTTCAATTTCACGGTCAGAGAGCGACCGTGAATATCACAAATTTGAAACCACCGCAAATAAGAAGACAACCACAGTAATTATTGGAACAGCCTGAACATGGTGAAAAGCTGTTAACATGTTACAGATTGTCTGATGTTGAATGTTCAGATGTCTCAATTTATTCAGTATTTTTCATAATATGAAATCCTCCATTCAAGGATCTTTTGTGCAGTATATCAGTGAGAATTATTTAGTTGGTTTATCCCAGTACAACGGGGTCCTTGACCATGTCGTGTAAAAGGCAAGTAAATGTCTTTTTAGGGACTTGTGCTTGAAAAACATTATTTAAATACATTGGGGTAATACTTGCCTTGTTCTCGAGATCATAATAGCTATCTGTTTCCTTTAACTGATGCTATAAAATAATTCCAAATTCACATGACAGTATTCTTTAGGATTCTTTTAAACAGGGATTTTTTAAAATGGGTAGCTGCAGTGTACTATTAGGGCAAGTGCAGTTCTATATTTGTTATAACAGATATACTTTGTGAAATAGGGGCCCTTCAGCATGCCACCACTATGGTGGTTAATGTAAACTAGGCAGGATCATGTATTTTAGTTGTAATGGTTTCTAACTCTGGCTCAAGGCATGGTCATATCCATTTTCTGTAGTTTAAATCTACGAAAGATATGTAATCATAGATGTGATGAATCTGTTCTGAATCATAAATGATAAGTCTCCACCAATAAAATGATAAATAACCAAATACGACTGGAAGATGCACTCTTCCCCAGTAATATCAGATGTTATGAAAGAAAAATTAGAATGCATTTTACGCGTACTATACACAAAGTGCAAACCTTTTATCTTTGTTCTGCTGCAAGATTCAGGAATACTCGCAGAATCCTGCTAAAGCAGCAGTGAAGCAGTAGGATAATAGATGCTAGAGAGCAGAAAGCCTCATACAGGCTTGGTACCAAGTTCAGTAAATTTTACACTGTGTGTAACATTTAAACTTAATGCTGTATTCCTGTCAGTTCAGCATTTGCCAAAATGAGCATGCCAAATTTATATTTATTCATGTATGGAAATGAGAGAAAAAGTTCATTAGCTCTGGTTATGAACTAATGTTTGCTGGTTTCTTAGATGTTGATAATTCACTTCTTTGTTCAGTTAGATTAAGAAATTGTATGGAATGGGTGCATATTCTATTGAATGGCCAGCCCACAATCTTATGTAGGTAAAGTTACTATCAACTAATGAACTATGTATTTCTGTATTTGAACATCTGTGTACAGGTATATGAATAACAAAGGGTAGTGTTAGGGGATCAGGATGAGAAGACCTTATACTTAGCATGTTATAGCATTGTTGCAATATTATATTAAGATATTATGTAAAGGAATATTTAGTCAGTATCATATGGATATACACTGATATGCAACAGAGAATGGTTAAACTGGATGTACCTCATATTTATTACTAGTTTCAGTGTGCACTCGTTTTTTGTGAATCTTAAACAATAACACCTGGTATTTCTTATTGCTTGGGTGTTAACACTGTGAGGGAAGTTTTCTCTATAGTCTTCATCACTCTATTATTAAGTATACAATTTTTCTTCATTGGATATGATGCACCCAGTAGACTGCCGATGACGGAGCTGTCACATGCATATCAATCACATGATGTTCTGTGGGCGTGGGAAGGGTTTCATAAATGTTCACAGTTGCTCAAATACAATGAATGTGAATAAAACATTTTTAGCATATGCCAGTCTTAGTCTTAATATAGACATTCAGTAGAGAAATTTTAGTGAATGTCCATTGTCACCAAGTGTGTGAGATGTGCCCAACAAGCAGAATGTAATCCCAGTTTGTGAGATGTGCCCAACAAGCAGAATGTAATCCCAGTCTGTGAGATGTGCCCAACAAGCAGAATGTAATCCCAGTTTGTATGATGTGCCCAACAAGCAAATGTAATCCCACTTATCCCAGTCTGTAGCAGAATGTCATCACAGTTTGTGTGATGTGTCTAACAAGCAGAATGTAATACCAGTCCGTGATGTGCCAAAGAAGCAAATGTAATATTCCCACTTAACCCAGTCTCTAGCAGAATGTAATCAGTCTGTGAGATGTGGCCAACAAGAAGAATGTAATCCCTGTCTGTGAGATGTGCCCAACAAGCAGAATGTAGTCCCTGTGAGATGTGTCTAACAAGCAGAATGTAATACCAGTCCATGTGATGTGCCAAAGAAGCAAATGTAATATTCCCACTTATCCCAGTCTCCAGCTGAATGCTATCAGTCTGTATGATGTGGCCAACAAGCAGATTGAAATCCCTGTTTGTTAGATGTGCCTAACAAGCAGAATGTAATCCCTGTCTGTGAGATGTGCCTAACAAGCAGAATGTAATCTCAGTTTGTGAGATGTGCCCAACAAGCAGAAATTAATCCTTGTCCCTGAGATGTGCCAAACAAACAGAATATAATTCCATTCTGAAATTGTGCCCAAAATGCAGAATGTAATCAGTCTGTGTGATGTGCCAAACAAACAATGTTATCCCTGTCAATGTGTTTGGGGACATTGCAGTAGTTCATGTGATGTGCCCAACAAGCAGAATGTAATCCAAGTTTGTGAGATGTGCCCAACAAGCAGAATGTAATTACAAATTTGTGAGATGTGCCCAACAAGCAGAATGTAATCCCTGTCTGTGAGATGTTCCCAACAAGCAGAATATTATCCCAGTCTGTAAGACCAGCCAACAAGCAGAATGTAAGCCCTGTTTGTGTAACGTGCCCAAGAAGACATGCTGCTGTTAGATCCATGCTAGTCAAATCTTGCTTAAATCTCACCTAAAAAATGTGACAAACTTTATCGTGACAAACTTTATCTCGGTCCTAATGTTGGTTGTAATTCTGGGGACTGTATAAACTGCAGTATTGGCAACATCTCTCCATGTCTACTGACTGAGACAAAAAGAGATCTCACAGCACTTTTGTATTTGTGTTATCATATACTGGAAAAAGTATTTTTTTAAAGACTCACAAGAAAACATAATAATATAAACTTGTTTTTCTT
The DNA here is from genome assembly GCA_026874595.1 of Sipunculus nudus. Classification (NCBI taxonomy): domain Eukaryota; kingdom Metazoa; phylum Annelida; class Sipuncula; order Golfingiida; family Sipunculidae; genus Sipunculus; species Sipunculus nudus. Next base: position 54,251,165 of record CM049309.1, read on the forward strand.
TAATACACTACTGATGTTATATCTTCATACATCAATTCTTGTGGTCTGTATACAGTGCACATGGTTGGATCACTTGGTACAGATGAGACTTTATACATGCCATCAAATACACAGCCAGGAAGTATACGGCAAAGTGTTAAATCCCCTTCAGGAGTTTGAACAATTTGCCGGTTAACACAGTTATGATGTTGTATTATCTCAAATTATATGCAAAGCCACAAACATACAATTATTTTTCTAATAAAAGTGCCACTCCTATTCACAAATCCAACTTAAGGTTTGTTGCTGAGTGGTGGTTGTTTTGACCCCTTAAATTCATAAATGCACCGGGGAAAATGGACAAAAGTTGTATGGTTCATGTGTATTTGTATCATTCAAGTAAACAAGTAGAAATAAGCTTGCATCAGGAACAATCAGTCATGCAAAGCGAACATAGCATGCACGACCTGGTGGCCATACTGCATAACTTCACAAATCAAAGAATTTTCAAGCTTCCAGACAGTGTTTCTTCTGTTTCCTAGTGGACATTTCTCCACCTTGTTTCTGTGTTGCCGCACATGTGCAAGAGCAGACCTGTGGTCATGTTATGGCTCACACAAGTGGACTATGTTAACTTACATACAGAACCATAACACCGTATAAAACAGGTGAACTGGAAACAGTATATCCATGTTACAGGATCTTTCCTGAGAAACTTTTGTATTCAGCCAAAATGGACTTACAGCATGCACATTATTACAAATGTTTATGTACCTTTCATATAACACAATAGTTTTGTATGGTAATTGTTTATATGAAAAGAAGGGTGGTTCCCCAATATTAATTGGGAAATATTTCTCAGGGTACATTCTTGTTTTCTGTGATAGTTATAATATTTCCAATATCAGTATTTGTTTTCAATTTTAGGCTGACAAAGTATCATAAAACTTAAAAGCCCAACAAGATCAAAATTGCATGTCAATAGTGACTTTATAATTCAGGTGTCAGCTGTGTAGTTGACTATTATAGTTCTACATGCAAACATGAGTGATGGAAAAATATAAATATACAGCAGAAGGTTTGTGCAGAAAGAATATACAATATGTACTATTTACAGAAATACTAAATGAATTGCCTAACATCACAAAAAGCTTTCAGCTTCCCATCAAAATTAAAGACAAGTATTCTTAAAGTGAACATTCTCTCTCCACAGCTGCACTGATCTGTATTATTTTTGTATGTATTTTTTAAACAAAGTATCATACAATGATCGCTAAGTGGAATACAGTAATTTTATTGTCGTTTGTGGGCAATTACTTTTTGTCTAACTACAGATGGAGTTTGTTTTATTTTCACCCACACTGGGATATGTTGCATTCACTGTCACTGGTGGTGGAATGTAAGGTTTCATTCACATAATTTTCCAAAATCGATAGATAGCAACAGATCATAGGACTGATAGATTAATATTTTCTTTACCTCTCACATTTGATTTTCAGTGGATTTGCACATTTATGATTCCATTTATATGAAATTCCAGTTGCCACTGACTGCCACTGTCAATGATATCAGGGTTCCTTGCCCCTCTCAACAGATGCATACATAATCATTTGTATATTTCTATTTGCTGACTCTTTCAATGTTTTCTACCAGTTGGTATGCTGTTGTTGTAACACTCATAATGCCAGTAGAACCGTCAATGTCCTCAGATTTTTAGAATCATGAATTTTAACATGATCACAAGGTTCACAAAAAAAATCCGTGACACGCCGCTATGAGATTTTCCCCTGCCCTGCAAAGTATGCTGTTGCTAAGGAGGGTGTCTGGTTTGGTCGAGCTGTTGTGTGTTTTGGTCCTAGTATGTCTTTGCTCATGCGGACAGATGGCAGGTTTCTGACAGGGGGCGCTTGTGATGAGGAGGCAGACTCGCTGAAATGGATTTGCAGCGGGGAGGTCCTTACAGGCACATGGGCTGGTTTTTCTTCACTCTTCTGGAGATACTTGGCATCCAAGAAGGCATCCCTGTAACATATATTATTATAAGAACTGTTTACAATGATGGTCATAAAATACTAAATGATCATATTTCATGATATTTTAAAGACTTTAAATGGACCTAAGAACCTTATATTTTAAATATTTTTTATTTTTTTTTTTGTGGAGATAATCACCATTGTTATACACCATAACCACCCTTAATTGTACAGTTTTGTTAGTTCTTGACAGATGTGCAAGTCTTGCCATTACAAGTGGCATTTTGTCCCTCTGATACAAGAAATTGAGATGAAAGATGGCATACAACACCTCAAGGCCTACAAGTAAATTATAAAAAAAAATTAACCATGCTAACCGTTGAGGATGCTGCACACTTTCTAACAACACCTACCATGTGCAAAAAAGATTTTGTAGCAAAAAGAATACTAGTACTGATCAAACTCCCTGTATGTTTATGAATTACTGGCCACATACAAGCATGTGTCCCACAGGTTATATGAATGACATCAAATAGTGTTAGGTGCAGGAAATGACAGTGGTTATCATAGGGATCGGAATTAAATTTTGCTTGTAAATTCACATGTATTCTTTTGTGTTAAATTCACAATTTTAGATAAATGTTAAGACTGTGGGTCTGTACAGCAATATAATTTTATATCCTGTCATTTAGAGTGCAGTTTTCAAGATTCTTGGAATTACAACTCAAAAGTGGGTCCTATGAGTCAGATATGAATGCTTATTGAATCACAGCTAGGCTATTAATTGAAAACTTTGATATCATATTACCCCCATGTCTTGACACTCATAGAACAGAGTCATCCACAGTTATTTACACTTATAAGCACTATACAAGTTTAACTAAATGTGCTCAAGGTATTCTAAGTGTCTATATGTGTACAACTTTGTACTTAAGTAAATGGTCATAAATTGTAATCAATGTAAAATTAAGATCTCACTTTTGATAAATGAGGTGACTGATGATATTAAAAGTACTAAAGTTTCACATACCCAAAGAGTTTATGGATTTTAAGGGTACATGGAACATTATATAGAGTAAGCCAAATGAATTAGAGTCTAACAATAATTATGTATTACCCTCCTGCCTTGGGTCCCCGAGCCTCCCCTTGACTCGTCTGGAGAAAGATTGGAGATGCTCGTGGATCCGGCTCCTCTGGGATGCTGGCTCTCACAGGACTGGTCCGTGATACAGGCATGGGCAGTCCTGTCTTTCTGGCAGGACCAGGCTGATACTGGATCTGAATAATACATATTTATATAACTGCAACTCTGTTCTCATTTGTGTGCCGGACCTTCAACCAAGGAAGAACAAGCAGGCTACTCTTTATGAGCATCTCTCTGATATACAAATTTGGTGCAGTCCCAAGAAACTCAGACTCTGGGATATATAAGATATAACTGCAACTTTAGCTGTTCTCGTTTGTGTGTCTGTCTTACAACCCATTAAGAAGGCGTCTTCACCTTATGGTCATCTCACTGTTATGGAAACTTGGAGCAGAAACTCGGACCCTGGGGTAAAATTATATAAACTTTCTAACACAGCCAACGGTCCTAAAAATGGTTTGTAATTTGGAGGTTTCACTATACATACAGAGGCTGCTGTTACAGTAAATAGCAGGTCAAATATCAGTCTTGTTTCAAGCTCTTTTTTGAAAGATTACTGCCAGTACTGGGTGAAAAGCTACAGTGCTAAGTCATTTGCTCTCCACAATGTCCTATCCCACATATAGTACAAAATTCCTATAAATTTAACATATTAACTATATTTTATTTTCTTGTTAGGATTATTTATATTATCTGCAGTACTTGACATGTACCTGCTGTCTGGGTACAGAGGTTTGTTGAGGTGGTGGGGCTGATGACGGGTAGCTGGAGCCGGAGGTGGACATGCGTGTTGTCAGACCATACGGCTGGTTACCGAAGTTATGCTGTAAATATCATATAAACATCATTGTAACAAATTTTGTTTCAATGTGTATGTATACACCATTATAAAAACATCCAAATATTAGGAATAAAATTAATACCATAATTACTTAAACACTGACAGCATGCTTTACCTATCAGCATGACTGACCTATTTTGTATAAGCACTTTCGGGTTTTACTTGTAAGAGCCTTGCTGGTTTATCATGCATGCATATGAAAATAAATAATTTAAATTTATTTATTTTACACTGATTGTACAAATAGTTATAATAACTAATCCAGGCACTTTCCATGGCTGAGAGGGTGGTAGTCAGTAGTCTTAAGAGGTGGAGGAAACCAGAGAACCCAGAGAGAACCACCTAAGTTGGATTGGGCACTAAATCACACTCTCATAGCTATGCTTGGGGTCAAACCAAAGGTCGCAAGCCCATGGAGCTTAGCTTGCTTAAATTCGACTTTCCAAAGTCAATAAGTCATACTACTTCTGAGGTGGATATCAGAGTTTAAATCTGTTCGTGACCTGAAAAATCTGCTTAAGAAAAACTACAAATTCAGCTTGTGATAAGTCAGCAGCTGGAGGTGAAACAATGTTAAAAGTCAGACCCACCAGACCAGCAGAGGCTCTGTGTGTGTTTGTGCTGCTTGCTGTGGAATTCAACTCAAATGGGCCATGTGTACCGCCATACTTCTGTGTTGAGAGCTGCACCTCTGTGACCTGCTTGTTCAGCCAGTTAATCACTGAAACACATGACAGATATAGCTTATAAACTAGTGAAATACAAAAGTGATAACCTGTGAAACAGTCAGTGGGTTAGGTTTTATTTATTATCACTGACACATATCAACAATATGATTACCACTAGAATGGATCCACAGGAAGAGACAGAAATTATTTAAAATGCATTATTCAATAAAATAAAGCGTACCAATATATCAGGTTTCAATTGTTTAAAATCATCTTAAATGTATATCACAATATGTAAATACCAGCCACAGATGAATATTTTACTTGATTTCTAAGCTAATAAACCAGAGTATGACATGTTAACATGTGTAATAACATCTAAAATTTTTAACATTCCAATCTTTCAATTTTTAAAGTGGTCAGTGAAATTTTGCCATATACTAAATAACAATCTTTCCTATAAACACTAAAACAACAGGGACTGGAGGACTCCTTTCTGTGGTATTCTTTTGTTACATACAGAAGAAACTTGGTCTACTTGCCATTTTCATTCGTTTTCAACAGCTGCCTGCTCTCCTCCAGTTTTTGCATGGTAGTGTCCAAGGACTCATTCAGTTTCTTATTCTAAAGTAATTACATAAAATATAAAAATTCATCCAATGTTCACACAAGCAACAATTGAGACCCTAAGTAAAAATGTTCTAGATCTTATCACTTACATCTGCAAGTAATACATGAACAACACATATTTCTTTTATAAATACATTATTTTCAAAGACTGTAATCTGACAAGTTTGTATCATAAATATTCTGCCTCGCTTTTGGTATTATATATACTCTCTGACTTGTTAACTGTGCGACTTTTTCATCTGACCTGAAAGAATTACTTTCATTTATTACCGGTATTCCACATATATGCAACATATTTTGTCCTGAACTTTCAGTGACTCTAATATAAAGTTAAGTCTGAAATACAATGAAATCTCGTACATACATGAAGCATTGTGTACAGTTTTATGCTGTGTTTTTATGGGTTCTAATGCAGATACAAAAGTTAAAACATGGCCTGAAATTTCTGAACGAAACAAGTGGGGGTTGCCAACAAACTGTTCAAATGTGCACTCAGCTTAATATTTAGTACACATAATGCTACCTGTGCATTACGTCTGTGAAAGTGATCGCAGATGCAGTGCTGTATGTACATCTGGCTTAAAAATGATCCACTAATGTTTTCATGAACTGTTATGCAAATAGCAGATGCAGAACTTTTCAGCTACTGGTATATTAAAATTGAAAAGGCTTGCTGAAATGAATACGCAAGTAATGACCACTAAATTAAACATAAAAAAGTATTAATAAAATAAGAAACCTTATGAAGTTTTTACACAGCCTTATAAATTTTGAATTTCATAACAAATTTTACTTTATTTCCATAAAGGTTGCCACTTATGAAAATTCTTTTTCTTTTTCTATCAATGTTTAATACCATAAGGACATTTAAATATGTATAATTATTTTAATTAACTGCAAAGTATTTCATTTAATTTCCATGCTGAATTTGTTATATATGACTTACATATTGTTTCAATAGTAACATATAACATGTATTTTAATCACAAATTTTTGAAAAGCTAAAATGCTTAAAAAGAGGGCTGGTATAAATCTGATATTATAATGGTGATAATAATAATATTAGTGAGCTTTGACTGTAACTGCAACTGTATATAAATTCTGCATAAGCCAATAAAATATAATCCTGCTGACCACACTCTCCACTCATACTACTAAATCTGATAAACATTCAGAACATACCTCATCCTCTTTCTGCCGTAGAGTAGATTGCACCTGATCTAGTTCTTTCTTAACTGCTTCTAAGTCTTTGTTCTTTTCTCCAAGTAATTTTTCCTGCTCTGTTACCACCTGGTTTCTTAACTTCAACTGAAAAAAAAAGGATATTTTTAAAAACCAGTTTTATTATTCTTGGCGAAGGTGAAAATGTTGTGGTTGTGATAATTCTTATATACCCCAAAAAATTCCCTAAAACATAATTGCTTCACACTAGATACATATTTTATATGTAAGACTATTTGTTAACACAATCTCACATGTATCATCAAAATATCATTTTGTGAGGGCTCAATGTGACATTGGTTGCTAAAGTCTAGTGCTGACACCTGGTGAGCTATCAAGGTATTACCCTTCAGAGATGTGATAAAAAATTCTCATCTGAAGTTTGCAGCATCTCAAGTTTGAAGAAGTGATTACATATATGGGCTGACTGTGTCAAAATTTTTAGTTTTTCAAATAATATAAATACACAAAAGACTGCACCACTTTTTAAATTTTACTTCATGTAATACTTCTAAACAAGATTAAGGGATGATACCAGCAGGTATGTCGAGTGATGGCACAGGTCTTCAGTATTTCATATTTCCATTCATTTAGTGGAACAATGGCCAGTCAGATCAGAGTGAATCTGTGCTAAATACAATGCTGCTATTATGAAACACTGACACATGATATTTGTCGATCTCTGACACAGCATATCTGTATCATATATGTAAACTGATTAAAATTAACATCATCAAGATGATGATTTGAGAAAAACAGACACCTAAGAAAAAATGAAAGGGCAAAAAGTAGTCTTTTCTAAGAATAAATTAAAATACTTTAAAAAAGTACAAATTGGAAGCACTGTTTATTTTTATTATTCTCTAAAGGATAATTAAACTTACAGGGTAAACAGCACTAGACCTACTTTTCCATGTTGATTTTGCATTTCTTTCTGTAGTTTCTTGATGATTTCATTAGCCTTGATCAGTTCCTCAGACATTGTCTTCACAGATGACTCCAATTTCCCTATATGTCTTGTCTTCTTATCCAGGTCATCTTCATACCTTTTCTTTAAAACATAATCTCACAAATTCTTATTAAGGTCCAATTTTGTGGAGTTTACAAACTAACAGTACGAAATGGCTAAAATAAATAAAGGCACACTATAAGAAAATCTTAACATGTTAGCAAATATGCATGCTCTAAATTAACAATTTCAACTACATGTAACTAATGAATAGAAAATTTTAAGTATGAGTTTCAGTTTACATTGTGTTTAAAACTGGCATGCAGTTACAAGTAGGCCTATGTTCATCACTGCAAAAGCCATCTAGCTCCAAATTATTCAGCAGTTCCATTCTTCAAAAGCAAAAGTTTACAATTAATGCTTTTTGAAAAAAAAAATATTACTGAATATGTTGAGAACTTTACAGAAACTCACCACAGAACAAAGAGAAAAAGATGAGATTAGTAGCTAGGCGTACCTTCATACTGACAGAATCATACAGAGTACAGCTCTGCTGATTATTGTTTGTGGGAAAAGAAATCCTTTACTTATTAATACACCAGTGGCATAGGTATAATAAAGTGAAGATGGTAACGTAGTCTATTAGAATATGCGAGATGAGAAATTGTTCAAAGGCAAATTACATGAACATGATTGTTTTTGTTGAAAGCAATATTCTGTAAGCATGTTCATATGCATTGTAAACAGTTTTTTTTCTAATATTCTACCAAATTTTAATTTTGAAGCTTGACAGTTGAGACAAGTAGTCCCGGCTTTCTCAATAATTCCTGACAGGAAGAGGTTTGTTTTCAGTAGAAGACACCTCTGGTGGAGAGGTGGCTTACCTTATTTTGCTGCTCAGTGCCGAGCAGGTCACTGGACTTGGTGAGTACTTGTTCTTTATCTTTGAGCTCCTGTTCCATCACAGCCAGTCGAGTTTTCAGTTGATTGATGATCTTCTCCTTTTCATGCTGATCTCCGTCTAATTTAGCATTTTCTTTGCGTAGACTTTGGACATCCTGTTTAGCTCTTGTATGTTCCTCCTCTGATGTTGCAAGTTTTGATTTCAGCTCTCGGATATTTGCCTCAGCTTTGTATCGATAATCTGTCAGGTCCTGTATAAAGTGGAATTCAATTCAATCTAGGTGGATCAGTGGATAGATTACAGGGGCACTAGATCATTCTGATAATTGGAAAATTAAAACTTTAACCAAGTATTATAAATAGTGCATTTAGATGATACTGCTAACTGATTTACATTAAGTCAGCAAAGGGGTTTTATTAGAACATCTGTGAATTTACATAATTTCTATGACAGCAAATCCAAAAACCAAATATATCCAGTAAACATGAAAATTTTTTTATTTCAAAAGTATGTACAGTCAGGTCTCATTATAACAAACAGGTTTAGCCCATTGAAATACGTGCTGAATTTCCATTGTAATGAATTGGAATGTGCCTGGAAACATCATTTGCATATAATATCTGTAACAGGTGTATATGAAATATATAATGTTCATATGACTGTTTTCTTTTGATGATCATTAATTAGGAATGTGCTGTTCCCTGAGTTGTGAAATTGATACAAACGATCATCACATAAGCCCTAAACCAAGATGGGAAGTAAACAGCAGTAACAAAACCACTCAGCTACATCATGGGTGTAAAAACCTGCGCATTCAAGTATACAGTGTGTTCATTAGCTGGTCACTTTCAGCCGAGTTTCACAAAAGATCAAACAACTGGGGGAAACTGGAAACTGTCCACCATCACTCCAGTTCATTATAGTGAATCTGAGTATATGGGCGATGTTCATTCTGTTTCGTGTAAGTCTGTTCAGATCCGGAACTCAAATTTATTGTTATACTGAAGTCAATTTTAAGTTTTTTCTTAACGCAAGTCTTCAGTTGAAATATGACCCCCTATGATGAGACCTAACTGTATCTGGATGCAAATATTTGAACTGCAGTAGTTTCTGTTTCCAGTGTACTGTTCAAACCTACCCTGGCAGAATAATACATGTTAAATAAGAAAGCATAGTGCACTGACTTGATAACACCCTTAGAACTCACTTTATTGGCTGCTTCAAGCTCATATGCTCGTGATTCAAGCTGCTTGACAATTTTTATATGTGCTTGTTCCATCTCTCGTTTTTCACGTTCATACCGCTGCTGCAAACTGTTTTGATTCTACAATGAATGATAACTGTAACAACAACAGAAAAATAAGAAGTTTAATTTTTTTAATTATGAACACATCCAGCAGGTGGCTCTTTCTTAACACACAGTATAATAACCAAATCATTATCAAAACTGTTACTGAAGAGAAAATCATTATTTGTCATATTAATGATTCATTAATTGATAACTGATGTCTTATTACTACAGTTTAAGAGCCTTTAGGCTTTAGGAGTTATCTTGGCTGACTAAACATCATCCATAATATATGTTTACCTGAACCAGTAAAGCAAATGAGAAGATAGACAATTTATTTTTCATGGATTGTAAAACTAGTCATGATTACTAATATGAGGCACTCTCCATGGCTCAGATGATGGCGTTTGGTAGTCAACAGATATCATAGAATATCATATTCTGTCTTACAATTATGAGAATACTTTGCGACATAGTGAAAGGAAAATAAAATGGAGACAAAGATAGTATGCCACCTCTCAAAAGTGCAACATAAGAACCAATATTCATTATCATATTATAAAACCTTAACTACATTATAATCATGAAGTTCAGTGTCACCTCCTAAAAGTTACAAATCATCCATGTTGAGTCAAGTTACCAGGGTTTGACTTGATAGCCATAATGTACATGATTTTATTCATTACTAGTGTCAGATCGGCCCTCTAACATTATGGCCAGATAACTGGCTTGCCAGAGTGCCTGGACATCTAACTCTGAGGATCGCATTATAAGGCTTCATGAGGATGCAAATATTTTCGTCATTTTTGACAACACCTCATTGCTTACAAGTATTGTGTCACTTCAAATAAACCCACTTGATCTTTTAATAAGTTTCTTAACTCTCCAACGACACCTACCATGTGTGTGAAATATTCCGTTATAACCCAATATACTCGTATATTGTTCTGCATGTATGGGAGATTTCTGCCTGCGGTCTGCCTGCTGACTGTATGTGGAGATACGGTTATAAAGCGTGGACTTGCAGGGCGGTTCTCAATTTGGCTTGTGTCACGACTCAGTAGGGGGTCCTAAGTGAGTCGTGTTTGTCACAGCTATTTCATTACCTGATCTTTCTATTACCTGTAATGCCTTTTCTCTCTCACTGGTCATTTCCTGAGCATGTCTGACAGTCAAGTCATTGGTTCTGCTGGTCCAGTCTGATTTCAGATTGTCCAGCTCATGTATACGAGCTGACAGGGCCTCCCTGGTCTGTCTCAGCTGCAGGCTCAGGTCTGATTCTGTGTGTTCAAACTTCATAAGCAGTGTCTGGTTCTGCTCCTGTTGAATAACACAAACAGTAAAATAAACATATCACAATGATTATAATTCTACTGCATACTGCAACTTGAAAACTCCCTGACTGCATATCATGTACATCAAAATAGAAATTAGTTACTGTGTATCTTACAAGAGGAAACTTAAAAGTGTCTCTCTATACACTGATAAAGACTTATAAAAAGAGACCTCCAATAGTAAGTACTGTCACTGCTTAGACCAGCAAAAACATGTTATCCACTAACATTTCTCTGTCAAGATATGGCAATTACAAGGTTGTCATCGCTCACCTTACTGTCAATATACATTACCGGTAAATAAATATTACTATTTTTTTTAGAATATCATCACAACACAACTTAAATTACTGTGTTTTATTGTATATGCAACCCAATGAACCCTTTTATTTCAGGATTCCTCGACTGTGTTACAAATTTCTTTATGAAAATAGTGCATTCTACAATGAACACTACCAGTATATTCACAGAAACAAAAATAACAAAAGTGTATCCACCTTCTTCACAGAGTCCTGTTGACCTATTCCTAGTTTGTATGGATAAACCCCTGCCCTGAGCTTTACAGAAAGTCTTACCTTGAGTGTTTTCAAGCAATCAGCCAAGTATTTCTTGACATCAGCATCTGATCCTGGGAGGAATTTGAGTGACAGGTGTGTCAGGTGTTTAAATGGATTGGTCTCAATGACGTTCAGGTTTGCGGCACTGTTTCCAATCCCACCAGCCCCGACTGATACCAAATGTAGAATGAACCTGTAGGAAAGATGAGTGAGTTACAAGCTTACCCTTAAAGGTCTAAAAGTTCTATTCTTTCACCAAAAGGTACTATATTCTTCCACCTAAAGGTTCTATAATCTTCCAATGTGCATGGGTCATTTTTTTTTAATTTATACATAATGAATAATCTTGTTATATCTCTTATATTACATATTAATTTAAACTGTAAATTAGAAAATTCTTTAAAACATGTTTATATATTAAGACAATTGATGCTAAGTCAATCAGATTGATAAACGTAGGTTACAACTTTCCCTTTTTCAGTTCACAAGTTGACTGACAACCTTCCGACACTTTTTCCTGCCAAAAAAGTGGTTTTGTGCTATTGCCAACATGAAACAGCAGCACAGGCATATAAAGTTATGGATGAAAAAACACAACATTTGTTAATTTTTCAAACCAAGGTATATAAAACAAGGCCTACAGGCCTAATGCGAACCTGTGCAATGAGATTATACCAGGTATAATGCTTCAATCCTGGACCATTACCTTTCAAGAACATGTGTAACATGTATATGAACAATGCATGTACTAAACACTTAGAACAAGAAACAATTTAACAAACATCACTGCTGCAATTCTGGCATGGGTGCACACAACACAAAAACTAGAATATGGTTAGTCAACAAGCGACTACTTGTATCCGCCAAAATCAGATTGGGAAAGGTGAAGTTAGGCATGGATTGAGTGGCAAGGGGAAATAGAGTGAGGTGTGTTGCATAATAGCCTGGATGACTGCAGCCAAAATGTGTAAGTAGTGTGCGCCACCTACCACAAAATCTAGAAAGCTGTCCCAGATTTATATAAACATGCAAAATTTTAGGCAGATAAGTCAAACCACTACAGAGAGATGAGTGATTTTGGCCCACGGCAGACAAACAGAGGGATGCTGTGCAAAAATGGTGGCAGGTGGCGCCACCAATGTTGTGTATGATTAAGAGATATGCGAGATCTATACACATGCAAAATTTCAGGGGGATATATCAAACCAGTCCTGATATATAAGCCTGAATATGTCTGCAGCGTATACATTAATATAGGTGGCGCCACCTGCCACAAAATTGAGAAAGCTATCCAAGATGTATAAACATGCAAAATTTTAGGCAGATAAGTCACACCATTACTGAGATATGAATGATTTTAGCCCATGGCAGACAAACAGATGGATGCTGTGCAAAAATGGTGGCAGGTGGCGCCATCAATTTTGTGTATGATTAAGAGCTATGTGAGATCTATAAGCATGCAAAATTTTTGCCAAATCGGTCAAATGGTTCCTGAGATATGAGCTTGGATGTGTGCAGCGTAAATTTAAATGTAGGTGGCACCACCTGTCATAAATCAAGAAAGCTGTCAAGGATGTATAAACCTGCAAAATTTCAGGTGGATAAGTCAAACCACTGCCGAGATATGAGTGATTTTATCCCAAGGCAGATGAACAGATGGACGCTGTGCAAAAATGATTGCAGGAGGCGCCACCATTTTTAGTGTATGTTATAGGGCTTTCCATGGGCTACATTTGTGCAAAATCTTCAGCCTTATAGCTCAAATGGTTCCCAAGATATGTGGGTTTATGTGTAGAAACAGACACACAAATGGACACTGGGCAGAGAGGAAAGGTCAGAGGTTAAGCAAAAATGAGGGCGCAGCAGTTCACATATGACCGATCATAATTCCGAATTTTAAAAAATTCTGTTCGTCGGAGTTCTCCGAAACCTATGCGTCGATGGCGGCAGCGTCGTAACTCTGTTTTGGCGGATACAATGATTGTAACTGGCACCACCAGTCTTATATACAACGAAGAGATATATACATATGCCCAATGTCAGACTGATATGTCAAACCCCTCAGGGACATACACTGTGCAAAAATTATTGTAGGTGGCGCCATCAGTCTTGTACACTATAAAGCTACCTGATATGTATATACATGCCCAATTTTAGGCTGATGTATCAAATTCCTCTGAAGAAATAAGCAGGCGCATACACTGCAAAAGTCAATGTAGGTGGCACCACCTGTCTTGTAAATAGGAATACCATAAAAGACGCATAGACAGGTCAAAATATCAGTCCAATACATCAAACTTCCCCAGAGTTTGATGCACTGGGCTGACAAGGCTTAGGTGAGTAAGGCAGTTGCCCCTGAGTGACCTGTGACAAATTGCTGCCTCAAGCTACTGCACTGAGTGAACTCTTGACCTGCACCTGGCTAGACTGAGTGAACTTTTGACCTGTACCTGGCTGCACTGTGTGAACTCTTGACCTGTTGCATAATCTGACACAGTTGGCAGTCTGCCAAAGCTATAAATAGATTCAGGCTGAACTTTGGTGCCAAATATGATGCAGTGAGCAGTCTGCCAAAGCTGTAAATAGAATGCAGCTACTGCACTGAGTGAACTCTTGACCTCTACCTGGCTGCACTTCTTCCAATCCTGCCACTGTGCCAAAGTTATTTATAGAGTTGACATCATCTTGGGTTATGGCCAACATCAAGGCATTTGCAATCTGCCAATGGTAAACCAAGTGCTGCCATCTGAACACAAAAGTGGTCCCTACTTGAAATAACTTTGAAATTTATTTTCCCAATACAAAATGCTTTTCCGTTGACTTTTTATAAAAAAAGAAATCAGGAATATATGAAAAATTATTATGGATGCATATTGAATGCAAAATTAAAATAAAGATATATCTCATTGATGGCAAATTCTTGAATTAAGTTGAGTAGGGATACCAATAATTTATAATCCACATACAGTTGTCTTTATACAGCCACAGACTGCTGACTATCCATGTTTGTAACATTGCCTGGTACGATGAATAACTTAAATCATAAATCTAAATCTTTTAAAACCTTTTAATAAAACTTTCTTGTCAATATTAACCAAAGATAACCTGAAATCTAAATGTCTAGTGGCATGATGTAATAGATGCTGATAAACTGGTGCCAGGCTAGATGTAACAGTATCACACAGCTAACATATATGGTAAAATGACTCAATTCAATCTCCATAATTCAGCCAAAAATCATTCATGAGGAACCATTAATGACAATTATTATAAGAATTACTGTAGGAATTATTCTTGTAAAATATTTAATAAACTGGCTTCAGTGGCATCAGTTGAAAAACGTTTCACAGGTTTATAACTCATATAGGCCGATACAGCAAACTGGCTAAGTTCAGCTTCCCATAACTCAGCCAAAAAGCACTGAACCAAAACCATTTGAACAAACTTGAATTATCAACATCTGAGGAAAATTAATGTGTGAGATTTAAGAATTTGGCCCAGTGAAGAAGATCTTTGTAACCACTGAGCTAAAATGGGCTGTTATGGCATATGACTAAATTCAGCTTCCCATAACTTAGCCAAAAGTCACTGAAAAGAGACCATTTGAACAAACTTCTGAAGCACTACCCTAGGATCATTTCTGTGCGATATTAAACATTTTGGCCATATGGTTTCAGAGAAGGAGTTTTTTGTAGCCCTCAGTGTGATACAGGCACTGATGACCCTGTACAAAAAAGGTGCCCATGCAGGTGGCACCTCCAATACCTCAATTTCAGATATGACCTATGTGACCAACATTGGCATAAAATTTGGTGATGATAGCTACAGGCGTCCTGAGATTTAAATTTTAATATGCTTTTTTGCATAATTAACAAAGTTCAACCTCCTGTAACTCGGCCAAAATTCTCTGAACTGGAACCATTCGAACAAACTTGAGAAAGATTGTTTCAGGGATCATTTCTGTGAAATATTGGACAATTTGGCTGGACAGTTTTGGAGAAGAAGATTTTTAAAGCTTTTTTAGCTTTTTCCCTATAAAATCTAAGAAAATGCAGTTAGAAAAAAAATAAACATAATCCGATATAGTTTTTTGCATGACTGATTATTTGCAAAAAAATTTGGTGATGCTAGCTCCTGCCGTTTTTGAGATAGCTATGGTTAACGTACAGACGACGCACAACACATGACACACAACGCCGCACCATCGCAT
Organism: Sipunculus nudus; assembly: GCA_026874595.1. Taxonomy (NCBI): domain Eukaryota; kingdom Metazoa; phylum Annelida; class Sipuncula; order Golfingiida; family Sipunculidae; genus Sipunculus; species Sipunculus nudus. The sequence continues at coordinate 54,266,863 of CM049309.1, forward strand.
AAGCTCACAGGTTCGCTAACAAGCACTTACTTTGGAACATCTTTATTTTCTTCAATCAGACTCAACTCCAGAAGGTCAATAAACTTTTGTGGGAAGGCACCAAAGTCAACCAACAGTCCTTGTTGTACTTTCAAACTAAATCATAAATATATATTTAAAAAATTATGTATACATCTGTCATTCAAGATAACAGTTATTACTATACACAAAAAGGTTCTTTGTAAAATTTGACTTTGAAAATAATATTCCTATCACAAGTAGATCCTTCATGCTGGAAGATTAATCTTGCTATCCCAGAAATATTAAACTGAATGAAACCAGATGTATATGCAAAATGGAATTATGTTTTGGCCTGGCTTCTGTTTATCACACAATAATGAGAAGGCAGGCCTAAGGGAAAATTAGATGTTTGCATTAATTAACTGGTGCTTTAAAGTACCTGTACAGTAGTTATGCAACTCCTTACCCTTGGAAATCTTCTTCAGCTAGTTTAAGTGTATACAAGAAAAACAGATCTTTCTCATCTGTCAACCTTACAACCAGCTCCTGTCATAAGAAAAAGAAATCAAGCTCAGCTTCACACAAATAATAGATCATACAGTCTTTTCCAAATTTTCAAATAATCACATCCAATCAAGTTGAACAAGGTTACTTCTTTGCACTCTCTGTCCATTTTTCTATCTATCTGTGTAGACAGATAACAGATCACTCAATTGTTGTTTTTATTTTTAATTTCCCTACAATATCCACCAATCAAGTAGGATGAGGATTTGTACAAAAAGAGGAGTAATTGCATCTTTATTTTCTTATCTGTCCCTCAATTAGGGTACACAGTATCTTGTAAAAATACATCATAACAGACCATGATCTGAGCCAAGTTACCTCTATTGCACAGAATAATGATGACATTTACTGCAAATTAAAAGTAAAAGATAATCTTGCAATAGACTAAATAACACTATTTGATCACCCTGGAACTAAAACTGAACTGGCTTTACTGTTTTTTTTTTATCACTGGCTCCTATTAATATTAATTGAGTTGCTTGCTAGGAGTTTATGTAAAAGCTTCTTCAGGCAAAAATGACATGCTATATTTGATGAAGGGGGGGGGGGGCTGTACAACTTCTGAATGACTGAAATATGAGATATATATATATATATATATATATATATATATATATATATATATATATATATATATATATATATATATATATATTTATATATATAAATATATATATATATATGTGAGCTATATTAATAATATATTGGTATATTGGGCCACTGTGACTAGGATACTGCACATCATGATATAATTTTCCTATATCAACTATTTTTTTTTATATTATCATTATATTAATGAAAGACATATCAAAGCTGCTAGCCTGTCTGTAAATACACCTCAAATCACAAGGAGAGTATTGTTGAATTTAGATTATAATTTAATTTTAGCAGAAAGGTGAACTACACTAACCTTTCTGTGAACTGGTGTGACCACACTGTGGATCTCCACTGCGACATAAACCCGACATTTCCTGAAAATCAATAAATATATCAAAATTGGTAAATATACTAAGCAAATGTGATACAGGGATAAATGTATTATAATGGAAAGTGTAAGGTGGTTTAATTTTAATAACACTTTTATCAAGAATGAGTGCCATATTATACTTATCCTGCAAGAATATTGTGAATTTTGGCCTTTGCAAGTGCTTCAGGTAACAGGGACAGTGATAATTTATCTCGTAAATATCAAGCTCTGGGGCTCGGGCCAATAAAACAAAACCATTAATAAAGTATTTGATTAGAATTGTGCCATTCTTATATTAATTTCAATAGTTGGTTACCTTTCTTCTCTGTCAGGAGACTTGACTGTTACCAGCAGTGGTTTATAGAACAGCTCTTCCACTCCTCCATTCATGTTGCCAGATCAACGTCTCACATCATGCTGTCCCAACGCTTAATTCATCTGGATAAAATTAGCAATATCTGTATTGTCTGTCATTCTGATCAAATAATATTTTCCCAACTGCACAAAATTTACTTTTCTGAAGCATTAATATTGTGAATGAACCTTATTGTATAAAATATACCAGCATATAATCAGTAACGCCAGAAGAGACTATCCGGTACTCTTGAAGCTGCCAGCAATTCCAATGAGCTCTCTAAAAATTCAGATAAATTATAACATTACTACAATAAAAAATAAACATTTATGTTTTACTGGCATTAACTTGCTTAGCTTTAGTTGTATCAGTACTTTACCAAATTTCCAACAGTTTACCCTGAGGTTTCCTTTTGGTTAATGGAAATCTTTAGAACATAAGGTAATTTTTATTTAAGGTTCATTACATTATTAACTATGCCTGGGCTACCTGGTACATAATATCTTCTCTTTCAAATGTTTAGGCTGTAATCTCATCAATTTCTGCAGAAATGTATATGCTGTAATTTGTTTTTGTTCAAAATAAATGTAGAACATCTAAACTGTTTTGGAAACCTCTATTTATGGTTAAATCTCAATCAATTACAAGATTATGTCCTATCCTTAGATGTCCACTTGCTAAACTATGAAGTATAAGATTATAGTCCATTCCAGTACCCCTGTCCACCTTTTTTTCTGCATTTTTTTTTTTTTTTTTGTTGCTAATCAAAGAACACCAAAACTGATCGACCTTAGGGCAGAAAGAGGAAAAAGTGTAATTAACTATTATGGAAATAATAGCCTACCTTATGTAATTTTTCTGTAAACAAGGAGGATAAACAATGGTCATGTACTTATTAGGGACGCCATGAACCATGGATATATATATATAAGACATTAAAACCAGGCCGTAAAATAAATAATATTTGTATCACGAGTAGGTAATGTACCAAAAATTACCCTTTTGCCTCTTTTTGCCATAGTTGCAAAATTGGTTGGGCACTTCTGTCCCATGTAATGAAAATCGCGAAAAATCAGGTGGACAGGGGATGTGGAACTGACTATAATAATTTAATAATATATATTTTAAACATATTTATTCTGTTGCAAGTTAAAGTCTTAAATAAAGATAAAAAAGTTTAAATCAGAAGGGATCAAACACTGGACATGAGTTTGACCCGAGACAGTCGTGAAAAAAAGCACTAAATATTACTGCTATTATATCATCGTAAAACATATGGATCCTAGTGAAAAATTAATTTCTAGATTAACCTAAACTCCTAAAGTTCCATATTGTTTACATTGCCTTGTTGACGAGTGTTGGCTTGACTGGCTGTCAAACTTGACAGGTTCGCGTTCCAAAGTTTTGAATGGGTCGTTCGTTGAAATTTTTTCATTAAGGTTCTTTTATTCCACAGAGGAGATTGGTAAAATATAGCTCTAGGCAACCTACCTTGTGTATTAGAAGCAACAACGTTACTGACGGCAAATTCACACGTTTAGGCAGAAGTAGTAGACATTGGACCAAATGGCATTCTTTGAAGATGGCGCTAGTTGGGAAACCCCTCATGCAATGATTGGATTAGCATGTCACATGATCACACATGAATGACGTATAAGAGGAGATTCTCCACATGGCAACTTGTTTACATCCGAAAACATGGATGTGCACAAACCTGTACATTGAATCCATTGTGTAAAGTTTTTATATGGTATTGATAATATGTTTGTTTTCAGTTGGGTTATTCGTATAAGAGTTTACATAGAGTTGCACAAGGTTTTAATGAGTTCTTTTTTAAAACTTGCCTCAAAATTGGTGGAAAAGTTACCGAATGAAACTGGAATTTTCAGTCCGGATAAAGTTAAGAAGTTTTATAAAAGGAAAGGTGTCAAGGTAAATGCTTTTAATTTCAATGTAACTGAGGATTATGTTGACAAATAATGTTGAAAATTAGATAGTAAGTAAAGCACTGGAATATACCATCTGCCGGCCAAATTTATAAAAGATTGGGCATCTGATATAGATATGCCAGTGATAAATTTTATAAACATGTCTATTCATACAAGCACAGGTACTGAAGGAATTAAAATTTTTAAGAGTCACACCATTACTTGAAACGAATAGTAGATTAGATTAAAGCGACTATAGGCCAGTGTTGATTTTGTGTGTTATTTCAAAAGTGTTGGAAAGTACATGTATTTGGAAATTAATAATCTTAATTATATACCAATGTATTTCAATCAGGATTTCGTACTTCACATTCAACAGATTAGAAATTGACAAAGGTAATTTAACTGGCATGTTACTATTCTAGATCTGCAAAAGGCTTTTGACAGTAAATTGATGCTGTAGATCATAAAATAATGTGCAAAAAATGGAGGCATTTGGACTAGATGATAAGTCTGTAAGTTGGGTTTCTTTCAATTTAACAAATAGAGTACAAATCGTACATGTCAATAATTGTTCATCTGATGAGAAAAATGTGACTTGGGGAGTACCACAGGGGTCAATTTTAGGGCCACTAATGTACTCAATGTTTGTAAATGATATGGAAATGTCTGTCAAATGCAAACTTTTAATATATGCTAATGACTCGATCAGCATTATATTAGTCTCAGGTAAAGACAAGTCTGAAAAAGAACTAAGGCTAAGTCAAGAAATAGATAATATACATAGGTGGTTAAATTGATAATGAAATATCTTTATACTTAGGCATAACAGAGTATATTTTATTTGGCAGTAAATGAAAGAACAGGATGTAAGACTTAATTTTATCTGTAATGATCAGAAAAAAACTTGTAAAAATTCAGTTAAATATCTAGGTCTAACCCTATAGACAACACTGTCAGGAAATAATACTGCTAAGGATATTATATCAAAGTGTAACACAAAAAGGCTTTATGTACAGATATGGCATTTTTTTTTTTATAAACAAAGCGGAAAAATACTATGTTTTTCTCTAATACAGTGCCATACAGTTGGTGCAGCCGGTAGTCAGTTTTTCTTTTTCACAGGGATTTAATTTTGGAATATTCTGCCCGTTGACATTCAATAAAAAAAATATCAGTCCTAGTTTTAAGAAAGCAGTAAAATGATACCTAATGTGTTATATTCAGGCAAATGAAAACAGTGAATATGTGTTCTTTAACCTAGTGATAACAACTGTAAAATGACTTCAAGTTTTGTATCATATATTTTCAAGTGAAGGGTGATATACATGTATGTACTTTTCTATTACTCAGGGTAGTAATTAGACAGAACTCTAATGTTTTCATAGTTATGTACTTTTAAGGAGTCTAATTTGTAATTTATTTATTATTATTATTTTTAAATATATACATAATTTTACATCACATTCCAATGTACTTAAAGTGTGTTTCTGTTTATTATGTTAACCTTCTTCTTAAGATTTTAATTATTTATTAAACAAGTTGAATCTACTGGTATAATTGTAGTAAGTGTAACTAAATGTCGAATTATCATATTGGACATTTTGTATTACAAACTGTGTTTTTTTTATCTAGTCAATATATACCTAGTCATATTTGACATTTATTATTACCATATATGATAATATTTTTTCTAACCATTAAATGAATAGTCAGTATATATATATATAAAATATTTAAATATCTCACAATTTTGTTTACCATAATATTATATATTACAAAAACTGTGATATGTATTGTCAAATATTCATTACAATTATTATGTACTTTATCTCGTCATGGAAAAGTGTTTAGTCTGCTTTTATTAATTATTTATCATTGTACTGTTAAACTTTGCCCCTACATACCATCTTGACATCACAAATAGACCACTATCGAAATAAGTTTTATTCTAAACTTTTGAGTGCTATCCAAGGTGCATGTCAGAATATATGTAAACAATATATACCAATATATTTTATTATGTATATATATGCTGATTCCCTGAATAAAGCTATCTATCTATCTATAGTACAACAAGAGGAGACGATATTTTGTTTTAACAGGAAAGGCAGAGATGTAAAATTATTATCCCCGATTTAATACTATAGTTACAGGTATTCAGGTGAGTTGAAAACTGTGAACAATGTGAGTATTCCTGTGGCAGTATTAAACAAGTTTTGTACAAGTGCTCAGTCGCAATCGGCGAGACAGTGTCACATAATACTGTGACGGCAAGTATATAGTCTGAACAGGCATTACATATGATTCTGTGATTTCTGATCAGAACGTCATTATCGTTACTTTTGTTGTTGTTATTATTATCATTATTATTATTATTATTATTATTATTATATTAAAGAATACTTAAATAAAAGTTAATTCAACATTATTAATAATATTGTTATGAAATTTATTTCATTTTCACAGTATTTCGGCTCAGTTTTTCATCAGAGCATTAAATATGTATAAAATCCTACATGTGGAAATGAAAGTGCAACTTCAACAACCATAATACACCGTATTGCAGTCTTTTCAATTCTCTTAATTCCTATTTCTGATAGTTTCTCACACAAAACATATCTTAGTACCTTAGGTATATTCTATTTTCTAAATGCACTCAATTTAGCAAATGGTTCATAGTCATACCAGAAGACAATATAAATTGTGATTTCATGTGACTTTTACGAAGACTGTTACGAAGTCTTTTACGAAGAGAGGATTTACATTCTCATGAGGAAAAAATGGTCTCTATACGATACAAGATGGTAGAACATGACTGAGAAACGCTGAGCGGGGGAGGGGGTTATAATGGATTGGTTTCCTCGTATCAAAAGTGGATCCACGGGAGGGGTTAAAATTTTTAAGGGTTTCAGACCAATTTTTTGGGGGCCTGGACCCCCTTCTTTTCCGGGAATGGTGATTTTTTTTCAGGTTTTGTCGTTAGTCTTCCCGGTCTTGAGCCCTCCTTTTCCTAAATCCTGAATCCGCCCCAGCACACTGTAATATGTATATATAGAGTGTAAAATCATGTTGAAAATTAAGGCCGTATAAGGGCGTAATACCGGGTAGCTGAAAATGCATCACGATGCTGAATACGGCTATTTTTCCGGTATTAAGCGCTTATTATATTTGTCTCAATTTTATTATAGGTGGAAATTGAGGGGGGGGGGGCACGCGCCTACTGCTCTTCACCAACTTCTGGGACATTTATCGAAAGCTCTGTTCTAGATGGCTGAACCTGATCTTTAAGAATAAAAGTATATACTTATGAGATAAATTTGGTAATAGAAATGAGAAAATCTTTGAAAAAGTTCCCCGTACATATTTGTATCAGTAATTTTAAAACAAGAGTTATCCCAGCTACAAGTCTGTTATGAATATATGCATGTAAAAATACCCAATTGGAATGTATGGAACCCTGTAATTATAGAACAAAGTGGATATTGGCTGAAGTATGGTTATAAACTTTTAATTTAGGAACTGAAATATAAGATAAATTATTATTAACTTGCAGCCTGGAACCAGTTAGTTTCACAAGCTGACAAAATAAATGATCACACTAAACGAAACAGGCTTGATAAGGCAAAGTCATACAAATTACACATATTTAATTCTGTAGTGCATGAGGCGAAACCATTTATGGACCAAGCACTATATAAAGTATATACATTGATAAAAAGTGACTAAATTAATTAAATTTTCTCAGAACGTTTTTAAACATATGGTCAGAAGACCAATATATAAAATTCCATGACAGTTTGTACTTTATTCGTAATTGATTCAGTTATCTTTGTTATGCATATATAGCAAGGCCTATCTATACCCTTAGAAATTCAATAAAATGTCAACTGCGTGCATGGCCTCCTGCCGAGCATTCTGATTTCAGTAAAATGAGGTTCCCACGTAGAATAAATTCACAAGAAGCTGCAGGCATGCAGTACACTTTTAGTTAGACTATTAAGGTACATGTAATACCGTTATTTAAGAAATTTCACAATCTTTGGCACTAACATTTTTTTAAGAAAATAAGTATAACTTTTCAATTTAATATAATCAAACGGGAGCATAAGTAAAACGGGATGTATATTTTCTTTGGACGAACCCAATTTCGTGCCAGGAAATTGATTTTACCTGGGCAAACAATAAAGATCTAAAATAAGGGTGGTTTTATAAACGAATACGCAATTTTCTGACACATTCTACTTGGCGGTGAGCGTAAGATATTCCTATGTAGTAAACTCAACGGGCAGGCTGGGATCATTTCACTATGTGGAGATGGTCCCCTTAGTCGGGGTAGTTCCCGTGGATAATATAGCCCTGTGAAAGTAAGGATCGGGGTCAGTTTCAGTCATACAGTCTCAGTGAAGGTTTGTTTTTCGATTACGGTCGAGCAACCCTTTAGAGATTTGACTGAACAGCGCTTATTCTGTGAACCAGACAGTGAATTCTTCGTACAAGACTTCTACCACTTCTTGATACCAGCTAAGCCATCCCAAAGAAAAATACTGGTAAGTCCAGTTTTACCACACCTATGATGTTATAGCTGTATACCCGTGCCCGTGTTTATAACGAATGAGTGTGAATAATTCTGTCATAAGTATTGTTTTTAAAGGTGGGATTCAAACATTCAGAGAGGTTATACCGAATGTCGGCCAATAATTTCACTTTAACTGCTGAAGGATGTATTTACAGGGGTGGATCCATGATTTTGGAAAGGGGAGGGTCCAACCCATGAAGCCTAAATGCAAATCTTAACAGGTCATCTAGTGCGGAAAGAAGGGGGTTCAGGTTGCAAAATTTGGTTTTGAAACCCTAAAAAAAGGTTCTTTCAATGGGGGGTTCAAAGAGGGGAGGGGGGTCTGGACCCCTCTATGGATCCGCCACTGATTTATATTGCATTATTAGTGTTTTCATGTTGGTTCAGCTCACTTTAATCCCGTTGTCGAATAAGATACTTTGTCATATTGGATGTCCCTTTAACATGGATCTCACCTTTTGAATATCACCAGTCATTCGAGCAGTATTTTCAGAGAAAACAACGAGACTGGATGTTATTCAAGAAACATGCATTTATTGTGCGGAGACACTAAAAGTATGTGTAGTTAGATGTAAGATGATGGTTAATCGTATAAAGACAAGTCAAACCGTGAAATAAGTATATTTATACACAAACGTGTCAGAGAATCACGTGGCCAGGTTTCTAATGAGAAAACGGAACTCTGAAGTCGAAGGTCACTTATAGGCTATGCGTGCTTCATGTGTTAGTCTTTGGCCGGTGCAAGTAATAAGGGTAATAACGCACAAACAGCGCGTGCAACATTTGTCAATACCATTTAAGTTAAAGGTAATATTTGCGTGGAATTATTATTCAAGAATATATTTTATATATATAATTTTATATTTATTATAGATCTGAGACTGCATGCTAGAAATAACTTGGTTATGATATTTTATATGTGTTTTTCTTAAACACTTGCATCATAGAATTCCAAATGTGCAATTTAATTACGTGAACACTGTAAAATGTATATCTTTCAGTTCCACTCGAACTAATGGGCCCCAGCCAAAGGCTTGTCATTGCATTCACATTTGTATGAAGAGATGATGTCATTCCAACTGTATTTGTACCAGAAACCGAACTTTAAGTCCTTGAGATGTGTGTGGATGCCCTGAGTGAAAGCCCATTTAATTCCTTTGAAGCTGGTATGTTCCCAAACCGTCAGACAGCACCCTATTTCAACAACAACAGACGATATTTGGTCGTTCATGGTCACCAATTTGCGTGACTCCTTGCCAGCAAATACCTTTTCCATCCTACCACCACAGGACTGGTGCCAGTTTTGGCTGCTGTGTTCGAACACGCGTGCGCAAAGCCTCTTTCCGTTCTCATTCGTTGGTTTCTCTGGGTCGGGACACTTAGCGAGAGCGCATGCGCAAAAAAGCAGGAAACAAACCACAGATTTTAGCGAGGTGTCCATTGCTGCTGTCACTTGTACTGAAAAAAAAAAAATTCTGATTATACCTTTAACTGCATGATGATCTGCTAACAATCATAATCATTACAGGGTCCTTTCGTATAAGATCATTTAAGATTAAGCCCCGTTGCTCAGTTGGTGTGATTTACCCTTTGTATTTGCCACATGCATATCCTAAACATATCTTCACCTAATATGAGTTGCAGCATCGCTATACAAAAAGTGTTATAATTCATTCGTATATATACAGCTTCCATGATGACTTACACTTTGCTGTTCAGCTTTAATTTACATCTCGGACAATTGTGACATTCTAGATTCCCATAACAGTTAAAATAATAAAAGTTCTATTTTGTTGTATCTGTAAACAAGTGACCCAGAGGTCATGATGCTCAGCTGACTAGGAAAACATTCACAAAAGAAAATTTATCAATGCCAAATTTTGTAGGTGGTATCCCGATTCAACTTAAGCATTGCTCAGAGGATATGGGTAACAGAGACCTAATTTCAGTTTTCCAAGGAGATTTTTCATGGAACTCCCTGGATGTCAAATTAGAAGATTCTAGGTGCAATTGTTACAATTTGTGCCCTGTTAACAGCTGACCACATCTTTGAAGGTCTCAAAAATAGAGAAAAATACATAAAAATTCGAAAAAAAAATCGAGGTGGCGCCAGCAGCCTGCAGGAACTTATCGAAGACTTCATGATCAAAATGCATGCAATGAATCATGGTGATCAATGCATTAGTTGTTCAGATACTAAAAGCTTTTGTATTAAATTTTCAATCATACTGGGGGTACTTCTGAGCCCAAAAGCTTTGAGGATATGGGTAACAGAGACCTAATTTCAGGTTTCTCATGAGACTTTTCATGGATCTCCTTGGATGTCAGGTTAGAAGATTCTAGATCCAGTGATTAGGATTTTTGCCCTGTTAACAGAAGACCGCATGATCTTTTAAGGTCTCAAAAGTAGAGAAAGAATGTGTAAATTTTTTTTTTTAAATCCAGGTGGCACCACCAGTCTGAAAATAATGAGGAAACCCTCCACGATCAATATCCTTACAAAAAAAATCATGGTGATCAATGCATAATTTATTCAGATACTAGAGCTTTTGTATCGAATTTCCATTATTCTGAGGGATATTTCGGAGCCCCATAGCTTGGAGGATATGGGTAACAGAGATCTAATTTCAGGTTTCCACGGAGACGTTTCATGGACCTCCCAGCATGTCAAGAGAGAAGATTCTAGGTCCAGTCGTTACGATTTGTGCCCTGTTAACAGAAGACCGCATGATATGTTAAGGTCTCAAAAGTAGAGAAAAAATGTGTAAATTTTTTTACAAAATCCAGATGGCACCACCAGTCTGCTAAAACTGATCAATATCCTTGCAAAAAATCATGGCGATCAATGCATTAGTTATTCGGAAACTAGAGCTTTTGTATCAAATTTACCATTATTCTTAGGGAAATTTCTGAGCCCCATAGCTTGGAGGATATGGGTAACAGAGACCTAATTTCAGATTTCAAAGGAGACTTTTCATGGGCCTCCCAGCATGTCAAGAGAGAAGATTCTAGGTCAAGTCTCTTAAATGGTATAAAAAAAGATAAAACAATTCCTTAAAAATTGAAAAAAATACAGGTGGCGCCACCGGACTGCATAAACCAATGAAACATTCCATGATCAATATTCAAGCAGAGAAACATGGTGATCAATGCGATAGCTGTTCAGATACTTGAGCTTTTGTATCAAATTTTACACTATTCTGGGTGATACTTCGGAGCCCCATAGCTTGAAGGATATGGGTAACAGAGACGTAGTTTCAGGTTTCCAAGGAGATTTTTCATGGACCTCCCTACATATGAAGCTAGAAGATTCCAGAACCAGCGATTACGATTTATGCCTGGTTAACGGACAGACATATGGACTGACGCCGGACAAAGGGTGATCGCTATAGCAATGATGACTTTCAGTCAGCTGAGCTAAAAATGTTTAACAGTTACTACAGAAAGTGTTTGCTGTAGGTTAATGGAAATATGTATGACTGAAAATAGATCTGCTAGATATGTTTGACCTCAGAAAATCTGACAAAATGAGTGAGCCATTTTGCGCCGCCGCCAGCCGAGTAAAGATCAAGCCGAGCCAAGTCGAGTTTATCAGGCGGCCCCGCCGATATTTTATCAAACCGAAGTTAGCCGATTTTGTGCAGCTCAGTTTAGCTTGAGAAAATATTCATACAAACAGCTATTTTTTTAGACTTTTACATTACAAAATGCCCGAAACAAATGTTCAGGTTCTTTGTTATATTTTTTTTTTTATTTTGTCGCTGAAAGGAAACAGTGTGATTGGGAGTGTTGGCTTATGAAACCATACACCAGGATAAATTGAAATCGATGTTTTATCAGAAACTAGTAAATGGATGCAATATGTCTGATTTAATATAGATAACTTGTTTAACTAAAACGGGTACTTTGTAACATCGTTAAATGAAAAGGCCTCAGGCCAGGTTAAGCCAGCCGACATTCTGCAAGCCGAGTCGAGCCACGAAACTTGGCTTACTACTAAAGTCAGACGTCTTTTTTTCCAAGCCAGCCGCATCTGTGTGGCTAACTTGGCTCAATGAGTGTTTCATTTTCGCGATCTCGCCATATGAAAATCCTACACAAACTAAAGCATAATTCTATTGATTAATTATATAAAATAATACGCGAGAAAATCTTAATAATTTGACAATTGGACATCAAAAGAGTTAACTTGGCTCAATGAGTGTTTCATTTTCGCGATCTCGCCATATGAAAATCCTACACAAACTAAAGCATAATTCTATGGATTAATTATATAAAATAATACGCGAGAAAATCTTAATAATTTGACAATTGGACATCAAAAGAGTTAAATCATTGTTCATTCATGCAAGATAATTTTAAAAATATCTGAAATCATTTATTATAGCAACATATGAACATATAAAATCTAATTATTTATGTTAAATATCAATCATTAAACTTTCGACTTGCTTTCCGCGATGGAACTCTTATTCACGAAGGTTTTATTTTCACGATTATTCCCCTTTCGCGAATATCGCGATTTTGGAACCCTCGCGAACAAAAGGACAACCACAGTATTTCGCGTCAACCGTAACTTAGTGGCTCACTGAAGGGTTAAGCACTAATAACAACACGGCAAACTACAAATATATATTTGATTATGTCGCTCTAAAAGCACTTTCTATAGATGTTTTTAGTCACACAGTGTTGTCACAATAATATGTGACGAAAACCCGGGCATACCAACCAATTTTTGGTTATTTTTATTATTATAAGGAGCTAAGCGACAACTATGTTAATGGTTTTAAAAACACTTGGCCAATAAAGTTACTGTATCGAAATACAGCGTAAATGCAGTTAAGAGCCCGCAAACAATTTATTTACTATTTTCTTAGAGCATGTATTCACAGAAGACAGCTCCAGAAAACATCAAGTGTCTTTTGAAGATATAAATATTGTGATAAGACTCTACTTACGTCGTGTCCTTGAGGCGGTAAAACAATGGAAGTGAAGTTTGTCCCTGTGTGTTGTGCCGCAGACACTGGTCCTACTGCTGCTGCCGCAGTGCTTTCTAGGTTTATATGTACTACTGCATGACGTCATGTAAAATTAAATGCATGGAAATCCCAATCGTAATCGTCACTCGCGTGACAATAGAATGGTGTCATTTAAAAAATTATTTAAAAAAAAACACTAAGCTGAAGGAAATGTTGTACATTCTTATACAGATGACTCACTGATTCTTCACTGATTTCATAGCATTTATCAAAGAACTTTCGTATGATAGTTATACTTTAAGGAAATTCGATATTAAAAAATATGCCTTTTCCACTGGACTTTTTGAAATCACTGTAAACTTTCATAAATTTTGAGCCATCCCAGTAGGTTGAGAAAGGCATATAATGTCCTACACATAAACAATCATACATATATTGACGTAATTGGAATATTGTATGGCGTGTGTTTGGCTGATTTCAAAGATTTTAGCGGATTACGTGACAATCTTGCTCTGCAAATCAACAGACTATAATTTCTAAACAAAATCAATTTTCTGAAAAATGAAAATTCTTAAAACAAGGCAGAATTTTGTTATACACCCAGTTCTAACAGTTAGAGAGGAAATATTTACGGATCTTCGGTAAATTTAACATAATTTCTGTTATCATTTACAGTTCTAGATGACCAGTTAGATCACAGCCTTTAAATAAAACCGCGGATATGTCTATGCATCCCCCCCCCCAAAAAAAAGAAGTATTGGCGAAGAACGCAGCTTTATATGCGACAAATGATACTCTCTGACCAAGCCATTGACGGTCATACAGTCAGAGGGTGCTATAGAATCTCTGCATGCTTGTTGTAAGCAGACCGATCATGGATCGGCACGTTTCTGGTGCACGACAGATTGTCGTTTAAATGTCGAAAGTTGTAGAATAAAATACAAAATAACCTAACACAGTTGTTTCAACAACAGCTTTTTACCCGTTAATGCGGAGGGACTAAGTAAGTTTGCCTGCTTCGTCCGGACGGGGTTTCTATGGGCCGAGTTCAGACGTAGTTTCTCATGGACAGATTGCAGTTTCCCGATAAAGTCAATTTTCTTAGGATATGTGGGGAAATATGACAAATTATGATATTTTTTTCAAGACAAAAACGGTAATTCCAAGGCGTGGCCTCAGATGACAGTTTACCACCGTCAGTAATAAAATAGATGGACGCGTCATTTTCATGATGTGTATAAAATTCAGCCGTTTTAGCAGAGTCTATTCATATTAAAGGTGATGCAACAAAACGAAAGGCAAGATATTTCATCCTTATCTAACGCCCCTCAATGTTACTTTGTCTATTTATAAATGTATTTACTGCAATATACAAATTAAAACCAATCGAACCCTTATATAATCGTCTTTGTAAATGATCCCGTTGTATGTAGACTGTAGGTATTTTATGATATTAATTACTGTTTCTACCGTTTTTTACCAGAGTATGTACATTGTAGCTATATTTATGGCATAAAAGTAAAATATCCGTAGCCTTAAACATGATTCTAGTTGATGCATACATTGTAGCAGTTTATTGGAATGGGATTCTCTTCGTGCCGTTTAGTATGATTCATGTAGATAGCAGCTATTTTGTGGTATGGATTACTGTACGTATACCACCTGTATACGTATAAATGAGCATAAAGATATAACGACAAATCATGCCAAAATAACGTAAATATAATTTAGAAATATATAAACAGCATAATTTCAAAAGAATCACAAGCAGTAATAGATCGCCAGTACCAATGATACAATAATGAAAGTGCAGATTATGTAATAGATTCCGCAAACAAAGCTTACTTTCTTTATCTTCGACGGGATTTCCCGCGTCATATAAAACATGCTCAGAAGATTCTTGTTTGTCTCAACTGTTTATCTTACAGAAACACTGTGTGTCATGATCTCATTTATTATCTAACAATAACGCAGTATTCATTGAAAAAAAAATTATTAACGCGAGATGTTGTAGGATGACCTTCTTTATTCAGTGACTTATGGCCTATATCCACTGCATATGCAGAGCCGTATCTAAGATTTTGGAAAGGGGGTACAAAACAGGCAAGGAAAATAAATAGTGGGGATCTAGATCCCCTTCTTGATCCTCTGCTGATATTGGTTATTTTTAAACATTTACTGACCTTTTTACCAGAGGAATGTCAGCGAGTTTAATTTAGAAGGGACAGAGAAGAACATTCGAATGGGCGCAGTTCAGGACCTCACCAGGAGCCTCGCTGACTGAGTGATGTTTGTTTCATTATGTTTCAACAGCCCAGCTCTGATAAGTGACGCGCTGGCACAGGGTAATAAACACCTGTTGACCCTGGTTACAAGGGTGGTGACATGTAATCTGAGGCTTATATTAAAGAAACTCTCACTGTATGGCGATCGGACTCAATATATGGCAGGGCCTAGTATTACTGAGTCCGATTGTATCAGGCTAATACAAAGTCTGCTGGCACTTTCGTAGTACGCTTTGGACACAGTGCGTGACTTCCCGAGATTTTCAACTCACAGTGGCCCGCGACCCGCTATGCTCAAGCAAAAAGTTAGCGGCTAGCTTTTGTGGCTGTTATCAGTTGTGCTCTGAGCTGGTGACAGATAATGGCTTGCCAGATGGTGTCTGGTATAAGTTAAGGTCATCCTCGACTTGTAGTGAGAATTAAACATACCTATCAAAGGTGTTTTATTTTATTAAACTCTTCTAGAAAACCATGTATCTGACATATTTGTCATGATTTGCAACTAGTATGCTAAAAGGGAACCGGGTGTACGACAGGATTTAGTGTAGGCGGGGATGTATTTCCGTAGGAATTTGATGCCCAAATTGCGAAAATGACTGATTTAGCATAAACAAGATATGAACTAATGAAAAATGTTAGGTAACAATTTTTCAGCTCCCTCTAACACCGAAAATCCAAGATGGCCGCCTTCACCCTTGGGGGGAATTATTGAGTGTTGGGGATATAATATAATTACAAGTGTAACAGAACGACGTTTTCTTGGGAATTGAATTAGATAGTGCTTGCTTTCGTTTTATTTGCACTATAGCTTATGAATGAATACAGGGTGTGACCCCAAGGAATCCAAGATGGCCACCACTGCAGTCTTAAAATAGAGATTATGCTTATATACTGTAATTGTCGCTTATAACTTTTCTACGTTTTTTGAATGTTTTCTATCGTTTGCATCTAAAAAGGAATTTTTTATGAGCTCAGGGAATCCAAAAGGGCCACCATGACAATCTAAACATAGAGATAATGATAAACTTAATGATATTTGGTAATTTGATCGATCTATACTTTTTTAATGCATGCGTTTTTTTAACTGCAACTATAGGAGTTGTCGGAAGCTCACAGAGGATACGCAAGTTCAAAGTCTAATGTATGTACTAATATTTTAAAGCATAAAAATATCTTGGGCACTACACTGTCATATGATATGTGATATTGTGATCAAAAGGAAATAGACCTTATGAAATTGATGCTCGTGTTCTCTTTTTTATATTGCTGATTCTCTCCAAGTATAGTACTACATGGTCTAAATGCCTACCATATTACAACAAAACAAATATTTAGAATCAATTTCAGTGGTTATATGGAAGATTTCAATATTCCAAAAGCCTTGTTTGTTGTCTTGATACAGAAATATAATGTCATATAAGACTATTCCAAGTCCCTTGTAGAACAGGGGGATCAGTAGAAACGGTTGTCTGGATATTTTATATTTCTATTTAGTTTATCTGAATAAGAGCTGAAACAGGTCTAATTGTTACAAGTTATAGATAAGGTACTTCTAAACGCTAAACAGAGACAAAAAATGCACACACAAAAATAATCAGCTATGTTTGATCAGCAGAAAAAGAAGGCACATCTGCATATGTAAATGGCATATGAGTATGCATTATTCCTAAAGGAAAGTTTGCACATAACGGGAAGTCAAATATCTCTACGGTACACTTGTTGGATAAAACGGACCATGATAAAGGCCAACAACACGTATGGAATCTTTTTTTATATATATATTTATTTTTGTTGAGGAAGCCGCCTCCATTTTTTATGCAAACATAACTACATATATGTACCCCTGCAGATTTCTATTCCGGTTTTGAACTAGGGGACAGGGCAGTATCATACGCTTCCTCTCCTTTTATATCCTGGCGTTCACCAAGCCCCAATTACTACTGCACCTGCGGGTCCTGGATGCGTAATCATCCCCATTGCTGGGTCATACCACCAAGGTTCCCCAAAAGGCGCAATCATTTGTGAGTGAAACATGGCCGTTGGGCACGACCTTTCCATTACTCCTGGATGGTAACACTGTCGAGTGTGCATCAACCAGCTGTTTCCAGTAGTGAAAACTGCGCCCACCCACCTGCTCCCGACCCGCTGAGCGCTAACATCTCTCATGTTATTTGATTCTTTGTTTTCATATTTCATTTTTATTCCCCAGCAATTAAATTATTTATTGACGTATGTGTAATTTGCTCCGATAAGATAGCATCTAAATATTTGTATACTTAGGAAGGAGTGGTCATAACACCAGGGTATGTCTAAGTGAGGTACAGCCTTCCCGTTAGTCTGCAGGGCGCCCAGTCTGGGTTGGAACGGCTGTTATTCTTATACATGTGCTCTGCCTAGACTGCAGAAGTCATTAAATATGCAAAGTCAAACATAGACTTCAACATCGATTATTTTACCACGAAAATTTAATTTGTTGAAATTTTGTGAGGGTTAACTTTGAAAATCATGAATCAACATGTAACATACAATTGAATGTATGGGCCGTGCATATTTAAAACATTCTACCTACATAGGAGGCATTATTTATATCAAAGTTTTCATATCGTGTGCACAGAGAAACGTTGGGAAGAAACGTTTGAGGCTTTTATCATGCGATTATACTACCGTGTTATTACAGGTATTTTAATTCATGAAGTGACAACTGATTTCAACATTGTTCGATGTCTTTCATCCCCCGATATTACCAACAATATTTCCAACATGTATAGCAGGTATGAAATAAAGAGTATGATAATGCAGTAGCTTGTTTCTAAATTAAGGAGGGAACCTTCACCAGAGATCTTGATTCCATTGTTCCTTGAATTCAAGAAAAGAAGCGCAGATTTCACAATTTACAAAACTAAATCACTTTCACAGCATCATAGGCATCCGTTGTTGCACGGTCAACGGTTTCACCAAAGAATTTATATAATAGGACTGTAGCAGAAAAAAAAAGTATTTCCGATGTTCCCACTAACTATTTTTCAGGCATTGCTGTGCCTTAGGATTTAAATATAATACATAATTTCAACCATGTTCAAGATAAATCCATGTTGACTTTACCTACATACATATACATGGTCATTTGAAAAAGTTATCCTTATATTATATATTCCACTGCCCATCTCAATATTATTCGAATATGTTCTAAGCGTATCTTATAACCAGCTGATGTGGCATTCTGGTTTTCCGATGCACGCGCATCTTCTGGTCGATGCATACCCGACAGTAATTCCTGATATTATCATCCCCGGTAGTGGTATCTAAATCTTGAGGTGCTCGGTCCCTATTATCCGACATTAACCTACGGGGTTCTTCAAAGTACATGTATTTGAATTTACCAGATGCCATTTACATGTACACACTTGATATTTATTACGGACCGCATCAGTATGACTCTGTGCACGTGCAGATGTGTTGTCTTCTTTTGTCAGGGCAGCATATTTTTGTTTTACTATTTCCATCATTTTAGGACAATAACAATAATGGCTGACCTATTCCCGCCTATATTCAGGTTAACTTAAAAGATATTCAGACAAAGGTTTCTAACGCTCCTCGGAGTGTACCAGGCGTCTGGAATAGTTAACATGCCATAGGTTGTTCCTGTATCAGGATCAACAAGGCTGGTTTAATTTTTTTATTACCACACAAATTGATTTCAGAATGGATGTTTCGCATTAATACTGTTGACGATTAATACTAAGCAATTATAATACACAAAAGACAAAACAGGCATTTTACATCACTCATTGTTCGGTTGGTTAAGAACTTTCATACCATTAGGACAGGCAGATATGATGTCCCAATGGACCTTTCACATATCGTGACTGCAGTGCACTAGGCTATATTCGTGTCGCGAGTGCAATGCCCTCGATTGAGCCTCTTTAATTAATAGTTGAGCATGGACTACTCCGAGACACTTAAATTGTTTATCTGTATTGTTTATCTGATACAGTCTTTACATAAGATAAAAGAATGCTGGTTGTTATCTCATCTGTTTAAGCTGCCCATTCTTTTGGAAAAAGATTATGTGATTTATGGCTTCCTCTGTGTATAGTATTATAGTATTAATATCAACAAATCACGCAGTCCTGACAAACATAAATTTTGTAATGGAGATAAAAAAAATCAGATTCTGTAACACTAGGCAGCGTGAAATGTCTAGGGGAATGAATAAGGAAGTCAGTGTTTTTTTTGGTTAACAAATAATCATAATTTATTCTTAAAACAATCCTAACATTACAATACACTAAATCAATACAATTTCACTGTATAACAACATTACAACAGCAAATCAATACAAGTAGGGAACATAGGGGTAATTTGAGCATATGGTAAATTTGAGCACCCCTGAATAAAAATATTTTGAGAGCAAACGTGCTGCCCTCTGATGATTTTTTGTGGCAAACGCCCGGACGAGGTTGATGACAGCGAAGGCCGAGACGCTTTAAGACTTGCGAATGAAATTTCCTTTAAAACTATTTAAAGAACATTTTGCTAAATTGTAGATTTATATTGAAAGTTTCAATTGCACATAAGATGCATTACAACTGAAATATTAATTATCATACCTCACATACATGCAGTGTCTTATTGCTTGTGTTAAAGGGTTATAGTGAAGGAATATATCGGAACAGGATACAGTCTTTATATAAATGTGAAATATGTCGCTTTGAGGAATATGAGCATGCCTGGCATGGGGTAATATGAGCATATACCTAACTGGATGTGCCCATATTTCCATAAACACAGGAAAAAAGCAGTTTATACGCAAACAAACGGTAAGAAACTGCTGAATTAGGTTAAATATTTATGTTTAAGATAAATATTTAAGTTTAAAATATACATTAGACCTCCTTTGTGTTTACGGTCGCTTGAAATCTTAATTTAAGGGAGTTTAAAAAAAACGATAAAGCACAGGAGAAATAGAATGGCTATTTTGCGAGACAATCTGTGGTGAAGTAGCACCTCTTTTGAGGATGAGACCCCTCTCTGTTCCACGTACAAGGAACGACCATATATATATATATATATATATATATATATATATATATATATATATATATATATATATATATATATATATATATACATATATATAATGACAGCTAGTATTAACGGGACCATCCTTAATTTTAGGTATTAGGGTTCAATTATGGGAATATATGGGAATTCAAATAGGAAAAATGAAGCCAAAAGTCCATAAATTAAAATCTTGAACATGTGACAAAATATAAATCTAATGTCCATTCATGTCACTCGAGTAATGGTTTAATAAAATCACATCCACACATCAGGATTCAGTTAGTGACTATGGAGTATGAAATATGTTTAAAGTGAAAATAATAACATTAAGGTCACGGGTACTTTGACGAGGGACTGTGTTTGATCAGCTAAAACAGTAACTGTATCTGGAATAGATGAAGGTTTAATGTCAAAACAAGTGGCCCGTGGGTTATGACGCTCAGCTGAATTACCTACAGTTGACCGACGCCTGCATTAAATATTGATGTTATGATCTGGTTAAAAATGATTTGATAAAGACCATGAACATATGGGTAGAATGTCTTCAAGGGTACTCAGAGTTTTTGTCCAGTGTCCTCGGAAAATAGGTTACAGTGATCTTATTTAGTGTTTCCAAATAGATTTTAATATCACCTCTCTGGATGTCAATTATAGCTGCAACGGTGAAGTTATATACCCTATTGCACTGACTGGGTGCTTAAAAATCATTACTATTAGCTGGCAGAATATAGGTCAACATAACCTAAATTTAGGTTTCTATGGAGATATACCCAAGACTTCCCTCGATGTTATTTTTGAAGATGCAAGGGCTTACTGATATAGTTGGTACCGATCTGAGTTTCATGGTACTCAGAATAATGTTTTCAGCCCGTTATTCGAATATACATAGGTCACCGTGACCTAATTTCTGTTTCCCTAGGAGATTTGCCTAGGACTTCTCTGGATGTACAGTTAGAAGTTTCTAGGTGTAACGGTTACGGATTACGATTATTTACACACAGGTTGCCAATCAAGATAAGCCTCGAATGGAACCTTAGTTCCTTGAAATACAATCAGCATATTATAAATATTGGTATATTGTCATATAATTCTTTATAGTACCGGTATAGCAAAAATGTGTAATGCAGTGAAACCACTTCGTACTCTACCTGTGGAAAGTTAACCCTCCGATAATGCACGTACAATTCATCTGTATGAAAGAGTAGATAAATACATAGGTAGGCCTACATGTAGGTATATGAAGGCCTAAATGTTCGTTGCTTATATTTCTAATACGTTCCTTGATTTATTTTTGGGTGTAGACTGCTTCTAATATTCATGAGGGGCATATATACATCATCAGTGGCGTCAATTTATCTCCATTGGTGGGGGGGGGGCAATTTATCTTCAAGGTCGTCGGTCGGGGGTGGGGCAGTTTCTGGGGCAACCTTTTGTTTGTGTGACACATTACCAATATATAAATATTAATAAATATATTTATATATATATATATTCATATATATATATAAATATACACACATATATATACACTCTGACAGGTATACTCTGCCAGCAGAAACTTTAATCTAAGGCCATGCTACCCGGAGGTCACAGAGGTATACACTGACTGCAGATACTCTAATCTATGGTCATGGTACACGATGGTCACAGAGGCATACTCTGACAGCAGTACCTGATCTATGGTCATTGTACCCGGTGGTCTCAGTGGCATACTCTGACAGCAGAAACTAATCTACGGTCATGGTACCGGGTGGTCACAGAGGCATACTCTGACAGCAGAAACTGATCCTTGATTAAGGTACCGGGTGGTCACAGAGGCATACTCTGACAGCAGAAACTGATCAATGGACATGGTACCGGGTGGTCACAGTGTACATACTCTGACAGCAGAAACTCTGGCCTATGGTCATGGTACCGGGTGGTCAAAGAGGTATACTCTGACAGCAGAAACTCTGATCTACGGTCATGGTACCGGGTGGTCACAGAGACATACTCTGACAGCAGAAACTCTGATCTATGATTATGGTACCGGGTGGTCACAGAGGCATACTCTGACAGCATAAACTGATCTACGGTCATGGTACCGGGTGGTCACAGAGACATACTCTGACAGCAGAAACTGATCTATGGTCATGGTACCGGGTGGTCACAGAGACATACTCTGACAGCAGAAACTCTGATCTATGATCATGGTACCGGGTGGTCAAAGAGGTATACTCTGACAGCAGAAACTCTGATCTATGATAATGGTACTGGGTGGTCACAGAGGCATACTCTGACAGCAGAAACTCTGATCTATGATTATGGTACCAGGTGGTCACAGACATACTCTGACAGCAGAAACTCTGATCTATGATTATGGTACCAGGTGGTCACAGAGACATACTCTGACAGCAGAAACTCTGATCTATGATTATGGTACCGGGTGGTCACAGAGGCATACTCTGACAGCATAAACTGATCTACGGTCATGGTACCGGGTGGTCACAGAGACATACTCTGACAGCAGAAACTGATCTATGGTCATGGTACCGGGTGGTCACAGAGGCATACTCTGACAGCATAAACTGATCTACGGTCATGGTACCGGGTGGTCACAGAGACATACTCTGACAGCAGAAACTGATCTACGGTCATGGTCCCGGATGGTCACAGACATACTCTGACATCAGAAACTCTGATCTATGATTATGGTACCGGGTGGTCACAGAGGCATACTCTGACAGCATAAACTGATCTACGGTCATGGTACCGGGTGGTCACAGAGACATACTCTGACAGCAGAAACTGATCTATGGTCATGGTACCGGGTGGTCACAGAGGCATACTCTGATGACAGCAGAAACTCTGATCTATGGTCATGGTATTCTGTAGCGGACAAAGGTATCATACTTTCACGGCCAATAGTAAAATAATAATCCACAGTAGATAAATATACCACAGTTGTATTTACTGGATGCACACACAAGGAAAGGGCGCTGATGGCTGGCAGAATATATTCAATCGCCATCTTTTGTTTACTTTATGAAAGTCGAACTTTATCATGAACACACAGTTGATCTTTATTTTTTTTTTGCACAAAACATTTATAAAATTAAGTATACCTTCATATTTATTCGTTTATTTGTTATTTTTTTTAAACATAGTACACTATAGTAATTTATTTAAAACTAAAGCAACAGTGTAAACTAAACATTTAACATTTCAGGGCAATATGAGCACATATGCTCATATTACCAAAACAGTAGGGTAATATGAGCACAATTCCAAAATAAAAGATTGGTCCTTATTTTGTTGAAAACATAAGAGGAACCAATATTTTCTTTATAATGCCTTTCTATGAGACTTTCTCCTTCCAATCAAACCAAAAACATGCTGATAACGGCGATTAATTACTTCTACAATGCAAAATTTCTTAAGGTGCTCATATTCCCCCTATGTACCCTATATAAATAAAGTGTACAGTACCTGGATAGCACCACTGTCACAGCGACAACAAGTCCTTTATAACGTACAACCTTAGATGAACAGTTCACATAAATCTTAAGAAAAACAGTCCAGTTCATTCACAAAGTCAATCCGTTGTAACCCAAAAGTGAAGTTCTGATAGGGATCCCAAAGGCAAACTGAAGACTAATTAAAATCAGTTACAAATTCGAAGAAAAGCTATAACTGCCGCAATTATAGGAAAAAGGTCCACAAACTGACTTACACTCTTCTGTGTCCGCTGGAATATATCTCTCCTCTCTCCCGTCTCTAAAACACAGCCCCCTATTTATAACTTCTCAACCCAAGCCGAGAACTTTCCATTTCCCGAACAATCCAAAGAACTTTACATGATACACAGTACACACGCGTTACAGGAAACATCTAGAACAAGGACGCTGTGTCTATACATGTCAGGGTTCACACGTGAACCCGGCCCGGCTCGGCCAGGCGAGAAAACCCCAGACTAGCATGACCGCTGTGTTTACACGTGGGCCGCACCCGGCCATCTAGAACAAGGAACGATGTAGCATAGCAACGCCCAGGGCTTGAGCCAAACACGAATCAGAATGTGCACAGCGCAGAATAAAAGAGACATGTCAACAGCTTACAATAAAACAGACATACGTAACACTAAGGGTATTTTTGGTTTCTGAAAAATGGCTTTGGAAAAGGGGATATACATAGACTTAGGCCCGTCTATACTGAAACAGCTTTAACTGCACGCTATGACCTCCCGGTGACCTTCCACTCACTCGCGTCGCTGTGAGAAATGGAAGGATTCTTCACGTTTGGCAAGCTGTCAAACACCCAGTTAGTTTGCGCTGGGAAAGGTAAGATCTGATTGGCTTAACGTGTAAACAAATTTAAGTTGTCTATGCAATGCAGACCTGGTAAAAGAATTCTTTTGGCTCAGCGTGTAAACAATTATGGCCGCTCCCATGACGAACTCGTACGGCACTGCAAGAGAGGAAATATGCAAAGTGGGGGATAATTAACTGATCTCAGGCTACACCAGCAAATTAGTATAGAGACTGCTTTGAAAGGTGACGATTGCATCGTGTGTATGCCTACGGGGGGTGGAAAAGGTCTGTGCTACCCAGCACCTTCGACCACAGTGAAAAGCGACCGGCACCTTGAAGAACATCCGATTGTGCTGGTGATACCTGCAATGTGATTGGTTAAATATTACGCAGGGGGGATTCCACAGAGATAACACCGCCTTGTGGCCAAACCTGACGGGCAATCGCGGTTTCTAGCAGCGGTTTAGGTCTTATGATCCTCAAACAACCTAGGTTTAATTTAGCTTTATAATTCACATTAAAATGAATTTTAGCCACACTGATATATACATATTTGGAATCCTTAGAATATCTGCTGTTGAATGAGATATATATGAACATTGTCTCAGATTTTCCTTTGAAGATTTTAAACATTAAATCGATTTATATTTTTTAACGCGATATATCTCACATTTGGCAAAGAGTATGTGTGTAAAAATAGTATCACATGGAAGTATATCCAAATTTCTCCAGGCGTTTTTTTTTTTATTATTATTATTGTATGTTTATAATCTTTTTTTTTCCCTATTTAATTTTCAATTTTTTTTTAAATTTTATGATACAAACAATGCATATTTTTTTTAAATGTTGTATAACTGCTAAACTATAACATATATCGAAAAAAAGAAAAAAAAAACTTTTGGAATACATATTTGAAAACTCTGCTTGTGGTGGTTTTTGAGAAAAATCGCGCCGAAGACCGTGCCGTGTTGAATCGTTGTTTTGAGAAAATGACCAAAAAC
This sequence comes from Sipunculus nudus, assembly GCA_026874595.1. NCBI lineage: Eukaryota > Metazoa > Annelida > Sipuncula > Golfingiida > Sipunculidae > Sipunculus > Sipunculus nudus. The sequence continues at coordinate 54,292,874 of CM049309.1, forward strand.
TGTTTGGGAAGAGTAATCTCGTTTTCAAAGGAAAACAGGTATGTTAGCGCAAGTGACAGTCGTATATTTTCATTATATATTCTGATCTGAATTGGTTTCGATAAACAAAATAGAAAATTAAATAGTTTGTCATGGTGAAAAAGACGAAATTTTAACATGAAATGACATCTCAAGAACTGTCAAACAGAAGTGGTCATCGGTAATTAGGTCATGGGCCACCGCGCCGGAACTCGCGTCAGGTGTGAAGTGACTGATTAACAACAACTACTCTATTCACTATGAGCAAACATTCGAACTGCCAATGTATCCCCCGCTCAGAATCATACTTGAACAATGTGCTGTAGACACGAACACCTGCTAGTAACGTTAAACCGATATCATCATAGAATGACGAAACCTATAGATTACCGAATATTGAATAGGCATATTTAGCATAAAATAAGATATTTTTGTTAAAGTTTTTAAATGACATATTTTTATACTTAAAAACTGTATCCAGACTTAAATATAGTTTATAATGTAAAAATAAATCATCGAATCCCGGTGTTGATCGTCAGCGTACCTGAACAAGATCCCAACTGGCTTTTATGTATTATACAGCGCTATAAGCCATCCGGCAGCACGTAATATGAATATTAAAACAAGGGTGACTTTTTCACAAGGTGCCGTATTAACCGCGTAAAATGTGAACAATTTCAGTGAATGTAGACGCTGTTAGCTGGCTTTCACAGATATATAGGGGCTTACTCCATGTCCCCAACACTCTGCAGACCCCCTCAACACCCAAAACCACACATGTGTAGGGTAGCTGCACTAAGCCGTTGCCGATAGGGGGCGCAACGACTGTCAGAAACTCAGCTCCATACAGGCTCGAACTCCCTCGCGTATATGCAGCCTATCGAAATGTCACAGAAAATGTCCGAGTGAATAGACATTTCGACATTTCCGGGTCGGGGCGACATTGCATGGTAATTGACGGGCGCCGACAGGCGGCGCTTGGACTGTAAGAATATGATTTAACTTTTTAATAATAATATGTCGTATGAAATATATAAATATATTAATAGTGACAAACACTTACACAAGTATTTCATGCCCGAAGGGTTTGGGTAACCCATATCTCGCATTTACCACATATATATTAATATTGACAAACACTTACTGGAGTATTTCATGCCCAAGGGTTAGGGTAACCCGTAACACGAATATAACATAAATAATAGTGACAAACACTTACTGGAGTATTTCATGCCCGAAGGGTTTGGGTAACCCGTAACACGGATATAGCATATATTAAAAGTGACAAACACTTACTGGAGTATTACATGCCCGAAGGGTTAGGGTAACCCGTAATTCGGATATACCATATATTTATAGTGACAAACACTTACTGGACTATTTCATGCAGGGTTAGGGTATCCCGTATCATGGATATAGCATATATTAATTGTGACAAACACTTACTGGAGTATTTCATGCCCGAAGGGTTAGGGTAACCCGTAACACAGATGTAGCATATATTAATAATGACAAACACTTACTGGAGTATTTCATGCCCGAAGGGTTAAGGTAAACCGTATTCCGGATATACCATATATTTATAGTGACAAACACTTATTGGAGTATTTCATGCCCGAAGGGTTAGGGTAACCTGTAAAACGGATACAACATATATTAATAGTGACAAACACTTACTTGTGTATTACATGCCCGAAGGGTTAGGGTAACACGAATCACAGATATATCATTGCCGATGACGAAAAAACTTGTTAACTTGCATAACTGCATGGGAAACTGGTTTAACGGTCCAATTGACCGAAATCGCAAGTAAAAGGGCTTTGCCTCTCGAAGTAAGGGTCGTTCACAAGGATCGAGTTCGGTTCTCGAATGGCATGGCTGGGTCTCCGCTGCTGGGATCGGTAGAGGGAATGCGGGTTGCTTCGGGCTTTGTGGCTGTGGATGCTGTAGCTTTCTAACAAGGACTTCAACCCAGGAGAGAAGATGGCGCCCTCTACGGCTCCTTGCTTGGCTTGGCGTGGCACTGCGACTGTTGGCTCAGAGAACATGCTTAAGGAGCGCACAGGGCTGAGGTCTTGACCGCAGCAACCTGTAGCTGCTCGATGAGCGTATACTTCTTTTGGCTTGACAGATATATCATATATTTATAGTGACAAACACTTACTGGAGTATTTCATGCCCAAGGGTTAGGGTAACCCGTAACACGGATATAGCACATAGTAATAGTGACAAATACTTACTGGAGTATTTCATGCCCGAAGGGTAAGGGTAACTCGTATCACGGATATAGCATATATTAACAGTGACAAACACTTACTGGAGTATTTCATGTCCGCAGGATTAGGGTAACCCGTATCCCGGATATAGCATTTATTACTAGTGACAAACACGTACACTGACGGCAGTGTTTCAAGCCAGAAGGGTTAGGGTAACCCGTATCCCAGATATAGCATCTATCAATAGTGACAAACATTTCGGTGTGTACAGACGGATGTTTTTATGTTATATCTTGTTATATATGTTTGAAAGCTAGACATAATAAAAAGGACAAGGTAGAACAATCACTGGCCGGACAAAATGATCTAGCTATAACAAAGTAAGTTACCATTATGATACATCATTGTTTGAGCACAGCTGTCCCGATGCACGTTCCAAACAAACAGGCCAAGATGGCTTGGTACTGGCCAGCGATCTGGGTTGGCAATAGGTTTATTCAATCAAGGAAAGTAGAAAGGCACTGGTTGGAACTTTGTTACCTTTTTCAGATATTTTTTATTCGCACTCAACGGCAGATTATGGGCGTTAAGGTTGCATATAGTCTTGTGGTTGAGGCGTTAGACCTCGGAGATAAAGGTCCCCGTTTCATATACCCAGCTGGCGCTTCAATGGCATAAAAAATGAAATATCGTTATAGAACCTCAGAGATTCGCTATGCCTTAATGTTAAGACTTCTGGGTTTTTCATTTCCAATTGCATATAAAACCTGAAATCAAGAAGCCTTTATAATTATATATCATCCTTACCGTATGAAAACCTTCATCCCTATTTAATAGACAGGGCCACCATCAGGCCATGGACCTATCCTTACAACGAAAATAAAAAAAGATTCCGTGCATGTGCATCCATCACAACATTAATGGATATGAATCAGATAAGGTCATCAACATTAAAGACAAAAATGTTTTACATAATAATATTTACTTAATTGGAGTTATCCTGCCGTGTCCGAATTTTTCAGCCACACTGAATTTTTCATATAAACCTTACAAGCTCATCCAGTTTACTGCTGGGTACGGAGCGGCACCTTGTATCTTTGTTGGAGACTATCACATCAGTTGTATTTTGTAAACTCCATGCAATGCCTGGTGACATGGGCTGAATACAGGGTGGATGTTTCCAGGCTCAGGGGGTATATAACCCCCGCCCCCTTTTTGTTTTTGCAAGGGTCATCCCCTCTATTATTCAGGGAATAAAATTTATATATTGCAAATAAAATATATCAACAAATAGAATTATAGACTTTGGTTCCATTTATGAGTTTACCATGAAATATTATATCTAAATGTTTAGAATTAACTTATACTGAAAACATAATAATCTAGAACCTTATACTAAATTGTAATATCTTTGAATGAGATTAAGAATATTAAATATTTGAAATGTGTCACAAAAAAAAAGATATATATAAATATGTTTGTGCCCGTGCGTGCGTGTGTGTGTGTGATCCCCCCCCCCCCCCCTCCGGTTCTTTCCCCCACCCAACCCACGAAGATAAATTGCCACAACTGTCCAGGCTATCACATATTCACATGTGAAGGGACGGTCGGATGAGAGAGAGAGAGAGAGAGAGAGAGAGAGAGAGAGAGAGTACTGAGTTTTTGTTCCTGATGCACATATACCATTTTCTTATCAAAATGTTTAATAAAGTTTCATAAATAATGTTTATGAAAATATGATTTATCATCATGGTTGTCCTCTGGTCCAATATGTTCTGTTTTTTTTTTTTTTTAAATTTATTTTTTGTTGTTTTTGTTTCAATGCTCAATGTTCCTCTTCCTCAGCACGATCATAATTACAATACTAAAATGTCCGTGTACCAGGAGAACTTCAGTTTGTGGTTAAAGGCGAGGTCAGCTTCCTTTAAGTTGGAAATTCCAATTTCCAATACACAACCGGAGATTACTAAACATGCTTCGTCAGCATGTAACGGAGTGCAGATACAGTAGTATTATTATGGAAACTTCCCGTCGGCTGATATAACAGGGGCGGATCCAGGATTTAGGAAAAGGGGGGTCCAACCCAGGAGGACTAATGAAAATCCTAAAAAAAAGGTCATCATATCCGGAAAAGGAGGGGGGATCCAAGCCGCAAAATTTCGTCTAAAACCCTTAAAAAAAGGTTGCTTCGGGTGAAAAAGGGGGGCGGGGGTCCGGACCCCCTGGACCCCCCCCCCTCTGGATCCGCTTCTGTATAACATATAAAAAGGAATAAGTCACTCAGAAAGGTCACGTCACAATGTTATGGAAAACCAAAGTTAACCGTATACCCCTGACATCAAACAGAGATTCTCGTGGCCGAAGTTGAAAAATCCGAACTATACTCATAGGTTATATTTCAACACATGTAATCGAATTTAGAGGGCCAACGATTTTTTTCCACATAAGATCAACGAATACACATTTGAAGTACCACCCGAATCTGATAACACAGAACAATTTAGACTCACTGGTTAAAAATGTATATTTTTTTTTTCATGCGCTCCTTTCGGGTAGAAATATATAAATTATTGTGTAAGTAACATGTTTTTTTGTATTGACACAGATATCCTGTTTTTGTATTTTTTCTACGGTGGTGGACTCTATAAGTAATGTTCTAACTCTCCACACCGTGTAGTTGAAACTAGGTCATTCGCAAGCAATATTTATATATAAATACATAGAAAACATACATTTACATATATACTCTCACCAATCCTGTATACTAGGCTAAATGCAGTGGCGGATCAAGAAATTAGAGAACGGGGGGGGGGGGGGGGGGGCTAATATACAGGGTGCTGCAATATCATATACCTATATATTATTATTATTATTATTATTATTATTATTATTATGTTATGTATTTTCTGCCTATGACAGTTATAAATATTTGCTTTTTATTTCACTTATTAGAAAAAAATCTAGAGACAGGGTTTTTGTAAAGTTAATTATATTTACAAGTCCCCTTCCTTTATTGAGATTGTTTTTCAAATATACAATGTAAAGTGATTATTTCGAGGCTTCTTTGACAAAAAAAATATGAGGATTTCCTGTTCCTCAACTACTATATTTTCTTGAATGTCTTTGCGTTGTCACACTTTAGGGCGTGGGGGTTCATGTGTGGCCAACTTTAATATAAATTTATATTTCTTCAAGATAAGGATATCCACTTGAGATTCCAAATTAACTATCAATCGTTTGTAATATCATATATACATCGGTGTTATAACCAAAATCACAGATCACAGAGCTGTTCATGTATATCTTCAATTTATGAATTGGAAGGAATTAAATAAGCTGTTCGTTAATATCCTCAACTTATTAATAAGAAATAAAGAAACTATGGATAACTTAATAATTTAATTGCTAAGGAATAAAAAAAAAAGATATAAAAAAATGAAAATTTATCATGAATAACTGGGAAAATAAACAGATAAAATGAGAGATGTTTTTACAGCTCAACCGGGGGGGGGGGGTACTAAAATGTTTAATCATTTATCCATCCTGCAACTCGAAAAGGTTGCCCGTCAGGTCTGCGTAATTCCCGCCATTTCTCTGCTGTTTCCGGTCCCGCGGTCGGTTTTCCCGTGTTCTGCCGTAACTATAACTTTCCAGAGAATCCGCATATGATAAGAACAGAAACACAGCTGTCATTTTCCTCAAAGCTACGTGATCTGCTTGACAGTGCTTGTTGTAAATCGAGTCTCTTTTTATGGGTAGCAGTGGAAGCGTTACACTACGGATTGTTGATAAAATAATATTTTAGGCATGTTTGAGCAGATAACGGGATACTTGGGATAAATAGCCACTAAAAATAAGAAAATAAAAAACAAAACAAGGCCTTCAGGCCTAATGCGAACCTGTGCAAAGTTTGGGAGTATGAATGGAGATTTATTTTTAAAATTTAATATTAATCCTCTTATGTCCTGCATATCTACCTTAGTCATTATGTTTTCAGCAAAATGGACGTTTCGGACCTGCAAGTTTCGGACTAGGACATTTTAAAACTAAGATGTATCAGTCAGGATATTTCGGAGGAGGATTATGGGGACAGATGAACGGACAATTTGGCCGCATTGTTTCGGAGAAATGTTTTTTTAATGTTTTTTAGCTTTTTCCCTATAAAAGCTTAGAAAATGCAGTTAGCCAAGAAATAAACAAAATCCGATAGAATTCTTTAGATGACTTCGATTTTTTTTAAAATCGGTAATGCTAGCTCCTGTCCTTTCTGTGATGGCTATGACGCACGACGGACGACGTCACATCATCGCATAAGCTCACAGATTCGCTAAAAATGCAAACGAAGTTTTTGTCAAACAGTTGAAAGATATAGTTCCACAATCTAGGCATTCTGCGTTTAGACGATGTGTCTATACGTTAAGACGATGTGTCTTAACGTCTAGACGATGTGTCTAAACGTCTAGCCACATCTTCTATGACACCAGACAGAGCTAGGTCAGTTGAACTGAGTGACCTCTTGACTTGTCATGTTGAAACTTGGCATGTTTTCAAATCTGTTTTCAAACACTGAAAGCCCTTTTCAATTGGCTACACTGCTTTATTAAAGCTGCATTTACCCAATCCATTCTTATAAAACAGACAGAACCCTACCATAGAATAACTCTTGTAAAGTTTAAACCAATAAGCTTTACAGTTTCATCATAAAACAATGTATAAACTAGAAGAGTCTAAAATTACATATTTGCTTGTAAAAAACAGCTCAATGTAGATGGCGCCATCAATACCTCAATTTCAGATATGACTTATGTGACAAACATTGGCATAACATTTGGTGATGACAGCTCCAGCCGTTTCTGAGATTTTAATTTTAGTATGCTTTTTTGGACAGATGACCAAGTTCAACCTCCTGTAACTCGGCCAAATATCTCCGAACTGGAAGCATTAAAAAACTTGAGAGAGATTGTTCCAGGGAACATTTCTGTGAAATATTGGACAATTTGGCTGGACAGTTTCGGAGAAGAAGATTTTTAAATCTTTTTTTTTAGCCTTTTACCTATAAAATCTAAGAAAATGCAGTTAGAAAAAAATAAACAATAAAGTTTTTTAAGATGACTGATTATTTTCAAAAGTTTGGAGATGCTAGCTCCTGCCGTTTTTGAGATAGCTATGGTTAACGTACAGACGAAGCACGACGCACGACGCACAGACGCACGGCGGACGACGCCGCACCATCGTATAAGCTCACAGGTTCGCCTAAAAGTTTGATTAAAATAACATCGGAGAGGGTCCCGTTAGTGCTGATTATATAACCCCCACCCCCAAAATTGTGATAAGTGCCTGTTGGCCATGACAATAAAATACATCTTTATTTTCCTAGGTTCGTAGAACATTATTTTTTGTGGCCTAAGTGTACCTGAAGAAAAATATAAGAAAACTATTCGCCCGCGCATACCATATTTATTATTCCTTGATTCCATTAAACAATATCATTTTTCTTTATGTGGCCTAAGTGTGGTCTGCAGACGCATATTACTTTTATTTTCAAAACGTCCGTAAACAATAATTTTTCTAAATGTGGCCTAAGTGTGGCCTGCAGATGCATACCACATTTTCATTTTCCCAGCATCCGTTCAACAATAATGTTTCTTTTTGTGGCCTAAGTGTGGCCTGCAGATGCATACCACATTTTTATTATCCCAACGTCCGTTCACTAATAATGTTTCTTTTTGTGGCCTTATTGTGGCCTACAGATGCATGCATACCACATTTTTATTTTCCCAACGTCCGTTAAACAATATTTTTTCTAAAATGTGGCCTAAGTGTGGCCCGCCGACGCATACCACATTTTTATTTTCCCAGATTCAGTTAAACAATAATGTTACTTTGTGTGGCATGAAAGTGTCCTGCAGACTCTCGAAAGGTCATGATGTGCACCCATCTTGCAGATGTGAGCAAAAATAAGAGCACTTTACAATTTTGTCCACCTGATCCTTCGGGCGGAGGCATATTATCCTCCAGTTATTACAAGGGCCAGAAATGTATGGCTTCCTTTTTTTTATATTGGATTTTAGATTTGTTATCATGCAAAGATAATGTAGGCCTATTTTTTTCTGCAGAGAGAAAATTGTGACCTTAGATGCTGTGAGAGGTGTGTCTTTTCTTCAGTTTGTCCCGGGAGGTGGTGCCACCTTGAAACTTGGGGGAAATTGCCTCATAGTTTATATTATTCTTTGCCCCTCCCCTATGTTTTTTTACAACACCATATGTTAGTTTTAGTATAAAACATATTCTTTCACTAAATTTAAATGTTCACTTTACTGTATTAATATAGTGGCAAGCCTGTGTGTGCCTGTGGAGAGAGACAGACAGACAGAAAGATAGGTACGCTATTTTATCAAATAATTGGTCATATTTCGCTCCCACTTTTCATCGAACAAAATTGAAGTGTAAAATGATATATTATGATAAAAGTTTAAATACAGGCAGAACTATCAAGAGCATTAGAATTAGAGGCGAAACATATAAACAGTTCTGACGGCAAGCTTATGACATCCTAGGCGAAAATTATCTTATAAACGCTCCCAAGATTTTTTCAGATTGCTAATTACCGAAAACCTTAATGAAAAAAACTCCCATATAAGGTTACATATTATCTCGTACGTAAGACATACTATCTCGTACGTACGACATATTATCTCGTACGTACGACATATTATCTCGTACGTACGACATACTATCTCGTACGTATGACATAATAAATCTTACGGATCTGTTTCACAGACTACAAAACAGACCAACTGATATATGTATAAGCAATATTTATATATATATGTTAAATAATGTATGTTCTCCACCTCCTTGCAAACAGTTTGAACACCGTTGAAACGAACGTATATATATTTCTTTATTTATTTATATATACTATATATTTAAATGCTATTCGATTATATCATTTTTCTGTGTCTGGGTTTCTGAAATATTTCAAGGAAGCGAAATATATCAAGTCGTTGTCTGCAGGTCATATACAGAACTTTCATTTTTAGATAGATGATTAAATTCTGTTGGCAGCGTATGATGTTAAAATGATGAGCCTGTCATAGTATTAATAAAAAAAATATTGCCTTTGCCAAATTGAAAACAAGAGACTTTACCGATTAGCCTAATTTTTAGTGTTTGAGTATTGTGCAGTTTTCTAATATTCATAATTGATCTAAAAATTAGATTTATGATATAACGCACGGTGTAGTGGATCGTTAAAAATATTTAATGTATATACAACCATTGATATAATATGTGGGTAGCGGAACAGTCCACAACCCATTTTATGCGGTACATATAATTTATTTTTTTATTTGAATTAAATAAAAAAATATTAAAGACTATAACTCATGGAAATGCGATTAATCTGTGAAAGAAGAATACAAAATTATAATACAAGTCTTTTGTTCATATGTCAGGCTGAAGTGGTGGTAAAGCCTACACCTCAGATCGGTTTGATTTGCGGGGAAAAGTATAAAATCTTATATGTGGTACATGTACGTGTAACTTGTCCTACTACTGTAGACACCATGAAGTTAAACTTATGGGATCAAGCACTCCGTTTCATAATTAACATAGGAATCATTAACCTCTCCTTATTGGCATCTTTGTATTACAGACACCTCTATAAGTGACACTTAAGGTTCATATTCATTTGCAATAATATGTGTATTGTTTCACGTTATTAATTCATTTTGGGTGAATAGGAAAGTTGTCCAGCAAATCCATGCCGACACACGAGCTTAATATCTCCTGTTCACTGGTTTTATACGTTGTCATGGTTCTGTCTGTGAGTTAACACAGTCCTCGTGTGTCTGTTTACCATTACAAGACCCCTTGACTAGAGGCAAGATCTTAGTTGAGTTCACGCGAAAATTATAAAAAATAGAACAAACATGAAAAAAGAAACACCCGGAGAAGCTAGAAAACCTTGGTTTGTGAAGTTGGGTTATACGTCCAACAGGTCGCGTGATCGCTGTTTGTTTTTTCATCATTCATCGCACCCGTGGCAAGCCTTTTTCCACTTGCGTAACGGATTTAGCAAACGGTTTTAGAACGAAATATTGAAAGATACCGTAATATTTAAGGAGACTACACTGTATTTCATATATACTTAATATACCTGGTATGTGAAAGGTAAATAGGTTCAATCTTCACGGATTTTAATCTCCACTACAATCCTCCTTTCTCTCTCTCTCTCTCTCTCTCTCTCTCTCTCTCTCTCTCTCTCTCTCTCTCTCTAATATATATATATATATATATATATATATATATATATATATGTATGTATTTGTGTGTGTGTGTGTGTGTCAAAAGACTGAAAGTACGTATAATAACTATCAGTTCTTGTTCTTGTTTGACAAGATAAAATATCCCACATGTGCAAGGGACACAGCTATGTTATTGTCACTTGCGAGGGACTCCTATGCTTATATAGCAAATTGAATATGGAAATAGAATTTAGAAACGGGACTATGCACAAGTGCCAATGATCATCAGTTTCAAATGTGATGAAACAACTATCCTTGATCTGATAGTAACATCAAACATGAATACCTCTAGAAATAAACTCACTGTTATTAAAACACACATATATGTATATAGCCTTATTTTTAGCAATAGTCTGATTTATATACAATATGTATTGGTAGTGTGCCAATTAATCTGTTTAACCAATGATTGATCGCTACCTTTATAATCGATTTAATTCGTTTCATATTTGTGTTCTTGTATATTTCCAACGGGATTAGATTCTTTACATGTACACGCATAATCGTTTTAAATTTATATATATATATATATATATATATATATATATATATATATATATATATATATATATACAGGGAAATCTTTCTAAAGTTGTGGCCTTTGATGTTGTCCGGGGCGAGTTATCAGTGTCCGCCGGAGTTGGCTTATCGTGTCCGTATTTGTCAGGTTCATTTACTCTTAGAATGTTCGTTTGAGTTGCAATCTGCTGTCCGTTGTCCGCAGTAGCGATCGAGGTGTCCGCCTTGTAGAGGTTCTGCTTATACATAACATATACGGAATTTCGAAGGGGCTAAATTCTCTTGTCCGTTTTAGCCAGTCGTCCGCCTAAGTGAGGTGTCCGTTAGACCAGTTTTCACTGTCTATATGAGAGAAAGAGCCGATTGTAGTAGAGAGTTTTAAATCCACGAAAAGTTGCTTCTAACGGGAACTATTTACATTTCACATACATGGTATATTAAGTATACATGAAATACAGTGTAGTCTCCTTAAAGTTTACCGTATCTGTCAATATTTCGTTCTAAAACCGATTGCTAAATCCGTTACACAAGTTGAAAAGAGCTTGCCCCGGGCGCAATCAACGACGAAAAACAAACACAGCGCTCACGCCACTTGGTGTAGGTACAGCCCAGCTTCACAAATCAAGGGTTTTCAAGTTTCTCGCGGTGTTTATACATTCATGTTTGTTCTCTTTTTCATAATTGACCCGACCAAGATCTTTCCTCTGGTCACGAGGTCTTGTAATGGAAAACAGACACACCTGGACTGTATTTACTCACACACAAAACCATGACAACGTATAAAACTGGTTAACAGGAGATATTTAACCCGAAATATTTTTCTGTCACAAATTGATCGCATGTCCATGCGTGATAGTTTTTAATTATTGTTTTTTTTTTGTCATTATTTATTTCAAAATGAAAATGGGTTGTTTACTGTTCAGCTACCCACTAATCATGTATCAATGGCTGTATATACGCATTCAATATTTTAAACGATCCACTGCACTGTGCGTTATATCATAAATCAAGTTCCTAGACAAATCGATTTAGAATATTAGAAACCTGCCCCACAAATATCCTTTCTCAAACACTTACAGTCAGGCTGTTTGGTAACTGTAACTCTTGTCCGAACCTTTCTTCTCCAAAAAAGAGTTTCAATTTGGCAAAGGCAATATTTCTTTTATCATCATTATGACAGGTTCCCTATTATAACACCATACGCAACAGAATTAAATCACCTATCTAAAAATGAGAGTTCTGTGTATGACTGGTAGACAATGTAGATTATATGTCGTACGTACGAGATAATATGTCGTACGTACGAGATAATATGTCGTACGTACGAGATAGTATCTCGTACGTACGAGATACTATGTCGTACGTACGAGATACTATGTCGTACGTACGAGATACTATGTCGTACGTACGAGATAAATAATTTATTTTTCTTTTACTAGGTGGCAGCAATACGCTTCCGTATACTAAGTATACTATTGCATTTTGGTGCTGTCATTAATTGGTCAATGCTTATTTAGTAAAACAGTACCTCATTGTAAAGAGATTGTTATTTGTCTGGATGCATTTTCACACAGAATATCAGCTTTGCAATATTTCTTTTAATGCACCTCAATCCGGAGGCTGCGGCCCTTTATATATAGTACTCCAAGTACGCGCCCGAGCTGAGGAGGATATATATATATATATATATATATATATATATATATATGTGTGTGTGAGAGAGAGCAAATACTTAATAATAAAATAGTGTATTTTTTTATACCCATTTTGTTGGGGGGGCTCCCCCCCCCCCCAAACAATTTTATTGAGGGGGGCCGCCCCCCCCCGTGGCCCCGGTTTCGCTTCCTATGTATTATATTTCCAAACACAAAGAATCCCCTTTGTCAAGAGAGTTGACCGATACAATTATGGAATATAAAACAGTCGTTAAAATTAAAAATTATAAATTATAACGGCCGCTGTTAATAGATAAGAGACACAATTTTGAAAGAAAAAAGTGCACCCAATTTTTTCGGGATATCTTGGTTGTTAATTAGATTTATGTCTTTGGTGTCAGAAATGATGGGGGGGTGGTCTTTAGGTATCAAAGTTGCATGAAAGTGTTCGGTATCAATTGATCTAATTTTAAATTTTTTTCTTTAAACGTTCAAAAATACCCGGGGTATATAAACAGACAGAAGTGTCGTCCCTACAGTTAGTAAAAAATTATATCTGTCATTTTCCTAAACTATGATTAATTTAATTCAACTTTAAACTCATGGGTCAATGAACTTATATTTTTACAACATATTACCAGCTGGCGATTATTGTCCATCCGTGTATGAAGATTTTAAAGCAAATTGACGTTTACATAATTAAATAGTTATTTTTAAAGCAGCTTAAAGTTTGCAACAGAATATATTGCCGAAGGGTAATCAGAGTGAACAATTTGGAGGAAAAAAAGGTAAGTGAGACGAATTATTGCGGCACAATTAACATTTTGTTGAGATGCATGCACATAGAAATGACTGCTGGCAATTTGGCCCAAAATATTCAAAGTCGGGAAATGACCACAGTCAATCGTTTGGTGGTAAAAAACTGGGATTCACCTGGCGGAAACGCTTGAATCTTGGATATCTGAGGAATAAAATTTGTTTGTTATACGCTGTGAAGGCAAAATTCAATTTGTAATTTTCCATTTTAAATTTTATTTTTTAACAAGTAATGACAGAGAGAAAAAATGGTGCAAGTAGATTTAATGTTATGTAGTTTATATTGGCCCACCACTAAAGGGTTGTTTGCTATTATTGCTTGCTGAAAATCGTGTACCTTTTATAAAAATTAAATGTTAAAAAATAATAAAATATTTTATGAAATTGTAGGTGAACTGCGGGTTTACTGGCACTGGGTTAATAAGGTTAGCCTTTCGGTGACTTGACGATCTTGATATTATAAAAATATATTTACATACGACAACGACCTATTTTATATTATAACCCCATGGATGAATATTCTACATAATTTAATTTCTTCAAATAACTTTTAAACATATTTTTTTGCATATCTAATTTATTGTATGTGCACTATATATTACATTATACAGGGCTTGGAAAGATAATTGTGGACTATACATCTGACGAACGACATCGACTTGGAAAGTACGGACCCAACACTGCTTTTGTGCTCTCCGACATCTATCAGACGATAAAAAACAGTGTACTTTTACAGGGTTGTGCTATAAAGTAACTTTTCTTGTCATCAGTTGTTTTATTTGATGATAATTTAATTCTGTGTCCATGCCATTATCCTCTTTAATTATTTAATCATTTATCAAGGAATATTACAGCTGAATTCATAATGTATATTATATTATAACATGCATATATATACATTGCAGCTGAACAACCTGTGTTCATTTGATCCACTGTATGCATGAACTGAAGAATTTTCTTGTTCAATTTCGAGTGCGTCATTAAAGCCGCTCTGTTGAACAGAGGTCCCTGACGTGTGTGTGTGTGTGTGTGTTTTTTTTTTAATTTTAAGAATTTTGTAAAACCAAAGCATTTATTAATCAATTTAATTTAGAAGAATCTTAAGGTATTTTTTCTCTGCCCCTTTTCAAAATGTCGGTAAAAGCGTTTACCATATATTCTATAGTTTCTTTATTTAAAATAATTAAAAATGTGCTTAAACTACATCAATGAAACACAGAAATATTGCATGATTTTTTAACATTGAGGACATGAAGTTAAGAAGCACATTTGCAATTCATGCTTTGCAACCTGCTAGAATATCGTGAATGACTGATTTTGATAAAATAGGAATGTATTTAACACAGATATAGCAATAAAGAAGGTCGATTCCGATTTTGAAAACATGGAAACATGAAAGAAATTGTGCTAATTCGAATTAATTATCGCAATTAACGGAGAGAGTGGATAAACAGTGAATGAATCCATTCATTCATTCATTCATTCATTCATGAGAGAGAGAGAGAGGGAGAGAGAGAGAGAGAGAGAGTGAGTGAGAGAGAATATGCGCAACAGTGGGCAATGAACAGCTTGATGATATTAACATATCAAAACACATCCATCAGCAAATAAAAAAAGTAAAATCTATACTTTTTAATTTGCCCTAAAAGTATGCATACAAATTTCTAGAGAAAAGAATTGCGTTACTGTGAGGAAATTGGGCATAAGCGTTGTTAGTTTATGCTACATCCCAAGAGCGAATGAGCAGTTTCAGGGAAATTTTTTCTAGTCACTTGAAAAAAAAGAAATTAACAAATCAACGAACAAACACGTTTGACGGGTAAAAGTAATATAACCCGTGCAAGTACTAAACGATCTCGAACAAGATACAGACTGTGGTTTTATTTCCTGAAGGTAGAAACAATGTCTGCCGAAGCGTTTACCATATATTCTATAGTTTCTTTATTTTAAATAATTAAAAATGTGCTTAAACTACATCAATGAAACACAGAAATATTGCATGATTTTTTAACATTGAGGACATGAAGTTAAGAAGCACATTTGCAATTCATGCTTTGCAACCTGCTAGAATATCGTGAATGACTGATTTTGATAAAATAGGAATGTATTTAACACAGATATAGCAATAAAGAGTGTCGATCCCGATTTCGAAAACATGGAAACATGAAAGAAATTGTGCTAATTCGAATTATTATCGCAATTAACGGAGAGGGTGGATAAACAGTGAATGAATCCATTCATTCATTAATTCATTCATTCATGAGAAAGAGAAAGAGAGTGAGAGAGAGAGAGAATGCGCAACAGTGGGCAATGAACAGCTTGATGATATTAACATATCTAAACACATCCATCAGCAAATATAAAAGTAAAATCTATACTTTTTAATTTGCCCTAAAAGTATGCATACAAATTACTAGAGAAAAGGATTGCGTTACTGTGAGGAAATTGGGCATAAGAGTTGTTAGTTTATGCTACATCCCAAGAGCGAATGAGCAGTTTCAGGGAAACTTTTTCTAGTCACTTGAAAAAAAAAGAAAAATAACAATAAATCAACGAACAAACACGTTTGAGAAGTAAAAGTAATATAACCCGTGCAAGTACTAAACGATCTCGAACAAGATACAGACTGTGGCTTTATTTCCTGAAGGTAAAACCAGCGAACAGCTGGTCCTCCTCCTCCCCCCCCCCCCCCCCCCCCACCCCCATAACATATACACGTTACGCAACAGCTGACGCAGAAATGTAATGTAACAAAACGGTAGATATAGCGAGGTCATATGACTAGATCAAAGGGATCAAGTATAAGGGGTGTGGGCAAACCTCTGAAGGAGCCAGCTGCATGTTCCATTTGGAAAAGTATATGACCTTTTCCTTAGTGCATTCCTAGATTCAATCTATTTTTGTTGGGGTGCAATTTAGACATGCACATGTCGTAATGCACTTAACTTGTAAAACACCTGAATATATGGCCCCCTTCATGTATGAAGACCGATTAATTCTATTAACATATGTAAAAAAAAAACATTGCTGGTTACAAAATTGGTATTGTTTATAGATTAACTGTATTTTTACCTTTTGAAATAATAAAGATTTTTGCTTCCAAACCTTTCCTTCCGAAAAGAATATCGCCTGTGAAACATGAATATGATGGAAAATATCTAAATACCGGTATATCGTTCATACAAACCTCATGCAGAGAATGGTGTGGGCTGTGTAAAGAAAAAGGGCATGGAGAAAACATCGACATTGTGTTTATTATACTTGCAGTAATAATGCAGTTACTTAACACATTGATAAATCAAAATTACATACTATTATATATAATATATTTTGAGGATTTTTTAAGAGTTGATTTTAACAGTGATGTTATTTGTCTTGTTTGTATTTGTTTAACCATTAAATTTCAATACGAAATTTTGCACATAAATTTTTTAAAGTCACGATGGAGACAAAAGGAGAACAAGGTTTTGTCGAGCGTAGCAGGGCCAGTCGCCTCTCCTTCGGAAATCCCGAATTCCAAAAATAGCCTGAAATGTCTGAAAAGGGAGTAGCTGAATCAGTGTATGATATTTATATATAGCAGTATTATCTATGAATTGGAAAATGGGATGTTGTCAGCGGATTTAAAATTTGAAGATTAAAGGAAAAATTCACTCTGTACGGCGAAACGCCCTGTCTTATACACTCTAAAAAATGTTGGGTTATTTTCTTAACCCAACTGTAGTGTCATGCCAGTTGGGTAAGAAATATGGGTTAAAAGCTAACAATTTACCCAACCAGATACGTTGATTTAGCCCAATAACCTTGGGTAAGGGTCTCAACTCAGTTGTTGGGTACGGTAATTATTTTTTCAATTATTTTTTCCGATATTCTTTTTCTGATGTTTTTTTACTCTAGGAAATATTATAATATGAAAATAAAGCAAGACAAAAGTCATAAAAAAACCAAGAAAGAATTATTTTTTTGTCTGGACGCGCTTATAAAGTCACGTGCCCGGCCCATGTGAGGATGTGACGTCTTTTACCGCCTTTCCCGCCATGACAGAAGAGTGCCAGTGCGAGGAACGCGGAAGACTTTGTCCCTCAGTTTTGAACGTGATGGGGCTGCCCCATTTAATACCTGTATTTAATGGTAAGTTACGAACAACAGTACTTTTGTTAAAACTGGCCGCCCTGTGATGTGGTACTCGGTTGTGATTGTACACACCACCTACCTCTCTGTGCTAAAGAAAAGTCCAAAATTCTCTAACTGCACATGTAAGGCCTAAAGAAAACTTTGAATTTAGGCTTCTCTGATTACTGTCAAGTACGTACCCTTTACATTTGTAAGCAATAATGCCGTTCTTCATTTCTGAAATAAACTTGCCTGCATAAAGTTTTATTGTATCATTATATTTTGCATGATAAAGATTTATTTATAATGATAATAATATTCCCTTGTATTATAAGGGGGTTGTCCTGTGGGGAGTAGGCTTTCCCTTATATCAGGGTTCGGATGCTGGCCGTCCTTTTGTGAATTGACCACGGCCCTAGTGCTCCGCCCTTTTAACCTAATTATAATAATGAACCCAAAAACGCTCCTACATGTATGCTCATAATTATACATTATATTCTCCTCACTTATACGTTTAATGGGGACGAGACCCGAACACCTGTTTGATCCGTAAACTTCATCTGCCTTCATACACGGCATTCTTTTAATTAAATAAAAAAAATAAACTATGTCGGATTTCCACTGCCCGAATAAGGAAATTATAGGGTTAGTCAACTTCCAACCAAATTAATACATTTCAGGAACTCCAAGTGAATCCATTCAGTTAACATTCAACAAATCGAAGCCACTCGTCAAGGACGTGAATCATGTTGACCGGCCTCGCAAGAATTTAAAGAAAATAGGTTTTAAAGGCACAAATGAGAAAGGAAGACTTGTGCAAAGTTTCATATTTTTATAATTCTCACGAAACTTAAAATTAATTAAATGCTCTGACTGACTGACTGACTGACTGACTGACTGACTGAAGATGTAGAAGGGTCTGAGACCCTTTCCGAAGTCAACAGCAACCACAGGTACAACGCAGACCACGCCCACGTACCAGAACCATCCGCCAGGACACTCCAAATACATATAACGCCATTATCGTCATCAGACACCACGAAATGCTCATAAAAGTAAAACCGTAATTTTATAAACTATGACATTTCTGTATGTACATCATTCCTCGTAATACAGCAGATGATGCTGGAGGGAATTAATTATTAAAATTGTCAATTATTGATTCTTTTTCATGATCATGAGTTTCATTTTCGTGAAATTAAAAACAGCTTGCTCGGTTTCTTGCAAATTATCATCTTCATGTTAGCTCGGATTGGGCCTCACCGGAAAACGATGGCCCCTGCATGACTGCTGAAACGAGAGCCTGTATTTTATATGATTACATTTTAGGATTAATCGAAGATGAATGATTTCTTGAGCATTTGAATGCCATTTTGTATCCATGAAATTGAAAAAAAACCAAGAAATTATAGTGTGATTGAAGTTTTAACCAATATGTTGCCGGAGTTTGCATCAGTATATAATATCTTAAAAACACTTTGTTCAGTGGCGTATTAATATAAATATATATATATGTTTATATACACACACATATATATGTCTGTGTGGACCTTAATATATTTATGATATTGCAATAAAGTATAAGATTACAAAATAAGGTCAAGCAGAAATGCAGAAATGCCGGAGTTTGCATCAGTATAATATCTAAAATACACTTTGTTCAAGGGCGTATTAATATATATATATATATATATATATATATATATATATATATATATATATATATGCGTGTGGACCTTAATATATTTATGATATTGCAATTAAGTATAAGATTACAAAATAGGGTCAAGCAGAAATGCAGAAATGTAACAAAGGTCTCTCATTCTAATTTATGTATTTTATTTTTCTGTATATAAATCTTACTCTCTTACAGCCTTTTTTTCCAAAATGTCGGGGATATATACCCTATCCCCGTTGTATGGACGACCTGAATTCATATCTCTTTCAGAGTTAAACCGTTTAATGCACGATAATGAAAAATCCCACATCCGGTAGAGATTTAATCGTCACTGCCCGCCTACTTCCTTAAGGCAGCGACCTTGTCTTTGTTTCCGGTGCTTCGTGGTTTTACTTATCCTCAGTCAGCTACTATTTTCCTGGGGTATTCACAGTCACTTAAAATAGAAACAATTGTCATTTTCCCCAAATACTTGTCATCATGATAATTAACAGGTACTACTTATGATAAAAGACCTCATCGACCTCGTGTATCATCCTGACGACAAGACTGCATCCAAACTTCACAGCCAGTGGTCAGACTGTTGAGAACGTCCAGTCACGCGACCATTATACAAATGTAAGTGTTCATATGGCTTTAAAAAATTTGTAACGTAGCGGAAAGTCTTTTAGAACCAGAAGTTTGAGATTTGAGATTCAACCCCATAAGCAAACATGGTCATGATAGATTTAGAAATATACACATGGTATAACAAAAGAAAAATAAGTTAACAGCATTAATTTAGGTATAATTTAGAAATAATAAGAATGTGTGATAAGCATATTGAAAAAGACATCAGAGTGAAGTATTCAATGTAAGATTACAAAATCTCATACATATTTATAAAACTGTGAATGTTAAATCAGCAGAACTGTTAACTACTTCTCCTTTTTGTTCCAGTCCTATTGTGCAATCATGTACACGCTCACCGTCGCTGCAGTCTTCCTGGTGTACTGCGCATGCGCACTGGCCCAGTGTCCGGTGCCTACAAAGGACGCTATCATGGAGAGTGACAAGAGACTGTGTGCCCGCGTGTATGAACACAGTCACCAGAATCAAGGCAAGTCCTGTAGAGGGCATGAAGAAAAATTGTTTGCCGGCGTGAAATCAGCACATCTACGTAAAATGAACGACATGATATCGGCAGTGGTGGTGGAGTCTGGGTGTCGTCTGACAGTGTGGGAGCATTCCAGTTACCGTGGTTACTCCCGCCATTTCTGGACCGGGGTGCATACTCACCTCAGTGACTACAAACAAGGCTTCTGGCGGAATTATCACTGGAATGACGTCATTTCCTCTTATGACTGTAAATGTAAGGACACGGCAACTGTAAAAACGAGTAATTAATATAATAGCAGTCGTTTGGACATTCCTGCTATTAAAAACACCAGCCATACACGCACACACACAGAATGATATATGTCAGAAAGGTTTCATGTCGACGAAATGAACACAGAAGGGCACCTTTCGTTTTAGTGTAATAGCATAACTGTGATTTACGTGAAAGAAATCGGTTGTAACCGTAGAAAAGTATGTCGGACATTGCATGATAAATGTTTCTTAATATATGTCAAAAATATTTGATTGTATGTTTCCTATCACTTTTTTGTGAATTCAATGTTTACTAATGTATCTATCTACTGTTAGTGTCGTGTTTATGTCAATGTGTTTGATAGAACATAACATTACTTATGTCTGTATATGTATGAGTTAAAATCAAGAACTCATCACGACATTTCAGATATTTATTATATTTTCATGAAAACAATACACTTATCCACATGGATCGAAAATAAATTATTCGTTTACCATATTTTGCTTGTTGTTTTACTTAAGTAACATGTCCACAGTCATGAGAGTGCAAACGCGTTCATATGGATGTGTTTATTGTGTGTGTGAGAGAGAGAGAGAGAGAGAGAGAGGGAGAGAGAGAGAGAGAGAGAGAGAGGGTGGGGGGAGGGAGAAGACAGACGGAAGCACGAGATTATATAGCGTTTCCTTTGTACCTTGCTTGTAGTGTAGTAGGAGGGGAAGCAAATAAAGAAAAAAAAGCTTTTTTTCTTGGTGTCAGCGTTCGACAACCCTGCGCTGAAACACTTCACCTTTTATTATTATTATTAGTGGTAGTAGTAGAAGCAGTAGTAGTAGCAGTAGTAGAAGTAGTAGTACTTGTTGTTGTTGTATAGTTATGGTAGTAGTATTAACTGAAGTAGAAGTACGTTTCTGCTTCTTCTTTATTGTCGATTTATTTTAATACTCTGTTAGACAACGCATCTTCCGGACTCAAAGCCGGGAGGTCGTGAGTTCAAATCTCGACCGAGGCGGTGAGATTATTTTACGGGGTGAGCGCTCTGTAGACTTAATGGGTAGGCCGTGCTCAACGGCCGTGTTCCATTCACAAATGAGTGCGCCATGCTTGGGTTCCTCGGTGGTAACCCAGCGATGGGGACAACTACGCAACCAGGGCCCGCACGTGCAGTAGTCACTGGGTCTGGTTAACCCCAGCATATAAAGTGAAAGGAAGCGTGTGATACTGCCCTGTTACGTAGTCCGAAAGCGGATTGAAATTTTGCAGATGTACATATATGTAGTTAGGTTAGCATAAAAAGGCAGTTACCTTAACCAACCAACCCCCCCCCCCCCCCCCCAAAAAAAAATGACAACGCATCTTCTGTAACTTATAATATGCCCAGAACCTCCCAGACTCTTAAAGTAGAAGATTCTAGGCTTAATGGTTACAATTTGTGCCCTGTCTGACTGTATGGGTGAACAAATTAAAGTTTTCGGCCCTTGGGTTGCAGGTCACCATGACCTAATTTCAGGTTTACAAGAAGATTTGCCTAGGACCTCCCTGTATTTACGGTTAGAAGTGTCTAGTTCTGATTTGTGCCCTGTTAACGGACGGACGACGGACAAAGGGTGATCGCTATATATAGCTCAGATGACTTACAGTCAACTGAGCTAAAAATTTCAGCCTGAGGGAACATTCTGATCCACTATAAGATATATAACTATTAGAACACTTAATGTCCTGAACCATGTTCCTGATGTCGATATATAACTATTAGAACACTTAATGTCCTGAACCATGTTCCTGATGTCGATATATAACTATTAGAACACTTAATGTCCTGAACCATGTTCCTGATGTCGATATATAACTATTAGAACACTTAATGTCCTGAACCATGTTCCTGATGTCGATATATAACTATTAGAACACTAAATGTCCTGAACCATGTTCCTGATGTCGATATATACATATAGACTCTTGGTCATAACATAGAAGGTAAAAGCTTCGAAGAATATGCATCCAACGTTTGTTTGAGAATATGCATTTGGGAGGAGTCACTATGGAAAAATTTGCATTCAAAGGACACCTTCAGACAAACATTTCATAAGGATTAGATTAATCATCGGATGAAAAATGGTATACTTAGCTCACTGAAATAGTCGATTACTCGAATGTTCCTTTGGATTTTCCAGTATATGATTAAAATGGCGTTATTATGCTCTAAGCTTAAACCAATACTGATGATAAAAGAATGTCAGTAGTAACAGCCTGACGGAATGTCAGTCATAAAGTACAGCCCGGATTATTGACGATTTAATCTCTCTGTTACACTAAAATGGATCGAAAATATAAGAAGATAAATATAATTTAACCCCCCCCCCCCCCCCCCCAAAAAAAAAAAATGTAAAGTGGGGCGTAGGGGGCCGCTCATGCACACGTAAATTTAGGGAAAGTTAGGTTCCCTTTTATCGACCCAAGTGGCCAAGTCTGTAACAGAGGAGGATTGGGGGGCGGGGGGGGGGGGGGGGTGGGGGGAGCTTTGCACATTGCGGGGGGGGGGGGGGGGGGGCTCTTTTATACTCTTTTTTACAGTCTTGAATATTTACGACTTACCACAAAACTGAGAATTTTTCTGTAAAGCGGGATATTGAAATAAGCAATACTACCTAGTATTTAATCATAAAACATAAATAAAATACATGGCAATAGATGTAAAGGCATGTGAGTGGGGATTTGTTTATTTAGCCTCATATCAAAAGCATTTGAAATTCGCATGTGTACGGGCTTCTATCACGGTCAGTAATTTACGGCCGTCATCATACAAATTACTCACAGTAGGTTAAAATAAATTATCACCTGTCGGATGTCTATCCTAGAAATGTATAGCAGTCTAATTCCACCACATTACCAGTCAAATTGTGAATTCTCCAAACACGTTTATTCAGACTATAGTTCGTCCCAGTACCCGTGTCCGCATGTTTTTCCGGGATTATTTTTTATACAAGTGAAGCAGTGTAAATCTTTTTTGTCCAAAGGTTGCAGGAGCTATTCCGCCGACTACCTACGCAAAAAGTAATGCCTTACCTTGCTTTAATTTTGTATGAGACGAATAATCCAAAATATGACAAAACAAGTTACAGCGTTTACGACTTATTCCTTGCCTGAGAACTGATAATAAACAAGCAAGTCAAACTTATGACGTCAGTCAATTGAAGGTGACGCACGACCGATCACTGTGACGTCTTTGTGACGTCACAGTTGTCTTACAAACACCAAACGTAGCCATAGACATGGAAAGTGTAACATGGAGGAATGTACTGTCCAGCAGTGCCGGGGAGACGCCATTCACGGTATTTCAGCATAAATATGGCAAAAGAGTCGCAAAGTAAATACATTTTACATGATATATAACTTCTTTACACAAAATCGGCGGAATATCCGTTTATCTACGTCAGGCCAAAGGGCATTCTTAAAGAATATTTTAAAAATAATTATCGCGAAAAAACATGCGGACACGGGTTTTGGGACGGACTTTACATGTTTATTAGATGGGATCTTTATGAATCTTTATATTCTGCTGAACACCTGTTACAGTGATTCCTTTGTAACCTGATATTTTTACGTTAATATCTAAAAGATAAAAATGACTTGAGTTTTTATATATAGTAAATTATAGAACGCGTAGGCAGGGAACCAATCCTGATGAAGCAGCAACCCCCACGTCAGATATTATCAATTTTAAGTGCATTGTACCGACAGGACGTTTTGTTAACCAAGCTTAATTTCCGGATGTCGCCATCTGATAACGCACACAAAACGACATGTGTGCTGAGAATTTGTAAAAAAAAACCCATATTTTTATCTATTTTTTGCCAAGAACAGAAATCAAAGTAGCTTTCTTCATAAGTTACAAGATATAAAGAACTTTCTCACGCTTGTTTTCATCGTTACAACTTACTCCGAAAGGAAGCAAAATCAGCTACTTTTATTCATTTGAAATAGAATAGCATTTTATTCCAAACTTGCTATAGTTAAAGCAGCTATATTAATTAAAACTCAGGTAATACGGCATAATTTCACATATCAGCTTCATATCTCTTAAAATGTTATTGAAAATAATGTTTCAAATTTTTTTTTAACAGTATACATGTAAAGTATACGCAAACCTATTTAATCCAATTAACCTTTTTTATCTTTTTCTATTAAAATTAAAATTTTATTGGAATGATTAATAAAATTATAGATTTTCTTGGGATCTCTTTCAAGTTCGAGTTGTATCTTTCTATTATTTCTTGTATACGCATGCCGTTGAAGGATGCAGACCAAATTTATTTTCGGACGTGTGCTCTGCATGGCACGCGTTTGGGAGAAGAATGTATACCAATGGATTAAAGGTACCCAACGCTTTAAATATTGCTTTAAATATTGATGTAGGAAAACAATGCCATGCTGTGATATCATATGTTATATAAATAAGCTTCATGTTCAAGATAGTATGGTTATACAGTTAAGCCTGACTGGTGCGATTATAGTCTGATCATTTAATAATTTACTGATCATAACCACTTTATAATCATGTATGCTGATTTAATCACATAAGTTAAACAGCTAAACCCAACGGAAAATCCAACGGTACTCTAAAACACACAAGTACATATACTACACCTACACATAATAAATGTGTGTGTGCAAAAAGTTCACATGAACATACAAAATCAACCATTTCATTTTGTTAAATTAAAAGTAGAAGCGTTATTGAAATAATAGATTAGTGACATGTAAGACCTTTAGGCTGATATTCAAAACTGCATGCAGTGTGAGGGGGAAGATTTGCACATAATTTGCCAACATGTCTTATTAGATATACCCGTAAATGTCTGTGTATGAAAACGCTCTGGATATGTTGTATGTCAAATATTTGCTTCATATTTGCACACATGACACTTTAATAGTAACAGGTAACCTCCTCTGCAGAAGCATACAGCCATACACCTTAAAATGTACCAGATGTATTGTAAGGCCATTTCCTGCAGCCCGCACAACCCCTTTGTAGATCCGGCACAGTGTATTCATATAGAAGTATATATGGAGAGATAGATTTTTTGGCAGAAAAAATGGGTATGGGGATAGGGAATATTCTTTCTAGTTTATAAAACAAGGATGAATGAGTTTATATCTGGTGAACAAAATGGCACTTTCGTGGAATAATTTTCAATATAAAAGAAATTCCCATGTACTTAAGAGAAGATTGGTCATAAGATTAAACTGTTTAAATTTGACCGGCTTCTGTGGCTCAGGGGTAGAGCGCAGGACTCAAAGCCGGGAGATCGTGAGTTCGAATCTCAGCCGAGGCGGTGAGATTTTTCACGGTCGGCCCCACCAAGGGTGAGCGCTCTGCAGGCTTAATGGGAAGGTCGTGCCCAACGGCCGTATTTCACTCACAAACGAAAGCGCCTTTCGGGAGCTCCTCCGTGGTATGACCCAGCAACGGGGACGATTACACATCCAGGGCCCGCAGGTGCAGTAGTCACCGGGCCTGGTTAAGGCTACGATTTTAAATGAGAGGAAGCGTGTGATACTGCCCTGTCACGTAGTCCGAAACCGGATAGAATTCTGCAGATGTACATATATGTAGTAAAGTAAGCATTAAAAAATGGAGGCGTTTACCTCCACCAAAAAAAAAACTTTTAATTTTGGCTCAAGTATTTCCTCCTTGGATAACTATACAGCTTTATGTGTATTATCTTTACGTTAAAAGGTTCCAATTAACTGGAATCAATAGTCTAATAAAACCTACCATACCTAACATCATGTATTTCCTATTCTTCATACTTCATTTTTTAACATAAACTAAACATTGATGTGACACAAATTAAAGCAGATTTCCTGTATTTCCTGCCGCTTGTGACCTAGACCTCGTTGTCGGACGACATCCTTCAGATAAACATCTGAGATGATGCGTACCATCCTACAGTGGTTTTACCCTACGCATGAGGTTTTTTTCTAGGGGTTTCCCCGGAAGTCCCTGTTCCTTTTCCCAAAATAGAAAATTTTGTGAGTTTGGAGAAATAGACGTCATTTGTTAAGCGTATAAATAGCCGTAAGATGCACCAATAATCCATCAACGAAACATCAGCTATACGGACCTCCAGCAAAGAAAAGAATCATCCGCTGGTAAGCATATCACTTTGTCATTACTTACTGTATACGAACTAGATAACAGGACTCCATTGTATATCTACATATAGGCTGTACAGAACTCAAAGCTTGCTAGCCTCGATGTTATTTCCAGAGGTATTGGTTAAATAGAAATCCTGGCACGATGTATGACAGTTCTTTTGTGAAAATACTTTATAACTTAATTTTACACAGACTTTATATTGTGGTATTAAGTGTTCACCGTATCAACTGACAACAATTATACTATAGTAATAGTCATAAAATAGGGGAAAACGTATGTCCTGATCCTTCAAATACAAAAGTGATCAAAATTCAAACATTGTAAGAAAAAAATGCACCCATTGGTTTAACAACAATAAATTGACTAAATATGGAATGTATACTGGTATATATATATACATCTTTTTCATTAGCTCATAAATAATGCTTTGCTGCCAAGTAAATATTCCAATATTAAACCCTCTTATCATTTCACATATGAATAAGAGCATATTCTTGTGGCTTTTTACAGTTACCATGGATAACATCAAGCAAACGATGGTCATTGTTGTATCCTTCCTGATGTACTGCGCATGCGCACAAGCCCAGTGTCCGGTACCTACAAATGACGCTATTGTGGAAGGTGACAAGAGACTGTGTGCTCGCGTGTATGAACACAGTCACCAGAATCAGGGAAAGTCCTGCGGAGGGCATGAAGAAAAAGTGTTTGCTGGCGTGAAATCAGCACATCTACGTAAAATGAACGACATGATATCGGCAGTGGTGGTGGAGTCTGGGTGTCGTCTGACAGTGTGGGAGCATTCCAGTTACCGTGGTTACTCCCGCAAATTCTGGACTGGGGTGCACACTCACCTGAGTGATTATAGACGAGGCTTCTGGCGTTGGAATCACTGGAATGACGTCATTTCCTCTTATGACTGTAAATGTAAGGACACGGCCACATATAAATCGAGTCAATAAATTAATAGTGTCTGAACATCAAATGTAAACAACCCCACTTCAAAGAGAGGTTTCTGGCTATCAGAATATGGTGCAGTCTATCAGTGTCGTCAATTTTTCTTTCAGGGTGGGGGGGATGACTTTGTGTGTGTATATATATATATATATATATATATATATATATATATACAAACACACACACATATATATATACCTTTTTCAGCGTCTCTGAGTGACATATTTAACGCTTTCTATATATATATATATGATTATTATAATTATATATATATACACTTAATTATATTTCAAATAATTATAATATTATAAGAGAAAAATAAGTTATTTTGTGAATTCTAAGCAAGGTTTAGATGTAAAATTTTTAGTAAATAGATCCAAAGTGTTTAATTCCATTTATTAATATATTTCATTTGCAATATTATAATATTACTCTCTGAAAAGTGGGGGGGGATGATTACATTGGCCATCCCCCCATGCCAAAAAGTTGGGGTTATATATACCCCCATCCCCCCTATATTGACGCCCATGCAGTCTATACATCATGGACTCTGAATACAGTCGAAGTCTTGATATCACAAACTATCATCTTCCCTCATATAGCGGTTGGCAGATTGCTATCTGAGGTCAGTATGTTTGCATTATACTTAAGTTCTTTATTCTTATTTTTATTCTTATATGTTCTTTGAGGGAAGTTCAAAGCACTCAATATCAAAACGTACATTTTTTTCTTTTAAATGATTATGAATGTGTTTATATGTGCAATACGTGATATAACAATGTATTTATTTGTAATTTATTACATCACATATACAATGCAAATGATTTATGCGATATAGTCATTGTGTTGCTTAAATTACAATTTGTGATAAGAGAAATAAATCATTCCCGCTTTCTACACTCAATTTGCTGTATTTACGTTTTTGCATGCAGGAATGTATATTCCTATATGGAATTTGTTTGTGCATGTGCATGCTTTGTGTGTGTGTGTGTGATAGAGAGAGAGAGAGACAGACAGACAGACAGAGCGTAAGCTAGAGAGAACGATGTGGCAGAAGGGAAAGGAGAGAGAGAATTTAGATTTATAATACCAAATCTATCACCCCTAAGTCTGTTATATCGCCACTTGATATTTTCTTTACTTTATTCTTTACCAAAGTTTCTTGAATTTGCTGTCCGATATAGAAAGGCAAATGGGAAGTCCATTAAAATATAAAATACCATTTCAACTGTTATTCAAGATATGTGGCTGTCATAGTTGTGGCAAAGGAGGCCTAGCATCTGCAAAGAACAGAACGTATAACTCCATCAGTCTTGTAGTAAGAACTTCTGGGAGTTATGTCAAATTTCTTTTAGGTGTCCCCAAAAGCTCCCCGTTACCATATATATCTGAATAGCAGAACAGTTCATGAATAAACCTGTGAGATCTGTTCTTGAAAAATGCTGTCATCCTTGGGATATTTGATAACAGACATTTTACCTTCACGTAAAGTTTTGATAATTATAAAAAAATATTATTCCAGATAATCTTATTTTGAAAACAATTAAACATTATAATGTCATAACTGTTTTGCCAAACAGATAAAAGTACATTATACTAAAAAAAAGAGTTTTTTAAGAAAGATATTTATTTTCTTGACAGAACTGATCGATTGAAGTGAGCTCAGAAGCGGTAAATTTCTACTGAAAATTAAAATATTACAATTTATGCCGGAGTCAAATTGATGCACGCTGCCCGAGAAACCAACTTTATTTTTGATTAAATCGAATATAACATTTTCGCTAACAGTAAAATCAACACCTACAGTTATCATTAACATACAAGTCATGTATTCAACATGCCATTATTATTGCTGCTAATAGCAAGTTGGTAATATTACATTAAGTAAGCAAATACCAGAAACTGTAAAAATGTGTGATCGATATAATTTGTAGTGGTGTAACAAAACCATTTTGAATAGAATTCAACTCAAACCATACTCATATATTGTCCTTGCTCTAAGATACAATTCACTATAGTGTGGAGCTAAAGTTTAAACATTTTCTTACTGATTCAGGAAAGCAGGAACTTCATTTTCACTTCACAGACAAAAGAGCCATCTGAAGGCGAAAATCAAATAACAGTCACATGATCAATATCTTGCCTGCAAAATATGGATATGTTTGGTGTAGCGGTTCATGAGATTACAAATGCTTGGTCAGCAAAATTTTGAGTCCTATTGAAACATGTTTTTTAATAAATCAATTAAATTTAATATATATTTTTTTTAAATTTCCTTGCTCAGAGGAATCATTGTATATCAGTTGGAGACTAAAGAATTATTTATTGACTTATCAGACGGAAAGTGGAAAAGGACATTTTTATCACCGCCACCTGCAGTTAATAATCTTACATCATCCATTTGATGAAAAACGTCTTGGAAAATAAAAAAGCAGGAGTTTAAAAGAGATATTTGGTAGAAGAAGGTTTTGAGGAGGACAGAAGGAAGCATGGCAAATCGGAGAGGCATGGCTCTAGATATGAGGGGATGGGTACAAGAGTACATGGGTACAAGGATATTTTATCAGAACCATTCTAACCGAAACCCTTTGAAAATATGAAGTTTTATAGTTTAGGTGAATATATAAACTTATACATATACATAAACTATAAGATTCACCAATCTAATTTTCATTAATAACCTCACGTGTGTACTTGAATTGTAATAAATTCATCCACCTAAGTAGCCCCAAACTATTATAGGTCCTATGGAATGTTAGATATCTGATCATATGTCTAAATCTTGTTGGCATCACTTTCTTATGTTATTTCATTAATAAGAGCTCAGCGATATAATTGTCTAAAGCTTCCTTGGCAAGTTTAACTAATGAATATATCACAAAGAAATTCTAAATTTATGCGGGGGGATATTTGAAACTTGTAGGGGACATATGACCTCGACGTTTATCATTATTCTTTTCTGGCTCTTGCCTACTTTCATAATCGTCTTCTAATCTCATGTAAAGATTAGGCCGATAGTGATATAACAGAACATCACCATGCACTTGTTATGGTGGATCCCAGTGACTGGCTCCCCGCCAAATAGCTTACGTAAACCCGGAAGATGCGGTTATTTCTATATTTGTTTTATCAAGATATCATCTAAATTATGACAAGAAAAACCCCCTTCGTTGCTTCATTTTTTTCCTGTTTACTATCAGCCGCTATTTGCACTACCACAGAATATCATCGATATCACTGTTGTCTCGATTTTTCATTGTTTTGCAAATTGTACATAAAATAACTCTAAAACAACACATATTCATTTACACATTATGTATTTGTTATTAACCGATGAAACATGAGCCGTGCACTGACGTCATATCTCCTCGTGCTGGTCAAGCCTCAGTCGATTTCTTTTCTAAATATACCAACAACCGGGACTGGCACGTATATATATATATAAAGCTTCCTTGGCAAGTTTAACTAATGAATATATCACAAAGAAATTCTAAATTTATGCGGGGGGATATTTGAAACTTGTAGGGGACATATGACCTCGACGTTTATCATTATTCTTTTCTGGCTCTTGCCTACTTTCATAATCGTCTTCTAATCTCATGTAAAGATTAGGCCGATAGTGAAATAACAGAACATCACCATGCACTTGTTATGGTGGATCCCAGTGACTGGCTCCCCGCCAAATAGCTTACGTAAACCCGGAAGATGCGGTTATTTCTATATTTGTTTTATCAAGATATCATCTAAATTATGACAAGAAAAACCCCCTTCGTTGCTTCATTTTTTTCCTGTTTACTATCAGCCGCTATTTGCACTACCACAGAATATCATCGATATCACTGTTGTCTCGATTTTTCATTGTTTTGCAAATTGTACATAAAATAACTCTAAAACAACACATATTCATTTACACATTATGTATTTGTTATTAACCGATGAAACATGAGCCGTGCACTGACGTCATATCTCCTCGTGCTGGTCAAGCCTCAGTCGATTTCTTTTCTAAATATACCAACAACCGGGACTGGCACGTATATATATATATATATATATATATATATATATATATATATATATATATGTATATATATATATATATATATATATATATATATATATATATATATATATACTCATTCATATAAATGATTTACATGATTCTTGACTTTTTAAAAGTAAAATCACACCGCAAGACAGT
This sequence comes from Sipunculus nudus, assembly GCA_026874595.1. Classification (NCBI taxonomy): domain Eukaryota; kingdom Metazoa; phylum Annelida; class Sipuncula; order Golfingiida; family Sipunculidae; genus Sipunculus; species Sipunculus nudus. Next base: position 54,324,864 of record CM049309.1, read on the forward strand.
TTCATACCGTAAAAGTTACACTTAAAAATTACAGGAAACATAACATGCCGGGTTACAAAATACTAAGCTGAGGAGCCTCACTTGATTAAGCACAAGGTATCATACCGCTCACACAAATAACACCAATGAAAAAAACAATATAGCTGTTGGAACAATGAAATAAAAGAGTTATTAACGGGGTATGTTTTGCTTTTAGGTCCGTTTCACACGCATTGCTGGGTATGAAAACGCTAAGGAGAAAACTTTATATGGAAATGGCACCCATGCAATCCGGGTGTCCCGCTGCCCGACTTACTATTTTGTCGTCCTTTCTGGGCAGATGTTGCGAATCTCGGGCAGTTGTTTCACACAATTCGGCGATTCCTTTAACATATAAGCTAAACAAGGGTCATATTCTTCGCATTATATTATATGAAACTAAATTTGCAGAAAACAGAGAAACATATGGAATCAACTTTTAGGGAATCATGTATATTTTACTTCTTATGAACAGTTATGGTACGGTAACTTGCATGTACAAAATGACGATTTTTTTTTCAAGTTAAGTTTTTTTTTATTCAGAAAAGGGATTTTGAAGTAAAAGATATGCTACTGCAGATGATTAGGATAGTTCAGTTTGAGCTACACAGCTGGATCCGAGCAACATCATGTTAATACAACCTTAATTGTCTGATAACGTAAAGAGCTCAACAAGGATGTTTATGCTTAGATATTAGGCGTCTTTTGCTTGGAACAGAATTAAGATATGATTCCTATCAATCCGATTTGTTGAAAAAAAAATGAAAACACGCATATCTTCTGAAGGATAATCTTTCCAAATACATAATGCCTGTGTTGCATATCGGCAATCATAATAGCCAAATATCATTTGGATTATATATCGATCGCATGTGTTCAGTTTCGTGCATGAAGGGCCAGTAAAACTTTTAATTTATTACAGATGATATTTCGTAATTTTCTTCATTCTGATTCTGGTATATAAATGAATTATATTTTACGAAGATTTATATCATTCTTGTTCAGTTGTTTCCTAATTTAAACAGATTAAAAAAATGAACGATGTTCATGTGGTTTTATTTGTGCAGCTGTTACCTTCTTACAATTCTGCATGGAGTAAACACACATTTAAATCTATATATGAGACTTGTGCCGATGTACCTTTGTTCGGTACATGTCGAAACACGTTTTAAAATTTAAGACAGCAGAAGCGGATCAAGGGGTGGGGGGTCCAGGGATCCTTTTTTAGGTTCCTCCTGGGTTGGACCCCCCCCCCTAACTTTCCCATATCCTGGATCCAACCTTGAGCAGTATAACCCACCGTGACTTTTAGTATTTCTTTCACATTTAGTGTTCTTCAGGTAATGAACGTTTGTACACCTTCGAAACTCAAAGCCCTGTCTATGCTAAATTCAGAATCAAACATAACTGAAAATACGAACCACATAATAGGTTATCAATTATATGTATAAAGTAATCATTATTCAGCATCAAGACATACAAGATAATATCACATATACATTGGACTGACTCGACATTTTGTTAACTAGATATCCGATGTCACGAACTGATAACGTTAGGTGCTCAAAAACAACCTGTGTGATTTGAATCTGTCAAAAAAATATTTTTTATACATTTTATGTAATTACAGAAATACAACATTAATGTTGCCTATAATCACTGGAAGGCGTACGTGTGTGATAAAGTTTAGCCATTGGCGTAGTTCGTTTTACAATTCCTTTTTTTAGCTCAGCTGACTGTAAGTCAACTGAAATATAGGTATGGCGCTTTGTCCGTCTTCCGTCTGGTCGTCCGGCCGTCCGTTAGCAGGGCACAAATCGGAACCGCTGACCCTAGAAGCATGTAACTAAAATCTAGGGAGGTCCATAAAAAATCCCCTTGGAAACTTTAAATTAGGTCACTGCGACCTATATCATTCGAGCTATGGGACCTGTAAGTACCCCCCAAAATAAAAAAAAACAGGCCTACAGGCCTAATGCGAACCTGTGCAAAGTTTGGGAGTATGAATGGAGATTTACTTTTAAAATTTAATATTGATCCTCTTAAGTCCTGCATATGAACCTTAGTCATTATGATTTTAGCAAAATGGACGCTTCGGACCTGCAAGTTTCAGACTAGGACATTTTAAAACTAGAATATGGGTAGTCGACAACCGACTGTGTATCCGCAGAAATCAGAGTTGGACGGGTGAAGTGAGGCATGGATTAAGTGGCAAGGGGAATAGAGTGAGTTGTGTTGAATATTAGCATGGATGTCTGCAGCGTAAACGTGAATGTAGGTGGTGCCACCTGTCATAAAATCAAGAAAATTGTCCAGGATGTATAAACCTGCAAAATTTCAGGTGGATAAGCCAAACCACTGCTGAGATATGAGTGATTTTATCCCAAGGCAAATGAACAGATGTACATTGAGCATAAGTCGTTACAGGTGGCGCCACCAGTTTTGCCTATGATGAAGAGCTATGTGAGATCTATACACGAGCAAAATTTTGGCCCAATCAGTCAAACGGTTCCCGAGATATGAGCTTGGATGTCTGCAGAGTAAACGTGAATGAAGGTGGTGCCACCTGTCAGAAAATCAAGAAAGTTGTCCAGGATGTATGCACATACAAAATTTCAGGTAGATAAGTCCAACCAATGCAGAGATATGAGTTCTTTTTATCCCAAGTCAGATGAACAGATGGACGCTGTGCAAAAATGGTTGCAGGTGGCGCCACCATTTTTAGTGTATGTTATAAAGCTTTCCAAGGGCTACATTTGTGCAAAATCTTTAGCCTTATCGGTCAAACGGTTCCCGAGATATGTGGGTTTATGTGTGGAAACAGACGCACAAATAGACGCTGGGAAGAGAAGAAAGGTCAGAGGTCAACCAAAAATGAGGGCGCCGCAGTTCACAAGTGACCGATCATAATTCTGAATTTTAAAAAATTCTGCCCAGTGGTTATGAAAACCTATGGGGCGATGGCTGCAGCATCGGCATTCAACTGAAAACATAGTATCCGCAAAACTCTGTTTAGGCGGATATAATGATTGTAGCTGGCACCACCAGTCTTATATATATCGAAGAGATATATACATCTGCCCATTGTCAGATTGATATGTCAAACCCCTCCTGTGAAAAAAACAGGGACATAAACTGTGCAAAAATTATTGTAGGTGGCGCCACCAGTCTTGTACACTATAAAGCTACCCGATATGTATAAACATGCCCAATTTTAGGCTGATGTATCAAATTCCTCTGTAGAAATAAGCAGGTGCATACACTGCAAAAGTCAATGTAGGTGGCACCACCTGTCTTGTAAATGAGAATACCATCAAAGACGCATAGACAGGTCAAAATATCAGTCCAATACATCAAACTTCCCCAGAGTTTGATGCACTGGGCTGACAAGGCTCAGGTGAGTAAGGCAGTTGCCCCCGAGTGACCTGTGACAAATTGCTGCCTCAAGCTACTGCACTGAGTGAACTCTTGACCTGCACCTGGCTAGACTGAGTGAACTTGATCTGTACCTGGCTGCACTGAGTGAACTCTTGACCTGTTGCATAATCTGACACAGCTGGCAGGCTGCCAAAGCTATAAATAGATTCAGGCTGAACTTTGGTGCCAAATATGATGCAGTGAGCAGTCTGCCAAAGCTATAAATAGAATGTAGCTTCTGCACTGATTGAACTCTTGACCTATACCTGGCTGCACTTCTTCCAATCCTGGCACTGTGCCAAAACTATTTATAGAGCTGACATCATCTTGGCTAATGGCCAACATCAAGGCACTGGCAATCTGCCAATGGTAAACCAAGTGCTGCAATCTGTACACAAAAGTGGTCCCTACTTGAAATAACTTTGAAATTTATTTTCCCAATACAAAATGCTTTTCAGCTGACTTTTTATAAAAAAAATAAATCAGGAATATATGTAAAATTATTACGGATGCATACTGAATGCAAAATTAAAATACAGATATATCTCATTGATGGCAAATTCTTGAATTAAGTTGAGTAGGGATACCAAAAATTTATCATCCACGTACAGTTGTCTTTATATAGCCACAGAGAGCTGAATATTCATAATTGTAACATTGTCTGGTATGATGAATAACTTAAATCATAAATCTAAATTTTTTAAAAGCTTTTAAAAAAACTTTCTCGTCAATATTAACCAAAGATAACCTGAAATCTAAATGTCGAGTGGCATGATGTAATAGATGCTGATAAACTGGTGCCAGGCTTGATGTAACAGCATCACACAGCTAACATATATGGTAAAATGAATCAATTCAATCTCCATCATTCAGCCAAAAATCATTCATGTGGAACCATTAATGACAATTATTATAAGATTTATTGTAGGGATTATTCTTGTAAAATATTTAACAAACTGGCTTCAGTGGCGTCAGTCAAAAAAACGTTTCGCAGGTTTATAACTCATATAGGAAGATACAGCAAATTGGCTAAGTTCAGCTTCCCGTAAATCAGCCAAAAAGCACTGAACCAAAACCATTTGAACAAACTTGAATTATCAACATCTGAGGATAATTAATGTGTGAGATTTAAGAATTTGGCCCAGTGGTTTTTGAGAAGAAGATCTTTGTAGCCACTGAGCTAAAATGGGCTGTTATGGCATATGACTAAATTCAGCTTCCCATAACTTAGCCAAAAGTCACTGAAAAGAGACCATTTGAACAAACTTCAGAAAGCACTACCCTAGGATCATTTCTGTGCGATATTAAACATTTTGGCCATATGGTTTCAGAGAGGAAGATTTTTGTAGCCCTCAGTGTGATACAGGCACTGATGACCCTGTACAAAAAAGGCCGATGCAGGTGGCGCCACCAATAGCTCAATTTCAGACATGACTTATGTGGCCAACAATTGCATAATATTTGGTGATGATAGCTCCAGCGGTTTTTGAGATATCAATTTTAATATGCTTTTTTGCACAGTTAACAAAGTTCAACCTCCTGCAACTCGGCCAAAAATCTCCGAACTGAAACCATTTGAACAAACTTGAGAAAGATTGTTCAAGGGATCATTTCTGTAAAATATTGGACAATTGGGCTGGACAGTTTCGGAGAGGAAGATTTTTAAAGCTTTTTTAGCTTTTTCCCTATAAAATCTTAAAAAATGCAGATAGAAAAAAAAATAAACAAAATCCGATATAGTTTTTATGATGACTGATTATTTGCAAAAAATTTGGTGATGCTAGCTCCTGCCATTTTTGAGATAGCTATGGTTAACGTATAGACGACTCACGACGCACGACACACGACGGACGACGCCGCACCATCGCATAAGCTCACAGGGTCGCTAAAAATGATCCAAAATCTCAAATATGTTAATAATTAATGCATGGATTGTCATAAATCCTGCCTTGATTATTGACCATGACTAGTTTCGTCAGTTTTTTCTTCTTATTTTTACGAATATTTTTTCTTTTTTTTTTAACTATAAAATGACAACAATCATGTCAGTTTCTCAGCTGTGATTCCATCTAGTGTCCCAAAACCTGGTGTGTTTATTGATCACAAGTGGATGCCCTATAGTAATCACCCTGTCTGTCTGTCTGTTTGCTTGTCTGTCTGTCTGTCCGTCTGTCTGCCGATCCAAACTAATTTGTTTCCAGATGATAACTAAAGGTTGGATTGACATATGGTTTTCAAACATGACTTACAAATTGCCCGCCACTAGAGAAAGAACCTTTCTGATGTTTGGGTCATGACTCACTTATTAAAAAAGATTATGGTTGCATTTTAAGCTAAGCTTTGCATCCCAAACTCTCCATCTTGCACATTAAGCTGACTTGCCAGTATGGGGAGGGCATAAATAAATTTGGGGTCACAAGGTCAAAGGTCAAGGTCACAGGGGCTATCTCTTCACAAATTAATTTCTAGATCATAACTCCAAATTAGTGTTTGTGACATGTTGGTTTCAAACTTAACTTATATATGGCTTACCACTAAAGTATGAACCCTGTCGATTTTGGGGTCCGAAGGTCAAGGTCACAGGACCCCTTTCTTAAAAAGGAATGTGTATACATTTCAATAAGTTCTCAGATTTTTTTGGTCACAAGGTCATTGGTTAAGGTCACAGGACCGTCATTCTGAAAAATATTCTTAAAAAATCCTTATTGACAAATTCAGCTGAGCGTCGAGACCCCTGGTTTACTTTAGATTTATCCGTTACATATCATTTAGTTTACTTGGCCTTATGCGAACATTTTATTTAACAGTTTCCATTCCTTAAGTTGAGCTTTTCTGTCTTACAGGACATTTGCAATATATTCACATATCTATATATAATCTGTTATTGATCATATAGGAGCCTAAAATATCATAAAAGGTTTATTTATGTTGGTTTTTGAACATCTCATATTCACATTGATGCTAAATATAAATGCTTGATATACATATAATATATACAACCAGGCAGATAAGAAAATGATGACTTACTTAAAATGTATAGAAAAAATTATTTTTCACTTTTCCTGGTTCCGTTTCGATCCTATTTTTATCAGGTACCGATAGTCAAGCATTACATTATAGCTCTGTGAGAAAAACTTCACAATTTTTTGCTGGATACAACATTTATCTCTGTCCCGAAAACCACAGGTATCCAAAGTATATAGATCTGTTGATATATGCGCATTCAATTCTAACCCGTGACAGGGCATTTTTTTTAATAAAACATGTTTGAGTAATAAATCATACAAATTTTTACTAATTAAAAAAAAAGTTTAGATATTTATAATCAAAATCACCATAGTTTAGAGAAACTTATATCCAAAAGACATCTGATTCCATGACAGTCACAAATAGTTAAGATGAAATGTTGTTAACTCAGGCTGACTCAGAAGGCAAGGTAAATCTATTAATCTGTTTGATAATGCGATGCTTCGAAGTCCTACGGTGGTTTATGCCACGTCACAATTTAAGCGAATTTCGGGATTTTCTTTTCTTTAATAAGATTAGTATTTTCAAAATTCATTATATATAATTATATTCATATTGTGCAAATTTCCACAGTTCCCTTAGAATTTTTCTTAAGCAAACGGTTTTTATCTTTAAGTATCTCTTAAGAAATAACAGCTCCCTTTCTTATTATTTTCATTATAACTCGGCACTGTAAAGACTTATAAATAAAAGAATTTAATGATTGGATGTTGGCGGAGAAGTTTGCTTACTTGGTGTCTATCAGGCATCGAGTGCATATCTTTCTTTGCTGTCATGCTAGGGAAATACCCCAATGCAAATATTGTAGTCGGGATCAATAATATAACAGGAGCACACTTGGTCTGCATAGGTTCCTTTAAGTTGTCATATTTAGATATTACATAAATGAACAGTAAGTACCAGCAAGGGCTAAAGTGTTACTCTGTTGACCCTATGTCTAGCTGCCCTGTTGTTTCCCTGGCCAGCACCATTAATTTAAAACTATCACTAAATGTGGCATCTGTATATGCCGGTGAAAGGATTCTCATGCAGTCTTGCATGTCCCTTAATCATAGTGGGACCCCTGGAGAAGGAAAGTAAACTACTTTTGTCCCACTGAAGAAGTCAATGTACATAAAATGATTACTGAACTGTAAGAAACGTGATGACCAAAAAAATAAATAAATAAATAAATTGTAAACTAACATCCCTCGACCTGTAACAGGTCAAGAATAACCCTATTAAACATATGATAAGCGTTTCCTATCTTACGCGTTCAAAGTATAGCTTCTTCAATTTTGATTTAGTACTCTGTTTTTATTACACTGTTTTTGCAACACATGTTAAAGCCTGGCATAGTCTCCTGTACTTCCTGTCGTTGGCGACCTATAGACCCGCCTGTGGGACGACATCCTTCAGATAGCCATCTGATCTGTTGCGTATCATTCTAAGCTGGTTTACACTCATGTGTATACGGTTTGCTTGCTTGTTTGTGGGGATTTCCCTGGAAATAAATTTCCCCACTATAAAAATAGAAACTCCTGTCACTTTGAAGAAATCCACGTCATTAGTTAAAAGTATAAATAGTCGTAAGATCAACAGATCAGACAATGTGCGACCGCACCTGAACATCATTACCACAGCTACGGACACCCAGCGAAGAAACATATAATCCCCTGGTATGTATATATTATTATCACTACACTTTTTGTATATGATTTGGACAACAGGTCTTCATCGCCTATGTACATACAGCCCATATGCCCTGGTAAAAGCGATAACTTCATAATGATTATTTCATATAATTTGTAAAATTTCAATAATTGGTTTAGCACAGTTAGCTAGATTGTTGAGTGTACATATATACCATAACGCTACCTATTAAATTGATTGTCCAAAATACAATTAAATTAATCTTTTAACATCAAAATAAATACATATTTTTTTTTACAGTTACAATGGATACCAATAAACAAACGATGGTCCTTGCAATAGGCTTCCTGATGTACTGCGCATGCGCACTAGCCCAGTGTCCGGTACCTACAAATGACGCTATCATGGAGGGTGACAAGAGACTGTGTGCTCGCGTGTATGAACACAGTCACCAGAACCAGGGCAAGTCCTGCGGAGGGCATGAAGAAAAAGTGTTTGCTGGCGTGAAATCAGCACATCTACGTAAAATGAACGACATGATATCGGCAGTGGTGGTGGAGTCTGGGTGTCGTCTGACAGTGTGGGAGCATTCTAGTTACCGTGGTTACTCCCGCCATTTCTGGACCGGGGTTCACACTCACCTCAGTGACTACAAACAAGGCTTCTGGCGGAATTATCACTGGAATGACGTCATTTCCTCTTATGACTGTAAATGTAAGGACACCGCCACTGTTAAAAAGAGTCAGTGATTAATAGCCTAAATCAATTAGAACACAATAATATACTAACTTATCAACGTTTTATGCAATAGTTACTGATAGGGATGTGCATTTGTGTGTGTGTGTAAATACTTTATGTTCTTTAAAGGACTTTCAAAACAATGAATATCAAGAATCGACATTTTATTTTGTTTTCTTCTTTTGAATGTTTGTGATTGTGTTTATTTGTGTACTACAACATATGACACCATATGTGTTATTTATTACTTCAGTTATACAGGGCAGATAATTTATGTGTGATATAACCATGATTGTGTTGCTAACATTTGTGAAAACTGTAATAAATCATTCCGAGTTTCTACAATCAATTTGCTGTTATTTTACATTATCACATACAATTAATGGTTTGTGTTTATTTCTGCGTGTGTGTGTGAGAGAGAGAGAGAGAAAGAAAGAGAGAGAGAGAGAAAGAGAGGGAGGAAATGAGAGAGAGAATTTAAGTTTATATAATCCTAATTAAAGCACCCCATAAGGCTGTTGTACTGTAGCCCCATTCCGGCCCTCTGATATTAGAGAGTATAAGGACACGAGGCTGTATTTATTTTTCCTATATTACATCTACAAAATACCTGAAGTTTGGGCCTCTTTTATATAAATTTCAAAATATATTCTTATATTAACTCTTTTGTTACCTGAGAATTGCTTTTTTTCTACAGTCAAACAAGGCCAGGAATTTCAGGGCCTTCTTATCTCATTTTCTCACCATCCTGGTCTGAATGCAGTGGATTAAACATTACCCCTCCAAGCAGTCCCAAATAACGATTTGGACAACATGTCTTTGATTGGCCACAGATTTAGAAATATTTTACTGGTACCGTTAATTTTGTGTGAGATTATGCTAAGCATAAATAAAAAATCAAACAATAGGTTTCTTTTAAGGCCTCTTGCCATAACGGCTAGAGCCAACAAGAGCAGGCCAAACCATTGACTACTCTCCTTCATAGGACCACGTGACCTTAAGACCAGCTCATTGGCTGTCAGAGTGTCGTTACATCCTTCAGCGAGGAACGCACTATGAGGCTCTATGAGGATGCAAAATTTTCGTCATTTCTGACAACGCCTCATGCTCTACAGGCACACTGTCAATTGACATAAACCAGACTTATAGTTAGCTTTTAGTATACTTTCTAACAAAATTTAACATGAGCAAGCACAGTTCCGTTTTAACTCATCATATTGGTAACCCCCTAAGCCTGTTTGTTAAATTTCTGACCGCATGAATACAGGCATGGCTCCACGGGTTTCTGGACGCAGCCAACTTGTAGTCGATACAGGACATGACTCGTTACCATAGAGTTTTGGTTGTGCGTTCATTTCTTATTAAAATAAGAATATTTTAGTTCTTCACATGACTGCAGTTGTCTTTCCTTAATGTTCTGTCACACTTCTGTGTATATCAAGTTCTTATGAGTTATTCAGAATTTTTCAATACCGAGCCGTACGCTCAAAATTTCGAAAATTTTAGATTAATTTGACTTATGTGCGACGCACATCTAGCATATAATAGTAAGGGATTCAGCGCATCCATTGCATATGAGGTGCGCATGCAGTGCTCAACGCTATTATTTTTTTTTTAACTTAGAATAGCGCCGTATGCAGTGCGCATTCCGTACGTATTCCGGAAGCACTCGACCTATGCCCACCGCATGCCTGACGTACATCCGACGAATGTCGAGCGGATTCCGTGCGAATTCCCGCCGCATGTGGTTTCACCGGTTCTGGCCTCGGTCTGCCATTTTTATCAGGTCTTTCACACTGGAGTCAAATCTTGGGTGTACCCTGGATGTACGACAAGTACGCTTTCTTTACGCTACATGTGCGTTTCTCATATGTTAAAAATAAGTACAATGCGCTGCCAAATCACCGGATCTGCGCTACAAGTACGCTATGTAATAATCGCGGCTTGTACGCTGAAGGAGTATGTGCCAGGAGGTCAGCGTAGGCCTATTTACCGCATATGAACCGCTTATCCCCCACGAACACCTACCGTACTCGTGCCGCGCTCGACCGATGCAGGACTGATGCGCTGCATATTTATAACTTATGACCTGCGAAACAGCGTACGCAGCGGATTTTCGTGCATGTTCGCGTACATTTAACTTGCACAAAACGATTGGAAGGCATACTAGATGCGTATTCTGCTTATTGATTGGCACATTTTAGATTTTTCTTCTTTTAGCAGTACCGGAACATAAGCACACATTTCTACAGTTGCCCTAGACCTTTATGATTCCGTTAACGCATGCATGTATATAGGAAGGCACATGAAAAATATCCGTAGAGATTGAAAAATACCATTTCATCTGTTATATAAAAGATTATGTGGCGCTCATGGCTGTGGTAAAGATATGCTGACAGGAGCAAAGAACAGAATACATACAAGTCTTTGCGAGAACCTCTGGGAATCAGGTGCTAGGCAAACTACTAAGGTGTCTGCAAAACCAGCAACTTATAGCGTACGTCTGCATGGCAATATGTTATTAATAAAATTGTGAAATCTGTTGCCGCTATATATATATATATGTAGAGCTATTCCTGGAATATTGTTGTTGGCTTTTTCTTCAAAATTGACGGGGTCACGTGACCATTATGTTTGCAAACGTTGTAATGATCGGTGCGGTTGTTCATGAGATAAAAGATATCAGCTAAATGCTCACATGTGAAACCATACGATTACGTGATTGGCAAGATTTTTAGATCTGTGAAAACATCATTTTCATTTATTTTGGTATTCTCCGAGCTCTAAGGGAAGTGGAAAGGGTCTCTTGAATCACAAAAAAGGTAGTTCAAAAGAGGTGGCGCCATCTGCCGGTTATTTAGATAAATTTACTTAAATATAGGGAAGCCTAAGAGAAGGCATGTCGTTCAAACATACGGACGGACGAAATCATTAATTCCATTTTGGGTTAAGATGTTGGGGGATTAAGTACAAGGAAGCTTGTACCAGAAGAATTCTACTGCTAGCTTGCATGTTGAAAGTTTGGAGTTTTACAGGTAAAGTAAATATGTACCTTAATATACTCTATACTCATATACGGCTATTTAATTTTCATACAATATAACCGCGTTGGCATCTGCATGGAATATGATAAGTTCACTCAGAGAACTGGTGTTAAAGCTCACTGGAAAATATATTTGACATGTTGTACTAAATTATAGATAACTGATCTTATTTGTATTTTTTTCAATGATTCCATCACTTTCTTAAATTGTTTCATTAATAAAACCTTTACGTGACCCAAAGATTCCTTGAAAAGATAAACAGATATGATATAACACAAAGAAATTCTAAATTTATACGGGAGGGATATTTGAAACTTTCAGGGTACTTTTGACCGTAATATTTATCATGTTTGTGGTGGCTGTGGCCTAGTTGTCTGGAAATGTTGACCTCGTTCACGTGTCCGGGATGTTTTCCTGGCGGAGGTGACGTCATGACATCCCTGGGATGTTGCCTTGGTGATGGTTCTCCACTGACGCCGTCTTCGTCATCTAAGATGTGTCACCCAGCTAGTCTGCATATTCGCACACTTTTATAGGAACCAACGAAGTAACTAGAAATAATACTATTATAATAATAGTACTATTGAATGCTAAATCATAAGCGGTGCAGAAACGTTATACCTCCTACTTGTTGTGCTGGACAAGCCTACGTCGTAGTCCAGTCGATTGCTTTTAAAGATATCCAAAAAATAGGCTCCGCTTGTATGGATATTTAAGTGTTTAGTCATTCATATCACTTTTTAACATGAATCTTGATGGCATACAACTTAAAACACACTGCAAAGAAAAAAAAACAGTTCTACGCCGGAAAAGTTAGACTAACGGAACACTTAACACTAGATCCTGGGTTACAATAGGAACCGCACTTAAATAAACACAGGGAATACATATCTGAAACTGCGACTCGCACAAATAAAACGAATGAAAAAGCTATTAATAAGCGGTTGTAAAACTGCAATGAGATGAAAGAGTTGGGGATGCATTTTGTTTTACGGTCTGTTTTTAAGGCATTATTGGGTATGATAATGAAAAGGAGAAATTCCTTTATACGGAATTGCCGCCCTCGCAATGCTGGGGTTCCGCTGCACCATTTCCTGTTTTGCGCCTTATCAGGACCGATATTGCGAATATACAGAAGCGTTATGCTGCGAATTGTCTGATTAATGGGCAATTTCTTGGGACATATGTATATCAACAAAATCTAGGTCCATCTTGAAGATGGATCACCTTGACCTACTTTTCGAGGTCACAGAGCTATTAACGGGAAAAAATCTTACCAGCTTATTTCTCGGGAACCATAATTGTTCCTGATGATCTGTAACTGCTACTCAGGTACAGAGATGGGCCATTCGTGCACGCATGTTGCTAAAGACATTGTTTTACAGGTAATCCCCCGCATAGTCTTTATCATCACACAGAGCTCTATCACTAGACTTGCAAAGGTACAACCGGTACATGCATTATAGTCATAAGCAGCGAAAGGGTGGGGGGGGAGGGCAGGCCAATGACACATTTGAGCCCCCCACCAATAATATGATGGGAAAACATAAGGAGTACCAGTATTCCTCAATGTACAGTTAGCATATTCTCCAAGACTGTAATCATATCAACCCCATAAATGCGCACACACACACCCATATATATATATATATATATATATATATATATATATATATATGTACCACCTGAACTAGAGACATATATTGGCAGATAAACATACATGTAAGAACATTTTTTAATCAGATATTTCTTGGGGCCCCCTCCCCCGCTAGCTTTAAGAATAGGCCCCCCATCTTGAGCAGCATATACTGACACTTGACAAGGATCTATGGTTTTTTCTTCCATCTATCAACTTTTTCACCAAATATGGGGGCCAATACGGTGAATCATTCTTGAGAAAAGATCATTTATTTATTTTACGGATAGGTAGGTGGCGCCACCTGTCTTGTTTACGAGAAAATTTTCCAAGATGGATAGACATGCCAACTTTAAGACCAATACCTTGAACCATGAGATATGAGCAATTTTCACCCAAAGCATATGTACAGATGGACGCCACGGGAAAACGATTGCAATTGAGTACAAGATGGAGGAGTCCAAGATCTATGGATATACAAAATTTCAGGCCAATGGGCACATCACTTCTGAGAAAAGAGCATTTATTTATTTTACGGAAACGGGGAGGTATGTGGCGCCACCTGTCTTGTTTACGAGATATGAGCAATTTTCACCCAAAGCACATGTACAGATGGACGCCACGCCAAAAACGATTGCAAATGGCCCCACCAATTTGAGTACAAGATGGAGGAGTCCGATATCTATGGATATGCACCTTTTCAGGCCAATAGGGCAAAACACTCCTCAGAAAAGGGCTTGATTTATTCTAAAAAAGGGCGCGTAGGTGGCGCTCCCTGTCTGGTTTATGAGAAAATTTTACAAGATGGATGGACATGCCAAATTTCAGACCAATACCTTGAACCACTCCGGAGATATGAGCAATTTTCACCCAAAGCACATGTACAAATGGACGCCACGGTAAAACGATTGCAGATTGCCGCACCAGTCTTGAATACAAGATGGAGGTAGCCAAGATTATTCGACATGCACAATTCAGCCCAATCTGTCCATTAGTTTTAGACTTATAATGCTTACAGTTCTGTCAAGTGGCAATGATGGGGTAATAAAAGGTGCGAAAACAAGAAAAGGACAGAAGGTGTACGCTCCCGACGCAGCGGAAATCTTGCGCTTCTAAAGAAGCAACTGATTTTCACGCTGCCATGATATGCACATGTCAAGTTTGGTAAAGATCCATACACTAATTTTTGAGTTATCGCGCCCAAACGAAATCTCTGCAGGGGCGGCGGTGCGACCGTGCTTAAACCATAGTATCCCGTCTTTGTCTGGGGATACAGTTATTACTGTTACCACCCATACACACTCTTCTTATGGTTGAAGGCTTTTGTCTTCCCTTTGCCAAGTGCAGTTGCATCAATATGCTTCCGTACGAATATGAGGCATGTTTAAATAGACGCTTGAAGGCCTATTTGCAAAAACATTAGAGAGTATAGGGCTAATTTTTAAGGGTTAACTCTTTTTTATGCCTTTTCGAAAATTATGTATATGAAATATATAACTTCTTATGAAGAGTTAGGATACTGTTTTTTGTTAAATTGTAAAAAAAAAATCAGTTCAATTTGTTGTTATTCAGAAAGAGATATGATTTAGTTTACATGTATGCAGCTGCAGGAAAGTCCAAGCGGAGAAACAGTTTCAACGGCAACCAGATCATATCAAGTGACATCTTTTTAACAACCTACGCTGCATGTCGGATGTCACGACCTGATAAGGCTAAGTGCTATACAAGGATGTTTATGCTTGGGATTTTCCACAAGTTATCTTTAACTGTTTCCCTTAAGTATAACTATTTTTGTAAAGTCGTTTTAAATGGGATTGTTTGTAGGTGTTTTTGTGTGCTCATGTTGTTTGACATTGTGTTTTTCTTTCTTTAGTTTAGCAGATTTTTACCTTTGCATTATGGTTATTATTTTAAGAAAACCTTGCTGGAATTTTTGTTCTACAAGACAAACCCGAATTCATGAGCTGTTCTCAGAGATTCTACGGGGCGTGAAATAAGATACAACTCTAACTCCATTAGTATACGGACATCCCAGATACTTGCTCTTGGAAGATAAAGGTACATGCAAATCCAAGAAATGCAAGCTCATACTCAAATTTAATGTTTTATTGGTGCAAGGATTATATTATACTATATTGCTGTCTTTACATCCCAAACACGATCTCTTGCTTTTTTGTATACCGACATTCCAGATACGTGTTATAACTAAATGGATGTATGGAGGGGAAATTATTTTATTAAAAATTTCTTGGACCTCTTTCCGTGGTATTTCTGGGTTCATTGTTTTCATTTACCCTGCTCATATTCTTATACTTGTACCCCCCGAATGTAATATGTTAAGCATACAATATATGACATTTAGCACTGCATTGAGAAATACACTTACTAACTCGATATTGTAAATTACAATTAATGGATGGAATTACACACGCACACAAATGTTCATTATATGTGCAATGGGTGTATTGTTCTAAAACTACCATTCCGTTAATTGTCAGTAAACGATTTTGACCCATACTTTATCAAGGCCAATTTGCTAGTCATGACCAGGACAACGGAAGTCATGTTTATGAATAAATGAAAGGAAACGCGGGATTAATTTACAGCTTTATCTTTTAGGAGAAAATTAGCTTTGTTAAATATGTGAAATCTGTTCCTTTTATTAATTTGCTCGTTAAGTTCCTTCAAATTCATATGAGTGTATAAGTAAATTTATAATTTTCAGATAGGCGATTATTATTGACACACCCAAATGAATTAAGTCAATAGTTGATTGTGAAATGTGAGGTTGTTCCGAAAAGTTTTCTTTTTATATAAGCAATAAATTCATCAAATCAGGTGTGGCAAATTGTGGTTTTACATTCTTTGATAGTTACAGACTTGAACCATGGTTCCTTCAACGATTTGTTAAAAAACATGTCATGAATGATGATCCCTTTTAAATAAGTAATAACTGAATACTTATCCGCAATCTCAATAGCTAAAATATCATGTGATTATATAGCGATCGATGTTCTTACTAATTACCGGTGTAATTTCCGTAATTCTATTCATTCAGTTATTGTTTTTCCAGTTTTCTATAGCTTAAACAGGTTTTAAAAACGGAACAATGCTTCTGTGGGATTATTTGTGTAGCTGTTACTTTTGTATACAGGTGTTAATATGGAGCAAAAACACACATCCGGTAGACTTGAACCCCTTGTACAATACATGTCAACATGTGAATTTAGAACACATTAAATAAAAAATGAGAGACAGAATTTCCCACTTTTAATTTTTGTATATATTTTACTATTAGTAACCTTCATGTAGTTAACAAACAAGTGCATACATTTAAAAAATCAACGCCTAACCTCAGCGGAATTCTGGATGAAGTGTATAAATGAATATACGCAAGGCGCTAAAGCTGACGAGCCTGAATACGTTATATGTTTTCAAGTAAATGCTTAATAATGAAAATATGTACACTATAAATAAATGGCAGTAAAATGGAAATATAAGCTGATTTACATGTACGATTACGTTTCCTTTTCATAAGTATATACAATGCATAGTACACACCATGAAGAGTTCACCTTCCCCGGCAAATGAAATAATGCCTGATAATTATTATTCCTTGCTGTTAAATTGGGATTTAAACATTTTACACAAACCACTGGAGAAGGCATCCTGACTGCTGGGCTTTACTTCAGAAGAATTGCAGGTACTTTGTTCGATATTTATTTTATTAATTTTACAGATTTTCTTTGTCACAAATACTAAAAGTTACACATATACAGAATGAGCGGAACCATGCATGACAAAAATGAACATAAAGTAACTTGTTTAGACTTAAAAAGACGTTATTTCATGCATGTCAGACTTGGGGATATCCCCAATATCTATGCGGGACTTCCTAATTCTGTAGCTTTATTTTTGCCGGATCTTTGATATTATCACCCTTTATCATCTTTTTTAAATATATTTACGAAGCAAATAATCGTGCGTACTCCATTTAATAAACAGAGATAAGCCATGTAGCACAATTAACTATTATTGCTAGGGTCGTCAACAATGAAACAATCTCCTGTGAGGGATGACGTCATATATTGTAAGAAAGATATATCTTGGTATAGGGATTACCCATTATAGCCGCCTACAATTTCTGCCAAAGATAGCATTTCGCTTTTTTTTATCACCTCGCGATTATCTCATCCCAGCAAGAGACAGCTTTTGGAGTTAAGCCCTATTCACTTCCGGGTAAATTCCGATTCTTTAAAATTAAAATATCACGCTTTCTGATGATATCTCAATTAATTTTTTAGGTTATATAAGACGGCCGGGGGCAGGGTCTGTCAGACCTACTTAGTCAGCACCTCCTGCTTCACCCGGGGTTCACGATCATCTGAATTTAAACTGGTGCCATCCGAAGTCATTATACAATTGTAAGTATATCAGGGGCGTATATTGGCTAAAGGCAAAAAGGAATCTGCAGTGCTTAAAAATCGAATGGCTTTCCATAAGTTAGGTGAAAATACATTTTCAGATTTCCATGTATAATTCCGCTCTCACAGCAGTTTGTTTTATGATTATTTTACGTTTAGGCAGCATTTATGTGTGTTTTCCAAACTTGATGAGACAGATAAGATGCTGTTTCTTTTCATAGTTTTTTTATGCTGATAAAATTCATTCTGCCATGATTCAGTATGGCTGACGTAACTTTAGCCCATTTATATCATGATGTATATTCATATCACCGTTGGCAGGGTACACCATATCCCACAACCATCATCGTCGGACAGTGTTAAGTGTACGCATTTCAACCCCTGTATACTTATTGACATAATCCTAATATCAGAGCAAAAATAAATAAATAAATACTACTGTGAAATTATGCGTTTGTTGGTAAATTTCAAGGGAAGCTCCTTGCGCTAGCTGACATCTGCTGGCGAAATTCGGTACTTAATTTTGCCAGCTAGGCCTTGAGATAACAAACTTTGACAAAATCACCCATGTTTATGTAGTTCGCCTTGACATAATTCTAATATTCACATTTCAACATACATGTGTGTATACTACAACACCCTCTTCACTACATTTTTACCTACGCCGTTGGTATGTGCAGAAGCCGAGATGCATTCATTGTAGGGGTTACGCCATTTACCCCTAATCTTGTGAGTCCCGGTCTGCGCAGTCTGTGTAGGGGGGGGGGGGGGGGTATACACGATCTTAGAAGGGAGGAGGGGGGGGGGGGGCACACCACCCTGGTACTGATGAACAAACGTGCTGGGAGTACCAGTAATTAATATGCATAACTTTCGCATGAAGAAGTTTATAGAAGAAAACGGCACCGGACGCAAAGCCCGCCGCTACTATTCAGTATTAAGCACATATTTATCTATTTTAAACACTTTTTGGGTAGAAAAAGGGCGCCCTTTTCCCCCCTCTGAATCCGCCCCTTAGGCTATTTAGATCAGCATTGTTGGTTCGATTCGGATTTTGAGGCTGCATAATTTGTTGTTATTTTTTTTTATTTTAATACGTCGCTATCGATAATTACGATATTCCTGTCTATTGCAGATTGATTCATAGGCGATCAGCATGCAGATGACAGTCGGCACCATAGTTTGTTTCCTGGTATGCTGTGCATGCGTACTCGCGAAATGTCCCATTCCGAAGGAAGTCCCAGAAAAAATGGGCAACGATACGCTGTGTGCCCGTGTGTATGAACACAGTCACTGGACAATAGAGAGGTCGTGCGGTGGCCATGAAGAAAAAGTTTTTGCTGGTGTTGAAACTGCACATCTTCGTAAAATGAACGACAGGATATCAGCAGTGGTGGTGGAAAATGGCTGTCGTCTGACTGTGTATGAACATTCCAGTTACCAGGGTAACACGCGCCGTTTCTACGCAGGTGTACACACACATCTCTATAACTACAGAAGAGGCACCTGGTGGTGGACCCACTGGAATGACGTCATTTCCTCCTTTTATTGTGAATGTGGAGACAGTATTTACGGGAAGAAGAATTATTAAGAACTCTTATTTTACAAATGGTTGTGATATTCAATACCAAACTAAAACATAAAGGACATAAATATACAGCTTTGTTCAATCTTGATATATTTGAAATGAAATTTTAATCTTGTTGCATTAAGTTACGCATTAAGATATTTAATTACTTGTTACGTTTGGGCAAATTTGTAATTAAGGTGTGTAATATTTTTAAAGAAATAAATTATTTCGCTTAACATCTGATTATTTATTTATTACCTTCGCAATGTGGAAATAAGTGTGAATGAGAGGAGAGCTGATTACTTAGTTATAGCAGACCTTCCGTATAAGATCTTAATATGTCAAATATGTGCCCTCCATTTCTGTGCGTTACCAAGACTGATTCATGTTAGGTGTGCGTGCGAGGATGTGTGTGTGTGATATGAATCACAAAGAAAAATATGCAGAAGAAACCGCCTGGATAGACAGAGAGAGAGAGAGAGAGGCAGGGAGGGAGAGGCAGACAGAATCAGAGAGAGAGAGAGAGGGAGAGAGAGAGAGAGAGAGAGAGCGAGGGGGTTGACGGAGGGAGGGAGAGGCAGGACAAATTTAAAGAGAAAGAGAGAGAGAGAGCGAGAGAGCGAAAGAGTGAGAGATAGACGGACAGTCTGATACTAACAGGAAGGACAAATTTAGAAAAAAAAATACTGATTGTTCGGGTAAACCAAAAATGTACATGCAAGTGTATACCGTAAAAAACAGTCACACAAGGATGCTACCTCCATATATCAGTTAAATTTAAGGTTAAACAAACACTCAAGCATTTCCCCTTAAAATACAATTATTAGCCTATAGCGAATTCTGCCATATGAACGAACGTATAAAGCTAAAAATGTTGAACAGAATGCGGCAGCAGAACTAGCGAGATTTCGGCCCCCTGGCATTAGAGGCTCTAGAGACATCCTTCAACGTACGCTCCAGAGGCAGCGGAAATCTTGCGCTTCTGAAAAAGCATGCACCTGATTTTCCCGCTGCCTGCTTTGACCGTTTATGATGCACTTAAACACCAGGTGGCCTGTTTCCTGAAAAAAACTGCTAATGTGACTGGCAGCCAACCAAATTCCAGTCAACAAACACTCCACAAGCATTAGTCTCCGCCCAGAAACCACGTGCGGGGCCATTCTCTTCGAGCCTGTGGCCTGTTCAAACGGTTGTCGGGTGGATGAGCTGTCACTCAAAAAGAGATCAGAACAAACAGCGCTTACGATATAGGTAGCAGGCCTATATAGGTAAAGCGCTGTGTAAACACCGTACCTTCAACGAGGAACGCACTTTAATGCAAACAATTATGTCATTTTTTAATACGTCTTCTGGCCTACGATTACGCTGTCAGTTGATATGAACCAGACCGATCGTACGTTACCTTTTTAGTATACTTTCTAACAATACTTACCATAAACGAGGAAAAAAAATCCGTTTTAACTGAGCATTTTGGTAAATCCCTCTGCATGTTTCTATGAATTTCTGACCGCACGAATCAGGCACGGCTCGCACGGGTTACTGGACGATAGCCAACTTGTACGCGATACAGGAAATGACTCGTTATTACAGAGACGGTTTTTCATTTTAGGTTGTGAGTGCACATGTGTTATTTTGTGATAATTGATCATTTGTGTTGAATCATTATATCAATGCAACATGATCGAGGACCAGTGCAATGTATTCTTCCGCATGGTTTGCATGTATCACGACTCCAGTTAGGCTTACCATCCTAATGTAAATGCTTATACATAGTCGTGTATTCACGGCTAGCAGCAGAACGTAGTATGCGGAATGCAATATAAATCAGGTTGGGCATTTACTTGGCGGTGAAGCACTGTGATATGGACATGAGGTCAAACCCCCTAGATCAGGCTGCATCCATAGGTCATAAATATATTTGGTAACCAGAGCCCATCTCCACTGAGAATTCTATTTTATCGCGTGTCTAATACCGTATTATGCATACCGCGGGAACGGTCAACGGCCTATGATTGCGTGAATTTTTTTTCACATACACAGCTTACCGAATACGGCATTCCTGGTAAACGCGTCCAAGGGGTCGGTGGGAATACAAGCGATTGTCCAGTATACAGTTATATAGTATAAACTGATAATAGCGGAAACCCAGCAAGGTGTTTCCGATCACAGAAGCTATATAGTACAGATAATTTCTTGAAATACCGTGCGTTCCTGAATTAACTGTGTCCTGACCTTTCATTGACCCTGAGACCTAAAAAACTCCATATCAGTGCATGTGGGGGGGGGGGGATGAGGAAGAGAAAATCTTTTTGGGGTCTGATTTAAAAAATGCTCTTTGGGTAAATCGAAACATGTTTATTCATTATATTTCTAAGCAATTATGTCTGGTTTTATAACAGTTTTCACTGACACAAAATCTAAAGCTAAACATAAAAAATACGTACATTGAACAATAACATGTTTTTTCATTCCTTTCAGTAAATGTTTAGCTTATTCAAACTTTGAATTAAATTAAAAACATATACTGTGTTTTTAATTGAATGAGGCCTGTTGGATACAGAAATACCATCTTAAAGATACAATAATATATATATACACGGCTTGGTGACAGATGAAAAACCAACGAATAACTTTTTTACATAAATATTCTGGTCATATTAATACCAAATTTTAAACAACTCAAGATATATCTAGCTATTTGCAAACGCCGAGGGATCCCTGGGAGAACCCCCCCCCCCCCCACCCCACACACACACACACTCACATCACACTGTGTCACATTGTGGGATACTTTTTCTCAGGCTAGAAAGGCAATATCTCCTAATACTCTGGGACCACCATCACATTCATGTTTTACTTGTGATCTTTCAGGATGGTTGTTGGAATACTGAGATGCATTTAGACACCACCAAACAATGCGTTATGGCACAAATACAAGTGATCAGAAATTAACGAAGGTATTCACAGACCCATCGATGGAAGAATATGTGTACACATTACACAGATATATAGTTATCGCATCAACACCTGGTTACCAACACAGTCCATTTACAGAGGTAAACAGATTTTAATGAAAAGGTCTATTTTACCGCTATATAAACACAAAAACTTTGTTCATAGATATCATTCGCTGAGTGACTATTATCCAGTACTTCATTGCTGGAAATGCTCAAATCAAACTCCTATAACTTGCTACTCATGATTTTGTAACAAATTAGCGGCAGAAACTGGTTGTAAAGTCATGTTGGAATATTGAAAAAAAAACTACATATGATCTATTATTAAAAATGCAATATAAGAGTATAATACGTTGTGTGAAAGAGAGAAATTAGGGGGCAGGGGAGGGGGATTCGAGATGATACCTTAAACATGATATTCATGTAATTTGAGACGTCGAATTGAGATAACAAAGAAATAAGTACAAGGTCTAACTATATTGGTTTTATTTATCCCTCCGCATGCATGCATTCTTTATATAAACTTTGGTATTCATATCCTTTATATTCCCTCTGCTCAGAACATCTCGGTCAGAGAGAGAGAGAGAGAGAGAGAGACAGACAGACAGAGAGAGAGAGAGAGAGAGAGAGAGAGAGAGAGAGAGAGAGAGAGAGAAATATTTGGCCAGCAATTACGGTATAGAGCAACCTAAAAAAAAGATGCATGGAGTTTCCGGTCGGATGAGCTTCAGCTGCATGGTCTAGACACTGTATCGTGTTCTGACGTGTCAGTTTCTTGTTCAGTCAATGTATAATCCCGGACTCCCCATGATGTGTTTTACAGCTACATTAGTCCTGCCACACTCATGTACAATTAGTCACAGAGCAGTCCTACATGTCAGTAATTCTTTTATGATTATTTAATTAGTTACAGAGCGGTTTTATGAGCAACCCTTTCGTTATAAGTTAAATTAATTCAAAGCAGTTCTATATGTAATCCTTTTAAGATTAGTTAATTAGTTACAGAGCAGTTCTTTGAGTAACCCTTTGATGATTATGTAATTAGTTACAGAGCAGTTCTTTGAGGACACTTTTTTATGATTAATTGGTTAGTTACAGAGCATTTCTGTATATTATGAGAGTAACCCTTTAATGATTAGTTAATTGGTTACAGAACAGTTCAATTGATTAATTAATTAGTTACAAAGCAGTTCTATGAGTATACCCTAGTTATGATTAATTAATTAGTTACAGAGCAGTTATATTTATTATATGAGTATTCCTTTTATGATGAGTTAATTAGTTTCAGAGCAGATCTATGAGTAACCTTATAACAATAAGTTAATTAGTTACAGAGTTAATTAGTTCTCAAAACTTATAGTCCTGGGAAAACTTTGGGCATTTTAGAATGACGAGAATGCATCAAAGTATATAGGTCATTTTCTTTAATTCCATTATCGTAGTAGAACACAATATATCTGTAAATAAATTGGACCAATTTTAGTATGACAAGTAAGCAACCAGTTTATTATATAGTTTTACTTTAATTTTGCTTATAGTTAATAAGAGCGGATATAAGAAATCAGTGTAAAACACATAGTCTGATCAGGGACGCCTGAGAAAAAACGATGACACATTAAGGTGAGTATATGACCAGAGATTACAGAGAAATTCACTCTCTGGGAAGAAACACGAGGAAAGAGAGACAAATATTTCCGCCGCACATTCTGTATATAACATCTGTTTCTTTAATCACATTAGATGTCAGCAGGTCATGCATGGTTTATCTAAGTGCAATAAAAAAATCGATGAAACCCGTCCTCTCAGATGTCTAATTGTTATAGTTACGCAAAGCCTCTATCCGTTACCACGTAACATTTTGACAAAATGAGGGATTGACACATGGTAGGTTTCTTAGAAAATACGAAAGTGTTTACCTGATTATCAGCAGTCCCTACTCACGGGAAACATATGATGATATAATAATATTTCTTATTCACTGGCAGACTGGAATTCACTTACAAAGGCATCAAATATGTTATTGTTTGTTCATTCTCCGTTGAGCCCGCATGAAAACAATCACTCCGTATACTGGCACTTGAACCAATATGATAAGATCATTATTATAAATGTGGTCATTTTTATATTGCTTCCAGGCATACGTGAAACGTCATGCAGTATAAGGCACCCTTATAATACGGTATATATATATATATATATATATATATATATATATATATACATATATATATATAAAGAGAGAGAGAGAGAGAGAGAGAGAGAGAGAGAGAGAGAGAGAAAGAGAGAGAGAGAGAGAGAGAGAGAGAGAGAGAGAGAGAGAGGGAGGGAAGAGATAGAGATAGAAAGAGAGGGTACACACAAACTGCCTGACCGATTTATTTTACGGGAATAGTCCTAGGCAAACGTTATATAGCAGTAAACTTAATTCCTTTGGCCTACTGCTTACTCCTTAAAGCTCGTTATTTCCGAGAAATGTAGATATTAGATAAGATATGACCGGCAACATCTTTGGTATTTCTATAGATACTTATAAAGGCTTTTCTGCGTACATGCAATATTCTTTCTCTTCCCGTGTATTTGGTGTTTCTACGAAACGCTAAGAATGGGAAGCTCGTTCATCCCAAAATTCCTGTTCTATTAATAAATATTTCGTCAGAGAAGAACGTATAAAAGGAAACGCTGAACTATCATTTCAGCAAGACTCCGCGCTGACCAACTCCACGGGACAGCTGAAGTACACTACGACTACGACTACACGCGCTGCTTTGCTGCCCAATTTTGGAAATGGACAACGTAAAAGGTTAGCAGTACAGTGCTATACATGTATATACAGGTTTACATCACGAAAACTAATTATGTGTCTTGCAAATAGAATTTAATCCAGAAACTGCATGTATTTAAATTAAGTTCTTCTCCTAAGTTTATAAATTGTTTTTCTTTCTTGTTGTTGTTTTTTTATACAGATATAGGATGAGACTTGTATTAGGATGTACCCATTTATATATATATATTCACAACTATACCTTATATATGGCCTGATTTAGAGGAGGTGTGCCGTGAGTGTGTATGGTCCCTCACTCTCGACCTAAATAATGTGGGGAATATAGAATCCACGCTGAACGCTAGGGCTGTACGTATTTCCTTGTGCGCGTATATATAAATATATATATATATATATATATATATATATATATATATATATATATATAAATATATATATGCGTAGCTAGATGCGTGAAAATCGCTCATGATTTTGTAACTGGGGTGTTTCCATGTGTCAGTCAGCATATATGCGTATGTGCGTATATGCGTAAAAAAGCGCCACAGGAGCGATTTTCACGCATCTATATAGGTCTGCAAGATCTCAGAGATTCAGGGTAAAATGACGTGAGTTCATCATCTGTTTGTGGAAGACCTGTTAAATCCACGGTGCAAATAATATTATATAGGCCTACGCACGTCTGCCAGTTCACGCATATACGCACATATGAAAACACAGACTAATGCTGAAAAGGAACGTTTCGAACAGCATGCAATTTGTATATACATGCCTAGGATGACTGTCATCCTTACAAAATATTCAAATTTTCAGAGCTCAATCCGTATTTATTAAAATTGTCCTTTTAAATATTAGTCCTACATCGCAAGTTCAAAACATGTTACATTATCCATACAGATGATATCTGCTATTTTCGTCCTTTTTTATATTTCTGCAGTAACCATACACACGGGAGTCGTCGCCTCATTTCTCTTCATGGTGTTCTGCGCATGCGCCTTGGCGCAGTGTCCCGCAGTGGAGGAAAAAGCCATAATAGAGAATAACAAGACCCTGTGTGCCCGAGTATATGAACACAGTCACCAAAACCAGGGCAAGTCCTGCGGAGGACATGAAGAAAAGGTGTTTGCTGGCGTTATATCAGCACATCTACGTAAAATGAACGACATGATATCGGCAGTGGTGGTGGAGTCTGGGTGTCGTCTGACAGTGTGGGAGCACTCCAGTTACCATGGTTACTCCCGCCATTTCTGGACCGGGGTGCACACTCATCTCAATGATTACAAGCGAGGCTTCTGGAGTTGGAATCACTGGAACGACGTCATTTCTTCCTACTCCTGCAAATGTGAAGACAGTATAAAAAAATCAAACAAGGGTTACTGAAATATTTAAACACTTTAAAAAAAGTAGAACCACATTTAATTTTTTATATTTTATTTTTATAAGGCCTATACTTTCATTTATGAAGTATTTATTCATTTTCTGTCAGCAAACCTGAAGATAAGCATATATTACTATAATTATATCGATATCATATGGAATAGACAATGTTATATATATATATATATATATATATATATATATATATATACATATATATATATATATATATTCTATGTAGGGCTATACAGGTATATGCATGTGTGTTTCTTATGTAAAACCAGCTTCATTAATGTCATTCATTTATTTAATATTACGCAATGTTAATTATGATACCGGTATAGCTTATGTACATGTATCGCAGTAGCTCATGCATTATTTATATTCTCTATTTTGGTGTATGTGAATTCGCATAGGCCTATAGGCCTACAGTGTTCATGCAGTGTGCTTGAGTAACTCGATCGATCATCCGCATAAAAAAAAGTTGAACTGTGATTGTGCATTGAGAGACATCGTCATTCAGGCAAGGCGACTGAAATGATTGTTTTATTTACATTGAGTTTCCTTTGCTTGAACAGATCTAACTGTTCATGTTCAATGTTTATTATAAAATAAAAAGAAAAAGAATATACATGCATGATATATTTTTGTTCCGTCATTTCACCATACTGGGTATGGATCGCTAAACGCTGGTCTTATTTTAGTGGTAAGTCTGTATGTGTATGAATGAAATTATGTTTAATGTGTGTTAAATAATTTATGTTCCAGTTGATTTAGCTGGCATTCTCTTCTAATTGTTTTTTTTTTCTCATATTCCCCGACTCATCCAGCTCCGGTTCAATAAAAAATCACTGCTTTGATTTTCTATTGTGCCCATTTATTCATCATCCGTTTTCAGTCTCTGACCTTCGTCAGATTTTTTCCACACATAATAATCACATGAATAACGATTCCTGCTAATGTGGTCATATTTACGATCGAAATCCACCATCCTCACAGCACGGCGCGCACCTGCTCCGCTAGATGTCAGTGCGGCATAGTGTACTTGTTGGCTGGCAACTATCACGTGACACCATTGAACGGGGCTTGAGAAAACAACATGGCGGTGATCAACAAACTTGTACCGTGTATATGGCCCCATGCGTGACAAATTGTTAGCGTTGTATAGTGTTCGTTTGTGAGGTCATCTTTGATTACAGGGAGTCATAATAACAGCGTGAAAAACATCAGAGGTGAGCACTAACGCCGGCAGTTTCTGTAAAAAACTTGTTTTCATGTGTATTTTCCGTGCAATGAATGGAGAAACGCAAACGCTAAATAATCCCGGGAGGTCGATTTTGGCTCATAACACTGGCTGACTTAATGGCATCGGTTTCTAATCAAGCCCCAGCGGTCATGTACTACCAATGCTGGCTGGCTGCCCTGCTGTCAGCTTGCCAACTTGTTAATGCTGTGTTTATAAACTTACTAAAACTGGATAAGCTACATGATAATAAAAACTAAATACCGTGACTTCTGTTGGAATACTTCTAGAGTGATGATAAAGTTAATACTTATAATTATTGATAGAACATAAATCTTTGAGGATTTCTTTTATCACTAGAGACTAGGTTGAAGGGAACCTACATCTTTGCATCTCATAAGTAGCTTGGTAGTATACTTTATTATATCTATATGTCATGAATATATATATATATATATATATATATATATATATATATATATATATATATATGTAACTTATAATACAATGATGATAATTAAAACAACATTCGTGATACTAATATTAAGTAACATTAATGAACTTTTCTTATAAATTATAAAAGTCAAATGGATACAGATTATTATTTGTTCTCAACCAAGACTGAAGTGAAATGTCCTTTATTGGTGTATGTAAATCCATGTAAGCCAGTTCCCATAACAATCATACAATCCCAGACATGCCACCAGACCTTGGGTCAAATCTGAAATAATTATTGCATGGAACTGATTGGGAAATGTGTGAACCGGAATAATTCTGAATATATTTCAGATGTTTGAAATAGAATTAAAAAAAAAATTGGAATTAAATGCTACAGGCTCAGATGAATTGATAAAAAAATATCAACACAGATCAGCCATGCATGCACTATTTGACAGGCAATAAACAGTCATGTAATGAGCAAGAAGAACTGCTGATAGCCTGAATTTCATGAAT
The DNA here is from genome assembly GCA_026874595.1 of Sipunculus nudus. Lineage (NCBI taxonomy): Eukaryota > Metazoa > Annelida > Sipuncula > Golfingiida > Sipunculidae > Sipunculus > Sipunculus nudus. Next base: position 54,353,680 of record CM049309.1, read on the forward strand.
AAGTATACTTTCAAAGAAATATATTGTTATTAAAAGAATGCATTTTTTTTATTACACATTTAATTTGAATAAGATGATTTGAGTTGGATTTGGCATTTATTGGTATGGAAATTTCATAAAAATTATTGATCTAGAAATGAATTGGAACTGAACAATCTTATGTCTTAGACGCAATTGAAGCCCTGTTTATATATATATATATATATATATATATATATACTCAAATATATACTCAAATAAATAAATTACATGTATTAAACTTCCCTACATTTCAGTAGGTCATACGTTAACAGATCTGTCTGTCATGAATTACCAGGGTTTACTGTCTGTCAGAGTGACCTCGCAAGGTTGTAAGCTTGTGTACAGGTGGGCATCATGCTATCCTGTCAATTCCTCATATGAAAACAGTTGCTGCAGAGAACTGGTCAATCACCATGCACTTTATAGTGCAGCAAAATTTACAAACTGCTTGATGTAAGGGTTTTTTAGTAGATTTTTTTGGTAACTGTTTCTATTTCTTGTTATGCTGTCTTATCTAATTCTTAAATTAAGAGCATACACAATTTTGCAGAGTCTAAATTAGGTTTGGGATAACCCAGAAAGGTACCAGGATGGTAGCACTCAATTCCTCTCATTAAGTTTTGTATATTCTGGTTTCACCCAGGCCTGGTGTCTACAGCACCTGTGGCCCTGGGTTTGCAATAGTTCCTGTTGCTGGGTCTTAACACCAAGAAACCCCCCAAAGATGCATCCCCATGCAGCCTGCAAAGAGCTCACCCTGGCTTTAGGCCGATGGTAAAGAATTTCAGTGCTCCTCAGCTTTGAACTCATGACCTCCCAGCATTAATCCTGTGCTCTATTTCTAGACCACAGAAGCCAGTAAATGGTGGCAGAGAGATATCTACCGAACGTATTAGACACCTCAGGTAGTTTCTCCTATAATCAGAACTCGTGTATAAAAACAATGGGCCCACCCTGAATGTCACATTGACACACATCCACAGATTGATGTGTATATGCATTTTGGTTCTGTGTAATACAAAAATCTGAACCCCCCAGCTGCACGGTGCACCACATGCACATACATTTTAGCCCCATTTTAGTTGATCAAAGATCTTGGATAGTGGCACCATCTATTATCCTTTTCTTGTTTTCTCAATAAAGGATGCATGGATTGGTCCAAAAATCAAATTGACTGAAGATCTTGGATAGCACTGTCTTCTGCAGAAGACAGGTGGTGCCACCTTCTGTCTTTTTCCTGTTTTCATGCCTTCTAATACTCCATCATTGCCACTTGACAGTACTGTGAGCATTATAAGTCAAAAACTAATGGACAGTTTGGGCTAACATTATGCTTGTGCATTGATCTTGGATACCTCCATCTGGTATTCAAGACTAGTAGTGCCATCTGCAATTGTTTATGTATGGCGTCCATCTGTACGTTAGCTTTAGATTAAATTGCTCATATCTCAGGAATGGCTCAATGTGTTGGTCTGAAATTCAGCATGTACATCCACCTTGGAGAGTGTTCTCTTAAAGCAGACAGGTGGTGCCACCTACCTTACTGATTTCTTAGTATAAATTAATTCCCATTTCTCAGGATTGATTTGCCAGTTTGGCCTGAAATTGTGCTTGTCCATAGATCTTGGATACTTCCATCTCATTTTCAAGACTGGTGGTGCCTTCTGCAATCATTTTCATCTGATGTCCATCCATTCATTTGTTTTAGGTGAAAATTACTCATTTCAGAGGAGTCTTTCAATGTGTTGGTCTGAAATTGGGCATGTTAATCCATCATGGAGAGTTTTCTGGTCAAACAGACAGGTGGCGCCACCAACCTCACAGTTTTCATAGTATAAATTAATGCCCTATTTTCAGGAATGATTTGCTATATTGGCCTAAAATTGTGCATGTCCATAGATCTTGGATACCTCCGTCTCACATTTAAGGCTGGTGGCGCGGTCTGCAATTGTTTTTGTGTGGCTTCAAATTATGTGTTTGCTTTAGGTCCAAATTACTCATATCTGAGGAATCATGTGTTGGTCTGTAAATTTGGCATTTACATCCATCTTGGAGAGTTTTCTCATCAACCAGACAGGTGGGGTCACCTACCTTACCATTTTAATAGTATAAATTAATACCCTTTTCTCAAGAGTCATTCACCATATTGGCCCCATATTTGGTGAAAAATATTGTTTCTCAAATTGATAGATGGAAGAAACCATGGTTGCTTTTCAAGTGTCAGTATATATGCTGCTAAAGATGGTGGCCTGTTCCTAAGGGGGTGGGGGATTACTATGTCTGGGGATACCTGCAGTGCCAAGAAATGTTTAGTTTCAGTCTGAATCTGACCCCCCCCCCCCCCCCCCCCCCCCAATGTTTTAAGGATTGTCAGTACTCAAGGATTGATGCACTGAATTTTAAACAATTAAATAATACAATTTTTGTCTTTTTAGCTCAGCTGACTATAAGTCATCTAAGCTATAGTCTTGGTCCGTTGTCCGTCCATCTGTCTGTCCGTTTGTCCGTAGATGTGGCACATTTTGAAACCGTAGGAATCCAAAATTTGGCATAATGTTAGATGTCCCCAAGATCTACTACCAAGCTGAAAACTGGGTCTTTGCGACTTTGTTCCTTTGAGAAATTAAGGAAAAACCTCAATATTTTATTAAAAACCCATTTTCTTACTTCAGGACTGCCTAATACCAAAACCACTCATCTTCTTTTCCTCATATTTACCATAAATATTCCTCTGTATAGTGCCTATGAACATGCCAGAAATTAGGTCTGTATTATTTAATTTTAAAAAGTTCTGGGCCCAAACATATTGCACTTTGTAAAAAAATCAGGAAAAATATTTGGTCACTTAACTCAAAAAATGTTAAAGATAGGGACTTTTTTTAGTAATATAACTTTTATTAATCAGAATTTAATTGTATACCCAAAATTAGATCAAAATCGTTTAAAATATTAGCAAAAATATATAATTGTTACCTTAAATTTTGTTGAAATTTGACTATGGCACATTTTTTTCTAATAAGTATATTTAATTTATTTTTCACAGCTGGGATACATGTGGATTTAATCTGTTGAATCCTGAAATTTGAATGTAAAAAACTTTAAAAGTATTCTAATTATTGAAGTTTTTCAGATGCTCTAATGTATTTGCATTTTGTATATCCAAGACCCCACTCTTGCTCACTACAGCCTTGCCTAGGTAACCTTATTAGCAATGCAGCACTGGCAGAACACCCCTGCTGTAATAAACATACACTTATTCTCATGGGCCCTAATCTTTGCTTTGTTTTACATCTCTCTGCCTGTGTTTAAATATTTAAAAATAATTTAATTTAAATTCAATTTTATCCTTTACGTATATATATACAGAGGTGCTGTTACTCCAACCAGTCCCTGTAAGCACCATTGAAATTAATTCCGTATTTTGTATTTATAACCAAAGGTGTGGTAACTCCCCCCCCCCCCCCCCCCCCCTATCATTGAGCCCTAGTTCCTGAGCACTGAGGATAATATTTTTATTGCAACTTAAAAAAATCTATGGTGATGCAGTTATAACTGTCTCAGTCAGCTGAGCGCTGTGACACATGAGGCCCTTGTTTTACATTAACTGCATGTTTAAAAGAAGGGAATATATTTGTCTGAATAAAAGCTAGCTTAAAATCTATTTTACCCAACCCGGGTTAAACCCCGGTGGTGGGTAAAACCTGCGATCCCTGGTTTATTTAAAATCAGAAGGAAATGAATTTAAATTGAATTAATATAAATTAGAAAAAAAAATTGATTGGATGTGAAGTCGTAATGCTCAGATGAATTTAGCTGAACTGAAAATGGACAGATGCTGATATTTTCCTCTTAACTGATGCTACAAGGATCATGGTGAGGATACTGCTAAATCTCACATCTTAAGAGAACCCTAGTCTTTTTGCAGAACCCTATACAATAATTTATAGTAAATTTTCTTCCTGGACCTAACTATTATACAGTAGTATTTTTATGCCCCCGCCACTGTGGCCGGGGCATATAGTTTTACCCATGTCCGTAATTCAGTCCTTCCGTCATTCAGAAATCAAACAGTTGTACGGACTTTTCTTCGCAATGCCTGCAGATATTGGCCTGATTTTGTATGTGTGCAGATTATTACCAGTTACAGATAGAGTTTGCGTTTCGTCCCGATGACCTACTTTTGAACATTTTACGGCTCCTAAATTTAGAAATTTTCATGACAAGTACACAGGTACGGACCTTTTTTCGCAGTGCCTGCAGATACAGCCTGATTCTTGGTGTGTTAGCAGATAATGACAATTGGAACAATTGTGTGGATTTTCACAACATCACAAGATAATGACCAGTTACAGATCGAGTTGGCATTTTGTCCCTGTTGACCTACTTTTGACTGTTTGACTGTGCCCTAACATAGAAAATTTCATGAAAAATATATATTTTCATGACAAGTGCATGTGTACAGACTTTTTTTCGAAATGCCTGCAGATACGGGCCTGATTTTTGGTGTGTGGGCAGATAATTACCAGTTACAGATCGAGTTCGCATTTTGTCTCAGTTGACCTACTTTTGACCATTTGACGGTGCCCTAACATAGAAAATTTCATGAAAAATATAAATTTTCTTGACAGGTGCACATGTACGGACCTTTTTTCGCAGTGCCTGCAGATACAGCCTGATTCTTGGTGTGTTAGCAGATAATGACAATTGGAACAATTGTGTGGATTTTCACAAAACTTACTATGATCATTGGGACTGATGGTCTGTATGTGCTGCACAATTTTGGTGTTGCCACCTGCAATTTCTGATTATTTAATCAATTTTTATTGGATTTTTCATTTTGGCTTTGTGAGCTGGATATCTCTAAAAGGATTCACCGTTGGAATTTTATTTCATCAGTGAAGATGTATATCAACAAAATCTTGGTCAAGTGTGAAGATGGGTGACCTTGACCTATTTTTCTTTGTTTTAGAGCTGATCATACAAAAACACTAAGAAGCTTATACCTCAGGAACCATTGAGTGGATTTTCACAAAACTTACTATGATCATTTGGAATGATGGTCTGTATGTGCACAGGTTTGGTGGCACCACCTACAATTTCTGATTTTTTAATGAATTTTTATCGTATTTTTCAATTTTGGCCTTTTGTGCAGGATATCTCCAAAGGTATTCAACAGAGGAACTTCATTTCTTAAGTGCTATTGCATGATATTTACAAAATCATGGTCAAGTTAAAAGATGGGTGATCTTGACCTACTTTTCAAGGTCACAGAGCTTAATATAGAAAAAAACTTAGGAGCTTATTTCTCAGGAAGCATTTGGTTGATTGTTATGAAACAAGGTACATACCTCTCCAATTTAAATTTATAACTGATTATCAGCTTTTGCTAATATTCTAGTTTCGCAATGCAATGCTTACAGATACTGGCCTAATGTTTGGTCTGTGGGCGCATAATGACCACTTACAGATCGAGTTCGCGTTTCGTCCCAGTTGACCTATTTTTGACCATATGACAGATCCTGAACATAGAAAATTTCATGAAAGACAGAAATTTTTATGAAAAATGCACATGTATGGACTTTTTTTCACAATGCCTGCAGAAAATAGCCTGATTTTTGGTGTGTTGCTTGATAATGACCCATTACAGATCGAGTTCGCATTTTGCCCTTGTTGACCTACTTTTGACCATATGACACCTCCTGAACCTAAAAAAAATTACAAAATTTAACAAAAATTTCTAATTTGCTCCAGGCGGGGGCATTTGTGTCGTTCCGACACATCTAGTTTAAAAATGTTTTTTCCCTCTCTGCTTCTAAGTAACAAGTCACAACTACAAACTTACCTTTGGTGTTCATGATTTCAGGGTCACCATGGCGATGAACTATGTTGGGAGCATCTCCATCTTGGATCGTGGAGATGCCCCAGCCCAGGCCGTCATCGACCGTAATGCCCGCTCATTCGCTCAGCGAGTGGCTGATGAGACAAGAGAAGAACTACAGAAAGTCATGCACAGAGTGGACAATGTGAGTCTACATTGATCTATAGTATGGTAAATAGGACACAGATCATTTAAATATTTATTACTAAATCAGTGAGGAAAACAGTCACCCAGTTTACCGGTAGGCAGTTTTCAGTCTGCCTTAGTTTTGAAATATATGCTTCTGATGAATAGCTTAAAAATAATAAATCATTTTGGAAATTGTAAAAAATGCTTTTATAACAACAAAATTCAGTAAATTCAGTCACACTTATTTTCACCTGTAGATTTATGATCATGAATATAGATGAGTTAGGATTATAGTTGCGTGGAAAATTGGATACTTTAAGGGAGATGATGAATACTTGTATATTCTTATCGGAGTAATTGTAACAATGGCACTTAATTGACAATTTTTTTGTGTACTTGTAATAGTGTAACCTTTAATGTATCCTGCAAAGTGATGCTTGCATGTAATATATGATAATAACTTGAAATTGAACAGGACATGATTTGTGAAATGCATTGTCAGATGTCTCCAGGAAAAACTGTTTGGTATTTAAATGTAATTAAAATTACCAATTTACTCATAGATACCATATGTAGTTAAAGTCACAACTATCTGTTTTCCCATAACACAGTAAGAATTTTAGGTAGTTTACACATTTTTTATGGAAGTGGTTCCAGATGCTGATAGGAAAAATTGAAAATTGTGAATACAGGTGAACTCCTTGGAAAATGGCCACACCAGGTAATGATAGAGCCCCTTAGAGAAAGGTGTCATGGTGAGAAATCTTTATTAATCAAATGAAGCCAACAAGGTAAACCCTTATGTAATTCATGATTAAATGTGTGAGGGTCGAGTTGAGAATAAAGAAGAAATCATAATATAATTTTTGACATGCATTACTTGTTTTCCAGATCTATGGGAACTTTGAGCTCAGTACGACCATATTTGAAACCGGCCAGGCTGCCAACATGGAATATGTCAATGACCTGGTAAGTAAGCTGAGCTGGATGATTACCATGTTCTCTGCTTTTTGTCTGGGGATATTGAGGGTCATTCTAACCTTTGAAATGATGGAACCCATTCTCATCTGAAATTTTATTTGTTTGTGAAAGTTAGCATGTCTTTTTCCCCAGCTGATCATGTTCCAGTGTATAAGGAATGGTTCTCACACGTATTTGTCCATTCCATTCCTGTAAATCATTTCATTTTGGACACACTGCTCTCATGGGCAATATATGCCATTGACTGCCACCATAGAGTTCTGTGTATTTGCTTTCTAGATAATGTCTGGGTTATAATGCTCATTTATAAAAGTTTTTACCAATGAGAGTGATGCTTTCTTGCATCAAGTGATCACCCAGGAAGCCAATCTTGGCATGGCATCAATATACACAAGTCCTCTTGGAGGCAGTAAACTGCAGATATTCACCATGGGGAGAGTGCATGTGTCAAAATGAAATAGATTCCTTAAATGGAATGCCATTTATGTGGGAGGAGTGTACTTATGAGACTGCATCTAACATAATTCTGCCTTAGCAGACACAGAAAATCATAGCAATTTGTACAATAGGAGTGTCATACTGTTGGACCAAATCAACAGCATGTATTGACGAATGTCACCACTGTGGCAAGAAATCCAGTTGTTCTGATAAACATTGCCAATTATGGAATTTATCTCATAAATATAGAAACATTTGTCCATTATGACCAACACAACTTGAAGTATGGGACAGAGCTCTGAGTAAATGTTTCATTTTGACTTTAAAACCTCAGGGGTAGGGATTTATAACATGAAATGTGCTTCATATGCAATTTTTTTTATGAAGTCATGATGATTCTTTGATTCTTTTGTCTTTTTCAAAAGTTTAACAAAATATATGAAAAAGGCTGATAACAAAGAGAACGTGCTTGTAGTCAGTCACTAAATCCTAATAGTATTATCATGCATCCCAAGATGTTATCTGCAATTGGGCATGTATATTTTGTGTGATGTCTGCATAGAATATACAAATCTTTCAAAATAGGATTTAAAAGGCCGCCATATTGATTATTGAATTACATAATTAATATTTATCATGTTAACATTTTGCAGGCTGAACTGGAAGGATTACTTCAAGATTCTGTGAAGAAAAGAAAAGTGAGTTTCACTTAATTACTTTCTCAACATTCAAGGTTCTTATGACATAAGAACTAATAAAAAAATGAGACGTACCATTTTTCACCAAAGATAATCCACTACCATAGATAATCGGCATCCCATTTATAGGCACAATTTCATAGGAAAAACCATAACCCTGTGTTTAATATGCACCATGTTTCTGGCCTTAATACTGTTTTGGTGTTTCTGATAGTCATTAGAAAATTTACTGGTTCTGTGGCAGTGAAGTTTTGGGAATGACATTTGGACCAACTTACCAAAGTTTCTTGGTTCTAACACAGTTATCAGATCATTACAATTGAAATCATAGCAAATAGTCTCTTATCCTTTAGTTGTCAAGTGTTAAGAAAAGTTAACATTCAGGCCTGAACTGCATTCTTTTATGTAAGATATAAATAAAAGGGTGCACTGAGAACACCTGACAGGTGTGGCACCTGAGAGCTTCACCGGAACCTATGTCAAGGAAGGACCTAACTGCATTTGTGTGACGTATGTATTTAGGATCTTGTAGGGAGAGAGCACAGAAGCTAGAGCCTGGTGTGGCTGTGATCACATGACTGATCAATCTGAATATGACACTGTCAACAGTAGCCTGATTTAAGCCAAGGCAGCAATCACAGTCAGACCAGTGATCCTCACTTGGATCGAGTTGTTTTGAAAGTAATTAGTGTGTCATGGATTATTTCCAAGCAAAAGAATTCCTAAAGCCCTTACGGTCTACAGTGCTGGTGAATATAGCGCCATCTACCAATTAGCAATGGTCTCAAACAATGTGAACAAGAGGGGTGGTCATGCATATCATTAGTTCCTTGTGGTTGCAAGCCATATTAAAGGTATATATGAAGCATTTTAAAATGAAAGCAATAAATCTGACCAAACATAATGTTATCTTATTGAAAATTAGACCAATACTGTTCATTCACTTAAAATCAACTGACCACTGAATCATTAATGTTCAAGAATATTTGCATATTCTATCATTAACCATATGTGATCTTGCTCTGACCATCTTGGGTAGGAAACCAAAGGGTAATCCTTGGTATTAAAGGTTGTCTTCATATAATCTGTTTCAGGGAAGTGGGTCTTAATCCAAAGTGGAATATATGCATCATATGTATCTTCTTACATGTTCTCGATAATGATTTGTATTTATAGTACCAGCAACAGGTGACAATCTTCATTGTTGGATTTGAAAATATCTGTGGGCAGAAACTGCGCCTGCTACAGCAAGTCAACGATGTAAGTCATTTTGTATTAGGTATTTAATTGTCCTTAACTATATATTTCACTATTCTTGTTGGAACACATCTAAATATCATTTAGTAATATTCCTGTACAAATTCATAATCACCTCTGCAGAAATCCTGCAAGAAAACATTAAATAAGTGATTGATGTTTTAAATCTTTTGTTTTGTGTGCAAAAAATAACAGATAAATGTTATTATGGTTGGCATTATGTAAAGGGGGAATTTCAAATTTGTGAACCCCACTAAAGAGTATTTTTCGCAAAAATAAGCTGTTTGTGAGTAAAAGGCCCCAGTTTTTCAGGTGAACAATCCTCCATACAGTAGACAGTGCGAGATAAAATACTTATTATTGTATATCTTTATGTATCATTAATTATACTTCTGTGTTTTACTTGCTCAGTTTTTCATGGAGAACATACAGCAGATGGAGGATGAGGAGCTGAACCCTCCTACCCCTGACATTGACATGGACGAGGTATCTGACGCAGTCGAGGAGTCTCTACAGACCGCACACGACCTGGCAGGAAAGCTGAATGACATCAACACAGAGATCAAGGATTACCTAATTAGCTACGCCAATGCTAAAGCCACAAACAAGTGAGTAATAAACACTTAGTAAATAAATCTACAAAGTGAGGTCAACAAGATTTTTTAGGGCATTTGACAAATGTATTTACAGTGCTTAGAGCCGTCCATATAGACTGGAGACTGAACTCTATAAGGCTCTTATTATCATGATTAAAGTTTGATTCTTTATGAATTTCAAATTTAGTGAAAGAGACTTATAAGTATACAGTCAAAGTTTCTACAATAATACCACTCTCCGTGTCAGCTACACTTAAATTTTGTGATTTTGAAGATGGATTTATGTGTGACCTAATTTACAAAACATGATGATTGTAAGGTATTTCCTTTGAGCACTTATCTTGAAACTGTTTAATAAAAAAAACCATAAACAAATATGTTCCCTGTTTATGACATTTATGTAAAGTATTTAGAATTTGAATGACCATTGAAACATTTTACAGAAGGACATTGTAGGACCATCAGTTGTTGAAATATTTATGTTTCTTAACTTCAATTCATTTTATCAAACCATCTCACCAAAAAATTTTATTTTTTATTCATTTGTAAATTACAGAAGTCAAAACAATATTTAAATATGAAAGATTAAATTGTCATGTAATTATATATTTAATTTTTAAAGTATTCTTATTTCATATGAATGTGTATGTCATAGCAAAGAGGTCAATCTTTTTAGAAAATTCAATGAAGGCTTTATGAACATTCTGATTACCATGAACATTATAAGACTTGAAAGCTGATATCTAACGTTGCTCAACTTCAGATCTTTCTGGGAACTTGAGAGGTATTTTCATCAAATAACAAATGTTTTATCCATCAAGGCATGCATCCTGTATTGTTACATTGTTTATGTTAATATGTCTCCAAAAAAAGTGCAATGAATATTTGTTATTTTCAAACATTTTTGGTCATGGGAAGACTTGATAATGGATTATTTGTAATGTTAATATTTCCTGTCCTGGTATATTAACCAAGATGTATAATGTGCATGAAGGATAAGTTGTCATACTAACACAAGTTGTAACATTTTAATAGTCCGCAAGCTTTACAAACCTTTCAGGATAATAGGTAACAACAGTGTTGTCAAGCCTTATTGGGAAAAAATGTGATAATTTTATTCATGTTTTATCAGCACACCCACACTTACCATGCTGGGACTAAAGAATAGTTGGCATTTATAGGTTTCCTATTTTAATTATTACTTTTCAGATTTTGGAAGTACTTTTCTTGAAATTAAAGTATAATACTTCTTGATGTACATTATTTCTGCATTAAAGCTAAGGTTCCATATGCACAGCATGTTGAACACAGGAAGCGGAATACGTGTCCACAGATTTTATATGTACCAGACCTATCGTTACTGTAGCAAGCCATACTTTCTATATGTGACATCTGGTACACCATGCAGAACTGGCAGGAATGATACATATAGCCAAATTGCATTCTGCATGCCAGATCAACGCATATGGAATTTCATGTTACTTATTTGAGCATGCTAGATCTGCATTGGAATTGTAACTTGTGCATATGGAATCGTAACTCAGTGCAAAGATTCTTTAAATAATGGCTGCAATTTATGTTAAGGATATGTGTTAGGTGATTTTGTAATTTGATTCAGCACTTTTCTATATATCTTATGTGGTAACTGGCATTGTGCTCTTGGAAATTCAGAAGTGGAATTTTTTGGGAAATTTTATATATTAAGTTTCACCAGATAAGGCTTGACTTGTGTGTCTACAGCTCATCAAGTGTTTTGGGTCAGGTGTTTTTGTTAATGTTTTGGCTACAATTCATTTTTATAGCTGTTACAATCATATTCTTCTGACAAATTAATTATTTTTTTTATTTAGTTATATATCTTTTATTTTACTGTTGTCTTTTTTGTATTTTAAATTATTATACAATATGATATCAATCTTTGTATTTCTGTGTTTTATTTAAAAAGTTCAGTTTCTCATTGACATTTGTGAATTGTAGTAGCATTTGTGTCTTGTGTTTGTATCAGTGGGAATTTGTCTTTTATGTTTCACAAAGTTGAAGGTGTGACATTAAGAAATACCTAAGACCAGATATTCATAGCCAAGTTCCTGTAGTTACCATGTAGCTTAATGAAAACAGCATAATTTATGGCATTTGGGGCACACTTACATAAAATACCCCCAGAAGAGACAGAAATTTAAAAGATATCCAGTTTTCATAGGCAAATCAAGCAATTTTGCAAAAGGGACTTTAACAGGTATAAGGCCACTTGATTCACTGATTTAACATATAATGTCTGTTAACAGCAAATAGAATGTTCTAGCTTTTATTCATCAGCATAGATATATCTACATGTTAAAATGATCTAATGAAGGTTATATGGTCTCACTTTACCCATAGGGGTAAGAAAAAACTAGAGAAGGCGCTGCAGCAAGCCAAAGAGGATATTGGTGTCCTGTCAGAAAAACTCCTGGCTGCACAGCAAGGTAAGCTTCTCACAGGATGAATTTATTATCCCTGAATTAGGCACAGAGTTTCAATGTTTATGTGTCTGCAAGATATCTGAAGAACATTTTCAATAATTTGACATTTTAGACAGGTGTTAAAACATCTCAAACATTAAATTGTGGTGTAAATATCTGGGTAAATAAACCTAGGGTGAGCATTTCATCAGTTTTGGTAGCCTTGAGTACAAGACTCAGTAGGCACTTATAATTGTACTCTCTTCACACAGTGCTTTACCTATAGGCCTACTGCCTATATCGTAAGTGCTGTTTGTTTCAACCTTGTATCCTGAATCGCTACACCAGAGGGGAGCACTGTATTTTAGTCCAATCAGATGATATCCTGTGCTGGAAGACAAAATGGTCTTCCAGCCCAGCGAGGAATACGCGGAGCCAATGTTGTTCATTTTGTTTGAGTGACAGCTTATCACCTTTGCAACTGTTTGAACAGGCCACAGGCTTAGAGATAATGGCCCATACATGGTTTGCACAGGTCCTTGTGTATATAGGATGCCTGGCCAGTGAGCTGAAATTTAAACAAAATGAAACAACATTGGCTCCATGCACACCTTGCTGGCTGGTTTCAGTTTTGCTGACAATGGATACATTGCTACGCTAACATAGTCATAATGTCAAAATCGAAACAGTTAATGATGCAAGAACGCAGAGGGAGTAATTAAAATTTGACTTTTCTTTACTAAGAGTAACCATAATACTGTCATCAAGAGGCGCTTGAAGCGCAGCTCTGGGCGGAGCCATGATGCCTTTTGAGCATTTGTCAAGTGGCATTTGGTTGGCTGCTTGTCACATCAGACAGACCTACCACCTGGTGTCTAAGTGTATCATAAACGGTCAAACCAGGCAGTGGAAAAAATCAGTTTCTTTTTTCGAAGTGCTAGATTTCCGCTGCCTTGGGAGCGTATTATAATTGGCCTGGTAAGCTTAACTTGAGTCATGATACAAGCCATAAGGAGGAATGCACTGCAGTGGACTTCCATCATATTGTATTCATTTTGTGGTAAACAGCCCATAATCTTAACATAGGGTACCAATGATGAATTAACACAAAAGAATATATGTGAACTCGCAACCCAGTTGAATCTCCGTCTCTGTGGTTATGAGTCATTTCCTGTATCTAGTACAAGTTAACTGCCAGACAGTAACCTGTGCCAGCCATGCGTGTATTCATGCAGTCAGAAATTCAGCTAACATGCAAGAGGGATTTACAATTATGCTGATTAAAATGAATTTTTCTCACCAATGTTAGGTGTTGTTAAAAAGTATACTAAAAAAGCTAATAATTGGTCTGGTTTATGTCAAGTGACAGTTTACTTGTAAGCCATGAGGCATTGTCAAAAATGACAAAAATATTTGCATTATCATAGAGCCTTAAAGTGCATAAATTGTTGAAGGATGTAAAGGCACCCTGACAGCCTGTATGCTTGTCATAGACTCTCTAATGTCAGAGGGCTGAAATGGTGCTACAGTTTGGGCAGCAATTTGTTTACCAGAAGTAATTATATCATATTAACATGGGCAATCTATGAAGCATGATTATGTGATGTGCAATCACATAGAGTAATGATGTCAAATGCATGTGCCATTTTGTGAAAGGTGGAAGAAGTCACAGGACACATTTTCATTTTAGACATGTTTAAAAGAAAAAACAGAGGTCAAAGTCAAACAGTCTTGGGCACCATCACTGTAAATTGCTCGACTGTAATAAAATAAATAAAAGTGTCTCTGTGGGGACACAAACCCTGCTCAGAAAATATTGTTCAAAGTTGGTGCCAAAGAATGTTAATTAAACCTGTGTTATTCCTATATATTTACTTTTTATTTGAAAAATATTTTGAAAAACACCCTGAATATTGTGGTATTGCTGTTCTGGACTATATATAAATGCAATGAACAACAACCATGCCCCCCCCCCCCAATCAAATGTAACACCTTTCAGGAAAACATTGCGCATCCTTGTAGCCTGTGATGTAACAGATCAGTCTCAAAAGATGGTTGGATGGTCACATGCAACAAGTGCAAGTGGTAAAATGTTTTATAAAAACCAATAAAGCAATCATTCTCGGGTTATTTATGCTTGGATTTACACCAAAATTGAACATTGCGGACACTTTCACAATACCAACCTATAAGATTAATTTCAATAACATCTATGATTACCTTTTTCACATATCATGCGCACAAACACATAGAATCCAGTGAAAACAATCACCTGTGCTGCGGGCAGGTTAATATTGGTCAAGTTTGAATGAAGTGTTCATGTGACTAGGATGGTCATCAGCAAAACTTTGTATTTGTTTATATATTTTAAGAAAATGTGGAAAAATTAAATTATTGTATCCCCAGACAAAGTCGGGGGATACTATGTTTTCATACCGGTCCCCCCGCTGCCACTGCCACCGCATATAAATCTTGTTGGCGTGATAACTCAAAAAATATTTCACGGATCTTTGTCAAACTTGGTATATGTATAGATATAGGTGAGAGGACGACGCCTATTTAAAATGAGGTCATGACCTTGACTAGGAGAGTGTCCTTGACCTTGAATAGGTCCAATTTTGGGGAACATCACACAAATTCTAAAATATCTCAAGAAATCTTGCATGAATTGATCCCAAAATCAAGTTGATGGAAGATCATGGATAGGGTTGTCATGTTTTAGAAACTGGTGGCGCCATCTATTATTCTTTACTTGTTTTCGTGCCGTTTAATACCCCCAAAATTGCTACCTGACAGTATCGTGAGCATTATAAGTCAAAAACTAATGGACAGATTTCTTTTATATTATGCATATACATAGATATGGGTTATGGGATGATGATTATTTAAATTGGGGTCATGACCTTTCCTATTAGAGAGGCCTTGACCTTGAATATTGCCATATATGGTAAAAATCACAAAAAATCTTTAATTTCTCAATAAGGGATGCATGGATTGGTCCAAAAACCAACTTAACCAAAGATCTTGGATAGTAATGTCTTGTTCCAGAAACAGGTGGCGCTACCTGTTATTCCTTAACTTGTTTTCGTGCCGTTTAATACCCCCAAAATTGCCACTTAACAGTACTTTGAGCATTATAAGTAAAAAACTAATGGACAGATTTCTTTCATATTATGTATATACATAGACATGGGTAATGGGATGATGTATATATATATTGGGGTCATGACCTTTCCTATTAGAGTGGCCTTGACCTTGAATATTGTCATATATGGTGAAAATTACACAAAATCATTAATATCTCAATAAGGGATGCATGGATTGGTCCAAAAATCAACTTGACGGAAGATCTTGGATAGTATTGTCATAAACTGGAAACAGGTGGTGCCACCTGTTATTCTTTTACTTGTTTTCATGCCGTTTAAGACCCCATCATTGCCACTTAACAGTACTGTGGGCATTATAAGTCAAAAACTAATGGACAGATTTCTTTCATATTATGCATATACATAGATATGGGTTATGGGATGATGTTTATTAAAATTGGGTCATGACCTTTCCTATCAGAGTGGCCTTGACCTTGAATATTACCATATATAGTGAAAATCACACAAAATCATTAATATCTCAATAAGGGATGCATTGATTGGTCCAAAAATCAACTTGACCGAAGATCTTAGATAGTGTTGACATGTACTGGAAACTGATAGCGCCACCTGTTATTCTTTTACTTGTTTTTGTGCTGTTTAATACCCCATCATTGCCACTTAACAGTACTGTGAGCATTATAAGTCAAAAACTAATAGACAGATTTCATTCATATTATGCATATACATAGAGATGGATTAGGGAATGATGTATATTGAAATTGGGGTCATGACCTTTTCTATGAGAGTGACCTTTTCTATGAGTGTGGTCTGATATTAATTGTTGCTGAAGATGGGGGGCCTATTCTTAAAGGGGGGGGGGGGGGTATTAATTGTCTGGGGATACTATGGCACCTGTGGTGCCAAGAAATGTCTAGTTTTATTATTTAAACTTAGCTACTGCTTAAACAACTTCACAAACTGATAAAAAAATATGAAGTGAGTAAAACATATATGTTTTCCCTGGAATAGAGTTATATTGACTTAGTGTGTTTATTACAGAAATAGAGGAGAAGGAGGACAAGATGCAGATGCTGTTTAAACAGATTGAGATGAAGAACATGGAGTCACAGAGGTACCGCACCGTGGCCGAGGTGGCCAAGGTCAGTATTACTGTGGGAATAATTACTGTATTTTCTGCAGATGAAGCTGCTCCTTGATTTAGAAGAATATTGTATTAAAACTTCCAATGCTTGCTAAACTTTGGATAGATTCCTATTCTAGATGTTAAACCTTTGCTGTTTTCACTTTTCAGTTTTTTGTGAGGGTGCCCTATTTGTTATCTGACCATGCACAAACTTATACAGTTTATATTTAAGATGATGAATTCAAATATTGTAGACGGGTAATTACAGGAACGTTTTATTATGCACACAAAATCTTTATAATTTGATGATGACCATAGGAACCATCAAGTGAGTGGAAAGTTTATTTACATATTATACAAAATCTTATTTTAATTGCAGTTTAAATCTTTTTGACTTCCTGCAGTTCATGCTATCTGCATATATATTAACCTAAACTAGATTCTAGTGGGGCTTCTACATAAATAACTGTTCACCTGTGTCTATTCAGTGAAGTTTCATTTTTGCAGTTCATTCCCTTTTGCAAGTGTATTAAATGTATAGTTAGTTACCCTAAAGAGCATGATGCCTGACACAGGGTAGGAACCCTGTTGGCACAGCAGGTCATGGTGGATTTGCATAGTCAATTATGACAAGTTATAGCCTCAGTATGGCCTGAAAGGGGCACTCCAATACTCAAGTCTGGGTAATTCCAATCCAAAATTTGGACTCCAAGTACTTTTATCTGCACCTGCATACTTACAAATAGCAGGCAGTCTATATTCATGGATTACTGTAGAGCTTTAAATAAGTACCAGCTCGTCAATATATACATGGTATGTATACATGACATAAATTTACTTATATGGAAGAAATTAAAATTTTTAATACATATATACATGGTATGTATACATGACATAAATTTACTTATATGGAAGAAATTAAAATTTTTAGCTTTATGCTGTGGAGTGGATTTCCACTTTATTCACATCTGTTAAATTGTTAAGAAAGTTAAGCCATCACCAAAGGAAATTTATAGATTATTTTGCATAGGTAAACATGTGCCCTTCCAGATCATTTAGTTGTCTCCCTGGCAACGCATTCTCTTGTTAGAGTCGGTAATGCCCATCAAGTACAACAATTTGTACCTGTTTCAGCCCTAATCCTTTTGTGAGCAAGGTGGTCTGCAAGTCCATGCACCTGGTTTACTGGTCAGAGTGATTAGTGAGCTTTACATCCTAGCTTGTTTTTAAAGTAACAATTCTGTATTAAGCTGCTCAACAAAACCCTGGCTCTAAACATTAAGTTTGTTGGACTCTCTTGTTAATTTACCAATGTGCCTCAGTAATGTCTGTCCCATTCCCAATTATCATATCATGAGTGGAACCAAGTCAGCTTTATATTCTGTGCCTGTATATATATGTGTATATATAAATGTAAACATATGATTAAGTGTTGTATTGCTGCTTTCTTGCTAGAACCTACCATCAAGGAGCCTCCTTCCAGTATAAATCCAGACTGATGATTAATTCTCCTTATCCTTGCCATTATATCCATGAGACCAGTCTGGAAAAAAACATGAAGAATATAACTTTAACAGTTTTACTCTGATTCACTTCTTATATTTGCTTGATTATCAGTCCACAACATGTCTAGTGTACAATGTTTGGGGTATTTCTTTCTAGTTAATGGTTGCATGGTCAGAACAGTGTGAACAGTAGTAAATGGCTGCATTACTAGAGTTTTATAATAGAGATTTATAAATAATACACAGTTTTAACTCTCACAAACAAATGTATTTACCAGTGTTGGAGGTCTCAAGACCCGTTTCGGCCTTGGGGCCAGTCTCTAGGCTGGGTTCTGCCAGCCTTGGCCTCATAAGGCTATGACCGGGATTCAGCCTTGAGCTTTCTGTCCTCAGTGACATGGCCTGAAGCCAGCTTGTGGCCATAAAAATTTGACCTATTTTGTATACGTGCATTTGATCTTTAACTCATACCAGAATCCAGACATTAAATCTTAGTTGTAAGGACTCTGACTTGGTTGGCGGTGACTCAGCCTTGGCCTCAGCCATAGAGGGTGGTGACTGGGACTTGGTCTTGGCCTCTGAGCCGTGACTGGGACTTGGCCTTGGCCTCAGAGGGTTTTGACTTGACAACACTGGTATCTACCATGACTGTTTTCATCTGGTTAAAGAATATATGAGTTTGCTGTATTTGTTGTGTGACCACAGTTGTATCTTTGATGCTGAAAGTAAATTGACAGAAGCTAAATTGACATAAGCTATGATAGTTCTTATGATAATTCAAGGTTCTTACTGTATGAAAAATACCACATACTGCTTAATTTCAGTTGATTTACAACAAATATGGCATGTCAGGTAAAGCTTTTCAGCGATGCAATGTACTTTAACTTATCTGTTCCTTATGTCAGTCTTTTGTTTCTTTTCTAACATAACCCAGATCAGTAAAACAAAGTGCTTTTTCAGGGGTTTGTCCATGGCCTGTTTGTTGCACTGTTGATTGGATGAGGATAAAGGGAGGTATTCAGTAAGAATGATATATTTAATTGAAGGGGCCCAATCACCTATCAGACCTGTACAAACTAAATGTAATCCATTGGAGCTTTTATAAAAAAGACCAGAAAATGCTGATATCACGGCACACAGGCTGTTTGTTTTGTTTATATCAACTTGTTAATGATATGTGATGGCCCGCCAAAATAATCAAAACCAATTCATTATTGGCATCTGGGAGAAAGTCAGATAAGTCATAGCTTTGAAAATGGCTATTTTCCACACACATGCAACCTACGACCTTAGTTTACATGTTTTTCCCATTTGTCAACATTGCTGTGTTTACAAACATGTTGTTGATAAACAAGTTCATACATCCTTCAGGAAGGCCTTATAATAACTTTTCACAACCAAAATTACCCTTAGATCATTAATATATACACAGAGGAAGCCAGAAATCACATAAATTCTTTTTCAAAAGATAGGTATTTGGGCATCTTTAAGCCTTTCAAAAACCAAGCCTTATAAGCACAGGGCATAGAAGACATTAGAGAAAGGCTCTGAGATTTCACCATTATGCCATTGAAGCACTGATGAGGTTCAGAGGAGCTTCTGCTGTGTTGTCCAACGCCATAAGCATTAGGCTGCTTCCTATCCCAAAATCAAAGTGGCTCATGTGTATGTACCGCTAATACACAAGTGTACATGACTTTTTTTCCTGGAATTCCTCCCAGTATGAAGTATACAAGTACAAGAGAAGATGCATTATGTTTATCTGCTCTTCTTTACAGAAAACTGTTGGTGACTCTGATTCACTGAAAGAGGAGATTATTAAACGTGACGAGCTGATCCGTGACCTCAAGCATCAGATTGACAAGTTGATGCTGGACGTGGGTCAGGCCCACCACACGCGGGAACAATCCACAATGAGGATGAGAAGTGACATGGAGCAAAAATCAGTACGTCTCCGTGGTTACTAAAATCTACCCTCAAGACTTGGTAACATTAAATCTAAATTTCCTTGTGTAAATATTATCATTATTTGTAATTTATGCGTTCAAAAATTCACCAGTAATCTCACATGAGAATTTGTTCTGTTCAGTTTTCATTTACCTAGGGATATTCTAGTTTTTGAAAGGATAGGTAACAGCTATGAGAAATTTTGTGAAATTTTCTGATATCAGGAAATGTAGGAATCTCTGTTTCAGGAATTTTTTAGGAAATTTTACATCATTCATCTTATTCTTGCATATATAATGTTTTAAATGGCTGGACCTGCACCCATTTTCAGGAACTTCCTCTTGGGTCTT
Source organism: Sipunculus nudus (assembly GCA_026874595.1). Taxonomy (NCBI): domain Eukaryota; kingdom Metazoa; phylum Annelida; class Sipuncula; order Golfingiida; family Sipunculidae; genus Sipunculus; species Sipunculus nudus. The sequence goes on from CM049309.1 coordinate 54,374,154, forward strand.
CTCTAATGCTTGATGTAAGGTCCAACACATTAACTCTTAATAAAATATTAGTGTAATGGTAATTATCCAGGAATCTTGACTGTCATATATTTCTTCACTGCAGAACAAGCTGGAACAGATGGAGAAAAACATGGAAGAACAAAGGATGGATTTTGAAGGGGAGAAGAGACGTAAGTTTAAATACAGTACAAATCAGGTGTAATCACATTGACTGTTCTTTGACTGCTCACCGATGGCTTCAGTTTGTGCATTAACAGGTATCACATGAATGTGAATATTTTCTTTCATGTATGAAGTAAAAGTCAAGCATAGATTGTCAGGCATAGATTTATATTGTGTGTTATACTTGTGTTGAGGATGTTTTGAATCATAGTATTAATGGTGATATGACAGGTGGTCATATCGAGGTCAACTCTTTTATATGGTTTATTTTATTTTTTTTATTTTTCTTTATATAATTGCTGTTGATACTTAACATACTGTTTCTCTATATTTTTTTAACAAAGTTGTATCACTGTAGGTATATTAGTCTTATTGTTTTTATTTATCTGTATTTTTTTTTCTTCAAAATTTCACTTCCCCTATTATTTTTACATGCTGACATGCATTGGATAATATAGAGGGACAAACATTAAGTCCCAAATCAGTGGCATCAGAAAATGTTGGAAGTAAGGAGTCTGAGAGTGACAGTGATACTGAAGAGACTAGCACAAGTGATGCTGAGAGTGAGGATGAAAGTGAAACCACAGGGTCACCAAGTACAATCGAGGAAGACAGTTCTGCCAGCGGTACTTCTGATTCAGAGCCAGACAGTGATACAGAGGAGAGCGAGTCCTCTGCTGGCAGCAGGCGGGAGAGCTGCAGCAGCTCGGATGATGATGGTGATGATGATGATGATGATAGTTATGGAATAAAGGGCTTAACTACAGTAAAAAAGGATGGTCATACAAATATCCTTACAAAGTTTAAAGGTAAACAGATGGCTGTAGGTACAAGTCTGAGCCCTCGTAATAAGAAGCTTGCTGCTGCTGCTGATGATGATGATGATGATGAAAATGATGAAGATGATGATGAGGAGAGTACAGATGATGAAAATGACAGTACAACCACAGATAGTGGCACAGATTCTGGGAGTGATGATGATGATGATGGCAGTTCACATCAGAATCATGATGTTTCTGCAGCAAAAACCCAAGTGAAGACAAGACAACCTGTAGTGGGGCCTCTCAGTAGACAGGTGAAAAATAGACAAACCTCACAAAACAGAGCAGGAAGGACCAGATCGCAATATAATAAAGCTAAGGATCAACAAACCCCCCTGCAGTTAAAGCCGGTCCCTCCAAAATCAGACCGCCCCGTATCTGGAAGGAGACGACTGTCTGGGGCCTCTAAAGTAATGAGACCTGCAACAGCCAGACCACAAGTCAGATCTCCTGGCAGTAGGAGGAACAGTATCAACCCAAGGCCTGCCAAGGCTGTCCAAAACAAGCAGAGTCAGCAGGCAGCTAAATCAGATGGAAAAGGAAAAACTGAGTCACCACCAAGTAACCCTGACCAGGAGATCTCCAGCAGACAGGGTAATATGGTGTGACCTCATCCTCACCATGCGTGATTAGTTTGTACTATTGCCACCAGGTGTCAGCACAGGCTGGTAAACTTCCAGCACAATCTGCAGCCATCAGCAACCATAGCTTAGAATTGTCTTTCTCAGGGTCACAGAATATGGCAGATCAAACAGTGTTTGTGTTGTTCATGTGTTCCTTCACTTACATTAACCAAGTCATTGTTGTCACATGTATCACTCCATGCTCCATTCACTTGTATTATGAAGTTTCCCTGTGATTCAGACCAAGTGTTATCTCAATGGTGATGTCACATTTATCATGTAATAATCCCTGTCATGTGTATCATAATAATGTCCCTTCATTTTCATATATATCACCACAACAGCCCTATCAAATAAATAAATTATAATATCTGTTAACTAGCTCAAGTGTTAACTTAAATGATGGTTAACAGTGCTGCTAATAAGTCTGTACAGGTAGTATATATAGGAAATAAAAACAATTTTCCAAATGAATGTTGGGGAAAACATTGATGTTATGGGCTATAGGAAGGGAAAAAAAACATGTCTTCAGTTTTAAAATGGAAAACTCTTGCTTTCACATCAACTCTGTCAATGGTGCTTGAATAATATGTATTAAAATTCACTTTGTAAGACTGGAGTTGAGAGAGATTGTTTGTTAAATATATTTTTGACTGATTATTCATCCATATGACAAACATCTTCCATATGTTTTCTGCATCTAGAAGGCTCCGCTGCAGGTATCACTGTCCGTGGTAAATCTGCTTCTGTCTTCTGTTGTTGGCGCCCCCTAGTGATACCAGGGTGAATCAATGGTGGATGGTGGTCTCTGCATGACTGAGAGACTGGTCTCATGATTCTTCAACCTTCTCCATATTAACGTTCCTTAGAACCTAACTATGTGCTTGTCATTAGTGTGTAGTTTAGATTGCATGCCAGTTAATTGTGTATTTCACAGGTGAAATAATGCATTATTCTAGTTGAGGTGTGGTTTTATAATAGTAAGGAGTAGTTTTACATTGGGCATATTTATTATATCATTTCCTAAATAAAGAAAAATCATGATGTTCTCATATTCAAAAGCTGGTACAGTATACTAAAAGTTTAGTGTCTTGTTTACAATATATGTAAAGACATTGTATAAAAACCTTCAAGTTTTAGCATATTGCTTGTTTTCAGTACAGATCAGACATACATTTATTGTCAGGCTTATAATTCAGGTATTGGTCAGTATGCATGGTTTCCAGAGGACTTCACATTATTAATGCCTTATTGTTCCCTTCATCCAAATTGAATAAACATTGACAGTTACAGTCATTATCATTCCTTTGAACAGTATGTATCTCTTTCTTGAATCTATCATGTGGGTAAAGACCTGATAAACTGTTGTTTGTTCTAACACAGTGCTAACTTCAGTGTCACCATATTTTCTTGAGGTTGCAGAACTATCTCAATATCTGTTTCACTTTTTCCTTCTAAGCTCAGCTGACTGTAAGTCATCTGAGCTATAGTGATCACCCTTTGTCCGTCGTCCGTCTGTTTGTCCGTCTGGCACAAATCGTAACTGCTGGACCTAGAAACTTGTAACTTAAGATTCTGAGAGGTCCATGAAAAATCTCCTTGGAAACCAGAAATTAGGTCTCTGTTACCCATATCCTTCGAGCTATGGGGCCCCAAAGTACCCCCCAGAATAGTCATTTGTTAACAGGGCACAATCGTAAAGACTGGACCTAGAATCTTCATTCTTGACACACTGAGAGACCCATGAAAAGTCTCCATGGAAACCAGAAATTAGGTCTCTGTTACCCATATCCTTCAAGCTATGGGGCCCCAAAGTACCCCCCAGAATAGTAAAAAATTTCATACAAAAACTTCAATATCTCATTACCTACATCACTGATGGTCATGATTTTTGGCATACATATTGATCATGAGATGTACCATCAGTTCCTGCAGACTGGTGGCGCCACCTGTATTTTTCAATTTTTTACGAATTGTTTTCTCTTTTTTCGAGTCCTTTAAGGATGCTGTCATCTGTCAACAAGGTACAAATTGTAACAACTGGACCCAGAATCTTCATTCTTGACACACAGGGAGACCCATGAAAATTCTCCATGGAAACCTGAAATTAGGTCTCTGTTACCCATATCCTTTAAGTTGTATGGCTCCAAAATACCCCCCCCCCAGAATAATGAAAAATTTGATACAAAAACTGCTGTATCTCAATAACTATAACACTGATGTTCATGATTTTTGGGAAACATATTGATCATGAGGTGTTCCATCAGTTTCTGCAGACTGGGTGCGCCACCTCTATTTTTTTCAAATTCTTACGAATTTTTTTCTGTTTTTTGAGACCTTTAAAGATGTTGTTATCTGTCAACAGGGTACAAATCGTAACAACTGGACCTAGATTCTGCATTTTTGTAATGCTAGGAGGCCCATGAAAAGTGTCTGTGGAAACCTGAAATTAGGTCTCTGTTTCCCTTTTCCTTCAAGCTATAGGACTCCGAAGTATTCCTCAAAATAATGGACAATTTGATACAAAAGCAGAAGTATATGAACAACTAATGCAGAGATCACCATGATTCTTTGCATGGATATTGATTATGGAGTGTTTCATCAGTTTCTGCAGACTGGTGGTGCCACCTATATTTTATTCAATTTTTCTAATTTTTTTCTCTATTTTAGAGACCATTAAGGATGCTGTCATCTGTTAACATGGCACAAATTGTTACAACTGGACCTAGAATCTTCATTCTTGTCATGCAAGGAGGCCCATGAAAAGTGTCTGAGGAAACCTGAAATTAGGTCTCTGTTACCCATATCCTTAAAGCTATAGGACTCTGAAGTATCCCTCAGAATAATGGAAAATTTATACAAAAGCTGAAGTATCTGAACAACTAATTCAGAGATCACCATGATTCTTTGCATGGATATTGACCATTAAGTGTTTTTATTAGTTTCTGCAGACTGGTGGAGCCACCTGTATTTTTTTTTCAAGTTTACACATTTTTTCTCTATTTTTGAGATATATAAATACAGACACAACTTGGCTTGTTGGTTATTCTGTTTGATGCTTCAGTTGAATGGGTATATACTACCATTCTGATTATAAAATTTCCTTTTGCAAATCTCTTCCCAGTCAGCTGAGCATCATGACCCATGGGTCACTTGTTTCCTTAATATTACCTAAACTGTTGCTCTTGGACCCCTCGATATGTACATATTCTGAAAGCTAAAAATGTTCACTACAAAGTTATATGGATTTCCCAAAACTGGTTAATTTTCAAAGATTGCAAAAACAGTTTTATGATTATAACTTAATTGATATTTCACTTGCTCTTGGGACAGTTCTGAGACCTTAAATGGAAATTCCAAAGATGATTAAGAATGAGGAATTATCAATATATTACAGCAAATTTTTATGTTGAGTACCAATCTAATGCAAGGCTATTTTCTGATGTGAAACCTCATATCAGGAATTAAGGAAAGTGATCACATGTATTTAAATGGAACTGTGAAAGGGTTGCAGAAAACATAAAGTAAACAGCTGTAGAATATTGAATGAGGTAACAAGCAGATGATCAGTCTGACAGATGCTGTATGAGTTCAGGTTCTTATGACCAGATATATTTATTGAGAGCTTTTGCTCATGAATTCACAGCATTCAGAAGTGGATCAAAGTGGCAATCAAGGGGGTCCGGAACACACCCCCCCCCCTTTCTTTTTCAGCTGCCACAAAATTTTCTGGGGACCTTTTTCTAGGTTTTGTCAATGGTCCTTCTGGGTTGAATCCCTCCTTTTTCTTAATCCTGGACCTGCCCTTGCCATTGCCAGATTTGATCAAGATGTGAGAAATGTCTGAGAATATGGACATAGCAACGGTAGCATTTCAGGATATTGTCACTGGTTGGTTGAGGGGGGGATTTAGGTCCAAGTGAAGATGACACTCATGGACGTTTAGCTGAATTTAATGTACAGTACCTTTATATATATATATATATATATATATATATATATATATATATATATATATATAATAATAATAATAATAATATAGTATTCATTTTAAAACAGGGACTTAATATTGCCACAATGGTTAAAACTGTAATTATCTGAAAACCTCAAATAGTAACTGGGAAAACAAAAATTACTGGTTTGATAGTTGATATTTTACTTACTTATATAGCCTGTATTACTAACACTACAAAATGTTTACTTTCAGCATTACTTAGATCACTAGGTTTTTCTAGATCTAGAGGTCAAAGGTTTTATGGACCACTCACCAGTCCATAAATGTTTCCATCAGTCATGTACAAAATACACTATTTAGATAATTGTGTGGTAGATAATCTGGTTTGATGTGCAGTGATGTAATGAATGTGATTACATTCATTAGGTAGACCAAAAGTAATATCTAGAGGCTTTCATTATAGATATATTTGAGGTATTTAACCGATAATATTATTGTGGAACATACAAAGCCAGACAAATTAGAAATTTATACATTTTTTGAACAAATAAATCTTTCTACTAATAGAGCCTGTTAAAGATATCATAGCGAGATGAACAAATGATTTTAGAAAAACAGTCTTTTTATTTGTGTATATGTGTATTAATGTCCTGAAAAAAAAATAATAACTAAACAGTACCCACATTTTGATGTTTCAGACAAATTTGTATACAAATCTGTGTTACAGAAACATTATCATCATCACATGCTGTTATATTTCCCTGACTGTAAATATAATTAATGTAAAATATGACAAGAACCACTCATATTAATTACGACACTCACACCCTTCAGAACTGATGCGCCTACATGAGAACCAGATGGAGGGTCTGCGGGAGGCTCACCGCAAGGAGGTGGAGGAGATTCGTCGACAGCATGGACTAGAAATTAAGAGACTGCTGGTAAGTGCAGTTTATTTACAGCTTTGTCAATTTCACAAATTACTGATTTCCTTCAAAAGTTATACCTTCAAATGTTGTGACCTTTTGAAAATAAATATGCTTTTTATTTTATTATGATGGGATGTCTTCCCCAATAATAGGAATTAAAGAGAGTTTACACTTTCAAAAGCCTTGTAAATCTCTAAAAATCCTTAAACAGTGTTCAGATCTCTTTTGTCATAACTTAATATTAAAGCAGTACCATTAAATATGATAAGTAATGAATATATTACATTATTTTTAACATTTATTTTTATTCACCAATGTTTAAATGAAAAGAATTAATCATCATGCATAGGTTAGTCTGCTGCTTTTAAATGTTTTATCACTATAATTTGGTCTGCCTGACTGAAGTGTATGATCATTATTAGCTGATTTAATCATAATTGTATCATGATTGTAGTTAATTGGTGTAAATCTGTGTATGAAAGTGTATGACCCTTCACAATGAGTTTGCTTTCATTTTTTGTGGCATGCAAAATGGTGTTTGAATGATGAACAGTTTTGCATTTGACTGTACGATGAATGTTGAAAATGTTATTTTCTGTTAGTGTGTGTGGTGTATTATGTTTTATACTGATTGAAATTATCCTGTCAGTTGATGGTACAAAGTGAATGGTTGTTTGTTTTATGAATTGTGTTTGTGCTTGCAGGCCATGTTTCCTTGTGTTATGAATGGAACAAGATATATTTATTTAAACATATATAGATCTGTTGAAATCTCTGAATATCAGGAATGGTCACCAGGATGACAATTTGTCTCATTGTTTTTAATGTTTCAATAAAGATAATATGGAATTATTGGTGTTATTTAGTGTTTTAATCTTTAATCTGTGTCAGTGATACAGAAGAATGTGTACCCTAGCAATGAATGTAGCTGAATCCACTCTTGAAAATGTGTTGGTAAAAACATCCACATCACATATTGGATAAAATCTGAATTTCTTACGGCTTCCACTTTTAAAACATGGGTCTCATGGCCACTAAACACTCTCTGCAGATAGATTCCCACCTTTAGACTGTCTTGGAGTACTGTCCTGTCATATGTCCTTGCCCCTATCATACCTTGATCATGCAAAAATTTCAAAACCTCTCATTGGGTATCCCATTTTGCATTCAGAATAAATGCCGATATCACAAGTCACAGGTCAGGATTAGAGTACATGGGTAGTATATGTAATTTGTTATGTTAATAAATTAAAATCAGAATTATATTTAGTTTGATTTTTGAAAGTGTGATATGAATTTGACTTTTCTAATATTCAAGAAACTGATAAAATATAATTCAGAAAGAGTTCATTTTATCTTAATATTACTTAGTGCATGGTGGGAAGTTGGTTAATGTATTTTCTTACATTTACTTTTCTATCAGTTTCTTTAGATACATAATTATACATGAGTGGTTAAACTAACTAACAGTTTACTTCAGGTGCATTGTGGTAATAGAAAGTCATTGTAGCTGAGAATTAATCAAAGCTACTTTTTCTAAACCTCTCTGTTAAAAAATATCTGTGATTGTTATTGTCACAAGTATTAATGGCATAGAAATTAAATTGCTTCATCATACATTAACCCAGTTGTGTTCTTTAAGATCTCTAATTGGGAAAGATTGGCTCAGTACTTGACAAAGAAATGAATTTTTTGGCTTGGTAATTGCATTGTTTTGATCACCATGCTTTGCATGACAGCAACAATTACAGTACTGTATAGGTATGCTACAGTTCATAGCATACAGTGTCACAGAGACAAGACAAAGTATTAGTACAGGCTGACAGTAATAGATGACTTAAGTGATACAAGTCCCACGGGCAGATATTGTCACAATAGAATAAATAGGCAAAATGCCAGTCTAAGGAATTGTATGTTTTTCAGGAACTGTCAGAACAGCAGGACATTTTCGACACTGTTCTCTGCCATTAGCTCTTGGTTCTATTTAATAGAGGTTTCCCAGGAGAATAACTTGAACACAGGCTTCTTAGTCAGCACGGTGCTTCTGCGACCAGTGACACAATGCTGGTTTATCAATACGCTATAGGTGATATTGATTTGATATTGTGAAGGTCGCTGCTTTTGCTCCAGTGCATAGTTACAAGAGTATAGGTACTGAAACTTCAAACTCAACCTGTTAAGTAGTAATTTAAGATCTTTAAATAATAGTATTATTAATAGTAATTAACAAAACTAAATAAATATCAATAATAAGTATTTATTTGTATGTGTATGTATGAATGTGTTTGTAATATATTTATATGATTGTATGTCAAATATTTTTCACAAGGGATATTTTTAATATTAATATAAATAAAATAGTTCATATTCATCTGTTGAATGTTCTGCCTTTATATAAGGTAAACTTTTTGTAAGATACTGATTAAAGTACATGGAACTCAAATTAGACAGATATGTGACCAGTCACCAACAATCAGCAACCTTTTTTTCCCTAAGTACTGTATACATAAATGTTAAATAAAAATTAGTATTACATTGAGATGTAAATATCAACCTGGCCCAGTATTATACTGAGATGTAATCAAGCTGTTGGCCGGCCCTCTATTACATTGAGATTTAGACTATTGTTACATAGTAATTACTTTATCATATAATGTGTCCTTGACATTGAGATTTAATCAAACTATTATTACATAGTAATTACTTTATCATATAATGTGTCCTTGACATTGAGATTTAATCAAACTATTATTACATAGTAATTACTTTATTACATAATGTGTCCTACACAATGAGATTTAATCAAACTATTATTACAAAGTAATTATTTTGTTACATAATTTGTCCTAGACAATGAGATTTAATCAAACCATTATAACAAAGTAATTACTTTACTTCATAATGTGTCCTAGACATGAGGACTCAAATGTATTTTGTTTGATACATACACTAGACAATGATATATCAGATGAACAAGAGAACAGGGATCCTGAGATCCATGTTACGGAGTGTTGGCCTTGAAACAGTCATTTAAAATGATTGACCTTTCCCTATAATTCTCCCTTATTTGTATAAAGTCCCATTTGTTTGAAGATATTCACATATTTAATATTCTACACATAAAGTCCAAAAACCAGTGGTCAAAACTATATATAATTGTTTAAAAAGTTTTAAAGATAAAAGATAATACTTTATTGGTACATACTATTACAGGTATAGATACTTCCCTGTGTTGGGTAAGCTCAAGTTTGTTAAGGGGTTGTTAGGTTTTAGTTTTTACTTTGATATTCAGCTTCAAGAGCAGAGGGAACATGACACTACTGGTATTTTCTCAGTTTGATTTTGTGCAAATATGATGACACAGGGGACAATTGAGTTTATACACCTGTATTTATTTTGTAAGTTTACCTGTGTCACTGCCACAGTACAAGTACTAAATACCATATAGGATTAGAACAAGAAATTCCAAAGCTGCAGAGTCTTTATGAGTATGAAACAGCAGGTCTCATGCAACTGTGCTAAAAGCCATGTACAATTTGTTTAGTATGTTGTGCTAAGGAATCATTTGTCAGAACGACAAACACTCACAAAGGAAATGGTGCGACAGTCACACACACAAATGTTGCGGTGATTGGAACTTGTGGCTTGTTTAGAGGGGTGGTTACTATTTGCTTTAGGTTGCTGTGTTGGCCAATGCTGAATTGCTTTTGTTCTCACAGGACCAAATCCCAAGCTGCAGGACTGGGGCCGCCCCAACAAATGTTCTTCCATAAGGTTGATAAATACAATTCATGTACAAGCTAAGCCAGTCAGATCATTCCAGGTAATCCAGGTCTTTTAGGTAATGCATTTACAACCCCTGAATAGTGGTCAAAAGGTGCGGAAATAATGCCTGCAACTCTGGTCCTTGTGGAGTTGTAATTTTGAGCCTGCCTTCACAGTACCATGTATGTAATCTTCCATGGACTGAAGGATTAGTGATTGGTTGCCAGTGGCTTATACCAAGCGTAACAGCCCCAGTGTAGTTGGTCAGTGTGGTGCTCTGTGATCCTTTAGGGGGGTCTTCTTAAAGAGACCTTATTGGAGGGGACTGGTGGACGCCCCAGCACCATCAATTACACCACAGTTATTACTGGCTGGCAACCATTGATCAACCCGTGTATACTTCCTGCAGGTAAAAGGTAGCTGACATTTGAAAAAAAATACTGGCCACAGGTGTAACATGATCAGTGCCTCTGTGGAAGCCAGTCCTCTTTTGGATGTTGATGTTGTGGTCACCAGTGGGTTGGATTACATGATGAGCACTATTGGATAACTAACATATGAGTTTCCTTTTACAAAAGGGGGATAGTATTCTTTCCAGTGAGTATTTCTTTGACAGAATTGTCTTAATTTAATTGAGATTTATACTTTACAGGTAATTTCTCATTGATTTGTTAGGCAAAATATCTTTTTTTTCCAAATTAAGGTTCTCAGACTGGTTGATATAATATTTGTAAAAGCATGACAAATATTCAAAACCAAGTATCACAGGAAGAGTTTACAGGAATAAATTTAGATCTAAAATGATCCTGTGCAAGCTGCTTTTTCGTCTGACATGGTGCCAGGTATAGCCATATTTACAATTGCAAGAGTTAAATGATTTTACATAAAACCTGAGGAAATGTAATGATACACTTCCTAAAATGATTAATTAAAACCTATAAAAATCACACTCCTCTTTATTTTGGTACCACAGTGGTTTCATTCCATTTGCAAGATCTCTCGCAAAGTTTTGCTTTTGTGACAAGATTGTAGAAATTATCAGTAAAATAACCTTTAATATTTCCAGCAAAATGGTCTTTAACTCAAATGAAGAAAAATGTGGTCAGATTTTTTAATTAGTTTTTGTTGACTGCTGTTAGAAAGAATTTAAAGAATTTGCCTTGCCTTCTTTTTTTTGCTAAAAACTTGCATATTTTATCATGTAGAGTAACCATATGAATCAATATCTGGTTTGCAGATTTAATGTTTTTTCCAAAGTATAAAATGTCCTCAATGAATAAAACGGTGCTCCACCCATTATTTTATCCAATATAAATCAGTAGAAATTTTAAAGAAATGACAAATGAACATTTACTACTCAACATTTTGAATAAGTTATGTTAATGCAGTTTACATTTATCTGAATTGATTGTTGACCTTGACAGATTATTTGAAAGTCATGTTTATGTTTTGGGATCTTCAAAGTGACCAGGTGAAACTAATTATAAAATGTGGGATTTAACTCACTATTGACCTCTCCTTAGACCATGTTTAGGTCTAATGATGCAGGCATTGTTGAACCAGAAAGAATAGCCATAATCTGGCACTGTTGCTTATTGTGTATGAAATTAAGATAATGCATAAAGACTCTCCCATAACCTTGGTTCATGTTAAAATGGACAAACAGCTTGAAGCCAGATTAATATAAAAAAATCATTAAAAACTTGGCCAATGCAGTTTGGCTTGCTGTTCTAAAATTTTGAATTGGACCATCAATAGAAATATTGATTATAACTCTTAGTAACCTAATTCAGGTGTTTCAAATAATTAATCAGTTCAGTACTTAGTTTCATGTTTCCATTCAGATGAAAATAGAAAAATCATTGTGGTCTTGTCAGAAAAAAAGCTGTTTGCACAAGAAACAGAGAGCTCTAAGAAACTACAGGATACCATTGTTTATTGATAAAATCATGAGGGACTATACTCCATTATCAGATAGCCAGAATCAACCATTAATCAATCAGGCATTGCAAACATTGATAATGTTGACAGTATGGGTCCACTTGAGATAAAATTAATTCAGAATCTGATAATGAGATACTGGGTCTAGATACAAATTGGAAGCTCTAGATTGGGCTATGTTATTAGATAAAGTTGGAAGGCAAGCGGCTGCATAAAATTAAAGTATGATGATTTGATAATGATTACAATCTACAGCTTATACATGATCAAAACACTCTTAACTTAGGTCAAAGAAGACTGTGTTGGAGGGTGGATTAGGATATTAAAGTGCAAGTGGATATTATCAAGAACTACAGTAGCTCAGGCAGCACAAGACTTGAACCATTTAAAGTGGAACTCTTTACAAGCGGCCGACAAGGCTTGTGTACATTAGTGTCTGTAACACTGGCAGAGAAGGAATTTTACCTTGGTGATCGAGAGCTGTTATATCGACAGAGTTATAGTGCTCAAAATGCAAGATGGCCTTGTCACTGGTTGGATACACAGATCTCCGTCTGCTTGTGGATATAAACCCTCCACCTTTTACCATTGATGAGCCGGATATTACTCATCAGGTAAGATTTGTAAATGGAGTATATTTTATAATGTCCTGTGTGTGCTGGTGTGTCACTATAGACTATCACTCACTTGTGTTAGTTTTCCTAATATAATCGTAATATCATCTTAAATTTCTCAGTTTAGATATACCAAAAACTAACTTTTTTTATGTGACATACGGATAGGGTGGTTGTTGAACAGTTCTCAGAGGTGTTAATTGGGTTGAAAAGGAAAACAACCTACCTGAAAGTATGAATTTTGTTGCTAACAGATCAGCTCTGTCAAATCTATTTGAAAAAGACCCAAGGGTTGAAATAAATGTTGCTGCTTCTTTTTCAAATTGTGCTGCTGTACATGAAAAAACTCCTGCTGAGGTATTAATGTGTACTAAATGTATGCAAGTAACTGTGGAGATATTGTCATAAAATGTTTTTCTTAGCTGTGAATATCTAGTGCATGCATTTGCACTTGAAGAGGTGGGATGTGGGTAACTCCCATAATCAAATATGCTGACAATGAAATATGTTGAATGGCCTTATAATCTGTATAGTTAGGTTGACTTAGCTGTAAAAATTGGCCCATACATAGGTACTTGAACCGTCAATTCCCTTTTCACCAAAGTACACATTGACGTAATGAGACAGCATACATTGGAGGTTGTTTATTTGGACGTGCAGCATATTACTGTATGTACATACATATATACACCCTGTGATGAATAATGCATTCCGTTATGCTATATTTCACTGCTGGTTTGTCGACTTCCACCAACTGACCTTAGCTCAGGCTTTATCGAGCTTGTGTGTAAGGTATGTTAAAGATGTCAATATTGGCACATTTAATGCTTGTATGAGTCTCTTGAGTTCTCTTGAACTGTCATGACAAAGAGTGATAGACTGCATGTTTGTCTTACTGATCATAAATACCTGTGTAAAAAAATGAAAAATAAATGTTCAAAAAATGTAAATAGGAAAGGAATCCATTTTCCCTTTTCCCCTTAAGCTGTTTGAATAGTTAGAAGAAGAGGAATAAAGCAGAGAATTTCTGTGGAATCACAAACAGTTTACTTTCAAACTTTTAACATACATTTATTTTTTATATATTAACACAAAGGAGGTTTGGTTTTTACCTATGACTGGTAATAATTGTATCCCCAGACGAAAGTCGAGATCCTTTGGTTTAGGCACAGTTTCGCCGCCGTTTCAGCTGCCGCCGCAGAGATTTCTTTCATAATTCCAAAAATATTTCACCGATCTTTACCAAAATTATTATGTGCATAGATATGGGTGAGAGGACAAAGCAATTTAAAATGGGGTCATGACCTTTACTAGGAGAATGACCTTGACCTTGAATATGTTCATTGTGGGATAAAACCACACAAATTCTTACAGGGACATAAAAAGGAGCTAAATTATAGCTATTCTTTCACACTGTCAGTTCATTTTTTTCTTAATACAAATGTTTCTCTGCAAAACCATCCCAGCACATGGTCTCATTTCCTCGCATACAGCTGTTTAACACCAGGTTATGACTCTGTGTGTTGGTAAACACAAGGTTACGTGACCACAGGTCTGATTAAGAATGTAAACATGCTGTTTCAGCCAGCAGAAACATGTACATTGTATTTCAATTTTTTGACCAAGTCAGACCGGGAATCTCCTGATTGACACATGTTTTGGCTCAGCGATGCACACGGCCCCACAAGCTGTGTTTATGTTGACACCTATCATCGCACCCGGTCCACTGTTTTTAACATTTGTTTACAGGAGAAAGCAAACAGCTTCAGGGCAATATTTTGGCAGGTACAGATATATTTTAAAGGGAAGAAGCAATTTTGCATTTTAACTCAACATGCTTTATAGGTGATTGGGCCCCTTTAAATATCTCAAGACATCTTGCATGGATTGATTCAAAAATCAAATTGACTAAAGATCTTGGATAGTGTTGTCTTGTACCAGAAATTGGTAAATTGGTATCCTTTTCTTGTTTTTGGGCCGTTTAAGACCCCCATCATTGCCATTTGACAGTACTGTGAGCATTATAAGTAAAAAAAAGTGGTTTTGCCCGCCCTTGTGATGAAACTCCTAACAGTAATTGGTGGAGACAACAAACAATCAATGCAGCGTAATGGCTTTATTTGACACAGATTATCAGTTTGACGTATCATGACTATAATCGCTTCATTAAGTCCAGGCTTGGAACCAAAAAAATTATTAATTGCTTGATAATCGCTGATTCGGGATGCCCTTTCCTGGACATCATCAGCTGTGAAAAATTACTGGTTAATCAGTCACTGGCCACTCCTGGCCTGCGCTTGGTAAGATTTGTGAACACAAACCATTACATGAGCAAAGAGAAATAAGCCAAGAATTAGAAAACACTGGTTGTCTTTGTTTTTGTTGCTGCGGACAAGAGATCAAAGTACTTATCAGGTATCACCGACATTGATACTGGACTGCTGATCATGTCCGTATTTGCCAGGTTGATTTATTATGAAAACACTGGCTTGCACCAGCATCATCTGTCTATAGTCAGCGTTAGGGAGGTGTATGCCCTAGAGAGGTTAAACTTATACATAACATAAAGGGAAAAATCAAGGGACTTATGTATTGTGTCCGTAATAGCCAGTTGTCCTCCTTAGAGAGGTGTCTGCAAGACCAGGTTGAACTGTATACTCAAAATTGGATCTCTAGCTTACAAAATTGGATATATCATCAGTCTTTATCATCCTTACATTTTCTTTTTATTACCAGACCAGACTTAATTATGCCTAGAATTACTTGATATAGTTTAACAGAAATATTAAGGATAAGAATGTCATAGAAATAATCATTTGTTCAGCAGTTCATTAATAATTCATACTCTTCATATAAATTTATATACATCAAAGTCAGCTTTCCACCTGTCTTATTTGTCTTTGTTAGACATGTTTTGGTTTCGACTGGTAGCCATTTTGTTGGGCCCCAACCTGTGATAAACATATTGATATAAACAAAAAGGAAAGCCTGTGCTGATCAGGGCTTTTTGGCATATATTTCATAAAATGTCCAAGGAACTAACTTTTATTTGATATATGTCAGACATTAGAATGGTCTCCTTTAAAGATGAAAGTACACTCTCCTTGTAAGGCTGTTACTGGCTAAGTTACCATATCACATTTGATAAGTTCTGTTAGTAGTGTGCTTTTTTTAAATGCTAAAATTAAAATGATCATCAGCAGAGTGCTTACTTCTGGCAGCAACGAACAGTCCTACTCAAGCTGCCCTTTTAACCCAAATCAACATCAGAATATAAACTTTTAAGTAAGTTTTCCTTAATCCATGTTCCATCTTTCCACAAATTTAGAGGATATTGGTTCAGATTTGTTGGCACAATCCTACAAACAAGCAGACATTATGTACAGATATGGATGAAAACATAACCACCTTGGCCTAAGTACTAATAACCGGGGATGGTGTTTGATGATGTACTGGTAAATGTTACAGAGTTTCAATTAGGCTGTTTGTCTTCTGACTGAAACTGTGACACCATTTTAAACCATGAAGTGATATCCTGTGTTTCTCAGTATCAAGAAATTTAACAGACTTTTCACTTTAAAATGGAAAACTGTAAAAGAACAAAAGTGGATTTTAATATTAGACCCTTTCTGTTTGTCTCCATGAGAGTCAATTTGAGTTTTATAGAGCATTGTACACAAATGAGTACTTAATGAAGATGATAAAAAATTTGATATTACTCTTGCAAGTATAAAGACCATGGTAGCTCCTTTGTATTTTCCATGGCATTTTATATTTGCTCAAAAGGAATTTCATGAACATTGCATGCACCTTTGCTGGGGGAGTGAGCCACAGTACTTTAGAAATATTCTTTGGTAAAGGAAATATTCAGGCTATACTCAGCATAGTGATGAAGTATATTAGGCTCAGGGGGGACAAAGAGCTGTGACAGGCTTCATAAGACAAGTGCTGCTCTAGAATACTTGTGTAGGGCAGTTGACTGCTTAAGTGGGCATCATTCACAGTGTATAGTTTCCGTGAGTAAATACACCTGACTGAAACGGTACTTTGTATGATCTGGAGGTACCAGATATGTTTGTGTAGTCATGCTGTACCTGACTACCAACTCAGGTGGTACTAATTGGTATATGATTGATATACTTTGACCAGGTGTGTATAATTGCTATATTAATGTACTTAAGCTAACATACAGAATGAATCTGTCACCTACACCTTGTTATAATGATCTAAATTTCTCAGTTACAGGTACCTTTAAGGTAAACTGTTTTAAGTTTTCCATAAACCATTTCTATCTATGTGACTATTTTGAGGTCAAGCCATTTTAAAATTCTGAAAAAGAAAGTCAATTTTGCCTTCTGTTTTCACTTGCACATTACTGGCACTTGTGTGTGTGTATTCTTGTGTCAGCATGTTTGTATGTGTTCTTGTGTCAGCGTGTTTGTGTGTATACTTGTGTCAGTGTAATTCACTTTAAAGTGGTCAAAATATACTGCCATATAAGTTTCTAACTTGTTCAAGGTCTTTTTAAGGACATAACTACTTTTTCTGTTAAGATAAAATAATGTAATGGGTTGAATTTAAAATATATTCTTATCAAGGAAGGCAAGGAACAAATGGTGTAATACAGGAAATGTGTAATTTGTTAAAGTTATATTTTAGAAAGTCTGTTTGAAAATCAAATGCACAGATTAATATAGGTTCAGATTAGAGACAAGTGCATCATACTATAATTTGAGGATTTGGGTGTGGTCCCAAAAAAGGGTTACTCTGCTCTAAACTTTGCCAAAACACATCCCCTCGCCATCAAACTCAATTGACAGATAGAATCTCTCTAGGATGATGTTCTCAGAGTACTTTCTTGTCCCATCCCCATTCCCTTATCAAACCCTGAGAGGTAATTATTTTATTCTCCCAGTTTCTTGAGACTCATAGGAGATGCCATTCTGTGTACAAACTTAAAACTAGATGTCACTAGTTGCATGACAAAATTATGGGTATACCATTAATGTATAGAAAACAGAATTAAATTCAGGATAAATATCTTGACATCATGATTACCAAAAAGGATAAGGCTGCAAACACATAAAATGAATTATCAGTGTTGATGATGATGAATGGTAATATCTATACCTTTACACTCATCTTTTTCAACATGTCACTGAACCTGATACAACTTTTTTTATGACAATTTTAACATATTAAATGGTTTATTAATAATATGATGTCCTAGTCTTCCAGGTAAAGACTATAGTACCCAGCATTTGACTGTCTGCTGAATGAAAACCTTTAAACAGTTGATGATATGAAATTTTGAAACTTTCTTGAGGTTCAGATTAAATAGGGGTTATTTTAGAAAGTATTTTAACCTAGTGTCTTTCTGAAGTGTTTGAACATATAAAAAATCTGTGTGACTAGTTTTTACATATATAGAATGGCAGAAGTAAACTGGGTTTAATCCTGACAATGCAAACCCATTGGCTGTCTCACACCCCTGAACAGAAAGCTCAGACATTCATGTTGAGGAATACATTGTCATGCATACATGTATCTGGTCCCAAGTCTGGTACCAGTATTTATTATTGTAAGGATAGGTACAGAGACTGCTATAACATATTGTATATTGTTTGCTCCTGCACAATATATATATTGTAACACATATTCATGAAAGCTTTGAATTGTGCGTATTCTACCAGGAATTGTATGTGTGTCATGGTACACAACACAAGAAGCACTGTCTGGATATAATGACATGAAAATATTGAATGATTTTATGGAAAACTGATCCACTATGAATATGTGTTCACTGAGCTGAAATCACAATGTAATGGTTATTGATCAATAAAATTACAGGGACACTTGTATGAGCCATTACCTGTCAACATGTTGTCAGATCAAAATTACAGGGATCCTTTAAATATTTATTCCTACCTGGAAATCAAAGTGCAGAGATCACTAATCACATCTGGCCTGAGCCTGTCAATGACCCCTATGTCCTGTGTTATATATCTGTTAGATAAATGTCTGTCCAACAGATATAACATAGGATGTAGGGTCCATTGTTGGACTAATCTGAAAGATACAGTTCATAATGTTATTTAAAATTAAAATAAAACCTCAAAATTATGACCACCAATTGGACCTTGATAAAGTGGTCACATTTTGGGGGTAGTCCTCTAAGCAAAGTCTTATATAAAGTTAAAAAAATAATCAGGACCATGGGCAGGAGTTCATTATGTTGAGGTTAATAAAAAGAGGTGGTCGTAAGGTGTGGTTTTGCTTTATTATTAGTCCCGCAACTTGAAACAACTACAAGAGAGTCAAAAGAAGCTTTAAGAAGCTTGCCCTGGATCTCTTTGATGCCTGTTTATATATCTACATGTCCAGTGTCAAATAGATATTTCAAACAAAATTGAGATATAGAATATATCAAACTAGAACTGACCAAAAAATAAATAGATAATATGATTAACTTAGTTTTGTGGTTTTCCTTGGCATTTGATCCAGGGTCATGAAAGTGACAAAAGTAAGACACTTAACATGTAAATTTCAGAGTCACCTAGTGCAGGTCACTGAATAGTTTGATGAATTTTTAAGTTTTGTTGATTTCACACCTTGGCAGGCTTAATATTTGTTCATTTCAGAAAACTACTGAATCAATAGATAATTGAGATATTGTAGATTTTTGTGATTTTGCCATGGACCAATTTCTATGAACATTGCTTGAATGTCAGTATTTTATGTGTTGATGTCATCTTGGCACTTATTCCTGAAAGTTTCTCCAGGGTAATTGATATACTTGGAAACTTCTTTGCCTGCCTGAGTTTTTGGATCTTAATTAATGTCTACATGTGTTAGTATTGATATCAGTGGATCTTTGTGTTTGCATAAATGAAAGTGTACCTTTATGGAAGTTTGATTTTTATTTTCAGAAATGTGTGTATGTGTGCATGTGTGTTATTCTGTCAGCCAGGCCTGTGTATTTATGTGTGAGTGTATCATGAAATGTGTGGGTTTGTGTGCATATAAGTGGCTCTGTTGACATCAGTCACAGTTACTTCGTGTTTTTCTAGTGGTATATTATGCATCATATTTGTATTTCAGAAGTACATTTTTATATAAACTTTAGGTTTGTTTAATGAATTTAATGTTGTAGGAGACCATACAGTCAACTCAACAAGAACTAGTATGTAATCTGCACCGGTTTTACTAAATCACCTTAATCACTAATCAATGCTTGTCACATCTCCATACAATATTTTATGTTTATTCTTAATAATATTATCTAATGAATAATTCTTTCTTTTAGGCAGTATCAGCCACTTTTGAAGTCAGAATTTTGTTGTATTGCTTTGTTAGGAATATAAGTACACATAATAATTATTTTATTCTAATATCAAATAAAATTGTAATACATTGTTTTAAATATAAGCAATAATAATAATTATTAAATCATAATCTCTTATGAATCTAATTTAATAAATGAACAAACAGTTGCATGTATAATTTTAATTGTTAATATCTTTTCCAGAAAAAAATCAGTTTGTTAACTATATGTTAGTGAAATATTGTTCTTTTTAAGGTGTCAGACTGTCTGATGAGCATGCATAAGCACTGTTTGAGTTTTTCCTTAATATTTTGCAAACTGCTGTTCCATTACCTCTTGACATGGCCAATTGCTATTAAAAAGCTGAGATTATGCTCTAAAGTGTTATATAGATTTCTTTTTATTTCTGAAACTGGTTAATTTTATCCAGTTTTTAAAATATTGTAATGAATGTCAGATATTTTAGTGAAAAAACATTTATTCCAGCATACCTGTAAAAGTTACGGAATATTTCTCAGCATCATGTTAAAATATAAGTAAAAAAAAACAAGATTTGTTTTTATAGGGATGTTAACTTTGAAAATTATTTTTGGGTATTGAAGTTTTAAATGTAATTATATTTTTTTGAAATTTTCAGCCTTAAAGGGCTTTCTATTAAAGAAGGGCAGAAAAGAAAAAATACACATTTTAGAAAAACACTTCACAGTGAATATGAAATGATTGAAATCATAAATGGCTTTGAAATATCAAAAGTTAAAATATTTTTTAGAACTTATAAAATTTATTTCAATCTTTAAAACTCCAGCCAGTTTTGGGAAATCATAAAATGTTCATATACCACATTGTAGATCATATGTTTAGCATTCAGGATATTTTACATAATAATTATGTCAAGTGGTCCCAGAGCAGCAGTTTGGGAAATATTAAAGAAAAACTAAAACTGTGTTTAAACAGACCCTGGGGGCAGTTCTGAGATGTTAAATAAAATCAAACATCAGTTTGTATGATTAAAATTTGAGACGCATCGCTGGTGACTACTAACACAGCCAGGTTGTGTTTGTTATTAACAGCATGTTACAATAACATATCAGTATAGAGCTGGTTGGCTTAATTTGCCAGGTTTGGTTTTTGCAAGTTTTGTATTTTCGGCCATGTTGCGATGTCCCCTTTTATTGCATTATCTAGGTCAAAATATAAGCAAACTCATAAAAAACCCTGCTTGTGCTCTTCAATGGTTGGTTAATTAATTAGAACTAAGTGGAACTAGGTCTGATTTATTGATATTTAAGAGTCTTCATAAAGTACCTATATGATGTTGTGAAGAATTGTTTAAACACAGGCAATTGAATTTTTAAAAGGGAAGTGATCTTATGCATAGAGTATTTTAAAGTGCAAATTTAAGTGTGGTTACATTTTCCAGACATGAAGTTAAAAGTCAAGTGCATGATCTAATATTAATCAATTAATTGCTCAGGTTTACCTTTTTCATTCCCCTCCAGGCTTTATGCAATTTTACCTCACATCTGTTTGTTCATATATTTTCTTACACATTCGTACATTTCAGATGATCTTATTTTCAGCCAGTTTGTATTAGTATGTTCATCACAATCACAGTTCTCCTGCCAAAGAAGGCCCCACAATGTATTATGACAATATTGAAATTTGAAATTTAATGTGGCCAAAAAGTATATTATGCTTCAAACATTTAAGAGTTATATTCCAGAACCTGAACCATCAAACAAATTTATTCACCCCCCAATACACCCCAATTGGACCTATAGTAAAAGAAAAAAGGATAAAAATAAAAACACAAACAGTTTCAAAGCATTTAAATGATAAGGTTTATTTTATTATGAGAAAAGTTGCTGCACCATTTATTACCACAGATGTAGACTTTCACACATTGATTTCACTCATGTTGTTCACATGTAAATAATCTACACCAAAGTTGTAGAAGCAAAGATTGCATGTATGTTGCTTTGTCGGTACACATTTATAAGAGAAAATCTGATGGGGTATGCTTTCATAAGAAGGAACCATTTTAATTTTCATAACCATATCTTCACATAATGCTATTAAGAATATGTATATAACATCTTTTTGATCCAGGCTGCATAATGACTAACGCTCTGGTGTTTCACTGGTTGAACTGTCTGCACTGGCTTTCTATAACTGGTCTAAGCACTTCAGGAGCAACTGAATGAGCGTGTGTGGCTGGCTTTGTACAGCACGGGATGGACTTTATGCATGGTATTTTCAGAAAACCTAGAAGCATGTAATCTGACAAGAAGGGACATCAATATACATGCTGTCTAACATGTACTGTCTCACAGGGACATGCTTTCTTTATTGATTTACAGTGGCCAAACTTAGCAGTGTTCACTAGACAGCACTTGATTGAATTCAAAGTTTGTATGTTAACTAAGGATGTGATTTTTTTATGGTTAATAGTTGATGCCATTTCTTTATTTGTTTTACACATGGTACAATTGCTGCCCATATTATTATTCATATGCATAATTAAACTTGATACAACTTCATTGAAATGATGGCAAAAGGGCTAAATTTATAAAAAAATTGAAATTAATTTTTTTCTCTTTAATAAAGGTGATAAATTCAATAACATATGCTAAACTTGAAAAATAAAAAAATATTATGTTATATTATTTAGCAGGTAAATGAACATAATGCCTTGCTTAAAAAAAAAATGAACTAAACATAGGTGATTCAGGGCTCGTGGATGTATGATTTAAGCATGTCATTGAAGCAACATGTTTTAAGCTTTATGGTTTAGTGACAAAGTTTCATTGTTGACATTTCTTTCCCCATGAGACAAATCAGAGGGTGAAGAACAAGCATGGCAGTGTGGTATAATTCTGATAAAAATGGATACATTTATGAAAGGAAAGAGGTGACTGGGGAATATGTCATTCATGACTGCAGGGATCAATATATTGATAGGATGGTAGTGTTTGAACAGATCAATATGATTTTGGAACAATAATTCAGAGTATATTTGACAAATGATCTATGTGTATTCAGCTGCTGTGTTCACCTGAATATCGGGCACTGACCTCAGCCTGTTATCAGAATCATTGACTGTAGGACTGAGGGAGACTTCTCAAATATTAACAAGATACTTTGTCTGCTTTTATATCAGTAGGAACATCTAAAGAATGGATAATCCATGACACTCAATTATATATTAGAAAGTGATAGTACGTAAAAGAGGAGTTTCCAGTACAAGACCTGACATAATGGTTTTCTTTTTAAAGCAAAACTTTTTATGCCACGCAGGCATGTTTGTGGAAAGCATGATTCATGCTTTTACAAGTTGTATGATTAAACTGTCACACACAAGTAAAATGTAAATTGTGTAAATGAAACAAAAGTTATTACAGTGTCCTGCACCCAGAGAAATCAAATCTAAAGGTTTTCTTGACATTGCAGGGAAATGTGACACAAGAAGCAAAGAGACTTGCAGTATGTATTTATATTGAGATGGCTCTATAGCTTTGTAAATAAGGTTCCAGTGTGCTGTTAAATTTTGTTACCATATGCATCTTTAAACCTTCACCTTTTTCAGTCACTTCCTGTGGAATCCCTCATTTGAGGCTGAAATAATTGATAAACTTTAATTTTCAAATTATAGTTTTTAGAAAAATCTTAATCAGGACTTTAATGTGAAAATATATAGTTAAACCTGAAATTTTATAGGATTAATGAAAAAGTATGAAAAAGTAATCAGTATCAAAACAGAATTGATTCCTGAAATCATTGAAAAATAACAGAATTTTAGGCATTCTATTTTAAGTGGCCAGAAAAAAATATATACCAAAGAAAACTAATGTGCTATGTCATTGAATTTATGCCCCCCCCCCCCCCCCCCCAGTTAAAAGGCAGTATGTAGATTTGCATTTCTTTAAAAAAAACTACATTCAGTGATTGTAACTCGGTTATCTGCTGCCAAAGGAGGGATATATGATTCATGGTTTCTAGAACAGAAAGGTATTTACACATATAAGTTTTAGTTAATTTTTGTTTTTTTTTTATATGCAATGCATTATACAATATATATTATCCTGTTAAACAAGTGACTTATTAGTGGGGGACTACTGTCAATAGTTTGCCACACCACAGACTGCAGAGTTTGTCATGTTCTAAATGCTCTAAAAAAAAGAAGAGAGATGGTTACAAAATTTAACTGCATGATGGAGTCTTAATTTATCTGTTCAAACAGATAAAGAACTTACTTGATAACCTTTTTTTCTGCAAAACAAAAAATATTCATTCATGCATATAGGGTAATGAATATATAAAATTAATTCAGATCAATTCAGTTAAACTTGTGTGCATGTACTAAAACACCTAAAGGACAGAGTCTCAGTAATCAGAAAAAAAATGTTAAAAAACTCGACAGTTGACAATTCCAAAAAGAATTATTCAGAAGTAAATTTTAAAAAATATTTTTAATAAGAATAATAGGATCCCCTGAATCTCAAAAATAAGTCTGTTACTTAACTAGTATTTAGGTTTAAACAAGTATTTTTATTATACTTATCATTAGATGTGTCAGTGATATAAGGTAAATTCTTTTTTGATGGATAGAAAATCTTTGATTTGTCTGTTCAGGTGATGACTCACTTTCTGATCAAATTGTAGGATGCAGCACAAGAAGCAAAGGATACTGCTGTATGTGTGTGTGTTTGTGTGGTGTTTGTGTGTATTTCACTGTTATAAATATACAGGCATGCTGCATATAGGCTTGACTTGTAGGTCAAAACACAGCAACAAATATATTAATTCTTCAAAAAATTACCACTTTCAGTAAAAGATAGGTTTTCATGGCACAACAATCTTTTTATATTCATGGATTTTTCATTGAAATTTATTAAGCTATGAAGCTATTTGTCACTGGGGATCATTTATTTTAAACAGTGATAATCCATGCTTACACATTTTAAGAATGTTTTATGGTAAGCTGAAATCAAATGTTTTGAGTAGAATATTAGCACCATTATGATGTGTTGTAATGTGATGCTGGACATTCATTTTCACAGTACATAAATTAATTATCTGGTTAAAATTTAAATATTATTTTCCACTAAATTTATATACATATATATATATATATGATATGACCCTGATAAATATATATTCACATATAATAAGATAGATTACCATTACAAATTTTCACAAGAATATGCACTTTCATTTATTATTATGATGTTTGGATGCTATATCAGGGTTGCCAGCAGTAAGGGAAAACTCAAGGATAAAATTTTTTTTTCAAGGCCAGTGAAAAGTCAGATAATTTTGATATATCTATACCAAGGCTTTCAGATTTTTCATCTTTTTCTAAAGAGCCAGCATTCAGTCAGGCTGTATCAAATATATCTTTTGTCTTTTTTTGGTGTGTGTGATGATATAATAGTTCATTGTTGCAATCATATACATTTGTATTTGTTGTGAATCCATGTTGGCTATAGAATGAGATAATGGTGGTCAATTATAAGTTTTAAAAGCAGCATGTTTGTTCTATTCTTGAAAACCAACTGAAAATCTGTGAAAATTTGTGTATATTTTTGTATGGATGACTGCTGGGAACCCTGTATATATACTTGCTTTTGGGACAAAAGTCACCAAGTGTACACCAATATTTGAGAGATTGTGTATTGGCACATCTTATTTATCTGGTCACTGACTGTGTGGCTGGCTTCACTCAGAATGTGAACAGTGTCACTGTATGCTAATTAGGGAGCTGTACCTCACTATGCACAGATATATTACAGCACTTTACCCCAGATATCACAATCAGCTGACTCCATGAATATTGCACCATGTTGCGGCACTTAACATAAATAGGATCCTGTTCCTCTATTAGATACTTAATTTAGGGGAGATATTTACAAATTTTAATTTTGAATAATATAATATTAAATATTGGAATATCCTATAAGGCAAACATTTCTTAATAAAATGGTTTATGGACCTGATGGTTTAAAGTTTTATATGAATTCATATCGTGGAGATTATTCATTATTTATTATGACTGATACTGTATATGTAACAGAACTGTTTATATATGTGATAAATTGATTTTGTATTTTTAAAACAGGGATATGTCTCAAACTGTTTTCATGTCATCAGTACTTTTCAGGGGGTATTCCCCAGTATGTTAAATACAAGATGCAAAATTTCAAAATACTTTCAGTAATAGGAATTATGTTGTTCATATTAGTCAGAATTCAAACCATTCTTTTTATTCTTATCAACCTGAATTTCTTTCATTTTGTCTGCTTGTTATATTAACACAGCGTTGTTTGCATACAGAGGATGTTATTAAAAAAACTGTGTTGGTCTGTTCATTTAAAGGATAATTTAGGATAAAATGACAAATTAAATTATTTTTGGGAGGCTGACAAAGAGTGACCTCTGGTGGTGTCTGATGTAACTTAAGAAAATCTTTCAAATAGTTTAGGGGTTTTCACCTGACTATGGAATTGGTGAGCATATGAAACTAGGTCATTGTTTAATTTTTAATATTATATTTAAAGCTTGATACTTAAATACCCAGCAGTATTAAGCAATATTAAATTTTTTTGCAAACTTGGTGATTTTGAAACACGAGAGGCACAGTTTGCTTAAGAGGCAGTGACATCTGGTGTTAAAAGGCTAAATCATTCAGCATAGTGTTCATGTTGATGGAAGTAGTGTTAAACAGGAAAAACACAAATCCATCAGACCTACCATTTGAATTTGATGTTCAAGTAGTGATATAGAGCTGGTGAAATCTGGTGATAAAAACTAAATGGATATTTGATATTCATTCAAAAGATTTTATTCATTATCGACATTTTGATATATATCAGATTTGGATTTATGAAAAGGTGTGTCCTTTTACAGGTAGAAGCAGAGAGACAAGCAAAAGCCAGATTTGTATGTACCTTTCTAATATAACACATGAAAGTAAATTTTAACTTAATGTACATATATAAGTTTTAGTGGTTATAAGCCAGGAATACCTGTAAATAGGTTATAATTTTAGCAATAATAGTAATCACTGTTCAGGGAAAGATACTAAAGTTTCATGTGAAAATATGGTTGTATGTACTGAGGAATAGTTGTCCCAGTTTTCTTGCTATCTGTAAGGATTTTTTGGGGGGTGGGGGGGGGGGGTGAAAGCAGTGAACATATTAATAGAATTTATATAGAGTAATTAGAATAAGGTCCATCCAGGAGGCTTGACAGCTCAGAGCACCTATAACTTTTTTCTTAAATTAAAATATTACTATGTTAATTAGCTTACCTTTAAATACCTGTTACTCTTTGACTTTTCCTCTTTATGTACATATTTACTTTTCTTGTATAGGGTTCAGCAGAGAGGGCCAAGAAAAGACTTGTATGTTATACTGTTCATTTTCTATTTTATATGTTATGCTAACCATCATATGACTGTCTACTTCTTACTAGTCCACCTAAACACCCTGCAGAAGTTTTTTGTGTACCTTTGATGAAACCCAGTTAATTATAATGGACATCATTTGATGAATAATTGTCTGTTGAATATATCTTTGAAGCTTTATTTAAAAATTACTGGTATAAAAATGAAAGGGAATGTCTGTTGTCAATGTTTGCTCACTGGCAAACACAGTCAGCATTTATTTTGTTTCTGTTGCTACCACCTGGTGACCTAAGGCAATATTAGGCCTAGCATGAGAGTTGCAGGTATACAGAACATGTTTAACTTTATTTTACATGATTTTGTGAGAACACAGCGTACATATTTACAACAGATAGTAATTCACTGGTTGCTTTCTGTTTTTGACCTGGGTTTTTTCAAGGGGTTTCACCAAAGGTACCAAAAACCCTGATGTTGGGTGTTTCAGAGGACATTACACACTTAAAGAGACAGGTCCACTAACTAGTCACTCTGAGTTACTTATTAGACATCAGGAAAGCTTTGTGCAATGTTTCTCTGACCTTCCCTAAGAATGTGACATTCAAGTGACCTGCAGCATGACGGTTACTTAAACCTGAGCTAATAATGCTACAGTCCCGTTATTCCTAATTCTGGCACCTTCCCTCAGATTTACAGAAGAGCATCATTTATCTAAACAGTAAGGTTTTTGTTTGGAAAAAAAAAGATAAATTATTTATAAGTTGAACAAGGATTCGTCCATGATTGCTGATGTCATCAGAAATTGTCAAACACAAATGATGAAGCTATCCAAGAATATAAGTTGCCAACAATATTTGTGTTACATGATCTGTCAATTAAACCAATAAAACATGCAGAATGGTAGAATACATTCAAATTATTACTTGACAGCCCTGGAAAAATCACAGTCAATCAGCATTGTACCTAATTTGTGTCATGATCAGCCCCCATGATAGAAAGTGAGAACTCAGGTTTATTCCCAAAGGAATGTAATAAAAAGTGAGTAGTCATTTAAGGCCAAAAAAAATTAAAGGTATGGTTCTCAGGCACCGCCCTCACCAATTTTAAACCCCCGCATCAAAAATTTTTATTTTGATTTTCAATAAAAACTTTCCAATTTTGAGCTGCAGCCGCTCTGACATTTCTTTCAAGAAGATAAAACCATACAATTTCCTTTGTTTTGTAGTGCTTTTACTTATTTAGCAAAATAAAACTGTTATTTTCATGCTTTTCCCTTATCATTTGACATTTTTATCGAAACATACCAAAAAAATTAAAATAAAAAAAGCGCCCGCCCGCATTGATTTCTGAAAAAAAGTGCCTGAGAACCATACCTTTTTTAGCTCAGCTGACTATAAGTCATCTGAGCTATAGTCGTGGTCCATTGTCCGTCGTCCGTCTGTCGTGCCGTCCGTCAGTCCGTGGAGGTGGCACGTTTTGAAACCGTAAGACCTAGGAATCCAAAATTCAGCATAATGTTAGATGTCCCCAAGATCTCCTACCAAGCCGAAAACTGGGTCTTTGCGACTTCGTTCCTTTGAGAAATTAAGGAAAAACCTCAATTTTTTATTAAAATCCTATTTTCACACTTCAGGACTGCCTAATATCAAAACCACTCATCTGTTTTTCCTCATATTTACCATAAATATTCTTCCATATAGTTCCTATGTACATGCCAGAAATTAAGTCTGTTAAGTATAAATTCTTAAAGTTATGGGCCAAAACATAATGGACTTTGTAAAAAATCAGGAAAAATATTTACTCACTTAACATGAAAAATTTTGAAACTAGAGTCTATTTTCCCAAGTATATAACTATGTTTAATTAAGATTCAATTGCTTACCCAAAATTAGATCTGAATTTTGTAAATTTTTTAAGTAATTAGCATAAAAATAAAATCAGTACCTTAAATTTTGCCCAACTTTGACCATGGCACGTTTTTTTCCTGTAAGTACCATTGATTTAATTTTCACAGCATGTAAACATAAATATTTAATTTGTTTAAATCTGAAATTTGGAAATAAAAGCTTGAAAATTAAGCTAGTTATTGATTTTTTTTCTTGAGGCTCTATTGTAGTCATTTGCTTTGATTAGAGGTTACAGATGCAGGGTCCCACTCCAGGTCACTGGAAGTCAGCTATGCCAGGGTTTCTGATTTGTTACAGTCACTGGGGATTTGTTACAGATCCCCTGCTGTGACAGGTGTACAGTTATTCTCATATCACCACCCCAATCACCCCCCCCCCCCCTCATATCACCACCCCAATCACCCCCCCCCCCCCCCCTGCAAACCCAACCCACCAAGTGTTATGCAGTATTGTTATTGATTTCACTGTATCTCCTTAATTGTAATGCTGTTTCCACTCTGATATGCAAAAACTTTCCTTGAAAAAGTAATTCAAGGTGTAATCCAGAAGATGCAATGTTGTGTAATGTAGCATTTTTAAAGAAATCATTTTTCTTTTTAATCATTTTACCAATCATAATGGAACCCATCAGTATGCTTAAATTATGATAAAATATGAAGCCATTATGGATAAATAAAGACACAATTAAAAATTGTGAAATCTAAATCAAGTATTTTTTTTTAGATATTTATTGTTTTGCAGATTTAAAAGATATATTTTTGTGGTAAAAAATAAATAAACATTTGTATGCATGATGTGGTGTTATCTGACAAGATTGAGATTTATGATGATGCAATTGAGAATTATGAATCAACTTTTATATTCAGATATATATGTTATATTGAAAATGTATAGAAATATAAACTTAAATTTAAAAAAAAAATTGATGTGATAAAAAAATGAGGATTTATTACAAACATTTGTTCATTATTTTCCTGCATCAGCAGAATTTGAGATCAGGCTTTGTTTGCCATGTTTTATGTTGTTAATTAGTTATATTTCAACTGTATACATTTCATAAAAAAAAACATATATTTAATAATATATATTATACAAAAAAAGATTCGATTGAACAAATGTGTAAACTACTGAAATGTCAACAGTTAATCGAAAAGCCAACTAATGATCATGGTAATTGTACAGATGATTTGTTCACAAACTGCTCACATGCTTCAGTTTCAACATTAGGAAA
Organism: Sipunculus nudus; assembly: GCA_026874595.1. Lineage (NCBI taxonomy): Eukaryota > Metazoa > Annelida > Sipuncula > Golfingiida > Sipunculidae > Sipunculus > Sipunculus nudus. The sequence continues at coordinate 54,404,828 of CM049309.1, forward strand.
CACATGGTCAGGTCACAAAATATTATTTGCAACAATTTCTTGCTCATCAATACAAACCAATCATATAAACCAACCATGGCCTTTATTACCTCTTCCTCTTACACTTTATCTCCATTTGATATTATTTTAGATTTTTACCTTCAAGGTTAACGTCAGCTGAGCACAGTGACCCATAGGTCCCTTGTTTATTTTTTTGCCTGACATATGACAGGAGTATTATGGTATTCCCACCTTGTGTCCATCTTGCCGTCCAAGTGACCATCTGTCTGTCCATCCATTTACTTTTAGTGTCACTGCAATAACCTACTGGGGCTTTGATGGATTTTCACCAAACTCACCATAACTACTTACCAACAGATTATCTCACCCGAGTTCAGTTATGGGCAAAATCCACACATTTAATAAGGTCATGGGTCACCAGGCTACTTTGTGGTGTTGCCTCGATAAATTACGAAGAATATGAAGGATTTTGTCAAACTCATCAGAAATGTTAATCAATAAAATATATCGCCTAAGGTTGATTTCCAGCAAAATCCACACATATTTAATGAGGTCACAGGTCACCACACTTAGAGGCACCGTGGTGACTTAACAAAAATCCTATGGATTTTGATGAAACTCATATTACATATTTACCAATAGTTTCTCACCTGATTTACCTTCTCATCAAAATTCACACATATTTAATGAGGACAGAGATTACAAGATACACAAGGGCGTATTATGCTCGTTTGTGGTACTGATGTTAGAAAAATGATATTACGGATGTACACTGTTTGGATAAACGATGCTCTACTGTATCTAACACATGACCCTGCCATATTCATGCTATAAACTGTTACAGGGATGGGCTGATACTAGCATGTCTATAAACTGTTACTGGCATGGGCTGATAACTAGCATGTCCTGTGTTTCAATCATTAATTAACATCATAACTTAAAATAGCTGGGAATGAAGTTCACAAGATAATTATTTACATACCAGTAGATTTATCTATTATGTTAATATTATTATTCCTCACGTAGGGGTAAGTGTATGATATTTTCATATGTATAATCAATGTATTAGTTTGATACATTTTCATGAAATGGTTACAGTAGTCGTAACATGGTCTCCATAGCTGGAAATTTAGACATTCCGGTAATATATTTTACCTAGCTTTGTTGGAAGTTAAAATTTGCTTATCATTTTTATGTAAAAATTAATTATTTTTAATTTATTAATAAATAATGAGAAGAGGAAAACATGTAATTCTTATATTTATTTTAATATGTTTAAAATTTTGTATTGCCTTGAGTTTATAAATTATTTTCTGTTATAGATTAATTTTTATAATGCTGATATCACCTCAAAAATCATACCTTTTCACTCAGTTTAAACAAGCCCCAGCTGCCTTTAACTGTTTATGAAGCAGTGAAAAGTCAAGAAGAACTATCGCATCTCCTTATGTCAGCATTTTTTACTTGGTGGATAAAATCATTTATTTACCTTGTTATAAATAACTAATTAGTGTGGTAATATCCCAACACCTCTGGGAAACCCTTCATACCCTATCTTGCATGTGCATGGTTTTTAACAACATCATACATTGCTGTGGCTTAACCTTTTGTTTTGATATTAAGGACCAATATACATTTTACATTTAACAGTGCTAACTTTAAATAATATGATATACATCATGATTGTCATTATTTCTATGATGTTAGACTAAGGTTTAGTTATATGAATGATTTAAACTTTTATTTTAAAGTGATTTGCTAAATGGTTTATTCAAAACAAACCTATTTTCAACCAGGGCAACTCTTTATTTCAATGTATTTTAGAAATTTATGATATAGTTTTTTATTCAAACATATCTTTGTATGATTCATCCTTAAAAAACAACACTAGAAGTTTCTAAAGTATGATAGTGGTGATGTTTTATGTTTCCTGATAACTTTTGCAGAGTTGTTATTATTCTTGAATGTTGCATTCAGACTGATGTATTAATGGATCATTAGGCTCAGGCAGAAAATGAAAGAGATGAAGCAAGGAGAACCCATGCGAAATTCCTGGAGGAAAAACTTAAGAAAGAGGCTGAATTGCTGGAGTCATTTTCTCCTACCCCAACTAAGGAGCTGTGGAAGGCACCAGAGCCAGTGGGCACTCCAAGCACTCCTGATCTTGTATGTGATTGGCTGATAGCTTGAATGCTGTGATGTGATTGGCCTGCTTGCATCACTCTGCAGAGTGTTCCCTGAGGACTTTGCATGTTTTTGCTGAAATGCTGTGATGTGATAAGTCAGCTAGTATCACTTTGGATGTGCATACACTTTATGTTCATCTGAATATTAATTACTTTGTTGCAGGAATATTTTGCTACTAACCTTCACTGCTTCTGAATTTGTTACAGATGCTGTTTCACACAGGCTTGCTAACTGCCGCAGTAACTCCTACAATAAGACAAAAGTCAATTTGAAATATCATTTCAAGGAATGCCTTTTTTACTCAGATCTTTTTCCCTTCACAGGTGTGCTGACTTCCTCATAATTAATGAATGAAATGATTCAGTGTTTATTTAAATGTCATTGACAGAAATGTGACCTTTAAGCCATGATTGATATTGTTTTCCTCATGTGTTCATCCTGATTAATTTCCTATAAACTACTAGAATTTTACTAAAAAAATTGTGGTTGCACTTGTAGGTGTGTTTCATTTTGCGACTGCATTTGTAGGCGTGCTCTTTAAAAAATGTGATTATAAATTTAAGGGTTGATTTGGTTTTGCTGAAGTTGTCCTATCTGCATCATGAACTTTGTTTAATGTATATAGCAAGCATTTCAAGGAGGCCAAGAAAAAGAGAAAGTATGTGAAATCCTAGAAGAACCCATAGACTATATAGGGACAACAGCAATATGGTGTGCAGTTCTGAAGTTGCACAGTGGAACATTTACACTGAAACTGCTGGCCCAAACTAAGACCATCATAGCTTAACTTCACCAAAGTTTGCATGTTATTGGTGTTCTTTTATTCTTCATATATGCAAGATAGTAAATTATAAATTAATCGAATTCAGCTGGCACCACATTGCTATTTGATGTTTTAAAAAGTTATGTTTATCCTTTGATCACAAGCACATTTAAATTTTGGAAGCAGATTTAGTCACTCTGTAATAATGGTACACATTTATGCACATGTTATTCTGCACATCATTAAGAACCCCTCACCCACAACCACCCTGTGATGGCCATCCTGGAAACATGACAATTTTTTATGGTCTAAACATTGGTGGTCATGTTAACAGGGTTTAAATGTATTAGAAAGTGAACATTTTACATGTTTAATGAATATATGCTAGATCCCCTATGAAAAGTAGATATATAGCCAGGTGGAGGAGAAATCTTGATATATTTTACAATCATTTGTTCAGAAGTATTGATAAGTGTTTATTTGTACTACTAATATTGAAAATGCATTTGTAGTGCACAGTTTTTGCATGGTAGTGCACACACTGTATGAACTGCACAAGAACACCACTGTTTGAATGAATCCCAAGAGTTTTTATTGATTTTTTTTTTAATGTCTGTGGATTTTTTAAGTAAACTTCATTTTAAAAATATGTATATGTTGACATTATTAACATAATGAAATTTATGACCAGCCTGATTGCAGTAAAAGAAATTTACGTTGTGTGACAGAATTGGTTCACTTGCAGATCTAATGTATATATCAGCAACCTATGGATTCTGTGGCACTTGACACAAAGAATAACCAAGTAAACCAACCACTTATTCAGGCTCAAATCACCAGAAACACATTGTTTACTTGGTAAACACCATCTGTTTACAGTATATTCTCTGTGATTACTGAGTAGATGATGTGGTCCTAAGAATAAGTGGAACTGGCAGAACACAATACATGCCAAGTGATTGTCAGTTTTAGTTAAGGTCTGTACTAAAATGGAAATATATCTTCTAAATTGATTTGGGAAAATTTTAAATTTATTACATTTTCCACATATTCTTTGTTTACATTAATTTAGAAATATGTCAAACATTATTATTTTCATGTAAAAATTTGTACACATGCCATTTGCACATTACACTAAAGTTAAGAATGTAAAAGAGCAGTTTGCATGATTTTGATATTTTGTGATATCCTGTATACATATGATATTGAAGTAAATCATTGAAATTCCTTTGACAAGTTGTAAAACTAGTAGTTTTCAATTAGGACAGATGCCCAAAATATTGTTGGACTTTTAATTAACCACAGATTTAAAAAAAAAATACCTCAGTTTATATATTAAATGGTTTGAAAACTGGAAGTTGCCATTTATAGACTGACAAAATCAGAGAACCAGAACTAGATCATCCTCTTTGATATATCCCTGTGATAAGTGAATCTCACTTACTCTTCAGTAAATCCAATCACTAATGTAAACAGGAAAGTAAGCAGTGCAAGTTCCTCCTGAAGGACAAGCATGTTTAAACCAGGGAGAGTGATGAAAAAGGAACAACATTGTTGTGCAGCAAGTAATTGATATATGAGTGGAGATTGTTTAGTGGAGTTGCCCAGTCCATGCTTGCAGCTGGCTACTTCTAATAATTGCTGATCCCTGAGACTGGAGTGCAATGTAAATTTACTGATATCTATTGCAGGGAACGGAGTGCCAATAAATCTTTCATGGAACCTATTTCTAGGGCAACTGGTTGGCTTGGTAGTTATTACTGATATTCTGGTTGGTTGCAAAGGCCTATTAGAATTGAATTACTTCACCGGACTCTCCAATCTGTGTATGAGTTGTCACAGGGATATAAAAAATCAGCTGATAGAGGCTATCTATAGCTCATCTCCCCTAGCAACATGTAAATGACATTTGTTTTAGTTTCAGGGACTGATTTAAAGGATGACCAAGGGTGGTTATTATGACCACAGATAATTTTTGCCTTTATCAAATGCTTTGTGGTTTTCAAGACATTGCCTCTTTAGAATGCCTGATTCAGGATGAGGGAGTTTGTAACCATAGAATAAAAAAATGTCTGCACCATTCCAGGCAAGTCGGTCAGTCTCTGAACTAGACAAAGAAGGTGATGAAGACAGGTCAAGACCAACCACTAAAGATGCATCCCGTGGATCGCGTCAGGTAAGCATTTATTTTCAAATGCCATCAAAAGTATGGTTATTATTTGGAGCTAAAATCATCACCTAAAGTCTCAGAACTTAGATGTCATATTATAAATTTACATTCCATCTGTTGAGATTGTGCTAAGGTCCATTTTGAGTACATCTGGTGCATGTTTTGTAACACCAGGTGGCACTGTAGTGCATCTTGCATTTTTCCTAGCAATTAGTGGTAAAAGGTACACCTTCATCAAATGTTAGAGTAACACATCTGTTTCATTAAGTTAGTATCCCAAACAATTCAGCAGGGTCCATTTGCAAGCCTTGTGGTATATAGTAAATGAGCCATTGGACAAAAATTTTGCAGTTAAATGTCAGATTTAGTTTTATATGTTAAGAATCAACAAAATTTATTGTCAGATTTGAGCAGAGTGATATGATCAAAGATAGAGACAAGCTGACAGAGTGATTCACAGTGTCACAAGTTTATAAAATTTCAGTAGCAATCATACTCATTGTAATTGTCCTTTGTTTATTGTTTTGCACAAAGATTAGGTGTTTACATTCCCCATACACTTAAGTGACCAAAATTAATCATATAACTCAGGTGTACACCTGTGCATGCCTTCATTTTCTTTGATGGAGAAATTTGATAATGATTAGAGCATGTGATAATTCCTTCACTCATAGAGCACTGTCAGATATTTACCACTTGATGTATCCTGATAGACAATGATGTTTAATGCATAAAGATACATGGCATATTCATTATTAAGCATGAATGTATACCACACAGTGATGTTACCCCAATACACAATTACCCTGTACTGTATATAACGCACTCTAGAAAGGAAAAAAAGGGCGCCATCTGTCACAGTCCAGGTCCAGAAGCCGGGTAAGACTTGGTTGTTGTTTGTGTCACTGTATGGCACCCACTGTCAAGGACTACAGTTCTTATGTTACCATCCCCACAAGCATGATCCCCTTAGTGTCCACCATATGTATTTTGTCTGGTCAAAGGTTAAACTATCTGAAATATGACGTTATGTCCTTCACTGCATGTTCATGTTTATTCTTTTACTTAGTATAATATGTGATATGGTGTAATAATTAACTATATATTGATACTAACAATTAATGTAGACTATAACTCTATGACCCAAAAAGTTGCTAACTACAGAACTAACAAAAATTGTGAAAACATTGACTTGACAAAATCAGCTAATGATTTCAGAAGATTGATAAATATTTGAAATCTTTAATTACAGACATTTGCCTTTCACATTCATGACATCATTGTCAACACTTCAGTCTGCATTAATCAGTAAAACAAGTAATCTAAACATGATTTCATCATTTTAATTTTAAGATTACTATTTGAAGACAATCATTATATAAATTCCACACACAACAGGTCCCAGAATAATTTTTCCTTTGCAGCATTTTCAAGAAATTTCCCAGAATTTGTAACTCTTCTGTTTTGAATGTTAGGTATATGGTTAACCTGTTATTGTGCTCTCTCTCTCTCTCACTCACTCACTCTCTCTCTCTCTCTGTATAGGGCTGTTGATTTGGTCATAGATTGTGTTGTTTGTCCTGTATAAAGACTATGTTATTTTTGTGTTGATATACTTAAAACTTCCATAACCAACACCCTGTAATTGAGCATGTAATCTAACTTGGCCTAAATAAACGAGAAGGGATTTCTATTTTAAGGAATACATTCTATGTCCCAACTTCTGAGATAGTGGGACGGGGTTGCAGGAGAAGCCTCATTATAACAATAAGTTAAATTTGGCATATTTATTACAGAATGTCTCTGTTTTAATGCCACTCAGTGAATTTAAAAAAGCTGGAATGGGACTTTTACTGTACTGCAAACACACATGAATGTCCCCAATCACCATACAGTGTTATAAAATGTTCATTATTCTCCAATATTTCAGGGCCTTATCTTCATACACAGAGGGTATTGGAGTTTTCCATAAAACATTAATGGGAGCTTGTATTTGAAACAGAAATACTCAGTTTTTTGCTGTTCCTTCTGCAGTTGTTATTTTTTGAGTTCTGCTTTATTCTGGTACATGTATCTTTCAGTATTGGAATGAAGTTCTAATATAAGTCTGTCTGCCTCTCTTGTGTGTGTGTGTGTGTGTGTGTGTGTGTGTGTGTATGTATGTATACACATATATATACACACATTTATTCATATGTATAAATAAAATTATGCTGTAAGAAGTAAGCAGAGGTATTTAATATTTCAGATTCTCATATTGTGACATTGAAAATGAATATTTACCGGTAATTACCTAAGTGTCAGCAAAGAAAGTCTCTCTTTTCTTTTTCTTTTAAGAATTATTTTAAACCGTAGCTGGAAATATAAAATATTTTCAGCAAAATATGCATCATGCATTTCTTTATGTTAAAAATCATGAAAAACATGAAGTACTTAGGCAGTTTTAATTTATTTTTTGTTGAATCATGATATGATTGCAAAACCCATATTTCCTGATTAATTATAACACTTGCAGTTCCAGCTATAAGGAAGCAAAATCCTAATAAGTGATGACAGGTGTGGATTTTATACTCTGCATGTAGTTTAATGTTTATGACTGAAAGTGAATGTGATCCAGGTATTTCCAATCAGACACTTCTTACCTGTCAGAAGGGATCTAGTTGTAACCACTACATTCATTTTGAAGTCCCTTACTTCTCCAAAAGCGTAATCCTTTGCACTTGGGTTTCCCAGCAGTCCTCAAGCAGGCAGTTCAGACTTCAAAATTGCATAGCTTATAAATCCAGGTTAAAAAGGTATAGCATTTAATCACCACCTGATACCCTTACAGCCTTGTGTATGCACACAAGTTTTGTCTTTCGGTGCTGTATATGTATTGTATCCCCTGACAATGTTTGTATTGTATTTGACAGTGTTTGCTCAAACAATACCCAGCCGGGTACTTAAATCCACAAGTACTTGGCACATGTTTATAGTCTTGCCAGTCAACGTTTTACTTCTTAATACCAGCTTGATCTTGAAAGAGTTCAGGTAAATTCTGTTATCTGTATATATGTATATATACCTGTGTGTATGAGGTAAAATCAATCTGTGGGAGGTAATGCTCATTAGAAGCTCAGTGAAAAGTCCAAGCGAAGGATTTTTTCCTCTCACCTGGTATGTGTAAATAAATGACAACTTGCTGATGTGCCCTTTGACCTCTTATGTCTGTGGTACAATGGATATATCCTTCTTGCATTGGTAACTTAGCTATATGAAATCATTTATATTTTGTCCCATGCCATGTTTACTTAGCTGAGCAGGAATGACACACTCATTTGAGTGAAGGGTAGCGCCAAGTGTTTATTTTTATCCAATTATCCAGACTGATGTACATAGATAATAGGGTGTGCATACCAACCAAACCATGCGTGTACCTGTTAATTACTGCTCAGGTACAAGGTCTGTTACTTAGGAAATGTGTACAGATCTTGTGTACATGATACCTAGACACATGTGAAGATGAAAGTAAGTGTATTACACCTAATACTTCTCATTGTACCAGTTGTCCCTTTAATTATAGGTTTAGATTACTTAGATCCTCTTATTTGCTTTCTGCAGTATGTTTGATATCATATTAGTGTACCATTTATACTGTACTGACTTTTTTAATTTAGTCATTTGTGAAATTTTAAGATGAACATGAAAAGACTGATAGCTATGTTTGCTTACCAAGAGGAAGAAGTAATCTTCATTGCCATGTTGTGCCTGGTTTTGTTGAGCCAGGTTTTTAATTTGTAAAATATTTAACTATCCATTTAGTGTTAATTTATTGTTAACACATACATAAGATATGTAATTTGTTTTAATTATTGAAATATTTAACATACTTAAAACAGTTAATTCCCATAACAACTTCATAAGTTTAAAATTACTATACATAATCATTTTATGGAATTTTCTGGAAATCATTGTGTGATGAACAGCTAAAATAATATTGCAAATGAACAGCTTAAATGATATGAAATGATAATCCTATTGACTGAGGTCAAACTTGATAATAAAGAAACTGTCAGGGGTAATATTTCTGACCATACTTTTAGAGGCTCTTACAAATACTGTATCTGTATTGGTGTATGGTTTTGTTTTTAATTTATCCTGAAGCCAACAAAGTTTTCTATGTCCACCCACACAGAAAAATCTGTTATTTCATATTTTCCATGAATACCTGTCATGAAATGTCATGAAGGTGTATGGCACAAATCTCATGGAGTTTCAGCAATATTTTATATATCATTTGTTTAATTTTTCCCATACCGAAGACCACAAGTATCATTTTCCAAGTGATACATTTTACAGCTGTGTATAAGAAATGTATTTCAGCTTACCTGGTAACATTTAAGTATTTTAATTTTAAAGTTCTCCTGGTCTGTGTATTATCTTGTATTACAAAAAAGATACATTTAACTGTCATGACTGCTTATCTAGACTGCTTTTAGATCTTGTCAATTTTTGTATATTTTGTTGAGAAATTAATAAAGCATGACTGCTAATGTCTGTCTCCACATTATAAATTCAAGTATTTAAAAATGTTTAGCTCTCAGCTGACTTTCAGTCCCACGCACTGTGTTTATTTTGACACCTGTGATTGCATCCATCAACTGTTTGTAACATTCGTTTAGAGGATTAAGCAAACAGGTTTCAGGGCATTTCAGCATTTTTGAGGTGCAAATTTATTTTAAAGAGAAGAAGCTATTTTTCGTGTCAATTCAACATGCTTTATAGGCGACTGGGCACCTTTAAGGTAGCCAGCCATACGAGGTTGTGAAATTTGTTGGTGATAGTGGTGGAGGGGAAAGGTGGTGGAGGGGAAAGGTGATAGAAAGTGGTTTCCCCATAGAAAGTGGTGGTGGGGAAAGGTGATAGAAAGTGGTGGAGGGGAAAGATGATAGAAAGTGGTGGTGGGGAAAGCATCTTAATTATTTGTTTCAGTCAAACCATACCATGCAAGAAGTAACCTGATAAATCTCCTTAGCTGTTTCATCTGGTCTTGTCTGCTGGAGTGTTTCTTGGCAGGAGCGTACAATAGCTGCTTGATTTATACTGTGTCTGTCACCACAAAATAAGAGATGTGGACCCGGACCAGACCATCCCTGGTGGTCAGGTTCAGCATGAGAATGTTCCAGTCCTGGTCCAATCCAGCTATGTGGCTGGGTGGACTGGTCCAAGCAGTCTGGTCCGTTTGTTTAATACATGTAACAGCTGGAAAAACCAGGATGTTAAGAAATAACATCCATAAGTAATTAAGTACTAGTTGCATCAATAAATTACCTGCATATAAGGCCAAAAAAAATAAAAGGTATGGTTCTCATGCACCGCCCGCATCAATTTTAAATCCCCGCATCAAAAATTTTTATTTTGATTTTTAATAGAAACTTACCAATTATGAGCTGCAGCCGCTCGGACATTTCTTTCAAGGAGATAAAATCATACAATTTCCTTTGTTATGTAGTGCTTTTACTTGTTAAGCAAAATAAATCTGTTATTATCATGCTTTTTCCTTATCATTTGACATTTTTATCGAAACATACCAAAAAAATAAATATAAAAAACCCGCCCGCCCACATTGATTTCTGAAAAAAAACTGCCTGAGAACCATACCTTTTTTTAATTTTGGCCTAATAAAATGTAAATAATGAATTAAATACTGTCATTGTCAAATTAGTTTTATAAATAAAGAACTATTGAATGCATTAAAGACCCAATACATTTTCGTGCATATATTCTCTCCACTTTACTCACAGGTATTCCATGTCACTCCTGATCAATACCTATTCACACTTAAATAGTTTTAACATTTTATGTGGCTCCCTCATTTTAAGAATTTTTATGGGTGATAGGAAAGCCCAAGCTGTCAGGTGGAAAAATGTTTTTTTAGTGTTTTTAACGTGGTTAATGAGCCTTTTTTGACAAACTAAATTCAGACACAAACACATTGTCCATATTAAGGGTTAGATTATTAGTTATCTGATTGTCAGTTGTACCAAATAAAACAAATTCACCTATATTTAGCACCAAAAAAAACTAATTAAGAAGGGGTGGTCTGGACCAGTTAGGACTGGTCAAATGCAAGGATGATCATTTAATGTAAGCTGTTTCATCCAGCCCAAAATTGTGGATGGACAAGTCCAAGTGGTCCAGTCCACACCTCTACATAAAATTATAACTACACTGTAGCTCTAAAATAAGGAATAAGCCTTCATTAACCTTTTGTCCTTTTATACTAAAACACATGCATGTGTGCATACCAGTATATGTATTAGCACATGATAATTGTTAACAACCAAATACATTATTTAGGTCAGGCTTATGTGGTATTTACCGTTAGTTATTGCATGTAATGTTAAATGAATGAAATTAAAGCTTTTAAATTCATTGACAGCTCACATTGGTAAGCAGCTGCAAATCAAAGTTTCTGTTTATTATAATTATTATAATTATTATTATTATTTTTATTATTATTATAGTGGCATATATAATTGTTGCATTAATCTTTTGCTCATAATTATGATAAATATGATATAATATTTCTGCATCACAAGTTTCTTGCTGGAGAGTAAAAGTTCCTGCAAAAATGTGAAAATGAATCCACTGCTCTGCTATAATAATAACTTTTCTTTAATTATAGATGCATGGTTCACTCATCTCATGGGGCCATATCAGTATGTTAGTGTCAAAATCAAGTGCTGAGTCCATGCTGCCATAGTGGTTATTAGCTGTTATTTAATAATGCTGAATATGCATTTTAGCCGTCACTTCAAAGATTGGTATTCATGTCTTATATGTAGAATGTATGTGATTTCTGACTTCTCCTGATGACATGTTAATACAAATTTCTGTCAAGAAAGTTTCTCATATCATTCACTATTAATCACTGTGATGGGGATATGACCTTGTTTATCTACAAGCTGTGCATGTTTTCATGTTGACAAACAGAAAAAGCATTTAACTGAAAGTGGTTTATTCCACATGTGTTTAAGCTTAAAGGTCACTTATTATTGGGTGGGAGAATAAACAAAGCAAAGTGTACTTTGTTATTAGCTGCAATAGTCTGGACTGTCTATTTGCCACAAGATGTCCTTGTGTTTCCATAACAACCATTGGCTGCAGGCCCCCCACATTTATGAACACATGGATTTAATAAAACATATCCTGTGTAATGTGAGATTTGCACAGTTTAGCTTATTTTTATGAAACGGCAAAGGGGTGATGTTAATTTAATAGCCATCACATATCGGAAAATGCGGGCCCCTTTAAAGCAGATTCAGGGTCTAGTAAACTGTAATTTCTAATTGTGTCGTGGAATTATGTCACTTTGCTTTTTGTGCCTATTCATATCTTTTCTAGAAGCCCTTGAATTGTCTGTTAAAGGTGTCAGTTAATTTTTCCCGTTTTCAGTTGAACCTCATGAAAAAATTGATAATCAGGATGTTAACCATAATTGTCAGGATGTTTGTTTTATTGACAGATTAAATTGTCACACACACAGTGTATCCTCCCCTTTACTATACATATTTGATTTGACAATGCTGCTGGCAGCTTCTATCCAGAAATGCAATGGACTGCCTGTGCTTTCATATTGAAAGCTTATGCACTGAATTCAGGACAAAAAAAAATCTATAAGAAATGCTGGAGGGAATATTTCATGCACTGGCTGTTATCATACCTATGACACTATCTTTTATACTTGTTGTTTGCTGCTTTTAAGCACAGTAAACAGTCACAGGATTATCAACATCCATTGTTTTAATTAACCAGGACTTTGCCGCTGCTGGATATCGGCAGCCCTTATCCCTCACTATAATTAACTATCTGAATGAGGGCACGGTCAACAGCAGAGCATTTCTCCGGGTTCTACTTGCAAGACACAGATCTATTGGCCAACAAACTCTCTCTGCAGATGGATTCCTACCGTCAGATTGTCATAAATTTGAGCCATTTCCTTTCGTATTCCTCAATTATTGCTCTTATCAAACCCTGACTCTGCAAAAATATCAAAACCACTCATGGGGCTACTATTATGTATACACACAAAATCCTGGATGTCACAAGTTAAATGCTGCTTAAGTGACAGAAATTCCTTTTCCATTGCAATTTAGAGAAGACTTCTCAGGGAGCCTGGTATTATGCATATCTAATGATAAGGCTATCTCTGATCGAATTAAAGCAGTCTTAAAAGAGCAGTGTTATCTGTTTTATAGCCAACATAGAATTGATTTCAAATAATTCAAATTCACGTTAAGTTTGGGGACCAGTGAGTGGGGTACCTCTAATGCATAATCTGGACAAGGTTTCACTTGTTACCTTAAAGGGTCTCAGTATTTCACAGATTTCTGTTGATTTTCTTTTATCTTTTTGCAGTGCATATAATTTGCATAAAATAGGCTTGTCAAATATTGTAACAATAAGCATGCAGACATCATTAAAAAAAGCCAAGCCTGAACTTGTCCTATTCAGTGCTGTATTTCAAGAATTGTATGGACTATATTTGATACTAATATTAACTATCTTGGTGCTGTATATAGCTTTGGATGACTCCCCACACCTTGTGTTGTTCATTTTGACCCAGTTTGATAAAGGCAGACATATTTGACTGATATTAAGAGTGTGTGGTGTTTTCATCTGCAGGAGAATCGACCAGGACAGCAAAAGCCTGCTGCCAGCAAACCAGGGAACAAACCAGGGCTGAAGTCGCAGCAGAAGGTAATTAAGTCTTAAAGAACAGCAAACTGTTCATATACCGTATAAGCTCCACCTAAAGCTGTGGCTTAAGTTAGAAAACTAGTGCTGTATTACTTTCAAATTTTCACTGAACTGACAGTGCGGCTTTAAATGGATGATTCTCTTGAAGTCATCATCGTTGTTATGGATATAGATGTAACACAGTGGATATGGCATTATTAATGTTTTCTTTAAAAAATGTTTAATTTATGTGCTCTATAAGATATTTTAATTTGTAAAAATCAAAAGTTTACAATTAATTTTTTTTGTCCCAGAGAGATACAAGTTTTTATTATATAGTTATCATGCCATGACTAATAATTGAGTACAGGCAAAATTAAGTTAATCGAAAGATTTAATGTCACAACTGTTATTAGTAAATTAATCTGTGTTTGCAAATTTATTGATATTCATTTGCTTACTTTTTATAAACACAAACAGAAACCAGTAGTAATAATCTTATCAAACTGTACTTTACAGGGCAAAAACACCAAGCAGAAAGGTAAATATATCTTACCTGTCAGCTTGGTTGACCTTTACATGTTGTACCTAAAATTAATAGCTTCAAGCAAGGGAATGTCTTTGCCAGGTGTTATTATTATTAGTATTTATCATAAAACATTAAATGCACTGATAACCCTTATTTTATTATTTAGCACCATATTTATTTATGATATGCCTTATTGACAAAAGCTTCTTGATTTTATCATGCAGTGAATTTTATATATAAGAACATTTTTTGTTAGAAAATGTGAAATTTTAAGTGTCTGTACTTTTTATTTTTTTTCACTGTTAATCTACCATTAAATAGTTCTTTGTTCTATGGAATGTGCATGTTTCTTACACTGATTTTATAAAAAAATGTATCTTTTTGAGAAAATTAAATTTTTTAATTCTTTGTACTTTTTAGCTCAGCTGACTATAAGTCATCTGAGCTATAGTCGTGGTCCACTGTCCGTCGTCCGTCCGTCTGTCCGTCCGTCTGTAGATGTGGCACGTTTTGAAACCGTAAGACCTAGGAATCCAAAATTTAGCATAATGTTAGATGTCCCCAAGATCTCCTACCAAACCGAAAACTGGGTCTTTGCGACTTCGTTCCTTTGAGAAATTAAAGAAAAACCTCAATTTTTTATTAAAATCCTATTTTCACACTTCAGGACTGCCTAATATCAAAACCACTCATCTGTCTTTCCTCATATTTACCATAAATATTCCTCCATATAGTTCCTATGTACATGCCAGAAATTAAGTCTGTAAAGTATAAATTCTTTCAGTTATGGGCCCAAACATAATGGACTTTGTAAAAAATCAGGAAAAATAATAACTCACTTAAAATGAAAAATTTTGAAACTAGAGTCTATTTTCTCAAGTATATTACTATGTTTAATTAAGATTCAATTGTTTAACCAAAATTAGATCTGAATTTTGTAAATATTTTAAGTTATTAGCATAAAAAAAAAATCAGTACCTTAAATTTTGCCCAACTTTGACCATGGCACGTTTTTTTCCTGTAAGCACCAATGATTTAATTTTCACAGCATGTAAACATAAATATTTAGTTTGTCTAAATCTGAAATTTGAAAATAAAAGCTTGAAAATTAAGTTAGTTATTGATTTTTTTTTTTCTGTAGTCACTTGCTTTGATTACAGATGCAGGGTCCCACTCCAGGTCACTGGAAGTCAGCTATGCCAGGGTTTCTGATTTGTTACAGTCACTGGGGGAGATCCCCTGCTGTGACAGGTGTACAGTTATTCTCATATCACCACCCGAATCCCCCCCCCCCCCCCCCCCCCCCCGCAAACCCAACCCACCAAGTGTTATGCAGTAATTGTTATTGTTTTCACTGTATCTCCTTAATTGTAATGCTGTTTCCACTCCGAATGCTGTTTCCACTCCGATATGCAAAAACTTTCCTTGAAAAAATAATTCAAGGTGTAATCCAGAAGATGCAATGTTGTGTAATGTAGCATTTTTAAAGAAATCAGTTTTCTTTTAAATGATTTTAACAAATATAAATGAACCCATCAGTATGCTTAAATTATTATA
This sequence comes from Sipunculus nudus, assembly GCA_026874595.1. Lineage (NCBI taxonomy): Eukaryota > Metazoa > Annelida > Sipuncula > Golfingiida > Sipunculidae > Sipunculus > Sipunculus nudus. The sequence goes on from CM049309.1 coordinate 54,420,755, forward strand.
AAATATGAAGCACTTTATGGATAAATAAAGACACAATTAAAAATTGTGAAATCTAAATCAAGTATTATTTTTAGATATTTATTGTTTTGCAGATTTAAAAGATATATTTTTGTGGTAAAAAATAAATAAACATTTGTATGCATGATGTGGTGTTATCAGACAAGATTGAGATTTATGATGATGCAATTGAGAATTATGAATCAACTTTTATATTCAGATATATATGTTAAATTGGAAATGTATAGAAATATAAACTTAAATTAGAAAATAATTGATGTGATAAAAAAATCAGGATTTAATACAAACATTTGTTCATTATTTTCCTGCCTCAGCAGAATTTGAGATCAGGCTTTGTTTGCCCTGTTTTATGTTGTTAATTAGCTATATTTCAGCTGTATACATTTCATAAAAAAAATACATATATAATTAAAAATATATATTATGCAAAAAAATAGATTCAATTGAACAAATGTGTAAACTACTGAAAGGTCAACAGTTAATCGAAAAACCAACTAATGATCATGGTAATAGTACAGATCATTTGTTCACAAACTGCTCACATGCTTTAGTTTCAACATTAGGAAACACATGGTCAGGTCACAAAATATTTTTTGCAACAATTTCTTGTTCATCAATACAAACTAATCATATAAACCAACCATGGCCTTTATTACCTCTTCTTCTTACACTTTATCTCCATTAGATATTATTTTAGATTTTTACCTTCAAGGTTAATGTCAGCTGAGCACAGTGACCCATAGGACCCTTGTTATTTTTTACATTCTCAGTCTATACCATTAAATAGTCCTGAAAGATAGGGAATTACTGAACATTTTTAACATTTTAATCATTTTAAAGAGATATAAGTAACAGTTTAATGTTGATAGGGGAGTGTTTTAGAGAGAATTGGTGATTATATATATATAAATAACATCAACCACAATGATAATGACTTCCACAGGTAAGGAGTATTCTGAGATAGGTGTACAGGATGAAGGAGGAGACCCAGATTCAGCCACCATTGAGAACGGAGGACCGGCACGCAACGGTAAAAACAAAACCAGCCTAGAACCAGTGCAGGAAGCAGACCTCATTGAGTTTGATGATTCCTTTGATCTGCAAGATGAGGAGTCATGGGTATGGTTCAGCTGCTGTTTTATTTTGCTGTTTTAAATTTTCAATTTAAATATATTATTGTATCTATGGTCATTATTAATGTTGTTCACAAGAAATGATAATAATAATAATGGTGGTATTCATAAATATTAAAAGTGATGGTATTAATAATAAAATATTTTGTATTTAATTTATGCAGTTATATATATTATAATATTCTATATTCAGAATATATTTTATGTGCGACTTGAACACTAAAGTTTAGTTGTTGCATTTATGTTTGTTGGTAACTCAGTCTATTACACAATGATATTGATCATGAATGAGATAGCTATCTGGTTTATATGGAAGCTGACCTGATTGTGTCAGTGATTTGAGGGAATGGCTGATTGATTTAGTTGTATGTAAACTTTAATCTGTATATGTTTGACAGGCTAGTGTGCCAGCCTCTCATGTGCCAGGAAGGTTTGTACAGTACAGGAACATTGTAAGTATACTTCAAACATCACTTGGAGGGCTTACTTAATACTAAAGGCATATTGACTTATCTTGTACATAGAATAATCTGATATTAATTGTTTTATAGATATTCTGATGTAATCCTCTGGGTCATAAGTGAAAAATATGCAGAGTTGATGTCAGACTTTAGGCAGTCACATCATCCATAATAAGTATTAATAATATTTTTAACTTGCATGTATGTTCCAATACAATTAGGGGATAAATGATGGTGTTCCTTTATTATGTATTAATTGATAATATTCTTTTGATTTAATCCTTGAGCACATTTATTTGACAGGCTTTTACAAGATGGATTTTCTTAGGAGTCATTTATTAGAGGACTTTTCTGATTTTATTAATAACATTTTTTGCTCATTAGAGCTTGATAATTGGTGTCTTCAACTGAGTGATAAATTCCTTTCATTTGATTACCCAGTTAGACACTCAGTCTGACTGAAAATCATTATGTGTATGAAAGTGAGAAGGAAAAATTTATTATTCACCACCAAGTTCAAATACAGCTTTGAACAAAGAATGTGATTTAACTATTAGTGCGGACTAAGTATCAGTGCTGACTAGTTTGCATTCATTCACATTTGTACCACATTTTGCCTATGTCTATCAACCCCTGTGTCAAACTAGATGTTTAAAATTGCCAAACCATCATTTGAAGCCTCGCTAGACACCCGCAACTAGGTTACCATAGGTGTTAATTGAGAATCTATTGCAGAGTGTACAATCTTGTGAATTAGGTGACAGTCAAAAATAATATCAGGTGCAAATCTCTCACCTGTCACTAACCAAAGGTCAGTCTTTGAAAGTCATCCATAATTGAGATATAGCACAAACACATGCAGGAGATAGAGAAGAAAGAATAAAATAAAAATATTTTAATTGATGATTTTGAACCTAAAAAAGTCCACCCACAAAAAAATGACCCAAATATGAATGTGGAAATAAACTCAGCTTTAAATAGACTTTAAAGTAAAATCCACTGAAAACAAAGTTTGACCCAAATTCTGAAAAAAAAGAATAAACTCAGCAACTCCATGTGGGGGGGGGGGGGGGGGAGGCATAATAAAACCACATCAGATGAGTTTCCCTATATTCCTATTACCTGGTAGCAGTACACTATCACATGTTTATATATGTACATTTAATTGATGACTGTAGATCAAGATATCCAGTGTATTAAGTAACTGCAGGTAAAGACATGTTTGATATAATTAAAGCAAAAAAAAACTTGTTATTCATGGGTTTCTGAAAATTGTCTGGTTTCATTTTAAAGCCAACTATGCATCTGCTTTATCTAGAGAATTTATGGATTTCTTGTACATTTTTAATGAACTGTTGGCAATCCCTGTTGAGACAAATTTTTTAAATGCCTCTATAATGGATGCATGAGGTTGTTTATGTACAAGCTGTTAAAAATCATAGCAATATTTACCAAAGAAAAAACAAAGATGTCTGGTCACATTAATGTGTAGAAGTTGAAAGGTTCTCCGTTGCAAATTGCCCCTTGCAAACCTCTGGTTCACCTGACGTGCTGTAAGATGCCCTTGATAAATGTGTTGGATTGTTTTGGTAGGACTTCCACATGTTATAAACATGTAGATATAAACAAAACAAACAACTTGGTTCATCATTTTCTGATAATAGACTTGTTTAAGGACATTGGCTATGTTTTTATTAGCTGAGTGTCATGACATGTGAAATCACCTGAAGCACAAACATAGCCATTTTATATTTATTTCTCCAGACCAAGAAACGGTTGTCAGAACTTGAGGAACAGTTGGATGTCACAATCACTAAGACTTCCCGCAAAGTACAGACACTGAAGGCACAATTCCAGGAACACAAGACTAAATGGGCAGCAGTGAGCATACTATGTTTCATTAATCACAGTGATTCACATAAAATATATGAAAAACAACTGAAGCTAGTACAGGATATTTCATTAAAGGTTCTTAAGGACTTAAACATTCAAGACATAAAGATCAGGAAAAGCTTTGCAGTCTCAAATTTTAGCATAGCATTTTCTGAAGTGAAAGTTCTTTGCTTGGTCCCGAATTTTTTTTAGTTTATTTATGTTTAAAAATGACTCAAAATTACGACCACCCCTAAATTCAGAATTACGACCAGAAATCCTGGCCCCAGCGCTAATGCGACCCCGCTAATGCGACCACTGCCGAGAAGTACTGAAACAACTTTTGTCACGAGTCAATGGCTGCGCCTTGTCACAGGCGCCTTTACGAAAGATTAAAGAGGGTAACAAGGGTTCCCAACCATAGTGTAACCCTTCCTGACTAGGTGTCCCCGCTGAGACTCGTTGAGGCGTAAGTTGTAGATCAAAGAGGGTAACTATCGGCTGATTACTTAATGAGCCGGCCGCCTGGCTAACTGCCCTGGGGTCTTGGGCTAGCGATGCTAATTGCCCCCCAGTGATCACCTGTATTACAGCTACCAAAAGTGCGGGGGCGAGAGCTTAATATTTTTACTCATCACATAATGTTCGATCCTCATTGGTCAAATTAATGATCTAGTTAATCTTAAATGTGCTCATACCTTACTCACACTGAGTATTGAGCAGTCAGTCAAATGTATAAATACAAAGCTTGCATGGGGGCAAATCCGTTGTCTTGCCTTATCAGAATAGCTGTCATTTTTTTTTCTCTACTGGTTCGGAAAGAGCGCTTCTTGAAGGAGAAAGTGGTGATAATCAAGGCGGAAACACCAGGATGCAGTCAGCGCCAACTGGCTCAGCAGTTAAAACTCAAGTGCACGCAATATATACTCAGGCGGAGGGCTAAATATATGACAGCCACGTATTATGTTCAATATGTTCAAGTAGGTTATCTTCGTATTGTCTCTAGTGTAATTATGTGTTAATCATCAGTCACTACGTATGTGTCAATGTATATATATTTTTATCATGAATAAATATATAAAACAATTTTGTTTTCTTTTCAGCTACACAACATAAAACATTCCTAATAAGGGTTCTCCACTTAGTAAAATATTTTGTTATAATTCACATTAAAGATATGCAATATATACAAACTGATACATATCAAACATCGCCGTGATATATGCGACCAAGGTAAGAGTTTCACAAATACGACCACCCCCAAATTACGACCACTTTGCTCAGTCCCCAGGGTGGTCGTAATTGTGGGGTTCCACTGTACTGGATACTCCAGTAGTGTTCAGGAAGATTTATTCTTGAAGAAAGAGGTATCTGGCCCAAAGTTACATTTGCAACTTCATTGTCTTAATGTGGTACATTAAAGATCACAAAAATGTATTTCTGTGTTTGTAGGAACGTGAGATGCTAATAACACAGGTAGAACAAGCACAAAAACTTCAGGGTGCAGCTGAGACTGAGGCTAATGCTGCCATGGACCAGCTGGAAGACTTCATCAACGAGCAGGAGGAACTGGTCAGTGGTCAACAATCATCAGTTACTCAAAATCTTAAATATTGAAGAAACAATGATATAACAGGTTTACTTTTTCTGGGTAAAGGTAAGGGAAACCAGTGTTCTAAATGTTAAATAGCTGACCTGTGCTCTGTTACAAAGTGAATTCACTGCCAAATATTCTCCTATTCCTCAACCACATTGTTGACAACTGATAGGTACAGACTGGGCTTGTCATCCTGTATCTCAGCATGCTAGATGATTTATAAAAATCTTAATTATAGAAGAAAACACAGAACCATATTTTGAACCAGCATTTACTCTGCAAATGCAGCAGCATAATTAATTTTTGAAAGGTATTATAAAATCGTTGCTAGGGCAACCCATGATGCTACTTCCTGAATGAGCCTAGCAAAACAGTCACTTATTCATGTGTCATACCCCAGTAAGGACACCCATGGCTCATCTGTCTGCCTCAGATCAATGCCAGGCCTCTTAGGTGAGTATCTGGCATGGTTTATCAGTGAAATTGATTGGTAATTATGCTCTCTGTTTATCGTTTTGGTCCAAGGTTGGTATGGTGTCACCCAAGTGTGACTTCGCTTGCTTGGCTAGTGAGACCCGCTTCCTGGGACCGTCACACATTGCCCCACCTGACTTTCTGCCTCGATGTAATGCAGTGGCACAAGTTATCCATGTTGTTTGCTTATCTTTGGATGGGAAAACATTGAAAAAGTATGATTCTTTTTAAAAGTTGGGTTCCAAGGCTCCCCCAGCTAAATTGGGTTCTTCATCTTCTCACAGCCATATGGCTACAAGCAAGAGCTCATGCAGTGAGAGGTCCATCCCTGCACTGACCTATACCCCTCCCAGAACAGCAGTTCTGGTAAGATGAGGCGGAAGTGCGAATAGTTGATTCCCTGGAAGGACTCCAGAGCTTATGACTTGAGAGCCGACAGCAGATTATCTTACAGCGTCGGCTCCTCCTTCTGAGGAAGATCCAGAGGCGGAAGCCCACTATTGGAACCAACAAAGATGTCAACATCTTCTCTAGGCTCAAACAAAAGTGGAACTTATGGATCGTGCAGCCAGAATGGCTGAATCAGATCCTGCATATGCAGCTGTTGCATTCACATGCAGGTTTGTTGCTACCATTTGGAGTTCAGTACCAGTTGTAAGATTCACTTGTATGTAATTTGGGGCAGCAACAGAGACTTTCCTCAAGTTTCACTATCAAGTGTTTCTGGGGGAGTTTTCTCCCTCCTCGGGTAAGCAGTTTAACCCACCTAAGCATTGGGCTGTGGGCCAACTTTGGTGTCCCTTCACTACCTTCAGACTGCCTTTCTGTGGCTGACTCTGCATCCACCGTTTCCAGTGGTTCCTGCAGTGGCGAAGCGGCCTGACATTTTTGCAGACCAACCTTTAAAGGATGGTCTCCGCTCACAGGATTCGGTATTGTCATATCAGACTCTGCCATGGCAGACCTGGAGATGTTTGGATGACAGGCTGCCATCGTTGTTAAAGACTATGGCTCTAGTAATCCTTTTGACTTATGATCAGTCTCCCGAAAAAGAGCTGACATTAGTCCATGTCTTATTCCTAACTTACAGGAACTGAACTTGATGGTTTGCGGATTGTATAGCGAAAGCGATTTTACTGGGCTGGCAGGCTGCTGTAAAACAGCTGCAGTCCAGTTTTCCAGGTCTACAACTATCTGAATTGCAAGAGCTTTACACTGGGCCCTTCACGGGCTCCACCTTGTCAAAGATCATCTCAAAGAGATTTATCAATGAGCTGTCACTCCACAGAACAGTCTTTTGAATTGGCTCGTTTTAATCCAGCCCTGTGCCAGATTTCGGAGCATTTTTGAGATCGACATATTCTAGTTAAACGTTCGTCATAGTCCCTGCTTCCTCACTCTTCAAAGCGCGCTTGCTGTCTAATCCAGCAGGAACCGCTCCATTCAGACCCCTCGTCTTTTCTTTCACATGTTTCACGCAGATCCCGAGCCTGTTGGTCCAGTTCTTAGGGCAGAGGCTTCCGCACTAAGAAGTATGTTGTCATATCGGTAGGCGCCCAGCTCAGCTTTCATCGGGACTGGTCTGCTATCACTTGCAACCAGTTTATAAACCCTCAGCCTTAAAGGCTGAGGGGCTCTTGTCATCACCAAAGCATGCTGTCTGTCCGACTTAACATTTACCTTGTGATCGGGATATTTCGAAAATGATTCACCGTAGGAATTTTATTTCTTAGATGCAGATGTATATTGACAAAATCTCAGTCAAGATCAAAGATGGGTGACCTTGACTTATTTTTCAATGTTTTAGAGCAAATTATAGAAAAAATTTAGAAGCTTATTTCTGAGGACCACTGGGTGGATTGTTAAAAATCAAGCAATGGTTATTTGCACTGATGGTCTGAAACTGCTGCACGAGTTTTGGGGCCCTACCTCTAATTTCTTATTTTTAGAATTTTTATCAAATTTTTCAATATTTGCCTTGTGAGTGGGATTTCTCCAAAAGAGTTCAACACAGGAACTCCATTTCTTCAGTGCTGATACATATCAACAAAATCTAGGTCAAGTTCAAAGATGGGTGACTTTGACCTATTTCTCAAGGTCACAGTAGCTTCATCATACTGCTTACAACAGGCCAAGGAAATGGTTTATTTTGATAAAACTAGAGTGCAAAAAACTTTTCTGCATACTGTATATCATCAGTTTCTTCTTCTCTGGAACAGGAGCAGGAAGAAGAAGAAAAGCGTCGTGAGCTGGACCAGAAAGAGACAACAGTGAAGGATGCTGTGGTTGCAGCAGCCAAAGACAAGCTGGAGCAGACCCTGAAGGAGCAGCAGGCCCAGCAGCAGCAGGAGAAAGAGGAGGAGGAGATGAGGAAGAGGCTGCTGCAGCAGACTGATGATGCTAAGGTGATCTGTCAACATAATGTCCAATTATATCTATAGTGTTGAATAGATTATTCATATATAGATATATAACTGCTTCCCCTACTTCACAGAATCAAGAAATGTATATACTTTTCCACCTTTGTGTGCCCATTTGTTTATTGTGGCCTGATAATTGAAAAATGTTGAGTATATCAAATCAGACTGGATGTTTGCAATCACCAGTGGATCACTGGAGCCTCCCCATGATTCCCACAATTGAGTAATAATCGTGGGGCAGCTTAATTAAACAAAAATTTATGGAAATTTACAGGATTTCTGGGTGAGAATTTGAATAAAATCAGTTGTTTTGATATTATAGTCTATTATAGTTTTATGAAATATATTTCACATGATTTTCATTTCATTTGTTTTCTTTTTGCTATAAATTTCCAATATTAACAAAATTAGCAGACTTTAGAAAAAGACACCTTAAACCATTGGGCTACATGTGGTGGAGTAACCTAAATAAATCAGAAAATATTACTGATATTTTTCACTTTTTATGAACAAGGCAAAGTTCATTGTCAGTATTTCACATGGCATATGGCATGCTTCATACACTTTTCTTAAAATTAGCTGGAGAGAGAGAAAACACTTACTGAGGATTCACAGCAAAGTGAGAGTGAGGGGACTGAGGGAATGAAGGCCATCTCTCTTCCTCAGTCACCAAAACTTGAGGTCAAATCCCAGTCTGGATCTGCAGTAGTATCACCAATTCCACAGATGTCAGGTGGCAGAGAATTGGTGTCACCAGGCCCTAGTAGTTTACCAGTCACTCCAAAAGCTGAGGAAGAAGTGACTCATAAACCGAGACGTGCAAGCAGTCACACCCTCATGGTGCCAGACGGCAGAGTTAGTGTCCAGAGTTCAAGGTCACTGAGGTCACCTGAAGGACAGGTTGGGCGACTCGGTGTTGTGGTGTGATGCTGTGATAGCTTCGTGCATGCAGTGTCTTTTGTGTTGATTTGCTTTTGTCAAGTTGGATATGGATGTCTCTTTCATGCACCTCTTCTGTTGTTTAGTTACAAGAATTGTCATATGAAACCATCTCTTTCTGATGAGATTATATCTGAATCATTCAGTCCTAAGTGTAAGATTATTGACATGGATTTTTATTTTCATAATGATCATACACATCAAGGAAACAGGAATGGTCATCCTGATTTTTGCGCATTGATGATGCTAAATATAAACTAGTCTGGTTTATTATCCAAGGCTTGTAAAGGAGATGTGAATTATACAGGCTTGCCCTTGGAGAAAACATTTTTGTTTATTTGTTTCAATACATACAAAATAAATTCTTCAACTGAGGTGACACCCTAAAAAGAATATATTTTAATTTCCTGAATGGTATTTTCCAATACTAGACATGGTGTGCTCAGATATTCTAAAATCACAAATAGTTTTTACAAGAAAAACAGTAAGATTATTTGTGAGCAAGCTTTAATTTTCTTAGCACTGTATAATACTGCACCAGCTGCTGCTAATCAAACAGGTTGTGAAGAACACTCGTAGCTCTCAACAAACAGACTTTGTATCTTAGAGTGCTCTGCAGGATGTTAAAGTGAAACATCTGGAAGGGGTCAGCCCTATGTTAACTGATACCTATGTATCCCGGTACTGTTGTTCCAAATATCTTCATGTTTTGTTTGCTATCACAGAACATTTTCAGACTAAAAATAACAAACGTTGGTTGTGTTTGTGAGGCAAAACGAACACACTTCAGCTCAACAGAGGAGCACAACAAAGAACAAATTCATTATGACTTGAGCAACAGCTGTTTTGTACTTTTTGAGGTAAAAATGCATTTCTTAAAAAATCCCATGATGTAACTTACTATCCTGTGAATATCTGGGAATAAACCAGCTTTCTATACTTCCACACATACTTTATTACTGTGTGCTCAGCTGAACAATAAATATAAATATGAATATTTCATATCCTCCTGGGATATATTGGTACTAGGACCAGGGAAAATAGATATGCTCCTTCTTGAAACACCAAATGCACAGTTTCAAAATGAAATATCATATCCTGCTAGGTGACAAAGTGTGACATTATTTTAAGTATTTAAACATGTGACTGCATTACACTGCTTCTTCTATATTGATGTTATGATTTTTATGGGTTTTGTGACACTTTTGTGACATGTATTTATCATATTCTTTGTTCTGCACCATGTATGAATTGCTGTGAGCTTGATCACTGATTATCTTGATCATTATTTGTTTTATGTGACCACCATTTCCATGCATGACAACTTATCATTGTAGGTTGATAGGCTTCAAATTATGATCATCTGATGCTATGTTATGCCTTTAAGTGTTAATAAAAATTAAAATTGATTGATCTATATCCAGTTAGGAATCATTGACATTCAGTGAAGAAATACATTTACAAAAAGGGAAAGATAAAGAATCATATATTACACAAGTGTTTTCATGTAGTTAGAAAAATATTGCTTTCACCTGAAAGGAAATAGGGAACTGAGCTGCAAAACTTGTTGATCCATTATGATGTGAAGTTTAAACAGCCAGAGAATACTTGTACATTTCAACCATCATGAGGCATTGTATATTTCATGCTATTTTTGTATCTGTGTCCAAGATGCATATTTAGACTTAAAACATATACATCACATATTAAGTTATTATGTATGTATTTTTGACAGGCCCAGGAGCTTCTCTCAAGACAGGGCTCACACATGGACTCTGGCAAGTCACTCTCTGAGGGCAGGGTGAGTAGGAATCAGTTTTTTCATTCACATATACTCTATTTTCCCTGAAGCTCTGATAATATTCTGCAAGCTACATGTAATGCTATGTACTTTCATGTAATCCTTAGTTATAGCGCATCACTTAAACCTTTGTAGCCATTCACATGCCACACACATATGTGCCCACATGCTTCACTTGCTGAAAAAACTGTCAATCATGTGTGATTAGTTAAGTACACTCTTCACAAAATTAGATCATACTTTATCAGTAACACTGAATGTTCTAATTGTGAATGCTATCCCAAATCTTTAAGCCTCTGCTGCCTCTAAATTCCTTGGAAGCCATTTCCTCCTGTAGAATGAAAAAAAAAATAATCAGGCACGAAAGAGTTGAATCTGGTAGCTACAAAAGTCAGGTCTATCTTCCAGTGCTCACTGGTGTGTGAACATGTTCCAGAAAAGATGAATCACTGAGGCTCTTTCAGCTTTATACATAGCACTGCTCCTTGCTAGCATACTCTGTAGTGTTAATCAAGGGTCTTATAGTAATATTTCATCTGATTTAGGACTACTAGTCAACATTTATTTACACATCTGCTGTTTTCTTTTCTGATAATTTTCATGAAGTGTTTCTTTCCTGTCAGTTTTAAGTGGACTCTCACAGAGCTATATATTGTACTTTATGCCTTAGTGCTGTGAAAACCTAATCAGTAAACATGCAGCATATAGATGTAGTGCAAAAGCTAATATCTAAAGTTTATTCACCATGGATTTACAAAAGTCAGGGGACAGTGCCAACGGTTCCAGTGCCCGTCCATTTGAAACTCCCCTGTCACCAGAGCAGGAACAGGTCCTAATGAGTCTGCGACACATGCTAAAATCAGAGGCAAATCTGCATGAGCCACAGCGAGTAGCTCTAGACGTTGTACGCTCGGCGATAGACAAGACCTACACCCCAGAAGAAATCCTGTCCCAGACTGAGCTGGAGAAGATGAAACTGGACAAGAAAGGTCTGACGCTGTTTGCTTTGGCTGCGCTGATCTCCCACGAGAGCGTTGGGATGACACTGGAGCCAAGCAGCATCTTCCAGATGTTGGCCGGCCTGCAGGAGAAAGTGTCCACAGATGAGGAGAGACTCATCACGCTGTTCATGCCTGATACCCAGCAGGTGGCACCGGAGTTCCTCCGCAAAGTCACGCTCAGCGGAATCAATGTTTCCGAGGTTAGAAATCAGATGCATGGGAATGCTAACATGTCATTGTATTTGTGTACTGGATATGTTTGTATATTTGGTACCACTTAACCTACATCAGATTTATGTAATCTGTTTATGTGAACTTCCTCGGTGTAATGAATATATATGTTGGTGCAATCATGCATGAGTTACTTACTAACCATTAATAGCTTGTAGGAAAAATAACATTCTTGATTGACAGATTTGTTATTATTTTGTTAACCTGGTTTGATTTATTTGATAATTTAAAAAATACATCAACCATAAAAGGTAATTGATTTTATTGGATATGGTCTCAAGAGGATTGTTTTGTGTTTGTAACTAACATACCGTGGAGAGTGATTATGTTATTGAGCCAAGTCTTAACTGCATGTGTTTTAATAAATGTATATATAATCCAGGTTGTTGTGTCCAAGGTTATCTTCTTATTAGTTCATATGCTTACCAGGAAACAGTAACCTTTGGTGGGGAAATAAAAATGTACTTTTCCTATTGGTAATTTTATTTTTCTCTTATGCGTAACTTACTCTGACTGTAAGATTAAAGGTAGCTTTTCACCTGCCTCATTTGTAGAGTGTATTGTTTCTCTCTTAATCTGTGGACGTATTAATTAAATGTTGTTAATTCCTGATAAGCACAGTCCTTATAATGCCCCTATGATGGAGGTATGAACCTGTTTACCTACAAGCTGTCAATAAACACAGTACATTTTCCCGTGTTGACAAACAGAAACATGTAACTAGAAGTGGTTCATGCACATGTGCCAAAGTTGAAAGTTACTAGTTGCTTGTGGTGAGAACATATAAAGAATCTTTTGTCATTTGCCTCAACTCTGGTTCATCTGATTTTCCCTTCAATGTCCTTTCTGTATGTGTTAAGGTCACCATGGGGGCCATTTTGTGTACTCCACCCACCATATGTTATGAACAAGTGGATAGTGGATATAAACAAAACTGACAGTCTTTGCAAGATAATGTCAGCCTTTTTGGCTTACTTTTTTCAGACATCCCAGGGGTTATCTTTATTCAGTAAAAGTCAGATATCAGTATAGAACCCTTTAAGTAAAGATATTCATGGTTGCTTGGATTTCTCTTCTTTGAAATGTGTTTAGATGTAAATTTACACCTATACTGGGCTAAAAACAAGTTTGTGCTGCCTGGACCCCCCCCCCCTCTTTTCCAGACCAGAGGATTCTTTTTTCTGGATTTCTTTTTAGTCTGCCTGGGACTGCTGGGTTGAACCCTCCTCTTTCCAAAATCTTGGATCAGCCCCTGTTATGACAGATTGATTTGTTTTCATTTTAATTAAATGTTGATTTGTTTTCATTTCAAATGTTTATTTGTGAAGTTTTGATGTTTCATAACTGTAACAACTTAACCTAAAATAAGAGGTTTATCTACCTACGTCTAGATTGAAAAGCATATATTGAATGCTAGTCAGTTGAGAGGTATTTTCTGTCATTTGTGCATATCAGTTTGATAACCACTTTGACTAATCTGTGTCTCCAGAGTCAGTCAGTGATCATCAGTGGAAGTCTAACATAAGGATTGATATTTCAGTTTATATTCTGTGACTGATTAATATGTAAATAGTCAGTGCATGGTAGGAACATATCATGATGATATATGTGTTTTGTGTGTAATCTTTGCTTTTATCATATGATTACCAGATTTAAGAACAAGATCACAATAAAGCATAATGATGTCTAGTTCTACAATATAGTTACAATCCACAATGTTTTCATCAGATCAGTGCATAAGGGACTGAAGCAGGTCTCTGGCCAAAGTCATGTTATACACAAGTTTTAGATTATGGTAAAAGGATTTATCTAGTTGGCAAGTACCTGCGAATGTTTTGTATAAAAGTTTTAAAATGTGAAAATGTTAACAATTTGTACTATGTGTCTGTAGTGTATTTATATTAAAGGTAAAGTTGCTCGTGTTCAAATGTTAGAAACTGATTTAATTTCATTTAATAACATGATTATTAAGTCATACTTTTTGTGATAGATGGAATTTTTGTGATATTCCCTTAAACTGAGCTAAATATTGCATTCATTTGTTTATTTTAGTACATGTAATGTTTACTTCAGCATGCTAGTCTGGTCAGTGCAGCCAGCAGAAAGGATTCCTCACTCAACAGTTTGAGCCCCAGTAAAGGAACCCAATCTAGTTCAGTCAGTGTATCCCCCGGGGCTAACGAACATCCCCAGGTGATGGTAGACTCACCGCAATCTGAGTCCAGACTACAGGTAGTGAAAGGATGACTAGTGACTTTACTAATCATACTCACCTCGCACAGGTGTGACTTAACCTTGTACCGTCCTAACCTGACTAATGGATGACAAATGACTTAACTAATCATACTCACCTCACACAGGCGTGACTTAACCTTGTACAGTGCTAACCTGACTAATAGATCCAGACGTACACCAGAATTTTTTAGCTGACCCAACCCAGTGTTTATCTGAGTTGTATGGACAGATACAATCATCTGACATCTTATTCTTATACAGTGCTAGAAACTGTACAGCTTCTTCAGCATTGAAAGATAATTGAAACAGCTCTGGTTCCATTATTAGTGGCTTTGTATATTAAAAGGCAAAATTACAGTTGAATGGAAAAGTTCACTAGAAAGTTCATTGTTCATACTTAAATACGGTTTTAAAATTTTGTTGGAAGTATAAGGGTAACCTGATGTCATTTTAATTGGACTTAGATGTAGAATCATCAGGATTTCTGCCAGAGAAAAAAGTGTGTCTTTTTTTGGCAGTGAACTTAGTAGGATAGAAAACCTTGATTGCTTAATATACATGTTCAGGTGGCTCAGTTCTGTATGTCTCAGTCAGGTTAACAGGAGGTCAGTTAACCCTTAATGAGACCCATGAGACATACAGACATATTTAAAATAAGGTGTTGACCTGGTTGCAGTCTCAGGGTTACTCATTATCAAAGGATAACATATATATATATATATATATATATATATATATATATATCAGCTGACATTGCAGTTAAATAATAAATAACATCTAATATGTTGACTTCCCTTTTGATTTTTCTTCTTCTGAAGGCTCAGTTCAGGGCTATTTCAGTTACATCTGACTATTTTACCTTGCAGAGAAGTGTGAATGTTAACTTGGAAGCATACCTACATTCCCTGGTACTGATGTTCCCCCCACTCTGAACCAAATCAGACAAGAATTATAAAAGGATTTAATATTTGATATATTCATTATATTCATTGCAAGGTCACAAATCCCAGCTACAGAAAAATCATGAACAGATCAAATTGCACTAGCTGTTCTGATAACCCGGTGAAAGTACTTTGGATTTTTTCAAAAAATATATTTTCTGGTTCTGAAGTCTTCTTTATGCTCTCAGTGAATACCCTCCCCAAATACAACCAGATCTTATAATTTTTATACTCAACATCAGTGTCTGTTATTGTTCTGACTAATGCCAAACAAACCATATGGACCTGGAGAACATAGGTACAGGGGAATAAGACTTCATTTACCTATGCAAAATATGCATCAATTTGACTTCGTGATGGCTAAACGTTATCCCAACAAAGCCACCATGCACCCGTACTGGGAAAATACCTCAAACCTGTTGTACTGAAACACAAGTGTGCCATCATAACAGCTTCTCATTGGCACTACAACCTTAGGCCCAGTTGTTAGTTTGAAATCTGAATAGCCTCTGTTTTTTCTACATATGTTGGAACTTATTATCTTGAGAAATATCTAAGATTAATTTGAATATGGGCAGGTACTTCTGTGGCTCACATAGATTGCGGTACACAAGAAAGGACTCTGTGTGAAGGCCGGTTTAACATGTAACTAGTTTCTTTGTAGCAAAAGGAATGAAATAACAATACCTCTGTTAATTTGAATAGCATATGTTTAGAGCCCTGTGCCAGGCTACAATAATGAATAAATAAGCCTACAGACTGCCCGTAAATTTGCAGTAATATTCAGATATGCATGTACATATCTGGTACTTGAGTCCAGATTTTGGACTTAAGTACTCTGTAAGTATTACCCAGGCTTGAGTACTCCTTTCAGCCGTACAGGGGAACATAGGTAATCAATAGGTACAGGGGAAGATAGGTGCTGGGGAACATATATAATTAGGGCAGTTGGTGATAAAACTAACAATGAAGCATTCCAGTCACAAAGTATAAGTCAGGGAGTCCATACTGTGGAGAAAAACATCAGGTTCCAAAGCTTACTTTCCAGTATTAGAAAGATAAACTTCTGAACCTTAAGCAGTGCTGATTTACACAGCAGTAAACATACCTTGAGAAAGTTGTTCCATCAAAGGTGTGAATCTTATGAAACTGATGCAGCCACCTTGTGGCCTTCTGGACTGTAACAGCTGCATTTCCTGTTCAGTCAGTGATGAGCAGACACTAGAATAAAGACCTGTTTTACTCTTGTCTGCTTTTCCTTTTGGGTAGTGGTTTGATTTAAGTGAGAATAGGCCTTACTTGAGTAGGACAAATAATAAGTCATGTTTTATTCATATCATAATCTGATATGCTGTTCTTGTGAAAGAAATAAATGAATGCATTTTTTCAACTTCTACAACACTATTCATCACTTTTTTTATTGTTTTTCTAATTATACTAATAGTATTTTAATGGCAGTTGTGTAAAAAGCCATTTAATGTTTGCATGAGTGATTTCATTTTAACAATTGTAATTGTGGTAATTGTTCATTTCTTACCTTTGATAGGCCTGTGAAGTGCACAGTATAATGTCAAGTATTGCAGAAAAAGGATGCTATGAATGTACATTTCATGTATGTTAAGTTTATATAAAAGACATCTAAGATGCAGCTGGGTTAATTCAGATAGCTTTCACTATTTAGTTAAGGCCATTGTTTTAAAAGTGGTGGCAATCTTTCAAGCTGTTCTTATTTGCATGCAAACATTCTAAAATGATGTGCATCAATGATGGCAATATGTCCAACTGAATGCATTTGTTGTATCATTCAGATTTTAAAAAATTCAGGCTCTAAGATTATACACCATGTATAATTAATACTTGTTATGTTTAACACAGGTGGTGTAATTTTTTGTTAAAATATCATGTAAGATATAATTGTTTTGCAAGTCCATATTATATATTTGATGTTTCAGGATCATTATTTTAAAGGATATTTTTTGCTTTTAAAGTTTACGTATGGATATTTATAATGGTTAGGTTGATGGTAAGGATTTTCTCAGAGTGATTACATAACTTATATTTACATTGATTAAGATATGACATGTATTTCTCACATAACATTTTCTGTATTTTGTACTGTTTTGAGTTATTTTTTGAAGTTCTTATATGTTATTTAAGTCCTTATATATTATTATCTTAAATATAGAGAAATGATTATATAAGAAAAGTATAATGTTAGCATGTAACAAATGCTTAACTTACTGGTAAGTTGCAATGTTAATAATGAATAGTTCTCCTCACATGACATCATTATTCAGCTAAGATGACTTTTGATATATTTTACAGTCAGCTTTAAGTCTACGTGAAGGCAGTATTGAGGGTGACACCCATGAAGCTATCAGATTATCCTCTGCACAGAGTCGGGCTTCACTGCGCAGTGTTCACCGCAGTACCCTTTCTGCGAGGAGAACAGCTTTTGAGGGCAGGAGATCAAAGTCCCCAGCACTATCCCTCAGATCGCAGAAGTCTGTTCTCTCAGATGCTGAGCTGGATGAGGATGCTGATCTTCCATTTCCGGATGATGTTAAAGGTGAGAAATTTTGACAAAGCCTCTTGCATGCTATTTTAATATTGTGTTACGAAGATAAATTGTTGAGAGGAAAAATCCTGGGCCACAAAGTTTTATCGTCATGTCAGACGAGCCCCCATTTTGTTACGAAGGCAAATTGTTGAGGGGAAAAATCCTTGGCCGATCCAAGAGTCAAACCCAGGTCAGTGGCGCACAAGTCTGGCGAACCTGTCTTCCTAACAATTGCATTTGAATGTTTTACATATAGGGGGTAAAGCGTGAGATCACAGGGCTATTTATTGCCATAGCATTGTAAGATAATTATATGTTGCAATAAGTCAGTATAACTTAAACATACCAAAGGCTTTCAAGGAGCGATTGTTATAAGTACCTGAAATTTTATTTCTTAATTTAGCCGATATAAACAGCTTCTCTCAGAGCCTTCAAAAATATAAAAAATAAGTAAATGCAGTTCTGTGCATAATTAAAATCCTAACATGGTGTCTTGTTACTTGTTTTAAAATCTAAGCCATATTTAGTATACAATACAAACCAAGAGTAATTTGATAAATGTAATTCTTTACGCAGAAGAAAATCAGAAGTCTGCTTCCTCACGACACGATATTGGGACGTCGCCGCCTCCAAAAGAACACACAAAGACATCTCTGTACTCCAGGTAGGTGATGCTGTCATGTGTCAAAGTTCTGCTTCAGCTAAACACTGTACAATAATGCATTGCACAGCTGGCATTTTACACCACAATTGACGTGACGGCATGGACGAGTTAGCTCCGCCCACCTTGGATACGGTTGCTAGGTAGGACATTAAACCAAAAAAGCGTGCTTCTTATACACGTGGAACCGGCACTTCAGCCGTATATCGCACCAGGCTTCAAACAGTATTAATTTTACCAAGAAAGCACCCTTAGGTTAAAAGTGTACATATGTAGGCTACAGAGATGTTTTAAATATAAAATTGAGAAGTTTGATGAATTTGCGCCCGTTTCTGCTCGATACGGCTGGTATCAGAGAACGAATCAGCTGACCCCTCTCATCAGCTTTGACACCTCAGCGGTTGGTTAAAATTTACAACTTGTTCAAGTCTAGCAGAACAAATTTGAAAAACAACACAGTAACAGTTTTTAAAATATTTGTCTATGACATAGGGTGCAGTTTCATAAAAAAATTAAAGATGACAACGTAAAAAGTGTTGCTTCCATACAAGTTAAAGCGACATATATGCTGTCATTGGATAGGGGGGGGGGGGGGGGCAACTCCTTTTTTATAATCATTAAAGGAAGCCTTGCTTAATATGTATTGCTCAAGCAGAGATTTTATTACCTTTGAAAGTTAGTTAATTGGTCATCTAATTAAAATTAATAATAAAAATCGAACAAGTGTCAATACCAGTATTCAAATATTAAATTATTGAAGGGCAAGTAAAATCACAGATGGTGTGTGAACATCACAACGTGTTTTTTTTTTTATAAAATTTAATATTCTGAGAAAATTATGAAATAAAACTGAAGTTGAAATTATTAAAAAATATTTGCATGTATATTGATGTTTGTAATAGGAAGCCTCCTGTTTATACACAGGAAGAAAGATGTGTGTACAAGAAGAAATTTAAATGCATGTATGATATAGATATTATTTATGAAGGTCCTTAAGGCTTTTGTATTGTTTTAAAAGATGTGATGGGACAAGTGCATATATATATATATATATATATATATATATATATATATATATATATATATATCAGGGGCGAATCAAGGGTTTGTAAAGGGGAGGGTCCAACCCAGGAAGACTAATTAAGAAACCTATAAAAGGGTCCCCTGCTCCAGAATGTGAAGGGTCCATGTAGGCCAGAACAAATATTTTAAAATTCTGAAGAAAGGTTGTTGCGGCTCAACCCCTCCCCCACGCCCTCTGGATCTGCCAGTATATAAACATTTGTGTTTATGTGTGGGGGTGTGTGTGTGCAAAATAACTGTTTTATTTTTTACATGTGCATATTATAGAAAATCTGCTGTTCTGTCAGTTAAGGCAACCTGTGGCAATAATTTTTAGAATCTTCCTTTAGGCTTTAAACACTCAAGAGTCAGTGACCCATGCATGTAATAATATTAATATATTGTATATATATCAAGGAGAACTGAAGTGATGCTCCATTTGTGATATACCTGTGGTATTTGTTTAGTATAAAAGACACTGTGACACATCAAAATATTATCTTCATGAAGATAATAACCATTAATGTTTAATGGTGTTTTTATTTCATTTCTTTATAATTCAGTCATTGAAAGTAAACACCGTTTCACTTCGTTATTACAACTTACAAGTATTTGTTATATATTCTGGTGTAATGCATCATTATAGCCTAAATGAACTGTGAATTAATTTTTAACAATTTCTCACTCAATTTCAAATAAATGTACATAATAGGTGTTAACACATATTGTCAGCGAAAAATTTTATCTTGTTTATGCCAAATTATGGTTGAACAGGAACATTTTAAGGATTATTTTCTAATTATGACTCATGGCTGTCATAATGTCTGATTCCAAGTGGATTATAATAACAAATATAAATTTTTTATCGCTTTTTGTTTACTACTAGCTAAAAAATAGCATTTTTCCCTTCTCTTTCTTAAACCCCCCTGCCCCCCCCCCACACCTCCAGCAGGATACATATGCGGCCATAGAATGCAATATTATTATTGTTTTATATTATAAAAAATCAACAAGCTATGTGATCACTAAATATATTAAGTTTTGTAAATAACAGACAAATGAACAGACCAAATTTTTGTGAAAAATATAAACATTATACCTTTAATATAGCCGACAGTTACACATATTAATTTTATTAAAGAACAGCTCAATTATTCAAGATTGTACCTTTGTCTTTCGGTAGTTTCTTGACGATTTTTTGTATTTTTTTTTTGTCAATTGAACAATCAGAAGATCTAGGTCGATCACCAAAATCTGAGTTCGCGCTTTTATCACACCAACAGGTCTGTGAGTTGTTAGTCACCAGTAATCAGTATGACAGTAAGGCAGTAATAGCCGTCTTGCATCTTTGAGTGCCAATAAATGCATAATGTTATGTAAATTGTCGACATGGTTACAATATAAAGCAGAGGGCTATACAATTAAACTTATATCCTCGTCAATAAAAGTTACTGACCTTTTACCAGAGATATATCAAATATATTTTTGGTAACAGGAGATAGCATATCGTCGCATGCATATGAACACATGAATACTGCATATCGTCGCATGCACATGAACACATGGGAGTGGGAGACGCTCTGATTCGACAGGGCCAAGATTGATACATTTTGTTTATACCCATCAACTTTAAAGAGTGAAGCTCTGGTGTGGGGAAAATGTAACACTTTTTAGCACTGGTTACAGGCCAGTGTTTACCAATAGATGGTATATAGGATCATATAGGCTGCGTCTTTTGACTAACTGAAAAATTCATGTGTCATTATGGACTCAATATATGACCAGGCCAAATCGGGCCTGCATGCCTTGTCCCATCCCTGCGTTTCTCCTCGTCTTGTGATTTTATTACGAAGAGAAGGAAGAAAACAGATTGCTGTTACTTTGAATGATACCTGGGGTAACTTTTATAAAAATTATCAACATATGCCTCGACCGTATTAAAAATAAAACATATTTATTATGAGAGGTCCATCGAGCATTTATAGCTGAAAGTTTACACACGTGTCAGGAATGTCCGACCTGATGTCCGACCTCCACGTGTGTTTACATGGCCTCGTTTTCAGTCCGGCAATAACGTTCACTGATTGGCTAATAGAGCTGTCGATCACGCACTCGCCGTCAGGTCAATTAACCACACACGGTGTTCACACTGCGGTGTTCAGGCTTTGTTAGGTACAACTTAGTTCAGTCACAGAGCCCTAGTTCTGTTAGATTTGATAAAATCATGTAAAACCATGGAAATATCAGTTAAATAAAAATTGTGTATGTTAAAGGTAGAAGGTAAAGGTGGGGGTTAATAGTTTGATATTACTGCAGCAATATTTCTGAACGGGATGCAACCTGGCGGTCATAAGTCCAGTGACCCAACCATAACGCCACCATGCTCCTGAAGGTTGTGGATATATACAGGCTAAGTGGTGCAGAGTTAATGCCACTACTTTCAGTAAATGTATATTCAATGGAAAGCAATGGATGCAGACTAACAGCTTCTGTGTACAAGAGTTCCTATCACTATAATCTGTATTTTGATAACATTTCAACTCTACTGATAGCAGTCTGTTATTTGTTACATTTATAAAAGAACATTATAAAAATGCAATCTACTGAAAGAAAGAACACTTTCCCTGTAGACATTTAGTCAGTCAGAATATAGACGAGAGTCCAGGCAGAAGTAAAATACAAACATTTAATTATCAAATCTTAAATGTCATTTCAGTTTGTCACTTTTGTGTGCAGTATTCTACCTCATTGTGCAAAACTCTACATTCTCACTGAATTTCTTTTTTTCAAATTAAACATGGACAGGGGGTTTGGTTAATGGTATGCTTTCTTGTATTTTCATATCAGGTGTTCTCATATTCCAGAAAATGATAATTTTATAAAAAGAAACTATCTGTACATCACAGGTAAGGGTTAGAAATGTACAGCATATTAGTTACAAGATATTCATGTAAGGCGTCTTTTTTTTTTTCAACCTTAAAAACACATTTCCTGATAATCAGGTTTTGTCCTTAGTCTTCCAGGATATAGAGCACAGAGTGTGTTGGTATCCATTTTCAAATGAACTGAACTAATATGTTGTGGGGGAATATCTTTGCAACATTCTTTGAGCATGTCTAATTTATTTGGCTGCACTTTGGTGTTGCTTTGCACGTAACAGTCATCTTTGCTCTTCAAAGCAAAAGTCCGGATATTCCGGATATCAAGGAGGAAGATGAAGAAGAGGCGGAAACCGAAGCCAGAAATGACCTGTTACTTGATGAGGAACGGTATGTCATATGTTCATGATATTAATTATGTTGTTAGTGCAGCATTATTGGTGTTTCATCTGAGATGTGTAATAGGCTACTAACAGCATTAACAGCAGTTCACAGATATTAAATAATTCAAATAAGATGTTAGCAATGATCATATAAGTTGATAGAAATTATGGATAACTCAGTGAAACATTTACTGAAATTAACAAATAATGTAATAACAATTGTGGATTTGTAGATCAGTTTTTATAATCTTGAAGTAGCAGATATTTACATGCAAATGTGATTCTGAAATATTAACAGTGATTTCATCAAAATTAATGACTTAGTACTACTAGTGGGTCAGCTATCAGTGGTGATGGCAATAACCATGTGTCGTTTTAAAAGATTACTGAGAAAGATAAAAATGTTATATGCTTGTTATGTGAGAATAATAGAGCTTAAGCCATTCATGACAGAGGAACAATATGTCAGGTGTTAATAATGCTGATAATATAGTTTTGTATGGTATACGTGGGATAGCTGTTAATGAAACTGTACTTGTATACATAATAGTAATAAATTTAGTCAAAAGAAAAGAAGGCCAGTTTCTGTACTTGTACTACATTAAAAATGGCAGTTCCTGTGAGAATAATGGTTTCGCTAACAAGAGTAATAATTAGCACAGTTTTGAATAACCATTCACAGTTGATTTGGTACATTACAAGAGTGATATGTAAGTTACATGAATTTTTGTAAAAGAACCTGTAGTTCCACCATTGTGAAATGTTGGTTACAGGTGAATGGTATTCACACGTCAAACATGCCTGTATCTTTTTTATACAATGTACAGTGAAACTGATTGCTTTCAGGACAGCCATATAGGTTATAAGTTTAGAATTACTGCAAAAGTGTAATGGTACAATAGAAAATAATGTCATGGAGGCAATGTTATTAAGGATAATGATATTTGACCAGGATAACATTAATGCTTATCAGTATGAAATATAACTTTAATCCACTTAAAGAAGGATTTACATGTCTTCTTTACCATATCACATCATCTTCTATAAAAACCAGAGGAAGGATGTGTATTTCTTTTAAGCCCTGCCTATAATGAACATAGGGATATTTTGCTTAATGTTGCATTCTGATTAACTACTCACAATATCATTATACTTATTGTTGAAATCAACCTCTATATGAGAAACCAGGTTAATATCACTATTTTCCTGGAAGGTTAATTTCAGTATTATTAAACAGCCATTGGACAGGACCATTACAGCCAGTTTTTAGAACAAAGTTTTTATTCAGAAGTTTGTTAACTTTTGGAAAGACAGCCTAAAATGTCTGAAATAGGCCAGTGTGACCTTATTTTATGAGCATTGGATAAAAAGAAGTGTCTCAGAACGAAATTAAAACTGGAATTAACTATTCAGGTTAGACTGATATTATAATGACTTTTATTGACCAGCATTGGAACCTTTCTATTAGGAACATAGACAATCAAAATCATTTAAAGTAGAAGACTTCTGATTCCTTAGTTTTGTCAAAATGGGGCTTTTAGGAAAATCGGGGAGACTTTGAGACGGAGTACACACAGATATGAAGTGTCATAATCCCTGCTTCAATAGAGCTGGAATATACCTAGTAGTCATCTGCTCTGGCTGACTGTCTGGCCGTCCATTAACAATTTCTGTGGGATGTGATATCTGAAAAAGTTGTACTCAGAATTACTCCTAATTATAATAACAGGTGCATCTTGGGGGCCTCCAGGTTAAGGTCATGAATAATTTTTATTCTATTTTTATCCTAAATTTAATATAACATGTGTAGTGATATCTTAAACATCCTTTACTTATGCCCACTTCTGATCAACATGGCAAGTTTATCTTGAGTGTCTCCTGACTTGATTAGGTTTTTGTCACATTTGGATGAATTTTGTACTCTTTTATGAACTTTCAAATTTGAGTTATGCGCTTAAATAAGTTAATTGTCAGTGCTAATGCAAATTACTCAAATTCATTAAAGCAGTATGGACCATTTATTAATGTGTCATGTTATTACTATTAGTAATAAGTTAAATTTACTTTCATTGTTTCTAATGTTTGTTCTCTTTTGTTGCAACCTGCAGTGTGGATATAACAGAATGGTAAATATTTATCCGTACAAAGAATTATAAACATTGATAACAAAGGTGGATGTGTAAGATTTTGATTTTGCATGATTTGTACCTAATTGAATGTCATTTGTAATTTGTCACTCTATCAATGCATGGTTTATGGGAATTAGACTCCATTTCATCCCCTCATGTCCACCTGTTTTTTGCTATGAAAATGTTTAATAGTTACATTTCAAGGGAATCAATTGTAGTGTAGAGTAGAGGATTAAAGGACCTAATTTTCAACAAAGTAAATAAATACCTACCTAACACCTTATTTAGGACACAGAATTATTTGAAAATATGAGAAATCAGAACTACATTTTACAACATATCAGACCCACTTATGGCGGTCAAGGTCATGGGTCACATGCAAAAACAGCCTCAACTGACAGCTTCTGTTTGGATGATCTCATGTAAACACTCTAAAAAATATAACCAGCTAAAACAAATATGGCTACTTATGGAGGGACAAATCAAATCATGGTGAAGAGACAAAAATGTTGTGAAACATAAACAGGGGATTTATTGTGAGATTCTTAATTGCCATATTAGGTTGTCACTTCCATATGTTTTTTTTCTTGGAAATTATTGAAAAATATAAACTTTTAAGTAAATAATTTACAAAAAAACAGGTGGACATCAGGTGGTGAAACGGACTATAGTTGATAGACACCTGAAATAATTATGTGGTCAATTATTAATATATAATTAATAATACAAGACTTTCAATTTCTTTATTTATATCTAGATATAACTATCATGAGTGAAAATCTGTTCATCCCCTGTCAAATGAGTGTTCATCCCCTGTTTGAGTCTGTCATGTATTAATTATCATTGTGCCTCACTCAGTTTTATGTGGAAGACAGCTTGCATCAGTTTTTGTTGTTAATGTATTCATTGTACACAATTTAACAAGAGAACTTTAAATTTTTAAGTTAACACATTGACAGTGTGATTCTTAATCACACTTCTTAGAAATTCTCTTATGTTATTATGTTTATGTTTTAAGTTGAAATATAATTTATGCACATCATAAGAAAACAAGGAGTCTTCTACTTCAAAAAATATATTCTTAAATACTTAAAAATAAAGATGACCTGATGGTTCTGTTGTAGGACATTCATTGTTTGTAATTGTAGGAAAAGCATTCCCATGTCAGAGCACCCTGTGGTACAAGAGTATCTGAAAACTTACGAACACATCATATCATTCAAGGATGCCTTGTCTAAACTGCTAATGGATAAAGGTTGGGCTTTCATTAATAACAGACAAACTGCACATATTTCTATATCACTGCTTGTCCAGTTCAAATTAGTGACAGTCCATTCATGCTTCACTTAAGAATAATTCCTGGTTCATATATCAATATTTTAATTTAATTTCTATATGCAGGTCTAGGACGGGACATATTATGGTATTCCCACTGTCTATCTGTTGATCTGTTAACTTTTTGTGTCTTCATGATAACATATAGGGGCTTTGATGCATTTTCAGGAAACTCGCCATAAATACTTACCGATAGATTATCTCAACTGATTTCAATTCTAGGCAAAATCTGTGCATATATAATAAGGTAAGAGGTCACTAGGCTACATTGTGGTGGTGCTGTGATAACTTACCAGGAATCTGATGGATTTTAATAAACTCTAAAGAAAATATGAATCAATATAATATCTCACCTATATTCCATTTCCATCAAAATCCATGCATATTGAAAGAGGTCAGAGGTGACCAGAATTTGGTGGCTCTGTGATGACTTACCAAAATCTTATGGATTTTTCATGAAACTCATGATTATTGACCATTTCATTTAGACATAATGAGTGCCAGTCAAGTACTGTCAGATATGGAGCCATACCCATTCAGTAAAGAGGATCGTATCATCCCTCAGATTGAGGACATGACCAGAAATGCCAAAACAAGTAAGTTTATTATTATTCCAAATATAGGTTTACAATTTGTTTGATATACTCTTGGTGTTCACTTGTTTGTGTTTGAATTATATACAATTTAATCAAATAATGGCTGTACATTTTAACACTCACAAATTTGACATTATTGCCTCTGTTTTACTTCTGTTTCTGTAAAGCAGTAGAGCATGCATCATCAATTTTGGATGGCAGCAGTCATTTGTAATTAGTTCTGATCTACACTAGACATAAACTACAAAAGACTGCAACAGTCATTTAAATACATGAAAGACTGAAACAGCGATTTCATATAATATAATAGTTATTTAATTAATTTTAATTCATTCAATGCAATAACAGTCATTGTATCTGCCAAAACAAAGTTTTGCAGATACTATGTTTTTGACTGAGTTCCGCTGCCACTGCCACTGCCGCTGTTGCCATGTTTGTTTCTGGAATAGAACTCTGAGATCACTGGACAGATTTTTCCGAAATTTTACACGATTATCTGGTCACATGTGAACTGGTGCCAAAATATTTTGCATTGACCTCTGACCTTTCCTCTCTCCAGTGCGTCCATCTGTTTGTCAGTTTTGACACATTAACCCTTATATCTTCAGACTCATTTGACCAATCAGGAAAAACATTTTGCACAAATGTAGCCCTTGGATAGCCCATAACATACATAAAAATGGTGGCGCCACTTGCAACCATTTTTGCACTGCATCTGTCCGTTTGTCTGCCGTGGGATAAAATCACTCATATCTTGGCAGTGGTTTGACTTCTGTGCCTAAAATTTTGCATTTATATACATCTTGGATAGCTTCCTCAATTTTGTGGCAGGTGGTGCCACCTACTTTCCCGTTCAGGCTGCAGACATCCAGGCTTATATCTCAGGACTGGTTTGACATATCCTCCTGAAATTTTGCAAATGTATAGATCTCTCATAGCTCTTTATCATAGGCAAAAGTGGTGGTGCCACCTGCAACCATTTCTGCACAGCATCTGTCTGTTTGTCTGCCATGGGATAAAATCACTCATATCTCGCCAGTGGTTTGACTTCTGTGCCTAAAATTTTGCATGTATATACATCTTGGATAGCTTTCTTGATTTTGTGGCAGGTGGGGCCACCTACTTTCATGTTTAGGCTGCAGACATTCAGGTTTATATCTCAGGACTGGTTTGACGTATACTCCTGAAATTTTGCATGTGTATAGATCTCACATCGCTCTTAATCATACACAAGATTGGTGGAGCCACCTGCAACCATTTTTGCACAGCATCCATCTGTTTGTCTGCCATGGGATAAAATCACTCATATCTTGCCAGTGGTTTGACTGATCTGCCTAAAATCTTGCAATAGTATACAACTTGGATAACTCTCTAGATTTTGTGGCAGGTGGCGCCACCTACATACACATTTCAGCTGCAGACATCCATGCTAATATGCAACACACCTCTCTCTATTTCCCCTTGCCACTCAATCCATGCCTCACTTCACCCATCCCACTCTGGTTTTGGCGGATACACGTAGTCGCTTGTCGACTTCCAGTATTCTAGTTTGTAATATATGGGAGACTTGGGCTGGTAGATATTTGTGAAACATATGGAACTAAAATTGCCATTATTAAAAGGTGCCACATAAAAAGTCACTTGTAACCTGTTTAGTGCTGATGCTAAAAATTTGTGAGTTCTTATGTAAATATGTATTACTGCCTTTCAAAAAGAAAAACTGTTGCCGTAGATAATCGGCTTCCCCATTTCAATTTTGGTTAAAAAAACAAACAACCCTGTGTATTCTGGAAAATCCTGGATGATGTATATTGTATTTGTTTAAAGTTTGATACCTATTGAAAATTTAACCATCACTTTTCAATTACTTAAAAATTCTTTATTATTGCTCAACAGCAACTGATGTTTTAGATGTCTATCAGTCTTCCAAATGATGTTCAGTGCAGCAGGAAAATAGTAGGGCAATTATGCTTGCATGCATAATAAACATGTGGATTATCTTAGGGGAAAAATTGGTAATCCTTTATATTAAAAATGATGATGATCTAAGTGAAAACTGTTATATTATCTGACAGTGCTGCAGGAGACAGCAGGGCTGTTGACAGGAATCCTACATATGGAACAGGTATACTTTAAAATATATTTAATCATATTATATATATTAAATATTCACTGTAAAATGTTTTACTATCTATGTAACATCATCATAAAATGCCAAGTGATAAAAAAACACAATAGTATGTCCACTTACCAAGGAGATATCAACTGTCAAGGCTTATATTTCTATGAATTTCATTAAAAAATCTGTATAATTGTTTTAAAATATTTTGACATGCTATTTTTCTTAAATAAATATGAAAAAAAAATATATAAAAAGACAGGCCTACACTGCCACCAAGTAAGTTAATGAAATATATTTTTTAAGACTGGATATTAATTTTTTGGTCCCATATAATGTAAGTAATAGACAGAATTGTGTACATAAAGTTGTAATTATATATATGAGTTATGATTTATGTGTAATTTGTCCCAACAGATGATAAGAAGTAAGCACATAGTTTTATAATCTGTGGTTTGAGACGCATCACTTTTAATGGTCATTATCACTATTGAATTGTCACACTGTGAGAATTATAATGTCACATTTTCACCATTACAGGACTACCCTGTGTCATCACTAGTGGGTCTGTCTCGAGACAACACTCATACCAACCTCACTATGAGAGAGAAAACCCCAGAGTCCATGGCTCACCGTGCTCACGTCAAATCACGAACGACACAGTGGAGCGCAAAAAGCTCTGGGTCATCGACAGCACAAAACCTTAAAGACCTGCAGGACCAGTATGCTGTTCTGTAAGTTGTTTATTTTCTGTACATAAAACTTAGAGACCTGAACAACCAAACCTTGTAATATGACATCCTGGGAGTTTGAATCTTGAAATCCTATATTCTGTGAGCTTTAGGAAAAAATATGATTTTAGCACTGATAAAATCAATACAATTTGACCTAGAACCTTTAACTTAAATTCAAGGAGGTACTGGTCAAATCTCCTTCAATACTTGAGATTAGGTCATGATAAACCATATTCTGAGAGGTTCAAGTGGGAAACCTAATTTTGAGTACCCATAAAGTCAGACAGGGCACAAATTATGACTGTTGGATCAGGAAATGTTTTTCTTAATGTAAAGGGAGGTCATTATAAAGTCTCCATGGATATTTGATATGAGGTCACTTTGACCATATTCTCAAGATATGTGAAAGAGGATGCTTTTTAGCCTAGCTGATTGAAAGTCATCTGAGCTACAGCGATCACTCTTCCGTCGTTTGTCTGTCTAGCTGTCCGTCCGTCTGTCCATCAGTCTGTCTGTTAACCAGGCACAAATTGTAACCACTGGACCTGGAATCTTGTAACTTGACATCCTAGGAAGTCCATGAAAAATCTCCTTGGAAACCTGAAATTAGGTCTCTGTTACCCATATCCTCTGTTTTTCTCTGTTTTGAGACCTCATAGGATGTGGTCATCTGTTAACAGGACACAAATTGTAATGACTGGACCTAGAATCTTCTCTCTTGACATGCAGGGAGGCCCATGAAAAGTCTCATTTGAAACCTGAAATTAGGTCTCTGTTACCCATAACCTCTGAGCTATGGGGCTCCAAATACCCCCCCAGAATAATGGAAAATTTGATACAAAAGCTCAAGTATCTGAACAACTGTTGCATTGATCACCATGATTCTTTGCATGGATATTAATCATTGAATATTTTATCAATTTCTGCAGTCTGGTGGTGCCACCTGTATTTTTTCGATTTTTACGAATTTTTTTCTCTATTTTTGAGACCTATGAAGACGCGGTCATCTGTTAACAGGGCACAAATTGTTATGACTGGACCTAGAATCTTTTCTCCTGACATGCAGGGAAGCCCATGAAAAGTCTCCTTGGAAATCTGAAATTATGTCTCTGTTTCCCATAACCTCTGAGCTATGGGGCTCGGAATTACCCCCCAGAATAATGGAAAATTTGATACAAAAGCTCAAGTATCTGAACAACTATTGCATTGATCACCGTGATTCTTTGCATGGATAATGATCATGGAATGTTTCATCAGTTTCTGCAGTTGCCATCTGTATTTTTTCAATTTTTACAAATTTTTTCTCTATTTTTGAGACTTCCAAAGATGTGGTAATCTGTTAACAGGGCAAAAATTGTAACCATTGGACTTAGAAACTTCTAACTTGTCATCCAGAGAGGACCATGAAAAGTCTCCTTGGAAACCTGAATTTAGGTCTCCGTTACTCATATCCTCTGAGCTATTGGGCTCAAAAATACCCCCCAGAATAATAAAAATGTGATAAAAAAGCCCCATTATCTGAACAACTAATGCATTTATCACCATGATTCTCTGCATGCATATTGATCATGGAGTCTTTCATTACTTTCGGCAGATTGGAGGCGCCACCTGGATTTTTTAAAAATATTTATGCATTATTTCTCTATTTTTGAGACCTTCAAAGATGCAATTGTCTGTTTACAGGGCAAAAATTGTAACCATTGCACCCAGAATCTTCTAACTTGACATCCATGGAGGTCCATGAAAAATCTCCCTGGAAACCTGAAATTAGGTCTCTGTTACCCATATCTTCTGAGCTATGCTTAAGTTGACTGGGGATACCACCTACAAAATTAAGCATTGATAAAATTCCTTTTGTGATTTTTTTCCTAGTCATTTGAACATCATGACCTCTGGGTCTCTTGTTAATTGTAGCAGTCAGACATATAAAATTCTAACTTAGCATCTAGGGAGTTCCTGGTAAAATCTTCTTGAAAACCCTAAAATAGGGACACTGTGGTCTGTTTTCTTAGTATTATGGACTGAAACATGATTTTTAGCACTCTAGAAGTCTTTCTACCTATTGTTTGAGGTTCTGTATCAAATATTTTTCATCAGATCACTACATCAATAATTAATGCATGTATTTATGTCAAATTCAGCTGAGAGTCATAGCCATGGGACACCCGTTTCTGGTATCAAAGCCTTGTGATATGTTCATACAAAATCCTTGAACTTTTTTCTTTTAAGGTTACCTTACATATCAAGAAATATGTCAAATTACCATGCAGTTCAACAAAATGAAGAGCTACAAACTGTTAATTAAAAAATTTAATACATATGTGCCATTTTTAATTCCCTACCTTACACAATTTATATCTTTCTTAAAAAGATGGAACAAAGCAGTACAAGATATATATATATGTATAAATATATATATACAGACTCGATATTCCTCTCTAGTTAAATTATTGCCAAATAAAACCCACTTGTGTCGAACCTTGGATGTGTCCAAGTTTTCCGAGGGTCCCTTCGACTTTGACACAACGAGGTTTCACTGTATATATATATATGTATATATATATATATATATATATATATATATATATATATATATATATATATATATATAAAGTTTGAGTGTTTGTTTTGCAGACAACACAGACTTGAAGATGAAACAAAGAAACATGCAGACCAGCTCAAGTAAGTTTGTGTGTGTTTTTACCAGTTATATTACTTATTCTGGTTTTTAGCCC
This sequence comes from Sipunculus nudus, assembly GCA_026874595.1. NCBI lineage: Eukaryota > Metazoa > Annelida > Sipuncula > Golfingiida > Sipunculidae > Sipunculus > Sipunculus nudus. Next base: position 54,453,071 of record CM049309.1, read on the forward strand.
GCAGCCCTTAGGCTGATGGGCTATTGTCGTCACCCAAGCTGTCTGTCTGTCCGTCTGTCCATCCGGCATCCGTTAACTTTTACCTTGTGAGTGGGATATCTTGAAAAGGATTCGCCGTCAGAATTTTATTTCCTCTGTAAAGATGTATATCGACGAAAATCTCGGTCAAGTTCGGAGATGGGTGACCTTGACCTACTTTTCAAGATCACAGAGCTTATAATAGAATGAAACTTAGAAGCTTATTTTTCAGGAAGCATTTGGTGGATTGTTATGAATCATGGTACATACCTCTCCATTTTAAATTTATAACTGAGACATGTACAGATATATATATCCATGTGAGAACAGATATTTAGTACTTGTTACTGTTACCACCTCTAAACACTGTTCTTTTGGCTGAGGGCTTTTGTCAGCTTCTGCTGATATTCTAGTTATTTTTTGTATCCCAGAAATATACGCAGTAGGTGAACAAATACAGATGAAAATAATTTATCATATACATAGAAATTTATATATCCAGTGTATCTCCAAATAAAATCTCATGGAACCCTTTCAAACGGTATGATTATACCTTATTAAATACATGTGGGTAAAAAGTTGCGCTCTTCTTGATGAGAAAGTATTTATTTGCAGTCATAATACCGTCGTGATGATGGAGATGCAAGATACCATAAATGCCCTCCAGAGGGAGCTGCAAGCATTGAAGGCCAGTACAGCAGAGGGCCAGTCAGAGGTGTGTAAAGCAGAAAGACATTTATAATTCTCAAATGTTTCATCAGTGGCAAGTTTATTACCATGCATAAAACAGGGGTTATTGTTTCAGTTGGTTTTGTTTGTGTGTTTCATAAAGATATCAGAAGTATGGTTTTTTGCATGGATTCTATTTTAATTTGACATGCCCAAGTGGTTAAATTTGTTGTAAATCCTAGTGAAAACTACCCAGGATGAGCATTTTATTGGGTTTTATTGCATATTTTTCTTTACCATTAGGGCATTTATCATGTGATTGTATGCTCTTCTTTGAAGCAGATCATGTGACACAGTCACTGATAATTAAAATGATGTAAAAGGCAGACAGTAAGTCTGCATACAGTACCATTTCATGACACATTTTCGCTGAAAAAAAGTTCTCTGGAGCAAAACATATGTTAACTTTCCCACCATCTGTACATCACAGGGTTTGTATCTGGGTTTGTAACTTATATTTTTTTGTAATGATGTATTATGACTTCTTTTTCATGACATTAAACTCAATTAACTTAAATTTCATTGAATCAGTCCAGGCAGTCAAGTGTTTAATTCCCATCAGATGATTTTAAAGTAAACAAATAAAATGGTTCTTTGTCAGTATAAAGGACACAAATGCTCAGTGTCACTCATCACCTACCGATGTTACTAGTGTGATGGGAAAGGACTTTCATTATTCTTTTTGTATTACAGAGCAGAGGATCTACACCAGTAATGTTCACACGCCTGGACTCAGAACGTAATGCAAAGATTTTAAAGAGAGCAATGAATGAGCAGAGACTGGACTCAGGCCGTTATCAAGTAAGATAAGCTTGTTGAAAACCCTTCAAAATAAAACCCATTTTTTTTACTAAATATTTTTAGAAAATTCTATCCAATGGTTTAATGCTTGCTTAACAAATAAATTATTATGCTTATCTGAAGAATTCCATTTTAGTTTCTGACTAAATGACTGTAGTTTACAAATGATTATCCTGGCATCAACCAGGCTCATAGTACTGCACCTTGGGGGTAAGCATCCCCATGGAGGAACAAGTCATAAAAAAAATTCAAAGCTCCTTGGCTTCAATTCAAACTCAGGATCTCCTGGCTCTCAGCCCTGTGCTCTACACCTAGAACACAATAGCTGGAAACTAGAACCATTTATTATACCTTACTCAGCTATTGCCATAGTAGTAGTAAGAGATTCCGACAAGAATTGAAAGTGGCGGGAGGAGCCATATAAAAAACTCAAGTGAAGATAAACCAGGCCAACCATTAAAACTGACCATTTTTTTTTTATAACAGTGACCAGGTGCAAATTAGATTAAGTTATTACATCTAATAAACTAGAGGCATGTCTCCAAATGGTTTTGTGATTGACACCTAAGTCATGCAAAGTGCAGGAAATTACAGCTGGTGGTCACAAAAGAGACTCAAGTACTCAGCTGTTTCTGTGGATGTATCAACTTCCTTGGATAGTTAAATTACAGGAACCTTTTTGTCATCTATGTTGTGCTTGTAATGTTAAAATAAATGAGAAAGAAATGGTAAATTTAGTTGAGCAAATGCAGATCAGTTTCATATTTCTATTTTTTGACATCTGATGAAGATAAAATTATAATCATATGAACAGTGAAACCTTCTCATCCCACCTGTGATAGTTTCAGAGGTAACTGATATGGTAATTACACTTTTATAGTGTAACCACATATGCTGAAGATACAAAGTTTCAACATTTCAAACTGCAAATGATGGTTCCCGTGTTTGGAGTAGAGGATTTCATTCCTCCAGTCTTTAGTTAGATTATGATGTCACTCAAAGACATCAAACAGATGTTAATAACAAGCAGTGTTTTGTACAGGAGTCTCTGGCCAGTGTAATTGATGTAATTAGGACATCTAATGATCACATCTCCTTTGGCAGACCATTATTTATATCATAACTCAACACCCAGTGAACATCCCATTTATCATGAGAAGCTGCAGTGTCAAATAACCGTTTAAACATAAACTACCTAAAGAGACTAACCAAGGCTTGTTAGGTGGGTTCATTCAAGGCTCTTTTCAACAAGATCATTATGAGGAGAAATTCCTGGAAACAAAAATTAGTTGTTCTGAAACCCTAGACAAACCACGCTGCACAGCAGTGTTGAGATGGCTTCATTAAACCACCTACAAGTGACCATTCATTCGTTCATTACTGGGTTACTTTGCTGGTTTTGTTTGTTAGCATTTTTATGAAAAAAACTGTATGGAGATTTTGATGAAATTTTGCGAGTAGTAAGCCTGAAGGTAACACCCATGGATGAATTTTTGCAATAATAAATTTTCAATTTTAAGGATATTAATATACTATATTATATATATATAATATCATATTATAAAATGGTGATATAGTGTAATTTCTTTGTCTCGGCAGTGACCTGGGGCCATTCATTGGTATTAGGGCCAGCATTTGTTCTGCAGCTCACCTGTAAACTGTGTAAAGCATAACACTGTAGAGAGGAAAATTTTATCAGAATTTTGACAGATATCCATATACGCTCTAATTTGCTGCACAACTAGTTCTTGTATGTGGTGATTTATTGATAAACCTGTTGAATGTTATTCATTTGAACAGTTGTTGATCCCAACAAACCCTGTTTGACCTGGTGTTCTTCACACACTTAAATTGTGATTATTTGATCTGATTGTTTGTGCATATAAGTATGTATGTGTATGTTAGTGTGCAAAGTCAGAATCACCTAGAAATTTTTTTCTTATTATTTAACACAGTTACTTTTCTTATTTTCACATTTACAATGGACACTTCCAAAAGTCCATTCTTAAGCTAAAGAGCATGCAACTGAATTTTAAAAATGCCAAAAAAGAAAATTTTGATTGCAAAATGAACTTCATATATGTGATTGCCAAGCTATCACTGTCAGCCTCCCCCAGACACCCTCATGTCAGCAAATGGGGAAATGGCTATGGAGTGTACAACCTTGGGAATAAGGTCAAGGTCAAAAATAAATATCCAGTGTAAAATCTGTGACTTAGGAGTAATATTGTGCCCATTTTTCAGCTTCTGAAATCCAGTCATATCAGAGATCTAATGCAAACAGAAAATGGCTGAAAAAAGGAAAAAAATGATAAAATAGGAAATTGATGGTTTCTGCACTTTGTTAGACCTGAGATATTGAAATAGAAATCTACTCATCATCTCCTGTTAGCCTCTCTATCCTACAGGGATAGGCTTACTAAACTGAACTTGCTTCTAACATTTTTTTTATAAATGATTTATTAGAGTAAGAACACTGCAACCTCCAAAATCACAGGAAGATCCTGATGTTCCCTTTAAATAATAGTGATATCCCTGGATAAGGGAGACTGCAGCATGTGAACACACTTGTCACTTGGTCACATTGTGTGTGAACAGGGTTTTAGCCAAGCTGGACGGCACTGGTTGGGGGGGAGCCAGGACGTGCTTCTGCCGGCCAACACAAAGCTAACATTTGCAACCCATTGACCGGTACAGAAGATCTTAAAGAAGGTCAAAAAACAGCTATAGCAATGAATCTTTGGTAATTTATTACCCGAAACTGCATGTATAGGGAACCCCTTGGTGACCACCTCTGCTTGCTTCACCAAAGTCCATAAATTTAGCCGGCACTCAAATTTATTTAGCTATACAATGTGTATGAATATTGAACATTTCTTAGAGGGATTTTTTTATGTAGGGTATTTTAGACAAGGACATTCTGGACTAGGATATTCCAGAAGGATGTTTTGCATAGGAGGTCTTTATTATGAGATCCATAAGCTTGGATTAATAATGAAGGTTCATACTAGATTAATCATCTTAAAAGGACCATAGTTAATATAACGCCTGAACCTTTATACAGTTTTATGGCAGGTTACAGGGGTTTGATAATCATCTGAAGTTATACCTAAAATACTGTGCTTAAAAGTGCCACAAAAAGAAAAACTAAAAGGTACTAGAAGTATTATTTTTTTTAAATAATATTTTAGGAGCATTTATTCAATAATAAACCTTGTGACTAATCCCCATTTTTGGAACCCTATGTAACTCCTGACATTATCAAGCAATATAAACTCAAAAAAATCCTATAAACTTTATAATTTCGAGCTTAAAATAGTCATATATCAACTGATGCATTGTTATTTTGAGTAGTATATTTAAAATGGTTATTCCAGTATTGCTAATTTATTATTTATCCAAGTTATTAATCCCTGTTTGTAGGACCCCATAATATTGACCTGTCAGAAACCATCTTGTCCAGAAGGTGCTAGTCTGAAAAATCAATTTTGAAAATGTGTCAGTAACAAAGAACTTTATTTAAGAAATTAAGAAATTTAATTTACAGAAATTTCAAAGGACCGCATGACCATATTTTAAAGGTTACAAGCTTGTCAAAGGACCACCCCCAAGTTTTTGTTACAGACAGGTGACCTTTTCAGGGCAGTGTCCACAAAGGGGAGTTTCCTGTAACTCATTGTATATATTATTATGTACATTAATATTTGCCTAGTTACAGTGTGGAAGAGTTAAAGGTATCAGTTGATGTGGGTGCTTAAGTCTATTCAGTCAGCTTTAATTATATATTAAGACCTACTATGTAGTCAGTAATAGCTCATGAATATAGTTTCCTCTACATATTGATAGAACAGCCATTGAAGGCAGCCGTAGAGTCAGTTCAGTGCTTCCTTTGGCCCTAATACACCTTACAGGTTTTATGTAGTTACATGTGACCACTGAACCACAGTCCTGTTGGTAGGCATTGAATATGTATGTGAGGAATATATGCCCAGTTGCTATACCAAGGCCATAATGTGTACATGGTATTTGAAATATGGGGACTGCTGTAGAAGCCTGGAATGTTCCCCATAACACTCCAGATCAGGTACACTTCATATAAAAATTGTGTTTATTTTTTTATAGAAGGCAGTTTTCAGTTCTTCATGTCTAAATTTGTTATAGAAGGAGAGGTATAAAGTAGAATATTAACTTAAAGTTATACAGAGAGTGCTGTTATTGTAGAATAATATGTTTTACTCTGTGCAGGTGTCTCAGTTGTCTCAGATATCTTTGTAATAAATGTTGATCATTTCATAAAGATACAATGAAAAAGGTAAACATAACAGTACATCACAGATGTCTTATATCTAAAATAATCTGAACAGTAAAAGACTACAGCCTAGCTGTATTGTTAACTGCTTAATTTTAATAAATGTAGTATAATTCTCAGAAGAATTTACTGTTAGGTGGAATGTTCTCATTAGTGGTCAGCCCAGCATTTGTGATCAATTATCAGTGAAATATTTACTTTGTGTAATGGTTCAAATCTGTATTATTCATTGAAATAACCACAATATTGACAGCTGGACATAAAATTTTGAAAGTTTAATGTTAGTTGAGTAGGTTACCTCTCGACACTGAAATGATGATCAGCTAACACATTAAAGTGTTACGATGCCTTCAATTCACCTTGACATATCAAAGTCCTGTTCAAGGTGAATATTCTCAATCAGCATGGCTGTGTGCTAAACTTTGGAGAGTCAGATGGAATATTCAATCATCCTAAATGGAAGGGGATATGCGTCAAGTTTTGAAGGATTATGCAAAACGGAATCAATTTAGAAGATAATTTTATATAATTGTTACGGAGTAAGAAAGGGTATATTTATGACTTGACATATATTTAAAGGAATATTTCAATATTTCATCTAAAATTTACTTTAGAGGCAAATGAAGATCAATTACAGTTTCAGTCTGTTCTGATATTCAGACAGAGCCAAAGAATTATTAATGTTCATCAGATGACCAAGTATCTAATGGTAATTCAGTATGTTTGTAGAGCCTAAATGTACTCTCACAAATTAGCTCTAAATTGGTTTCTATGATGAGGCAGGCAGATTATGTTTATACGAGTTTGAAAATAGCAGTGTAGGTCAGTCTATAACTGGATGTATGTCAGGTCAGACTTGGGATTTTCCATAGAACTTTTGTCCAATCAGATCTCACGAAAGTTAGGAAGATCACTTACAAATCTGATGTAATTATGACCTACTTTGAGTCATCCAATTAGGTTTAGCTTTCATGACGAAATGCAGAAATATGGATATGTACGTCTCATATGTCACATGACAGTTCTGTAACAAAACTATCTGTAGTGCGCACTGAGAGTCAGAGAGAGTCAGGGAGGCTGGGGGGCTCTCTCAGAGAGAGAGACTGTCCCAGACCTCTTGCTATTGAATAAAGACTTCTGTCATCAAACTGGTCTTGGAACATTGTCAGCCACCAACATCAGCAACTGCTTGTGATACAGTGTGGGGACATCCCCAACCCCACATTGTATCATAATTATCATGTCATTATATAATTAAGTGTTGTGACAGTTGTATGATTAAAATTAAACGAATGGGTAAGTTTTCAGTTCTCAGTGCAGTGTTTAGGCAATGACATTTTTCCAGGTTTGTTTGAGGTAGCTGGCAGTGGTCAGTGACTGCTATAGGAGCCAGTTTTGATGCTTGATCAAATGTTAGGACCCTCAGACTGAGCATCTGAAAAAAACACTTAAATGTCACAGACAGTTACCCCATGTCCCTGAATTCAGGTCAAGCATACATATTCCAAAGCTCATTATTATTTTATCATATAACATACATTCCCATGAAAAAAGATATTAATATATAGATTTTACATAAACTGAACCCAATTCCTGGGGAAAAAAAACATGTTTTCTTTTTATTTTTCCACAAAAAAAAGGAGGTTGTGTTATTTCTTCATAAACTATTGGCACATGTATGAACACTGTCAACTCAGCAGTGACGTCACCCCCAATGAAATCCCTGTAACTAAAAATTCTAGATCTCATCAAAAGCTGAGTATTTCTGACACTGTCAGCCAGAGATTTCCAGAGAAGAGTAAAAACAACACGTTTTGCAAAATTTAAGTGTTTTCTAAATTTTACCTGTGATGTCACACTTTGCACCAGCCAGTCACATCAGGGGTCAGTCTTTGTTCTGGATGAAATGCTCAGTACACGTAACACAACCACATGCTATAAGGTTTACCTAACCTGAAAGCCCTGCTAGTTAACAGTCCTGGGACACTTTTGGTAATCAGTACAAAGAAATTCATGAATTTAAATGTCTAGACAATTCTGTCTCGTGTTTGTGGCTTGCAGGTGCTCTTCATTAATTTCTGATTATAATGAGGTGTTCTTACAGAGTAATCACGCAGCAACCAGAAGTGTAAATTGAATTCGTGATTCATTCATATTCATGCATCCTGTTGTTGTATAAATTAACACAGTTTTCATATAAATTCAGCATATAGGGTCTGCTGCTCCTTAGAATATGACAACTGTAAATCAATAAAGAATGCAGCCTATTCATTGATATCATAACGGGTGAATCGTACATTGTGAAATATTGCGCAATGCTGGATTCATGTTTATTACAATACATTAATTAATAAATGGTAGAATAAAATGAAGTGTGTATTAAAGGGAAAATAGCTACCCAAAATAAACCGTGGAGGATTAAAACTGTAGATGCGTGATTATTACATTATATATTAAGAATAAGACAAATTTGGTTGTATTGGACCAGTTGTATAAATCAATAGAGATAAAACATCATGATTTGAAAAATAATGTGTTGTCATCATGCAGCTGGCTTTAATATGCCATAGCAACTTCCTTGGCAAGGAAGTTGCTGGAGGAAATACAGTAACACCCCATTGTGCGTACATTGGTCTAAGCATCTGTCCACTTGTCTGTACAGTTTGTGGACCAATTTTAAGCCAAACTTACCAAAACCTTTATCTTTTGCTTTTAGCTCACCCACTGACAGATGAAGATCCTTGTTGATATTGAGGTCATAAGGTCAAAGGCCACATGACCCACTTCTTGAAAAAGATTTTGGATGCTTTTTAAGTCCAACAATTTTACCAAAACCTTTTTATCTTTCACATATGGCTCACCAACAGACAGATGAAGAATCCTAATGAGTTTGAGGTTAATGGTCACAGAGCTGCCCTTATTTTCAGACTGTGTAATACACCCAGTATAATTATGCACCCATGCAAGGGAATGCTCAGGTTTGTGGTGCCCTTGTTTAACTTGTGGTACTATTTAAAATACTGGTAGTGTGGGTATGAAGGTTAGCAATATCAAGTAGATCATGATTTACATGTTGATATTATATCATTTCAAACATGGAATCAATATTGAAGATTGTGTCACAAGCTATTCCTAGTTTACTTTCTACACTAAGCATTTGGTAGAACCACCTGTTTTGACCAATTACCTGTGAGCTAAAAATGGCCTTTTATTAAGCCCATCTAAGACAGGACGTAATATGGTGTGCTTTGCCCAAAGTCTGTCTCATCGTCTGTTGGGCTGTCCGTCTGTAACTTTTAGATGACTGGCCAGGGCTTTGGTGGATTTTCACATAACTCTCCATATCTATTAACCAATAGATTATCACGCCCAAGTATAATTATAAGCAAAATCCATACCTATTTACTGAGGTCAGATAACCAACCTGGAATCTGATGCATTTTGATTAAACTAAATAGAATATTAAATAATATAATTTTGTGCATAAGTTCAATTCCCAGCAAAATCCATGCTTAATCCTTAATTAAATTCTCGTCAGAGTCCATGCATAATTAATGAGATCAGAGATCACAAGACATGATGGGCGTCTCATGCACCCTTGTGGTGCTCTTGTTTTATTAAGTTAATATCACCATTCTGCCTTTTATATCATTTTTAGAACACTAGAAATTAAAGGAATATGAAAACATAAAAAAAATGTTCAAACTGGCATCTTCATGGAATTTTACATTTGGCTGATGTACAGAAATTAACAGTTTCATGAGTTTGCATACATAAGGTTATGTCTAATACCTAATATCTCAAGAGGTTATATCATAAGGTTATGTCTAATACCTAATATCTCAAGAGTTGCTGTAGCTATCAATACACTATTTTATGTCTTATAATTCAACTGAATTTTTTTTTAAAAAGCTTTGAAAAAAAACAAATTAGCTGTTACTTGAACTACTTAATTTATAGAAGTCCTGAATCCTGAGTATGTCAAAGTCAGCTGAGCCGTATAGCCCATGGACCACTTATCAGTTTCATAGTTTTACTAATGGTTATAAACTTTATGTATCATAATCCACAGAGAGAACATAATCCCTGTCAGTTTCTTTTTATGTGATATTGATATATTTGGGGACTCTGGGTCTGTCTCTTGCTATATGATAATAATATATTTAGGATGCCCTGGAGAAGATGGAGGAGTACATCAGCCTCCCAGCCAGGAGGCTGGCTCAGTTGGTCAAGAAATATGTCCACCACTGTCACATGAAACAGATCGAAGGTACTTTCAAAACTGCATATTATTATCACACTACATATTATTATCACACGTTCATTATGGATATTCAGTTTTATGACATTCTAGTCTCTCTTATTATTTTAAAAGTTAGACATCAACTTCATCTAGAATTATATCAAATTTGTCAAACTGAATTTTTTATAAGAGATTAAAATCATTTTCATGAAAGTGTACTCTAGGTTTTTTTCATGGATCAGTGACCATGACTGCCATTAGTGGATATGAACCCATAAAAGAAGATAAAAATTTACAGTTTCTTCTGTAGTTAAGTTTATTGTATTTATTCAGGAAGGTATGTTCATGATCCCTAACTGATTAAGCCACTGCCTGTTTTCCATGCCAGCTTACCTCTTTGTGATTACCTGTCAAATTGCAATAAATAAAAATAAATAGATGAGGACACAGTGGTAAAACAGGGCCCTGAAAGTTTTATCAGATTCTATATAGTCCGTGTAGATGTACGTTTACATCATGTTTCTTTTATTGCAGAAAATGTGAGGAACAGCAGGAGTCTAAATGACAATGTGTTTATGACATTGGACAAAATGGAGGCATTACAAAATGTGGTGAGTGCCACCATCTCCAGTGGTTGAAGTTTATTTGTTCTTACAATACTTTTAATGTAATGTTCTTTGAGCAATATTTGAAATGCATATATTTTTAATATAAATATTTTTACAGTTAAACTGAGCTTCTAGGGTATTTAAACCATATCTTAAAATATAAAACACTCTCTTTATAATTAAGCATTCACACAGAATGTAAAGGTTATTTGGTAGCAAGTTATACATTTGAAGATTCCTGTATATATATTAACCCTGGGTTTGACTTTTTTAATATTCCTCGTCATGAAATTCAGAAGGGTTCTTGATAGCATCACTTTCTGTTCTTTAAATATTTACTTTTTTTAAATAAGGAAATTAAGTTTGATTAACAACAGCAACTTCACATATAGTTCAGTGCAGGATCATATTATGGAAACTAGGTGAGTGTGCTACAGCTCACCTAATATTTCATTGATTAGAGCCTTATACAGTGATATTAACATAAGGTCATTGTATCTAGAATACCAAGCATACCTTGTGGGGGCTGTAACAAGATATTAAACATGCTGTACTCAATGGTTTCAGCGAGCCCGTCGCTGGGCAGACCACATGGACAACTTGGGCAGTGAGAGGATGAAGCTGGCACAGATACTGATGGACACGCTGGATAATATCGAACAAGAGTCTGGTCTCTTCCTTATTAAACCCATGTTCTCATATAGACCTAAGTGAGTGTAACTCTCCACTATAATTAATTAAATAATTATCAATATAATTATGCTTTCCTGGAACATAGCACTTTTGCACTGAATCTCCAGTTTATACTGATAATTGACTTATCCTAGAGTACTTGTATTAATTCAAGAGTGTCAGAGGATGTAGGTTATTATCTGTTCAATTATGGAATGAAAACTTCCAGTTACATAAAATGGTCACAAGTTTTTGTTCAGTTAATACACATTATCATAGAGGATAAAAACTCTTGCAGGAGTAATTGTATGAGAAAGGCATCACTGTCTGTATTGATTAATGCTCACAATTTTAGTAAAGTTCAATTAAGGTATAAAGTTTCTTCTATATATTTCCTTTGATTTCAGCGGTCAGTAGTTAATGTGCTTATCGGTACACTAGGTTTAAAACCTAAGGAAAAGGGTTGAAAAATTTCAGACATTTATATGCTCAAGCAGAGTCAGGAGGGTTCTCAAATACTGAATGCTAAATTGTAAATGAATTGGGTTTCATGGAAAAGAAAAGAAAATATCTACATCATAGCATATTTGTTCATTAAATATCAGGACTATTTTTGTATTTGATCTGAATTTTTTTTTTGACAAAATTCTTTCCAGGAGTAATGGTGAAATTGATCGAGAATGCAGTTACTTACATTTTCAAGTGTGTTCATCTTAACAGCTGGACCATTTCATAAATTTACATGTTCATGCAACATGAGGAGGGTTCTATTAAAATTTTTGGAATTTGCCTGGAATTTACATTAAATGAATAGGGTTGTCTGACATACATGGAAAATTTCCAGTCTTGTATTTGGAAAACCTGAAATCTATTATGTGTAAATAATGTTAGTTATTTTCATTGAAAAGACCGCCTACAAACTTGGTCTTGGTTTTTAATGAACAAATACTATAGTGTAGAGATTGCTTCTTTTTTTAATAAGGAGTAAATAGGAATAAATTATGCCATGTAGTTAACAATGATTATTTCTAAGTGTGTTCATTTTAACAGCATTAGTCCTGATGGCTACCTGACCAAACTGAGTCGTGGGTTCCGTGCCAGAGAGAATAAGACCAATAAGACTCAGACAGCTCGTGGAACAGCTGCTTATCCGCCAACGCCGTCTTCTCATATCAAGGCCCTGCAAGTCTCACAGGTGCTGGCTCATCTCTGTTTCTCATTACTATCAAATATAAACCAGTTTTTTTAGATAAAAAGGGGAGGCAAAACAAATAAATTATGTCTACAGATATGGCACCTGAGTTTTGGTATACCTTAGTAAAGGTCCTTGCCAAAGGCATAGAATGCCAACTCTGATATTTAATGAACCCCCACAGTTCTACATTTGAGAAGGCTGCTTTTATTCTCATTTTTTGTGCCATTAAGTCTGCAGCTTTCTCTCAGTATCATACAGGTTAATCTTGCTGGTTTTCTTATCATCACCACCTGCCCTCAGTGCCAGAGTAACAGTTTATTTGGTCAGCTTTATAAGTCCCTGAGTGATCATATTCATACAGTTTTTCAGGTATATCTGGTTGTTAGAATAGTTTTCTTGTGTCAGTCATGTTTTTCAAGCCTTTGTCTCATAAAAGAAATTTGTTTCCTCAGATTTAAAAAAAAAGAATAGTTTGTTAATGTAGAAAATAGTACATGAATAATATAAGAAACATATAGATTAGCTGTTTTTTGCAGTCAAAAAAATAAAAACAGGATTGTTCTGATATTTATTAAATTTTATGTTTTATTTGATATACAGAAACCTGTATAAGTTATGCATTTCCAAGAATGTCTCATGACCAAAATCCTTTTGTGAACATACTACCTTGGTCACCTTAACTTTAAATGTAACATAATATTGAATGAGTATTTTGATTTCATAATTATATTTAAAACATTCTGATCATTTTGTAAAAATGTAAGTAATGTTTGTGTTATGAAAAAAAATACAATGCAATAAAAAGTCATATGTACAAGATCCTTGATTCAAGTGCAAATATAATGAAGTTCTGACCAATTTTTGCTTTGAGTGAGAGTTCTTGCTTTATTTTTTTAGACTTCCAAAATATCAAATAGACCTATCAGTACTGGGGATTGTGAATCCTAGGACCTGGACAGAAAGGGAAGCCATGATGAATACATATAAAGTGAGAAGGAAATGTTAGTCCTTTATTATATTGTTATTCCACAAATGTTTAATTATTATTCCTCATGTTATAATTCAGAGTTACGGCGGTGAAGATCCTAGGACTTTCTCTTCTGTCACACAACAAAACGCTAATGGACTGGAAGGGAAGTCCCAGGTCCTGGTGGGGGACTACCCCAGACCAGTTTGGAATGTAAGTTGGTACTTATTCATTAGCAGCTCAATGCCTGCAGCACCACAAGAAAACAAAACAAAACCTGTTTGTCAGGTTTAACATTACATGGATGTCTAAAGGAGTGATTTGGTTAATTGAGTTCTACCTTTTAATAAAGTCTAAAATTTGTAAATGTTCTTTGAATGTTCAGAAAAAAATGATAGAAAAAGTTCACCTGGTTTTACCTTAAATACATATAAGAAAAATAAAGAAAACCACCAATCCTGATACATTTGCAGTTTCACATCCAGTTTCATTAGGATGTAAGACTTCATTTAACAGATTTCCTTTTTTGATAAACTTGACATATGACTGATCCTCCGAACTATGACTTTATAACTGTTGTTAGTTTTCCTGGATTTACCTAAATATATAAGTATGGCATAAAGATAGTAAATGCAGTAATCTTATGTGGTTGTTCTTTCTCATAGCCGTCTGTGGCAACAGGAAGACCTCTGACCTCTGAGAATAAACATCTGTTAAACAGTCATTTAAATACACCAAGGATCTTAGAGCTTGACATAAACAGAATGCTGATTGGTCAAAATCAAGTCAGGTAAGCATTTATCTACTGAATAATTCAGTTTTTAGCTCAGCTGACTTTCAGTCATGCTGAGCTAAAGCGATCACTCTTTGTCCGTGGTCTGTCTGTCCGTTAACCTGGCACGAATCGTAGCCGCTAGACTAAGAATCTTGTAACTTAACATTCTGAGAGGTCGATAAAAAATCTCCTTGGAAACCAGAAATTAGGTCTCTGTTACCCATATTCTTTGAGCTATTTGGCCCCAAAGTACCCCCCCAGAATAGTCAAAAATTTCATACAAAAACTTCAATATCTCATTAACTACATCACTGATGGTCATGATTTTTGGCATACATATTGATCATGAGATGTTCCATCAGTTCCTGCAGACTGGTGGCGCCACCTGTATTTTTCGATTTTTTACGAATTTTTTTCTCTATTTTTAGACCTTTAAAAATGAGAACATCTGTTAACAAGGCACAAATCGTAAAGACTGGACGTAGAATTTTCATTCTTGACACAGTGAGAGACCTATGAAAAGTCTCCATGAAAACCAGAAATTAGGTCTCTGTTACCCAAATCCTACGTGCTATGGGGCCCCAAAGTACCCTCCAGAATAGTCAAAATTTTCATACAAAAACATCAAAATCTCATTAACTACATCACTGATGGTCATGATTTTTGGCATACATATTGATCATGAGATGTTTCATCAGTTTCTGCAGACTGGTGGCGTCACCTGTATTTTTCGATTTTTTACGAATTGTTTTCTCTATTTTTAGACCTTTAAAAATGTGAACATTTGTTAACAGGGCACAAATCGTAAAGACTGGACCTAGAATTTTCATTCTTGACACACAGGGAGACCCATGAATAGTCTCCATGGAAACCTGAAATTAGGTCTCTGTTACCTATATCCTTTGAGCTCTGGGGCTCCCAATTACCCCCCAGAATAATGGAAAATTTGATAAAAAAAACTGCAGTATCTCAATAACTACTACACTGATGGTCATGATTTTTGGCATACATATTGATCATGAGGTGTTCCATCAGTTTCTGCAGACTGGGTGCGCCATCGCTTTTTTTAGCGAACCTGTGAGCTTATGCGATGGTGTGGCGTCGTCCCTCGGCCGTCATCCGTTGTCTGTACGTTAACCCATACTATCTTGAAAATGACAAGAGTTAGCATCAAGAAATTTTCTGCAAAAAATTAGTCATCTAAAAAACTCTCTCGGATTTTGCTTATTTTTTTGCTAACTGCATTTTCTTAGATTTTATAGAGAAAAAGCTAAAAAAACTTTAAAAATCTTTTTCTCTGAAACTGTTCAGCCAAATTGTCCAATATTTCACAGAAATGATCCCTGGAACAATCTCTCCCAAGTTTGTTCGAATGGTTTAAGTCCCCTGATTTTTGGCCAGGTTACAGCTAGTTGAACTTAGTCATCTGTCAAAAAAAGCATACTAAAATTACAATCTTAGAAACGGCTAGAGCTGTCATCACCAAATTTTATGCCAATGTTGGTCACATGGGTCATGTCTGAAATTTTGGTATTGGTGGCGCCACCTGCATCGGCCTTTTTTGAATGGGGGTCATCAGTGCCCGTATCATACTGACAGCTTCAAAAAACTTCTTCTCTGAAACGTTTTGGCCAAATTGTTTAATATCGCACAGAAATGATCCTAGGGTAGTGCTTTCTGAAGTTTGTTCAAATGGTCTCAGTTCAGTGATTTTTGGCTGAGTTATGGGAAGCTGAATTTAGTCATATGCCATAACAGCCCATTTTAGCTCAGTTGCTACAAAGATCTTCTTCTCAAAAACCACTGGGCCAAATTCTTAAATCTCACATATTAATTATCCTTAGGTGTTGATAATTCAAGTTTGTTCAAATGGTTTTGGTTCAGTGATTTTTGGCTGAGTTATTGGAAGCTTAACTTAGCCATTTTGCTTTATTTTCCCATATGAGTTATAAACCTGCAAAACGTTTTTTGACTGACGCCACTGAGGCCGATTTGTTTAATATTTAACAAGAATAATCCCCTGAATAATTCATATAATAATTGTCTTTTATGGTTCCAAAGAATGAATTTTGGCTGAATAATAAAGATTGAATGGAGTCATTTTACCATATATGTTAGCTGTGTGAAGCAGATACATCTAGCCTGGAACATCATGCCTCCAGACATTTAGATTTCAGGTTATCTTTAGTTAATATTTACAAGAATGTTTTTTTAAAACTTTTAAAAAATGTAGATTTATGATTTTAGATATTTCCTCATGCCAGGTAATGTTTACAATCACAGGTATATGTTAACCCATACTATTTTGAAAACGACTAGAGCTAGCATCATGAAATTTAATGCAAAAATTAGCCATCTGAAAAAAATCAGCATTTTCTTAGATTTTATAGAGAAAAAGCTAAAAAACCTTTAAAAATCTTCCCCTATGAAATGGTCAAGCCAATTTGTTCAATATTTCACAGAAATAATCTTTTATACCATCTCTCTCGAGTTTGTTCAAATGGTTCAAGTTCTGTGAATTTTGGCCAAATTACAGGAAGTTGAACCTAGTCATCTGTCCAAAAAAGCATACTAAAATGACAATCTCAAAAACGGCCAGAGCTATCATCACCAAATTTTATGCTATTGTGGGTCACATGATTCATATATGAAATTCAGGTATTGGTGGCGCCACCTGCATTGACATTTTTTTGTACGGGGGTCATTGGTCATCTGTATATCACCCCCATAATTTCTCAGGAATTGCAGGAGCTACCATCCCAGATTTTATGCAGTTATCTGTCACATATCAAATGTTGTGGGATTCAGCATACGTTTTTTTGCTATCTGCATTTACTTAGATTTTATAGGGGAAAAGCTGAAAAACCTTTAAAAGTCTTCTTGTAAACAGTCCAGCCAAATTGTTCAATATTTTACAGAAATGATCCCAGAGGCAAGCACTCTCAAGTTTGTTCAAATGGTTTGCATTTGATGAATTTTAGTGGAGTTAAATGAATTTGAACAGTCATTTGGCCAAGTAAGCATACTGACATAGTTATCTCAGAAATGACAGAAGCTAGCATTACCAAGTATTGTGCAAATGTTGGTCACATGACTCATATTTGAAGTTGCAGATTTTGATGTGCCACCTACATTGACCTTTTTTTTATGGACAAAAACCTCATAATTTTAGCCTCTTTCAGCTTAAAATGATTATGATGAAACTGTCAAGTTGAATCGTTCAATTTTTCAAAAGAATTATCGTGGGACATGGTTCTTTCAATCATATCAGAAAAACTTAAGTTGGTCTTATGGCCATTATTATGTCTAACTCAAACTGAGGACTGCAAAACTCTTCTTCTACAAAATTATTGTTTCAGTTATAACTTCTGTTACATGGCACAAAAATTATTCTTAGGTAGCCTTTGTTCAAGTTTACTTGAATGATTTTTGGCAGAATAATTTGACCTTTAACAATGAAAGAACTGAATCTTTATTTTTCTAGATATTTTGATAAAAAGTTTATGAATATTTCAGCTTGAAAAAAAGCATTATAGCCAAAGTCTTTCAGTATGTGTAAACAGATTTGCCAACAGGCCAAGATTGTGTCTGTATATTTACATAGGTTAATAAACTGCCAGCTGTTTCAGAATTGGCAATATATCAAGAGTTCGTGCAGCCAAGCACAAGGCATGTGATCCCCTCATGGGTGACATGTGAACACCTCATGGGCACCATGTGATCACCTCATGTGTGTCCTGCCCCTCAGGGCTGCATGTGGAGCCAATCTATAGCTTTGGCAGACTGCCAACTGTATCAGATTAGGCAACAGGTCAAGAGTTCACTCAGTGCAGCCAGGTACAGGTCAAAAGTTCACCCAGTCTAGCCAGGTGCAGGTCATGAGTTCACTCAGTGCAGTAGCCTATACTAGCAAATTTGTCACAGTTCACTCGGGGCAAATGCCTTTCTCACCTAAGCGTGGTCAGCCCCATGCATCAGACTTAAGGTAAGTTTGATGTATTGGCCTAATATTTTGACCTGTCTGTGTGTCTTTGATGGGTTTCTCGTTCACAAGACAGGTGTCACCACCTACAATGACATTTGCACAGTGTGTGACTTTTATGCCTGCTTATTTCTATAGAGGAATTTGATATATCATCCTGAAATTGGGCATATAAATCAGGTCACTGCGACCTTTTTCCTATGAGCTATGGGGCTTGAAAGTACCCCCAGAAAATTAAAATTTGATACAAAACCTCCAATATCTTGATAATTAATGCATGGTTTGTCATGAATTTTGCCTTGAATATTGACCATGACTAGTTTTGTCAGTTCCTGAAACATGGTGGTTTTCCTATTTTAACAAATATTTTTCTATTTATTTACTATAAAATGACAACAATCATGTCAGTTTCTCAGCTGTCATTACATCTGGTGTCCCAAAACCTGGTGTGTTTATTGATCACAAGTGGATGCCCTATACTAATCACCCTGTCTGTCAGTCTGTCTGTTTGTATGTCTGTCTGTCTGTCAATCCGTCCATCCACACAAATTAGTTTCCAGATGATAACTCCAGTTAAGTTTGATATATTGGTTTCAAACTTAACTTATAAATGGCCCACCACTGAGGAATGTGTATGCATTTGAAGCCAAACTTTTCATCACAGACCTTCCATCTTCATGATATTGCTAACCTGCCACTAGGGGAAGATTCTGTTTGATTTTTGGGTCATAGGTCAAAGGTCAAGGTCACAGGGCCCATCCATTCACAAATAAGTTTATGGATGATAATTCTGCTTTGGATAGACAGACTGGCTTCAAACTTGATTTAATAATGACCAACCACATATGTAAATTCATTTTGATTTTCAGGGTCCAACAATCTAAGTTGAAGGTCACAGAAGCCACATCTTTAAAAAGATTGTGGATGCACTGTAAATCAAACTTTTCATCCTGAACTTTTCAACGTTCACACATGGCTAACTTGCCAAAAGTGAGGAAACCTGTAGCATTTGAGGTTATCTGGTCAGAGGTCAAGGTCACTTTTTAAAAGATTGTTACAATAATCCTAATGCTGCAAGTTCAAGGATATTAAGTTCTAAGATTTTTTGGTTACAAGGTCATTGGTTAAGGTCACAGGACTGTCATTCTGAAAAATTTCTTTCAAAATACCCTTATAGACAAATTCAACTGAGAGTTGAGACCCATGGGTCCCTAGTTGTGTTGTGTGCACCCATGCCAGAATTTCAGCAGTGATTTTTGTGTAATTGTTTCTTATTCAAAATGTTTAGTACCTGCATTGTTCATATACATGAGAAGTCATGGTCCAGCATTGAAGCATTATACCTGGTGTATTTCCCAATGCACAGGTTCGCATTAGGCCTGTAGGCCTTGTTTCAAATTTTTACGATTTTTTTTCTCTATTTTTTGAGACCTTTAAAGATGTGGTTATCTGTCAACAGGGTACAAATCAAAACAACTGGACCTAGAATCTTTATTCTTGTCATGCAAGGAGGCCAATGAAAAGTGTCTTTGGAAATCTGTAATTAGGTCTCTGTTACCCATATCCTTCAAGCTATAGGACTCCGAAGTATCCCTCAGAATAATGGAAAATTTGATTCAAAAGCTGAAGTATCTGAACAACTAATGCAGAGATCACTATGATTCTTTGCATGCATATTGACCATTAAGTCTTTTTATTAGTTTTTGCAGACTGGTAGAGCCACCTGTATTTTTTACACATTTTTTCTCTATTTTTGAGATATATAAATACAGACACAATCTTGGCCTGTTGGTTAATCAATTTGATGCTTCAGTTGAATGGGTATATACTACCATTCAGATGATAAAATTTCCTTTTGTGAATCTCTTCCCAGTCAGCTGAGCGTCATGACCCATGGGTCGCTTGTTTTTTGTCATGACCAGTGTGTATGTTTACTTGCTTAATAAGATTGCTGCTTGTGCACTAAAGAAGAAAACAAGAAAACTGCAAGGGAATTTAATACTCATGTTTTGCGTTACTAGACACCAAAATGTTTAACAGGCATTTAGTTACGGTAAAAGGTTTGGCTTCAACATTAATGTCTGGTAATAATCAAAGAGGCCACACTGTCAGTGTTTTCATTTAGATAAATTAAATAAATTTGTTCATTCATTATTTGATTTTTCTGAATATATACCTTTTTTTATTAGCTCAACTGACTATAAGTCATCTGAGCTATAGTCGTGGTCCATTGTCCGCCGTCCGTCTGTCTGTCCGTCCGTCTGTAGATGTGGCACGTTTTGAAACCGTAAGACCTAGGAATCCAAAATTCGGCATAATGTTAGATGGCCCAAAGATCTCCTACCAAGCCGAAAACTGGGTCTTTACGACTTCTTTCCTTTTAGAAATTAAGGAAAAACCTCAATTTTTTATTAAAAACCTATTTTTACACTTCAGGACTGCCTAATATCAAAACCACTCATCTGTTTTTCCTCATATTTACCATAATTATTCCTCTATATAGTTCCTATTTACATGCCAGAAATTATGTCTGTATTATGTAAATTTAAAAAGCTATGGGCCCAAACATAATGCATTGTGTAAAAAATCAGGAAAGATATTTGATCACTTAACACAAAATATGTTAAAGCAATAAACTTTTTTTCCAGTAATATAACTTTAATTAATCAAAATTAAATTGTATACCCAAAATTAGATCAAAATCTTTTAAATTTTTTTAAATATTAACAAAAATAAAAAATTGGTACCTTAAATTTTGCCAAAATTTGACCATGGCACGTTTTTTTCCTGTAAGTACTGTGGATTTAATTTTCATAGCATGTTTTTTTTAGCATTTTGTCTGTAAACACCAAAAATTTGAAACCAGTTGATCAAAAACTGTAGATTTTATTCAAGTTTTCAAGCACCATGTAACATATTGTTTACATCAAGCTAGTGTCATGCAGTTTGCAAGTGCTCAGCTCCCCAGCTTCAGCTCTCAGTTCCTTAAATTTGGCATGCAATTAGGTGTCTCAAAAATCCCCTACCATGCCAAGAATTTGGTCACTAGGACTTAATACCTTCGAGATATTAATGAAAAACTTCATTTTTCCATTAAAAACCCATTGTTACACTTCAAGACTGCCTAATATCAAAACCACTGATCTGACTTTAATCATATATAATATACATATTTTTCTATACATTCTCTATGCACATGCCAGAAATGATGTCAGTATTGCGTAATTGTTTTAAGTTATGGGCCCAAACATAATGCACTTTTCTAAAAAATCAAGAAATATATTTACTCCCTTAACAAGAGGATTGGTGAAGCTAGAGATTTTTTGTCAGGGATGTAACATTGTTTAATCAAGATTCAATTGAATACCCAAAATTAGTTCTGAAATTTTCAAATTTTTTAAGTTATAAGTATAAATATAAAATTAGTACCTTAAATTTTGCCGAAATTTGACCATGGCATGTTTGTTTCCTGATAGCACTGTTGATATAATTTTCATATCATGCACACATAAAGATTTCAGCTTTTTAGTTTATAAAGCTGAAAGAAATTGGCCAAAAATTGTAGCTTTTATTAATGTTTTTATGAGACCATGTCAGACCTTGGCTCTCTGTAGCACCTCTTGAGTCACCTGTATGTTGACCTTGTTGAACTTTCAGCAAATTATGCATGCTTGAGGCAAGGCATAAACTGGGGCTCCAGGCAGCTTATTATATAATGGCCAGCCACAGTTGATCCAGGTGTCCAACCCAACTCATCTAGTAGTTTTAACCAAAAACATAACAATAAACAATAAATTAATAAATTTTTATTGGTTTTCAATAACAAATTAAAGAAAAATTGAAAAGGAATTTGTTAGTTGATAATAACAGGAAATTAACGTGCAGTTACCGATGATATAAGAATATTTTATCGATGGATAGAATGTCACGTATTCCAAATAACACCATGCAGTCACCTATGGTATTTTTCAGTTCAATTTTAATGATAAAAAAGTAAATCATATTATTCATTACTAATCATTAGGGATCATATGAAGGAAATTAATGATAGACAAAGATGCAGTTGATAATATTATTATCTAGATTCCTACTGTGTCTATAGTTAGTACATTGATGTGAAATTAGTCCAAAATGAATATATTACATTTTTTTAAAATATAAATAAAAGCCATAAAACCAGGTTCTTATGATCATTATTTAAATGTGTGAATTTTGTATATTCTGGATTCTCAACATCATTGTTTGGTGAAAATTGAATAAATACCAGACTTGGTGCGAATACTTTGCAATTGTATTTAAACATGAATATGAATATGTACTCCATTATAAAATTTCTTTCATAAGAATGGGAATTCAGGTAAAAATGAAAGTATATGAATACCAGTGCAAATACTTTCAAAATGTATTAATGAATGCATTCATGAATATATTCTTTAATATTATTTTAATAATCATTTCAGTTATATTTTATTTGAAAAAATCATACTATTCTCTCATTATTTTTAATAAAAATTATATTTGGGACAATATTTGTAGTTTTTTTAATAAATAGTTACTCTTATATTATATGTTCTGCTTATAAGTTATATGGCCAAGTCAAAATCTGTGTGACAATCGCACTCCATTTGTTTATAAAATAAATGAAATTAATCCTCTTTCCTGTCTCCAAAGGTACTATCAAAATCATACATAAGCTAAACAACAACTCATAATACAGTTTATTTTTATTACCACATAAAACCAGCATGTGCCTCATTTCTAAATCATATTTTTTTATCATATATAACAGCTGAGCGCCGTGACCCATAGGTCCCTTGTTTAGAAATGAGTTAATCCTTGTGTATAATATAAACATTTGAGCACTTGCAGTTCGTGTATTATTCAGTAAACTCATACATCCTACTGATCTGCTAAAATTATCCTTTGCTTTGCAGTACACATGTTCCTCCCTTCCTAGCGACAGATGACCGCCTGGTCAACGCAGCCAACACCAGTGTCAGGTCATATGTTACTGTTAACCGGCCAGTTGGCTTGACCAGTGGGCCTGATCGACCTCGCTCTCACACAGGTAATCAGTGATTAAAAAATCAGTAATACTTTTAAAACACCCTCAGTGCTCTCTCACAGAAAGCTGAAAAAACATGGCTCATGATTAAAATAATAGAGCCCATGCACTGTGAATCTAACCACCAGTCACAATGATACTGTTGTATACAGCTTGTATTTAACATCAAGCTGTGATTGATTTTACTTACAAAACCATAAAAACTCTTATGTCTTACACTCAATGAAAGCTTAAGTATCCAGTTGATATTCTGAAATGTTATTTGATTTTGTTTTGAACATTTTAAGTCCAATTTTGCTGTGAAACAGGAAATAAATTAACTTCCACAAAGTTGGTGAGGAACCCATGGTTGTTTAAATTTCCATGAATGCAAAATTCATTGGCAAAAATCATTTAGAAGACTGTTGTGACTGGTATAATTTCCACTTTTACAGAAATTCAATAATTAGTTATTTTAACTGGGCCAAAATTATCTTATGCTTTGAATATCCTGGAATGCTGATGTGACAACTTGGAACCATGATAATTACTTAACCAGAAATTTGAAAACGACAATGTTTTTAACAGTTCACTTCATTCACTGGTGATGTCATTGACAGATTAGTTGAAAATCTTAACTTTGTGGTTTTAGGAATCTCGGAGCATTCAGTGCCACCATCCACCCCTCAGCAGAGGGCCGGGTCAGGCAGCATCACTCAGCAGAGATCGCCTGCCTTCTCTATAGAAGATGTACCAAAGTCCTTGACAAACACCCCACCCCTACCTCCCATTGGAACAAAAGATGGTCAGTGGTCTTGCATACATTATCATTATAATATTTTACCAAGAAAGCCTATTCTGCAAAATGCTGTTTTCAGCGGGTTCCTGTAAAAAATGAATATTCAACATAACAAAATAGGGTTTCAAAGAGTATAAGAATAGACATTTACAATAAATACAAACTAAATGATTATACTAAGACATGAATGAATTATCAAAATTGAATATCCTTTTTAATACTGTACTTGAATTTCATTAAAAATGATGATTAAAAAATAATATACAACACATATACACAAATCATACAAATTAAAATATCATGTTAGTAGAATTATCACTTTTATAAAACAAGCAATAATATAAAGAAAATGTAAGAATGCATGTAAATAAATGAAGGTATCCACTTGACCCCATATCAGGTCACAGAGACAAAATACTTTTAACTCCTCTAAAAATACTGTAAGTACAGATAATCTGTTAGCTGTTTGTTATGATACTACATACATAGAGCTGTAAGAAACTGATAGATATTCATACTGCTAATCAGAAGTTAGTTAAACAGGGAAGGACATAATGGAAGTGGATGTTGATAAACATTAAAGTTGTCCTATACCCTTTTCGACAATTTGTAAATTTAATGTCTTACTGTGTATCATTTTGGATCAGTCAGTCAGATTATAAACCTTTCTGAGGATGTGCTGAATCTGGAAAAAATAAAATTGTAAATATTTAAAGTGCCATTTAAAAATGCCACTATCGGCTGTCCGGAAAACTGCAGCTTTCTTGTAAGACATGGCAGTTAGGAAGCCCCTCAGTTCTCATTGCATAGTCTTTCTTCCACCACTGTGATGGCCTATCATGGAGGACACGGTGTTATTCCAGAGTTCTAGTTTTTTTTTAGGAGAAATCTAACCAGTGGTGTCATAATTTATTTAAAACCTTGTAAACAACATGTATTTCCCCCCTTGCTTTTTTAGAAGCAGGCAGCATCACTCAGCATAGATGCCATTTTTTGTCATCATTGTTAGTTATTCACACTCAGCAAGTTCTTGAACCAAAACTTTATATTATAATAATAATAAGTTTCTGGACATATCTAAAACTTAATCAGTTGTAAGTGGTATGTTTGGAATGAAGTATTTTTTGTACATAAGACAGTTTTATTCTCAGATCCTGCAGCCTGTCACTCAGACCCTTAAGCAAAGTCTGAATCATCAGTGTGCTTTGTCCGCCCAGCAGTCTAACCTGAAAACACTATGTAGGCTGCGTAGCATCACCAGGAAGCTATTACTGAGAAGTAGATTGTCTTCTGAGCTTGTTCTTTGGACTGAGAAGTAAAACCTAAAACTATTATATGATTAAATTTAGATTTATCCATATGAAGACATTCTTAGACATGAAGTAAATCTGATTTTACAAGCTAGCAAGAAAAATAGTGTTTAAAGTTCCAAAATGAAATTCTAAACGGAGACTTTAAAAAATTGTATGCTTTGGTCTCAGTTTAAAAACACAGTGTAAATTCTCATGTAATGTTTGCTTCACTAAGTTACCTCCCATAGGAGTCCTAATGGTTGGTTAATAAATGGAGTATAACAAATAAGATGGTAGAATTTGCATTTTCACACATAATAATCACATGGGGAAATGGCATTTCCTGGAAAATAACTTTGATTAAAGTTAATGTTTGCAAAAGTAATGCTTTTTTAGCCCTCAGCCCTTAAGCTGATGGGCTGTTGTCGTCACCCAAGCTGTGTGTCCATCTGTCTGTCAGTCCGTCCGCCATCCCTTAATTTTTACGTTGTGTGCGGGATATCTCCGAAAGGATTAACCGTAGTAATTTTTTTTCTTCATTGAAGATGTATATTGACAAAATCTCTGTCCAATTTTAGCTCAGCTGACTATTAGTCATCTGAGCTATAGTCGTGGTCCATTGTCCGTCATCTGTCCATCCGTCTGCCCTTCCTGAAGTCCGTCCGTAAGACAGGCACATTTTGACACAGTTGGACCAACGAATCCAAAACCACGTTACTGTTAGATGTTCCCAAAATCTCCTACCAAACCAAAAACTGGGTCGCTGTGACTTAGTTCTTTCGAAAATTCAGGTAAAAACCTCAAATTTCCATTAAAAACCTATTATTACACTTCAGGACTGCCTAATATCAAAACCACTTATCTGTTTTTCTTAATATTTATCAGAAGTATTCTCCTATATATTTCCAATATACATGCCAGAAATTAGGCCTTTAAAGTGTTATATCTTAGTGTTTCTTTGTACATGCCAGAAATTAAGCAGAATTATTTAATTTATAAAAGTTATCGGTCCAAACATAATGGACTTTGTAAAAAATCAAGAAAAATATTTACTCACTAAACATGAAAATTTTTAATGCTAGAGAATTTTTTTGTAGTTTTATCCATACATAAATTATTAGCATAAAAATAAAAATAGTACCTTAAATTTTGCATAACTCTGACCGAGGTACTTTTTTTTCCCTGTGAGTAATTTATTTTTCAAAGCATGTAAACATAAGTATTTAATTTGTTTAAATTTGAAATTTGAAAATAAAAGGTTAGAAATTAAATTTTTTATGCTAGAGAATTTTTTTTTTCAAGTATTTAACTTTGTCTAATTAAGATTCAATTGTATACCCAAAATTAGATCTGAATTTTGTAATTTTTTAAAGTTATTAGCATAAAAATAAAAGCAGTTCCTTCAATTTTGCCCAACTTTGACCAAGGCACTTTTTTCCTGTGAGTACCGTAAATTTAATTTTTAAAGCATGTAAACATAATTATTTAATTTTTTTTTAATCTGAAATTTGAAAATAAAAGGTTGAAAATTAGGCTAGTTATTGAATTTTTTCTTGAGGCTCTATTGTAGCCACTTGCTTTGTCCAGATGCAGGTTGGCCATTCCTGGTCTCTGGAAGTCTGCTATGCCAGGGTTCCTGATTTATTTTATAAAAATAGATCCAATTGAGCCAGTGTGTAAACTACTGAACTGTCATCAATTGGTTTGATCACAAAATATTATTTGCAACAATTTTGTACACATCAATACAAACCAATCATGTCAACCAGCCATGGCCTATATTACCTTTTCCTCTTAGACTTTATCTCCCTTGATATTATTTTAGATTTTTACCTTCAAGGTCAACTTCAGCTGAGCACAGTGACCCATGGGTCCCTTGTTCTACGTTTTAGAGGTGATTTTAGAAAGCTTTGAGAAGCTTATTTCTCAGGATCTATTTACTCTAATCATTTGGACTGATGGTCTCTACCTGCTGCACAAGTTTTGGGGCACCACCTACAATTTCTGATTTTTAATGAATTTTTCTGGGATTTTTCAACTTTGGCCTTGTGAGCAGGATATCTCTAAAAAGTTATACCATAAGAATTTTGTTACTTCAGTGAAGATGTATATTGACAAGATTACGGTCAAATTCAAAGATGGGTGTCCTTGACCTTTTTTTCTACATTTTAGAGCGGATTATGGAAAAAACACTTAGCTTATTTCTCATTAACCATTGGGTGGATTTTCACAAAACTTACTATGATCATTGCGACTGATGATCTGTACTAGCCGTGACAACCCGACTCAGTAGGCAATCTGATAATTGGGCTGGTAAGCCTACTCGAGTTGTGATACTAGTAATGTGGAGGAATGAAATTCAATGAATCGCAGTGATCTTGCATCTGGTTGCATTCATATTGTGGTAAACGGCCCATAATCTCAATATTATGCATAAGAATGGAGAATAAACACAGTAGTATATATGTGAGCTCGCAACCCAAACTGAAACACCGTCTCCATGGACACACATCATTTCCTGTGTCGCCTGCAAGTTGCTTGCGTCCTGTAACCAGTGTGAGCCACGCTTGTGTTCATGCGGTCATAAATTCAACAAACATGCGGAGGGGTTTACCAATGTGCTGGGTAAAACAGAAACTTTTCTCGCTCATTTGGTATTATTAGAAAGTACATATGCTAACGAATGGTCTGGTTTATGTAGATTGACAGTGTACCTGTAGCCCATGAAGCGTTGTCAGAAATGACGAAAATATTTGCATCTTCATAAGGCCTTATAATGTGATCCTCAGACGTAGATGTCATGACACTCTGGCGCCAAAAATCTGGTAGTAATGCCAGAGGGTCAGTATGACACTAGGTCTGTACCTGGTGCACAAGTTTGGGGGTGCCACCTACAATTTCTGATTTTAAATGAATTTTTATTGAATATTTTAAACTTTGGCCTGTTATGCAGGATATGTCTAACAAGATTCACCATAGGAATTTAATTTCTTTGGCGAAGATGTATATCTACAATATCTCAGTCAAGTTCAAAGATGAGTGACCTTCACCTACTTTTCAAGGTCACAGAGCTTAGAATAGATTGGTTAACAACTAATAACAAATAAGAAATGCTGTTTTTAACACTTGTTAGACACAGTACTTTACCCTGCTTTATTTTATTCCTGTATGTGATATTCATTTAAGAGAAAATGAAATTTTAGCTCTTTTAAGGTAGGTATAACATACATAAAACCTTGTATAATGTGTGATTACTTTTTCTTTCAGGTACCCTTTTCCAGCAGAGGTTATTTAAAACAAATTTTTAGTAAAATTTTTTTTCCCTAAAATCTTGATTAATTTGCATGAAATACCTGTTTTCAGCACAGTGCTTAAAACTGAAAAATAATAACTAATAAAAAATTTTCTTGTTTTATAGAATAGTTTATTGCAGAGATTCTAACATTTCATGAATTGATTACATGAACATATGTTTTAGAATGATTACATGAAATCTTGAAAGGCCAGAATGATGGCACGGTAGTCATCATGACATTTAAAAAGAGCTTCATAGATAGTTTTACAATGTTTCTTTCTAGTCTGCTCATAGTTGTTACTTTTTTTTAAGAAATTGCAGTGATGTTTTATTTTGTCTGAGTGTTCCATTGTCCATGCATTTTGTCATTAACTGAAGAAAATGTGTGTGTAGGTGTTAAAATTCAACATACATTTTCAACTATATGATGAAACAAAAGATTTTTTGCATTTCTTTCTATTCCCTGTGTTGCATAATTCAGTGTGTCATATTCACAAAAGATTATCAATGTAAGTAATTTGTAAGCAAAAACCTGTTATGAAAACTGCATATTGTAATGGGAACAGCATTCTGTCAGATAAGTTATATGAAATTCATCCCCTAAAATTATTTATTTTCTGGGCAATATCTTTTTATTTGTCACGCATGAGCAGTATTTATTTGGAAACTAAGTATGCTGTTATTGGAGACAATAACCCTGAATGATTAAACCTGCATGAAACCTGACCATCAGACATGTTTTCTGAGAAAGAATGAACAAATGGATGGATATATGTAATATGATCTGTTAGTTTTCATGTGACATTTCTTTTAATATTTCTTTTTTGTAGAGGACAACTAAGGTAGTACAGTAAAAAAAATCACACCTTCATATGACCTTGTGAATGACCCTGCTTTGATATCATTATCCTGTCCCCCTTTTTAGCTCAGCTGACTGTAAGTCATCTGAGCTATAGTGATCACTCTTTGTCCGTCGCCCATCCGGCTGTCCGGCATCCAGCCATCTGGCCGTCCGGCCATCTGTCCGTTAACATGGCACAAATCGTAACTTCTGGACCTGGAATCTTCTCACTTTACATCCTGAGAGGTCCATGAAAATCCTTCTTGGAAACCTGGAACTAGGTCTTTGTTACCCATATTCTTCCAGCTATACGGCTCCAAAGTAACCCCCCTCCCCCAGTATAATGAAAAATTTGATACAAAAGCTCAAGTATCTGAACAACTAATGCATTGACCACCATGATTCTTTGCATGGATATAAATCATGGGGTGTCTCATCAGTTTCTGCAGACTGGTGGCACCACCTGTATTTTTTCAATTTTTTGTGATGATTTGATTTTTCTTTATTTAGGGACCTGAAAAGATGCCATCATCTGTTAACAGGGCACAAATCATTAAATCTGGACCTGGAATGTTCCAATTTTACATCCAAATAGGTCCATGAAGTCTCCTTGAAAACATTGAATTAAGTCTCTGTTACCCATATTCTTCAAGCTATGGGGCTCGGAGGTATCCCCCCCCCCCCCCAAGAATAATGAAAAATTTGATACAAAAGCTCAAGTATCTGAACAACTAATGCATTGATCACCTTGCTTCTTTGCATGAATATTGATCATGGGGTGTTATATCAGTTTTTGGAGAATGGTGGGGCCACCTATATTTTTTCGATTTTTTTATGATTTTTAGCTCAGCTGACTGAAAGTCATCTGAGCTATAGCGATCACTCTTTGTCCGTCGTCCGTCTGTCCGTCTGTCTGTCCGTCTGTCCGTCCGTTAACCAGGCACAAATCGTAACCGCTGGACCTAGAACCTTGTAACTTGGGATTCTGAGAGGTCCATAAAAAATCTCCTTGGAAACCAGAAATTAGGTCTCTGTTACCCATACCCTTCCAGCTATGTGGCCCCAAAGTACCCCCTAGAAAAGTCAAAAATTTCATACAAAAACTTCAATATCTCATTAACTACTTGACTGATGGTCATGATTTTTGGCATACATATTGATCATGAGATGTTACATCACTTCCTGCAGACTGGTGGCGCCACCTGTATTTTTCGATTTTTTACGAATTTTTTTCTCTATTTTTGAGACCTTTAAAAATGTGAACATCTGTTAACAAGGCACAAATCATAAAGACTGGACTTAGAATCTTAATTCTTGACACACTGAGAGGTCCATGAAAAATCTCCTTGGAAACCAGAAATTAGGTCTCTGTTACCCATATCCTTCGAGCTATGGGGCCCCAAAGTACCCCCCAGAATAGTAAAAAATTTCATACAAAAACTTCAATATTTCAATAACTACATCACTGATGGTCTTCATTTTTGGCATACATATTGATCATGAGATTTTCGATCAGTTCCTGCAGACTGGTAGCGCCACCTGTACTGTTTGATTTTTTACGATTTTTTCCTCTATTTTTGAGACCTTTGAGGATGCTGTCATCTGTTAGCGTGGCACAAATCGTAACGACTGGACCTAGAATCTTCATTTTTGACACACTGAGAGACCTATGAAAAGTCTCCATGGAAACCAGAAATTAGGTCTCTGTTACCCATATCCTTCGAGCTATGGGGCCCAAAATTACCCCCCAGAATAGTAAAAAATTTCATACAAAAACTTCAATATCTAATTAACTACATCACTGATGGTCATGATTTTCGACATACATATTGATCATGAGATGTTTCATCAGTTTGTGCAGACTGGTGGCGCCACCTGTATTTTTCAATGTTCACGAATTGTTTTCTCCATTTTTGAGACCTTTAAGGATGTAGTTATCTGTCAACAGGGTACAAATCGTAACGACTGGACCTAGAATCTTCATTCTTGACACACAGGGAGACCCATGATAAGTCTCCATGGAAACCTGAAATTTGGTCTCTGTTACCCATATCCTTTGAGCTATGGCACTCCAAAGTACAGCTCAGAATAATGGAAAATTTGATACAAAAGCTAAAGTATCTGAACAACTAATGCAGAGATAACCATAATTGTTTGCATGGATATTGATCATGGAGTGTTTCATAAGTTTCTGCAGACTGGTGGCACCACCTGTATTTGTTCGGTTGTTTTTACGAAATTTTTCTGTATTTTTGAGACCTTTAAAGATATGAACATCTGTTAACAGGGCACAAATCATAAAAACTGGACCAAGAATCTTCATTCTTGACACACAGGGAGACCCATGAAAAGTCTCCATGGAAACTTGAAATTAGGTCTCTGTTACCCATATTCTTTAAGCTGTATGGGTCCAAAATACCCCCCCCCCCCCAGAATAATGGAAAATTTGATACAAAAACTGCAGTATTTCAATAACTACAACACTGATGGTCATGATTTTCGGCATACATATTGATAATGAGCTGTTCCATCAGTTTCTGCAGACTGGGTGTGCCACCTCTATTTTTTTTCAAATTTTTACGAATTTTTTTCTTTTTTTTGAGACCTTTAAAGATGTGGTTATCTGTCAACAGGGTACAAATCGCAACAACTGGACCTAGAATCTTCATTCTTGTCATGCAAGGAGGCCCATGAAAGGTGCCTGTGGAAACTTGAAATTAGGTCTCTGTTACCCATATCCTTCAAGCTATAGGACTCTGAAGTATCCCTCAGAATAATGGACAATTTGATACAAAAACTAATGCAGAGATCACCATGATTTTTTGCATGGATATTGACCATTAAGTGTTTTTATTAGTTTCTGCAGACTGGTGGAGCCACCTGTATTTTTGTATCCGCCAAAATGAAGTTTTGCGGATACTATGTTTTTGACCGAGTTCCTCCACCACGGCGGCATTCGTTTCCAGAGAGCTCCTCGGAGACTAATGGACCGATTTTTCCCAAACTTACACCTATTATCGGGTCACATGTCAACTGGTGCCTAACCAATTTGCGTTGACCTCTGACCTTTCCTCTCTATCCAGTGTCCATTTGTGGGTCTGTTTCCACTCATAAACCCTCATATCTCGGGAACCGTTTGACCGATCAGGAAATAAAATTGATACAAATGTAGCCCTTGGATTGCTTTATAACATACACAAAAAATGGTGGCGCCACCTGTAACCATGTTTGCACAGTGTCCATCTGTTCATCTGCCTTTGGTTAAAATCACTCATATCTCTGCAGTGAATTGACTAATTCACCTGAAATTCGTCAAGCGTATACATCCAGGATAGCTTTCTTGATTTTATGACAGGTGGCGCCACCTACGTTCACGTTCACGCTGATGACATCCAAGCTTATATCTTGGGAACCGTTTGACCTATCAGGAAATAAAATTTATACAAATGTAGCCCTTTGATAGCTCTGTAACATACTAAAAAAATGGTGGCGCCACCTGTAACAATGTTTGCACAGCGTCTGTCTGTTAGTCTGCCGTGGCCTAAAATCACTCATTTCTCTGTAGTGGTTCGACATAACTGCCTAAAATTTTGCAGGTTTATACATCGTGGACAGCTTTCTTGATTTTATGACAGGTGGCGCCACCTACATTCTAGTTAACGCTGCACACATCCAAGCTCATATCTCAGGAACCATTTGACCGATTGGGCCAAAATTGTGCATGTGTTTAGATCTCACATAGGTCTTTATCATACACAAAACTGGAGGGGTTACCTGCAAAGATTTTTGCACAGTGTTTGTCTGTTTGTCTGCCATGGGCAAAAATCGCTCATATACATGTAGTGGTTTGACTTTTCTGCCTAAAATTCTGCAGGTGTATACAACTTGGACAGCTTTCTGGATTTGTGGTAGGTGGCACAACCTACATACACATTTAGGCTGCAGACATCCATGCTAATATGCAACATACCTCACTCTATTTCCCCTTGCCACTCAATCCATGCCTCACTATCCGATTTTGGCAGATACATGTAGTCACTTGTCGGTTACCCGTATTCTAGTTTTAAAAGTTTACACATTTTTCTCTATTTTTGAGATATATAAATACAGACTAAATCTTGGCCTGTTGGTTAATCTGTTTGATGCTTCAGTTGAATGGGTATATACTACCATTCTAATGATAAAATTTCCTTTTGCGAATCTCTTCCCAGTCAGCTGAGCGTCATGACCCATGGGTCACTTGTTTTTCTCTATTTTTGAGACCTTAAAAGATGCCATCATCTGTTAACAGGGCACAAATCTTAATGCCTGGACTTAGAATCTTCTGTGTCAACATGCAGGTAGGCCCATAAAAAGTCTCTTTGGAAACCTGAAATTAGGTCTCTATTACCCAAAACCTGTGAGCTATGAGGCTTCCCAAGTACCCCTCCCCCCCCCCCCCCCAGAATAATAGAAAATTTGATACAAAAGCTAGCTTGAGTATCTGAACAACTAATGCATTGATCACCATGATTCTTTGCATGGATATTGATCATGGAGTGTTTCATCAGTTTCTGCAGACTAGTGGCGCCACCTGTATATTATAATTTTTTACTATTTTGTTATCTATTTTTGAGACCTTAAAAGATGTGGTCATATGTTAACAGGTCACAGTCATAACGACTAGACCTAGAATCTTCTTTCTTGACATGCTGGGAGGCCCATGAAAAGTCTCCTTGGAAACATGAAATTAGGTCTCTGTCATCCATATTGTCCGAGCTATAGGGCTCAGAAGTACCCCCCAAAATAACTAAAAATTTGATACAAAAGCTCTGGTATCTGAACAACTAGTGCATTGATAGGCATCATTCTTTGCATGCATATGCATCATGGAGTGCTCATCAGTTCCTGCTGACTGGTGGTGCAACCTGGACTTCTTTGATTTTTTATGCATTTTTATCTTTATTTTTGAGACCTTCAGTTGTCTGTTTACAGGGCACAGATCATAACTATTTGGCCTTGAATCTTCTTTCTTGACATCCTGGGAGGTCCATAGAAAACTCCATAGAAACCTGAAATTAGGTCTCTGTTACCCATATACTCTGAGATATGGGTCTTAGAAGTACCTTCCAGAATAACTAAAAAACCTAATCTTAATTAGTTGTCTGTGCAAGGACATATTATCAACATGTCAGTTGGCTGAGTGTCATGACCCATGGGTCACTTGTTTAAAGGCTTCATGATTAGAAAATGTCATTTTTTGTGCTTTCACAGACACTCATGTTCTAGTCTATACCCTGCCTCAGTTTAGTAGTTGGTCATCTGTTTATAGTAAAAACAATTATCCCAGAGTTCCCAAACACTATTTGTCAATACCTGTATTTTATATACCTGTAAATCACTTCCATACCTCATGGATTTATTTTGCATTTGCATATATTTAATTGAACAGGTTGGCTGCCATCATAAAAATTACTTTTGGTGCTGGAGGGGGGGGGTTTAACTCCTAAACTGTACCTAATTTAATATCAGTCATTTTCATTACTTTATGTGAATTATTATTTATATTCTTTTTTTATATATAATTTGTTCCTCTTTTTTTTAAGTGACTCTTCTTGTTAATGAGTTTATGACATTTAAATTGTGTAGACTGTTAAGATAAGGTTACATTATAGTGTGATGGCTATCTTACATTTAAGTCATCGAAAGACTGAAGGGTACATGTCAAATTGAAATGACTTTACAACAGTAAGAGATATAACACTTAATGACAGCACTAAGAGATATAACACTGAATGCCATGTGTGTTTGTCTATTTTCAGAAGCCCCATTTCCCCCACGTAGCCCACCTGGTTCGTCACTTCGCCAGTCACCCCCCTATGCCTTGTCTGGTGCCTCCAGTCCAGCTAATAAACCAGGGGTCAGAACAGCGTCTCAGTTCAGTAGGGGATTACAAGCCACCATATAATAATAAGATTCCCTTTGTACAAGAAAACATCTCATATGGATATGCCATGACCCGGGGCTATTACCATATCATTTTACATACAAGAGAGAGGTAGTTAAAATAGAAAAAACATCATATGGTGTACTTGTAACCAAATCTGTAATTATATACAGAATAGTCATTGTTTGTGCCAAATAAATTTTTACATTAAAAGGATGCTTCTTTTATGAACTTTTCATTATCAAGATGTTGCTAGTATTATTAACTCTTTTTTTTTTACACAAGTACCTTGTCCTTTCAATGTATGTATATATATACTATAGGTATTTCTTTGTGTATGTTTTTTGACAGTTTACCACATATTTTACAATGTGATGAATAACATATTAACTGCACAGCTAATAAACATTGTATTAATACTGATATCTGTGATAACCTGATCAGTTTATTATCAACCAGCTCCATTCAGATGTTACTTTATGTGATTGGTTTCATATTTGATTCCAGTAAAACAACTATACAGTGAAACTGTGTGATAAGACCACGCGGAGGACTGGCCAGAAGTGGTCATAATTCACAGTTGGTCTTATTAGAAATGTCAGTTAAAATCAATGCGAATGCTTTTGATTCACTGTTGGGTGGTCTTAACAGGGAGGTGGTATTATTAGACAGTTAGTCTTTCAGATAGAGTCCACTGTAGTTCACATGCCAAGGGCTGATGGTTTTATCCTGTCAGTATTATTTCAAATAACGAAATATTACTTGCAATTATTGTATACACAGACTTTGCAAGCTAAAGTTGGTAAAACTTATTGCATTTATGGTAAATGTTATTGATGTGGATACATAAGGACATATGCTGTCACTATCACATGGACATAATAATAGACATTTTAAGTGGAGAAGACTAAATTAACATTCATGGCCCATCAGCCACACTGTCATCACAACAACCATGCTATGATGGCCACCCTTTCATACATATGCTTGGTAAAAATATCAACTCAAGCTCTGAACACAACTGAATTTCAGAGTTGCTGAGGCAGTTATATCAGCAACTGGCTCTGAAGTTGCTCTGTTATATGCCTTAAACCATGTATAAATGAGTGCCAGTAAACTATTTTGTATTAGACTTGGTGTTCTTCTTTTTCTTGAGATGTGTGCACACCTACTTCCATGAGAAAGAGAGCTAGGCTGGCCAGCAGTTCTACTTTTCAGCTCAGTGAGCTATAGCGACGGTCCTTTTTCTGCCGGCCATCTGGAAACCGGGCGTGTATTGAAAAAATTGGCCCGATGAATCCAAATTTGACATACAGTTAGATGTCCTTAAGTTCTCCTGCCACATCTGAAACTGGGCCACTGCATCTTTTTTCCTTAGATTAAGGAAAATTTTCCATTTTCCTTTGAAAACCTATTGTTATTTTTTCGAAATTGCAAAAATTCAAAATCAAAAGTGCTGTTTTGTTTCTCTTTCGCTTAAATATGCATATACATGTATATGTTTCCTATGTTCATGCCCGAAATTAAGTAAATATTGCGTAATTTGTAAAAATAATGGACCAGAACATTAGGTACCTTATCAATAGAGCAAGAAATATTTTATCTCACTTAACTTAACATGGTAACTGTTAAAGGTAGACACTTTTTTCAAGGACATAACTTTATTTAATCAAGATTTAATAGATCAGATATTACTGGTAGATCAGAATTTTGTATTTTTCTGTAAGTGAGCATAAATTTAAACCAGTACCTTTAATATTGTACAAATGTACAAAGTAATTCAAGGAGTAATCCATAAGATGCCGTGTTGTGGTAATGTAGCATTTTTAAAAAAGTTAATTTTCTTTAAAATAATTTTAACATATTAATGATTTAAATATAAAATCCATCAGAATGCATAATTTCATAATATAAGAGCCAAATGAGGGGAAAGTAATGGTGCAGTGTATAATTTTGAATAGAGTTAGATTTTCAGATATTTATTATTTTGCAAATTTATATATATATATATATATAGAGAGAGAGAGAGATAAAAAAATAAATACATCCATATGCATAAGGTAATGTTATATGAGCAAAATTGGGCGTAAATGATGCAAGTAAGTATTATGAATCCACATATAATTAGATATACATGTATATGTTAAATTGCAAATGTTTGAAATTTATAATGTATAAAACTTGATAATCAGTCATATAAATGAGAATCTAATGCAATTATTTGTTTATTCTTTTCCTGCCTCAGCAGAATAGGAATTAAGTGTCAGCCTTTTTTGTCCACCTCTCTGTCTATTTTTAAATATATAGTTAAGTAATTATGAATCAACTTATCCTCCCTATAAGTACTAGTCACAGCTTGGGATATAAGTCGGTCACACTTATTTAATCCAACACAAGTTTCATTTAATGGGCCAGGACATAACCCCTCGGGCCTGCTGAGGTGGTTACCATGTGATTTTTAATGTTTCGTGTTTTGAAGATATTGCACAAGACATTTTAAAAATAAACCATCTATCTGTATTCTCTTGCATTATCAAGCAGCCCATACTTGGTCACTGGAGGTCATTCAGTGCAGCTGGCATTCTCTGCTCGCCTTAATTGCAATTGGTCACTGGGGGAGCAGGGGTCACAGGTGTACAGTTATTCTCATATTGGCATCACCACCAAGTGTAATGCAAAAAAATGTGTTTGAAATGTATTTCCTTAATTGTAAAGCTGTTTGTTTGAAACTGTTCTAAATCAAGAAGAAATCCATAATGCCATGTTGTGGAAATATAACATTTTTAAAGTAATTACTTTCATTTTTTAAAATAATTTTAACAAATTAAAATAATTAAACCCATCAGTAAGCATAATTAGATAACACATGAGCCAAATTATGGATAAATAATGGTTTAATTTAAAATTGTAAATTCTGAATGAAGTTATATTTTCAGATATTTATTGTTTTGCATATTTATAAAATATATATATATATATATATATATATATATATATTGTTACGGGGTGACATAAAAGCGGACCGAACTGTCTCGCTAGTGAAGCTTGGTTTTCTAGCGAAGCGCTTGGTACGCCGGACTTGTGCGCCACCATTATGGGTTCAAATCCCGGATCGGCCCAGAATTTTCCCCAGTAATTTATCCTCGTAACAAAATTTTTATTTATATAAAATATATATATATAAATTCTGAATGAAGTTATATTTTCATATATTTATTGTTTTGCATATGTTAAAAAATATATATTTGTTTTAAAAAATATATACATGTGATTGCATAATGTGTTTATCTCTTAAAAAAATTAGGGATGATGTATAGAACTGTGAATCAACTTATATATTCAGATACATATGTTATATTGCTAATCATTAGCTTAATGTTTAAAAATTTATAAGCTTGAAAAAAAAAATGATATAATGAAAAGAATGATCGAGGATATTATGCAAACGTTTGTTTATAATTTTCCTGCCTCAGCAGGATATAAAATAGTGATTTACTTTGTTTGTCCATCTCGGTCTGTTTTTAGCTCAGCTGACTATGTCATCTGAGCTATAGTCGTGGTCCATTGTCCATCGTCCGTCCGTCTGTCGTTCCGCTCGTCCGTCCGGATGTCCGTCCGTAAGACTGGCACGTTTCGACACCGTTGGACCAACAAATCTGAAATTTGCCATACAGTTAGATGTCCCAAAAATCTCCTACCATGCCGAAAATTGGGTCAGTAGGACTTCGTTCCTTCGAGATATTAAGGAAAAACCTCAATTTTTTATTAGAAATCTATTTTCACACTTCTGGACTGCCTAATATGAAAACCACTCATCTGGTTTACTTCATATTTACTATAAATATTCCTCTATATAATTCCTATGTACATGCCAGAAATTAAGTCAGTATTAATTAATTTAAGAAAGTTATGGGCCCAAACATAATGGACTTTGTAAAATAATCAGGAAAGATATTTGGTCACTTAAGACCAAAAGTGTTAAAGGTAGGGACTTTTTTTCAGTAATACAACTTTAATTGATCAAAATTTAATTGTATACCAAAAATTATATCAAAATCTGTTAAATTTTTTTAAATATTGGCAAAAATATAAAATTGGTACCTTAAATTTTGCCCAAGTTTGACCATGGCACGTTTTTTTCCTGTAAGTACTGTGGATTTAATTTTCACAGCATGTTTTTGTTAGCATTTTGTCTGTTAACACCAAAAATTTGAAACCAGTTGATCAAAAACTGTAGATTTTATTCAAGTTTTCAAGCTCCATGTCACATAGGTTTACATCAAGCTAGTGTTATGCAGTTTGCTAGAGCTCAGCTCCCCAGCTTCAGCTCTAAGTTCCTTAAATTTAGCATACAGTTAGATGTCTCCAAAATCCCCTACCATGCCAAGAATTTTATCACTAGGACTGAATTCCTAATATTAATGAAAAACTTCATTTTTCCATTAAAAACCCATTGTTACACTGTAAGACTGCCTAATATAAAAACCACTGATCTGACTTTGATCATATATAATATACATATTTTTCTATACATTTGCTATGCACATGCCAGAAATGATGTCAGTATTGC
The DNA here is from genome assembly GCA_026874595.1 of Sipunculus nudus. Lineage (NCBI taxonomy): Eukaryota > Metazoa > Annelida > Sipuncula > Golfingiida > Sipunculidae > Sipunculus > Sipunculus nudus. The sequence goes on from CM049309.1 coordinate 54,493,137, forward strand.
GTAATTGTTTTAAGTTATGGGCCCAAACATGCACTTTTTAAAAAATCAAATATATTTACTCCCTTAACAAGAGGATTGCTGAAGCTAGAGATTTTTTGTCAGGAATGTAACATTATTTAATCAAGATTCAATTGAATACCAAAAATTAGTTCTGAATTTTTCAAATTTTATAAGTTATTAGTATAAATATAAAATTAGCACCTTAAATTTTGCCCAACTTTGACCATGGCATGTTTGTTTCCTGATAGCACTGTTGATATAATTTTCATATCATGCACACAAGGATTTCATCTTTGTAGTTTAGAAAGCTGAAAGAAATTGGCCAAATATTGTAGCTTTTATTAATGTTTATATGAGACCATGTCAGACCCAGGCTTAATCCAGCCCCTCTTCAGTCACCTGTATGTTGACCTTGTTGACCTTTCATCAGATTATGCATGCAAGAGCGAAGCATACACTGGGGCAGCCAGGCAGCTAATGCCCAGCCACAGTTGATCCAGGTGTCCAACCCAACTCATCTAGTAGTTGTTTTGAAAAAACATAACAATAAACAATAAATTAATAATTTTGTATTGGCTTTTTATAACAAATTAAAGAAAAATTAATAGAAAAGGAATTTGTTAGTTGATGAGTAACAGAAAATTAACTTGCAGTTACTGATGATGTAAGAATCTTGTATGGATGGATAGAATGTCAATGTCAATGTTATTCCAAATAACACCATGCAGTCACTTATGGTATTTTTCAGTGAAATTTTAATGATAAAAAAAATAAATCATATTATTCATTACTAATCATTAGGGATCATATGAAGGAAATTAATGATAGACAAAGATGCAGTTGATAATATTAATCTAGATTCCTACTGTGTCTAGTGTGTAGATTATGTGAAAGTAGTCCAAAGTGAATATATTACATTTATTTTTTTTTAATATAAATAAAAGCCATAAAACCAGGTACTTATGATCATTATTTAAATCTGTGAATTATGTATATTCTGGATTCTCAACATCTTTGTTTGGCTAAAACTGAATAAATACTAGACATGGTGCAAATGATTTGCAAATGTATTTGAATACTAATATGAATATGTACTTTATTAAAAAAAATATTGCATAAGAATGGGAATTCAGGTAAAATGAAAGTATTTGAATACCAGTGCAGATACTTTCAAAATGTATTCATGAATGCATTCATGTATATATTCTATAATATCATTTCAATAATCATTTCAGTTATATTTTTTTTTAAAAATCATATGATTTTCTCCTTTTTTTTAAAAATAAAAATTATATTGGCACAATATTTGTTATTAAATTTTTATAAATAGTTAAATTCTTTTATAATACGTGCTGCTTATCAGTTATATGGCCAAGTCAAAATCTGTGTGACAATAGCACTCCATTTGTTAATAAAATAAATGAAATGAATCCTCTTCCCTGTCTCCAAAGATACAATCAAAATCATACATAAGCTAAACACCAACAACTCATAATAAAGCTTATTTTTTTACCACACAAAGAAGCATGTGCCTCTTTCCCAAATCATATTTTTATGCCCCCGCCACAAAGTGGCCGGGGCATATAGTTTTACCCATGTCCGTCATTCCGTCATTCCGTCATTCTGTCATTCCGTCATTCCGAAATCAAACAGTTGTACCGACTTTTTTTCGCAATGCCTGCAGATATTGGCCTGATTTTTGGTGTGTAGGCAGATAATGACCAGTTACAGATCGAGTTCGCGTATCGTCCCAGTTGACCGTCTTTTGACCGTTTTACAGCTCCTAAACTTAGAAAATTTCAAGAAAAATAGAAATTTTCATGACAAATACACATGTACGGACTTTTTTTCGCAATGCCTGCAGATATTGGCCTGATTTTTGGTGTGTGGGCAGATAATGACCAGTTACAGATCGAGTTCGCGTTTCGTCCTGGTTGACCTACTTTTGACCGTTTTACGGCTCCTAAACTTAGAAAAATTCATGAAATAATAGAAATTTTCATGACAAATACAAATGTACAGCCGTTTTTAGCCCTCAGCTCATAGGCTGATGGGCTATTGTCGTCACCCAAGCTGTCCGTCTGTCCATCTGTCTGTCCGGTCTCTGTCCGTCCGTCCGTTCCGCGTCTGTTAACATTTACCTTGTGAGCGGGATATCTCTAAAAGGATTCACTGTTGAAATTTTATTTCATCAGTCAAGATGTATATCGATAAAATCTCAGTCAAGTTCGAAGATGGGTGACCTTGACCCATTTTTCTACATTTTAGAGCTGATTATAGAAAAACACTCAGAAGTTTATATCTCAGGAACCATTGTGTGGATTTTCACAAAACGTACTATGATCTTTGGGACTGATGGTCTGTATGTGCTGCACAATTTCGGTGGCACCACTAGCAATTTCTGATTTTTTAATGAAATTTTATCGGATTTTTTCAATTTTGGCCTTTTGTGCAGGATATCTCCAAAGGTATTCAACACAGGAACTTCATTTCTTCAGCGCTATTGCATTATATTTACAAAATCTTGGTCAAGTTCAAAGATGGGTGATCTTGACCTACTTTCAAGGTTACAGAGCTTAGTAAAGAAAAAAACTTAGGAGCTTATTTCTCAGGAAGCATTTGGGGGATTGTTATGAAACATGGTATATACCTCTCCAATTGAAATTTATAAATGATAATCAACTTTTGCTAATATTCTAGTTTTGCAATGCAATGCTTACAGATACTGGCCTAATGTTTGGTCTGTGGGCGCATAATGACCACTTACAGATCGAGTTCGCGTTTCGTCCCAGTTAACCTATTTTTCCCCATATGACAGATCCTGAACATAGAAAATTTCATGAAAGACAGAAATTTTCATGATAAATGCACATATATGGACTTTTTTTCACAATGCCTGCATATACTGGCCTGATTTTTGGTGTGTTGCTTGATAATGACCCTTTACAGATCGAGTTTGCATTTTGCCCTTGTTGACCTACTTTTGACCATACAACACCTCCTGAACTTAAAAAATTTAACAAAATTTAACAAATGTTTCTAATTTGCCCCAGGCGGGGGCATTCGTGTCGTTCCGACACATCTAGTTTATCATATATAACAGCTGAGCGCCGTGACCAATGGGTCCCTTGTTAAATATTTAATAATTATGAATAAACTTTTCCTCCTGTAAGTACTGTTGCCTTAATTTTCATATCCTGTGTGTATAGGTGGTGTAACTCTCACTAACCCCCCCCCCCCCCTTGCAATTGATCATTTGCACCTGTGGACTTGCCCATTAGTTTTATAGAATCTGTTTAAGGATTTATCAAATGAGAAAAAAATGAGTGTAAATAAAAAGTAAGGATCTAATTGAAACTAATATTCTTGCCTCAGCAGAGGGACATCAAAGTGATCAGCTCTGTTTGTGCATCTCTGTTTATCATGAAATATATTATAATTATTAGTGGTCGGAATAGGTTTTTCAAATCATAATCGATGATTGAACAAATAACGACTGATGATCGATAATAAATCGATTATTCCATGTACTTTCTATATTACCTTGAAATCTGCTATACTAGTAAGCCGCGTTTACACCTATCCGTTTTTTTTAGCTCAGCTGACTGTATGTTATCTGAGCTATAGCGATCACCCTTTGTCCGTTGTCCGTCTGTCTGTCCGTTAACCTGGCACAAATCGTAACCGCTGGACCTAGAAACTTGTAACTTGACATTCTGAGAGGTCCATGAAAAATCTCCTTGGAAACCAGAAATGAGGTCTCTGTTACCCATATCCTTTGAGCTATGGGGCCCCAAAGTACCCCCCCCCCCCCCAGAATAGTAAAAAAATTTCATACAAAAACTTCAATATCTCATTAACTACATCACTGTTGGTCATGATTTTTGGCATACATATTAATCATGAGATGTTACATCACTTCCTGCAGACTGGTGGCGCCAGCTGAATTTTTCGATTTTTACGAATTTTTTTCTCTATTCTTCAGACCTTTAAAAATGTGAACATTTGTTAACAAGGCACAAAACGTAAGGAATGGACCTAGAATCTTCATTCTTTACACAGTCAGAGACCTATGAAAAGTCTCCATGGAAACCAGAAATGTAACCCATATCGTTTGAGCTATGGAGCCTCAAAGTAGCCCCCAGAATAGTCAAAAATTTCATACAAAAACTTCAATATCTCATTAACTACATCACTGATGGTCATGATTTTTGGCATACATATTGATCATGAGATGTTTCATCAGTTTCTGCAGACTGGTGGCGCCACCTGTATTTTTCGATTCTTTACGAATTGTTTTCTCTATCTTTGAGACCTTTTAACATCTGTTAACAGGGCACAAATCGTAAAGACTAGACCTAGAATCTTCATTCTTGACACAGTGAGAGACCTATGAAAAGACTCCATGGAAACCTGAAATTAGGTCTCTGTTACCCATATCCTTTGAGCTATGGCACTCCAAAGTACAGCTCAGAATAATGGAAAATTTTATACAAAAGCTGAAGTATCTGAACAACTAATGCAGTAATCACCATAATTGTTTGCATGGATATTGATCATGGAGTGTTTCATCAGTTTCTGCAGACTGGTTACCTGTATTTGTTCAGGTTTTTTTACGAATTTTTTCTCTATTTTTGAGACATTAAAAGATATATGGACATCTTTTAACAGGGCACAAATCATAACAACTGGACTTATAATCTTCATTCTTGACACACAGGGAGACCCATGAAAAGTCTCTATGGAAACCTGAAATTAGGTCTCTGTTACGCATATCCTTTAAGCTGTATGGCTCCAAAATACCCCCCAGAATAATGAAAAAATTGATACAAAAACTGCAGTATCTCAATAACTACAACACTGATGGTCATGATTTTTCGCATACATATTGATCATGAGGTGTTCCATCAGTTTCTGCAGACTGGGTGCGCCACCTCTATTATTTCAAATTTTTACGATTTTTTTTCTCTATTTTTGAGACCTTTTAAGATGTGGTTATCTGTCAACAGGGTACAAATATTAACAACTGGATCTAGAATCTTCATTCTTGTCATGCAAGGAGGCCCATGAAAAGTGTCTGTAGAAACCTGAAATTAGGTCTCTGTTTCCCATATCCTTCAAGCTATAGGACTCCGAAGTATCCCTCAGAATAATGGAAAATTTGATACAAAAGCTGAAATATCTGAACAACTAATGCAGAGATCACCATGATTTTTTGCATGTATATTGACCATTAAGTGTTTTTATTAGTTTCTGCAGACTGCATGGTGGAGCCACCTGTATTTTTTTTAAGTTTACGCATTTTTTCTCTATTTTTGAAATATATATAAATGCAGACACAGTCTTGGCCTGTTGGTTAATCTGTTTGATGCTTCAGTTGAATGGGTATATATACTACCATTCAGATGATAAAATTTCCTTTCGCGAATCTCTCCCAAGTCAGCTGAGCGTCATGACCCATGAGTCACTTGTTTTTTTCCTTCCGCACCCGCTTCCGTCGTCAACCGTCCGTCGTCTCTGCATGTTCACACCTATCCGCGCTTTTACCGTCCGCACCCGCATCCTTGTTTCATATTAAATACACTGTAATCATTCACGTAGGTATATATATATATATATATATATATATATATATATATATATATATATATATATATATATATATATATATATATATATATATATATATATAAAATCAGTCCATCTCGAATCCAGTGGAAAAAAGTCACATAAGGTTCTGAAAATGTTTGTGTATGTGTATGTGGGGGTCCAGTCTGCAAATATATCTGAAACCTGAAAGGAAGGATAGGTGAGAACGCCCCTGTACCTAAAATATTGACCCAAGTAAATAGCCTGTCTGTCATGTGCATCCGTATATAATGTAACCAGCAGTCCACCCGCATCTAAGGTCGACTTGCTGTCGGAAGATTGTTAGCTGCGAAAGGTTCTTTTTGGATGTTGTTCTTTACTTTTTGAATGAATATCTTTGACAGGATTTGATTCGTTGCTTGTGCATACATATCGTTTTTAATCGATTATGCAAAAATATAATCGATGTAATCGATTTTGAAAGAAAACGACTAATCATCGTTTAATCGGCACACCACTAATAATTACGGATTTTTTTTTTTCATTAAGCACTGTTGAATGCTCCCTCCCCCCCCCCCCCCCCCCCCCCCCACCAAACTCTCACTCTCTCTCTCTTTCTCTCTTTCCAGTCACATAGTTGAAATCATAATATCTTTATTTATTTGATCATGAGAGACTCCTGCGTCTTTGATATATTCCATTAAAGTACACAGTATTAATGCGGCGAATTTATGTTTAATATTTGATTATCACCAGTTATCAGGGCCATTTCCTCTTAGCCTTTCAAATGCATATATATATCATGCAGTATGTTACAGTAATATGTGAATTAAATAACCATGGGAATGTTTGAACACCTGTCGATCATAGCCTAAGGAAGAAAGTGGATATTGGCTGAAGTATAATAATGCACATTTAATTTTTTAACTTAAATAAAATGCTGTAAAATTCAGCTGAGCGACGTGACCCATGGGTCCCTTGTTCATGCTAGTCATGCCAAAGTATAAGTTTGGCAGTCATATATTTAGTAGTTGATTATCAACAAATAGCAGGGCCATTTCCTCTAAGCTTTTCAATTTCTACTGTATATAAAAAAGTAACAATAGAAATAAGTATATTCTGCATTTTTATTAGCTCAGCTTACTATAAGTCATCTGAGCTATAGTCGTGGTCCTTTGTCCGTCTTCCGTCCGTCCGTCTTGCCGTCCGTCCGTCCGTTAACAGGGCACGTTTTAAAACCGTTGGACCTACGAATCCAAAATTCTGCATACCATTAGATGTCCCCAAAATCTCCTACTATACCGAAAAATGGGTCATTAGGACTGTTCCTTCCAAATATTAAGGAAAAATCTCCGTTTTCCATAAAAAAGCCATTGTTACACTTCAAGGCTGCCTAATATCAAAACCACTGATCTGTTTTTGATCATATTTAGTATTCTTATTCTTCCATACATTTTCTATGCACATACCAAAAATTAGGTCAGTAGTGGGTATTATTTTGAAGTTACTGGCCCAAATATATTGCAAAATTTAAAAAATCAGGAAATATATTTGCTCACTTAATATGAGAATTGCTGAAGCTGGAGATTTTTTTCAGTAATATAACTTTATTTAATCAAGATTCAATTGTTCACCCCAAAATTAGATCTGAATTTTGCACATTTTTCAAGTTATTAGCATTAATAAAAAAACAATACCTTAAATTTTGTCCAATTTTGGCAATGTCACGTTTTTTTCCTGTAAGCACTGTTGATTTCATTTTCACAGCATATATACATAAGGATTTAATCTTTTAAAATCTGAAATTTCAAAGGAATTGATTGAAAAGAGTAGCTTTTATACAAGTTTTCATACACCATGTCAAGTGTTGTTTACATCTAGCCCACCTAGTAGTACAGCCTTCACTTGCATTATGTAACCCACTCCAGGCAGCTTGCCTTGGCTCAGCTTGGCAATACTAGCAGGATTCCCCTCTGCTCTGCACCCCACACCCCCCCCCCCCACCCCCCCCCCCCCCCTCAGATGGTGCAATGACTAGATGAATGTTATAATTTTCTGTATTTCATTTTAGTCTTGGCTATGCTATATTTTAGATTTTGTATTGTACCACCAAGATAACAATGATTAAAGTGCACATTTAATTGTGTGAAATTTATGAAAATGTGGATGTTCATCAGACAAGTAATGCTTTACTTCAGAAGAGAAAAACTTCACCAGGTGTGAAATTGACTATTTATTAGCATAATGATATTGTTTGTCCCTCATTCAACCAACAGTGTGTATACTTTATTTGAAAAGATGTTTTTATTTTATCAAATTTACTGAATCTTTTATTTTATTTCGGTGAATAAATTTAAGCATGTACTGAAAACTCTAATATGCAAAGCTTTTTAATAAGGATTCAAGGAATAATCTTGTAGATGCAATGTTGTGGCATTATTTTCTTTTAAATTCAGTTTAAACATTTGATTTAAAAATAATAAAATATATGTGTATGCATAATATGACCCAGTATGAGCTACACTGAGCAACTTAGAATTCTAATATTTTAATTTATATTTTCAGTTTTTTTTATTACAAATTTATAAAACTTGTAAATAAAAAAAATTAATCAGATAAAAACTATTAATGGAAAAAGTGGATATGCTAAAAAAAATAGGCTTATATATAAACTTAAATGCATTATTCCCTTGAAAGTGAAATAAAGGTATTAGTCCATTCTGTCCACTTGCCTGCCCATCTGTAAATTTTTCATATGCATGACAGTATCTCAAAACTTTTTCTGTTTTTCTCCATGACAGTCTTGTCAGAGTATTAGTTTGCAATCATATATTTAGAACTTTACTATAACCAAGTAGGAGGGCCCCTTTCCTCTTAGCTTCTCACATGCTTATATAAATGAAAAACATTACAATAGAATATTTTTCATATTTTGCATTTGCAAAAATTTAAAACTTAAGCTGGGCGCCGTGACCCATGGGTCCTTTGTTTATATTCTGGATTCTCAACATCATTGTTTGGCTAAACCTGAATAAATACCAGACATAATGTGAATACTTTGCAAATGTATTTGAATACGAATATGAATATGTACTCCATTATAAAATTGAATAAGAATGGGAATTCAGGTAAAAATGAAAGTATTTGAATACCAGTGCAAATACTTTCAAAATGTATTCATGAATGCATTCATGAATATATTCTATAATATTATTTTAATAATCATTTCAGTTATATTTAAATTTAAAAAAAAACATATGATTCTCTTATTATTTTTAATAAAAATTATATTTGGCACAATATTTGTTATTAAATTTATATAAATAGTTAAACTCTTATCTTATATGTGCTGCTTATCAGTTATATGGCCATGTCAAAATCTGTATGACAATAGCACTCCATTTGTTAATAAAATAAAATAAATCAATCTCTTCCCCGTCTCCAAAGAAACTATCAAAATCATACATGAGCTAAACACCAACAACTCATAATACAGTTTATATTTATTACCACACAAAACCAGATGTGCCTCATTTCAAAATCATATGTTTTTATCATATATAACAGCTGAGCGCCGTGACCCATGGGTCCCTTGTTTATCCCAGGTTTTCTTCAAAATATTACTTCACTTAACTTTTATTCCGCTGTCAAATGCAATTTTAAATTGCTTTGATTCAATGTTAAATTGTGCCTTTTTAGCTTATCTGACTACTAGTATTGGCCAGCTGAGCTATAGTGATGGTCCTTTGTCCATCGGTTATTCGGTCTGACACGGGCTTTAGGTTACATATAAGTACAATGCGCTGCCTGATCGCCGGAAAACGGTTCTTATTCTGGCAACACGTCGGCATTCGCTATTAGTTCGTTCAGCGTGCGTTGTATCTACGCTGCGAATTCGCTATGTATTTTACATGGCCCATATGCTGACGGAGTGCGTGTCAGGAGGTCAGCGTATTACCGCGTACCCCTTATTCCCCAGGGACACATATAGGCCTATACGTCAATATGGTGGGGGGGGGTATATATACTTCTCCCGCCCCCCCCCCCTTACACACACACACTTTTTTGCAAGGGGGATGATCGATGTTATCAACCCCCCCCCCCCCTTGACATTCAAGGAATAATATTTATATATTGGAACTGAAATATTTAGTTCAGGTTCCGAGTAAATATGAAATATTTGATAACTAAACCTGATTTAGAATTAACGTATACTGGAAACAGAAAACCTTATTTTCTAAAATCTTATACTTAATTGTAATATATTAAAATGTTTAACAAATACAATAAAAAGGTATATATATATATATATATATATATATATATATATATATATATACATAGTGTGTTTTTGTGTGTGTTGAAAAAAAAATCCGAGTCATCCCCCCCCCCCCCCCCCTTGAAGACAAATTGACGCTACCAAGAGTACTGGAGCCTCGCTCGACCGATGCTGGACTGATGTGCTGCGTATTTATAACTTACGACCTGCGTAATTGGTGTACGCAGCGCAGTTTGGGCAGGCCCAAAACTTTCCGGCGTACTGGGCCGTACTTTGCTCAGTTCGCGAACATAAAACTTACACTAAACGATTGAGAACCATATATGAGGGGCGTATTGTACATACGACTGAGTATGAAAAAAATGTCAATGCCAAACTCATAAGGAATTAGGATACGGATGTGTTTACATACATGGTGTAGTGTCTGGTACTATAGTCTGTCCCACCAGTAGGTGCCCATTGAAAATTGGCGATTATTCTCTTTAACTTTTATATTATCACACAATGTGACACTAAAACTGATGAGGGAACCTCCTATGACCCTGCAGGCTGTGATAACGGAAAGACTGCCTCTCTCAGTATATATATTTGGATGTTTATCTCACTGCAGTAAATCACACAGCTGTTAATTAATATCCTCTACTTATGAATTGGAAAGCAATCAACATAATATGGAAATAAAAAAAGAAATCTGAAAAATGATATAATGACGAATAAATGGGAAAAGATGATAGAATATAACAGCTCAAGGGGGGGGGGGGGGGGCGCTCCTTCTGGACATGCCACTGGTAAGCCATAGATGGTGCCATCATGCTGGACTACTGCTGAAATATTATTTTCACTTTCCCCCTTCAATTTTATGGATCACCCAGAACATTTGTGAACATTAGACCCCTGGGTCTCTTGTTCAATATTTTAATTCGATTTTTTCCCCTGTTTGACATGGGTGTGTTTGTAGGCCTGCTGTCATCATTTAAACTTCACCCCGGGGTGTTGTTAATCTAATTTCCTCTTGATTATGTCTGTATATATCCAAAATTCAATGGAAAATTCCAGCATCCCCCTTAACAGACTATACTTTTGTCGTTTCCATTTCAAAATGTGACCAATAGAACACGTTGTAAATAGATGGTCAGTTTTAAGAGTTTATAAAATAATAACAGCTTTGGGAAATTCATTTTACACCCACCACTTATATATACAAGGCTGTTATATTATGATACAGCTTTGATCGCAAAGGGTTGTATTGGTGCTTGATGTATAAGTTGAACGTGTGGCACGGGAAGTGAGGAGGACAGGGGACTTTATCCCAGGTTATTGGATTTATATTAAATATTATTTTTGAATACATGTTAAATAAATTATAAATTAGGATCATATATAGAGCTAGTGACATGTTAGAATAAAATATATAAATAAAAATATGTAAATACATGTATTATCAATGAAATGAGACCGAACATCACCATATAACACCAAATAACACCAAACTTGCGAACATTATCAGATCCCCACAAAAATATATAAACCGGCGTCATTTGTACCTGTACTTTTTTATTTTTGGTGAACGCGCATCTTGCTTCTTGCCGCTCCATCAACCATGCGACCCCCCCCCCCCACACACACACACGCACACGATGAGCGATTACCAGACCCTTATATGAAATATATTAATGGTATTACTGACGTAAACATAACGCCAATCATAATATCCGTGTCGCATCATTCATAGCATTGCGGTGGGTTATGTTGGGAGGCAAGTAAGGCGCTTGGGCAAAACTTTCTTTTCAGAATAGAGCTTTAACTGCTTCATGTTGTACAAGGTAATATTCCTATTAAAAATATTTGGGAGAAAAACACTATTTTATCGGTGTGATAAAAGAAAACATTTTATTTAAGTTGGTACAATTTCCTTTTCGTCCCCCCCCCCCCCCCCCACCCTTTTTTTTTGTAGAAATATTTTGTCGTAGATTGTTAACACTGTAATGTATAATGTCCATGTAAATACGCGTTTAACCCTTCTTTTGATGTCCTTTTTGATATCGTCGCCTTGTATGAAGCCCGTTGCATTCACCGACTGTATGGTTGGAACACAGATGTCGATGAGATCCATACCGTTATTTAGTACTACAAAAAGCTTTTTACTGCATGGCATTAATGGATAGGTACAAATGGCCATCTAAAATCGTGCTATATATCCCCTTTTAGTGGTGCAGCCCCGCCTACGCTACAATTATGTTATATTGAACCCGGTTGTTCATAAAATAAACTCTTTTGTTGTGTTCACATCCAAGTCAACATTGTTCATCTTAATCTCACTCTGTACCCTGGAAGAGCAATCAGACTAAGTAAGCCTTATTTACAGTAGAATTAAAGGCAGGATTTGCTCTGTTTTGATCTCTAAAACTTTGTACACATTCATCTGCCGCTGCTGCTGTATGAAAGCCGATATTGGGCACCTACGCACCCTTATTTACACCACTAAAACTTTTGGCAACAACACCAATAACTTGAATTAATTTTCGTGCCAGATCACAATGTTCCACTTAATGCTTTTATACTTCTTAGCCACTGTTACTGGTGTAAGGTTGGTTATGGTCTATGGTAAAATTGCCAAACATTGCTTCAAATTATATTTTTGTTGGTTCGTTGTAGGCAGGAATCTTAGTAATTTTCATGACACACCGAAGAATGAATTATATGAATAAACATAAAAACAATATAAACATGTATTCCGGAGCAATATTCTCGACACATATGCTTTTTAAGAATCTCCAATATAAAGACAATTATGGTTGAAATTTTTTCATGCGTGTCAATCTCAGGTAACTCGTGGATCATTTGATACATAGTGGCCTACACATGTATTTATTACGGAAAAAAGTTTGTTCGGACCAAGTATGGACAAAATGAGATAAAAAAATATTTGTAAATTTTTATCATGAAAACCTCCACTAAAATCTTTCTTTTATGAATTCTGACTTCTTTTTAGAATCAATCGTCATAAAAATAGTATAAAATTTTATTTGATACCCTGATTAACCTGGTATACTGCTTGTGCATACCTGTCATTATTTGATAAAGAGGAACACGAGAGTATCCGTAGGTAGGAAGGGGGTAAATTTTTTTTATGATACCATATAATAATAATAATAACAGTATTTCATACCAAAGACTTTAACACACCAAGCAATTATGAATAGATTGTATTTCTTCTGTCCGTCCATCCCGCCTAATACTTCAATATAATATCACTAAAACCCCTGCTGCTTTCTTCACCAAATGTTGTTATGGCAAATGGCGGGTTAACACAGCTCCATGGCCCTCGTTATTTTTATGCCCCCGCCACAAAGTGGCCGGGGCATATAGTTTTACCCATGTCCGTCATTCCGTCCTTCCGTCATTCCGAAATCAAACAGTTATACGGACTTTTTTTCGCAATGCCTGCAGATATTGGCCTGATTTTTGTTTTGGTGTGTAGGCAGATAATGACCAGTTACAGATCGAGTTCGCGTTTCGTCCCGATTGACCCACTTTTGGCCGTTTCACGGCTCCTAAACTTAGAAAATTTCATGAAAAATAGAAATTTTCATGATAAATACACATGTAATGACTTTTTTTTGCAATGCTTGCAGATATTTGGTGTGTGGGCAGATAATAACCAGTTACAGATCGAGTTCGCGTTTCGTCCCAGTTTATCTCCTTTTGACCGTTTTATGCCTCCTAAACTTAGAAAATTTCATTAAAAATATAAATTTTCATGATTAATACACATGTAGGGACTTTTTTTCGCAATGCTTGCAGATATTGGCCTGATGTTTGGTGTGTGGGCAGATAATGACCAGTTACAGATCAAGTTCGCGTTTCGTTCCAGTTTACATACTTTTGACCGTTTTACGGCTCCTGAACATATAAAATTTCATGATAAATATATATTTTCATGACAAATACACATGTACAGACTTTTTTCGCAGTGCCCGTAGATACGGCCCTGATTTTTGTTGTATAGGCAGATAATGACAGTTACAGATCGAGTTCGCGTTTAGTCACGGTTGACCTAATTTTTATTGTTTTACAGCTCCTAAACATAGAAAATTTCATGAAAGACAGAAATTTTTATGGAAAATGCACATGTATGGACTTTTTTCACAATGCCTGCAAATACTGGCCTGATTTTTGGTGTGTTGCTTGATAATGACCCGTTACAGATCGAGTTTGCATTTTGCCCTTGACCTACTTTTGATCATACGACACCTCCTGAACTTAAAAAAAAAATTCAAAATTTAACAAATGTTTCTAATTTGCCCCAGGCGGGGGCATTCGTGTCGTTCCGACACATCTAGTTTTCAGGTGGTTTACTTTGTTTTCCTTTTTTTCAATGAATTTCGATTAACCTTAGAGAGATAAATTATATATTTTGTCTCATGTCTAAATTTTGAATCCACTCATTGATTGGTCATGACAGCTTTTTAGTGTGGAAATAGGATAGATTGAGATAATTTTTCTGGAATTTTGCAAATTTATCATGAAAAATTTGAATTTTTTAAGAGCTGGGATCCCTGTATAATTAAGGTAAAGAAATTACTTTAAATGTATGAAACGCAGTCACAATATGTAACACTTTAATACAAGATTGTTTCGTAAAGTCACACTAAACCGATATCAGGTGGAACAGCGCAAAACTCTGACATATAATGTTCATATTATTTAAGGTTTTACGAGTATAATGACTTTGCGAGATTATCCTTCTTTAACCATGGCCTCTTCACTAATTACAAAGATGAAAGATACCTGAAGCTCGACTTAAGCCCTGAAATCCGTACACAATGATATAGTAATATTATTAGAACAGTTTCATTGATATGCCTAACCTACTCATTGGATGCAGGCCTTAATTAATTAGGTGATGTAGCGCATTCTAATATACTCGAAGTAGTGGAGGAAAGTCTTATAGGAAATAATAATTTATTTACTGCATTCTCGGCTGACTTCAATCAGACTTGTAACAACCAGCTATTACATTTATACGGGATTTTAATACGGAAAAAAGCATAACCCCGCATAAATTGCAAGAAATTGTTTTATGGTGATTGTCTGTACTATAGGTTAACTTAACAATTTTTCAAAAGTTTACCAAAATTGAACTCTTGGAAATTTTTATATTCAAGATGGCGTCCAAGATGGCAAATTTAGTTTTCATCATAGAGTTGTAATTTTGGTATCTACTACTAGGTTTTGGGGTCAAGAAATCTATTAGAACCAATAAAAAATCATTACGTATTTATATAGCTGGCAAATCCAAGATGTCGTCCACACTGGCCGCCATGTCCTTAAAAACGGCCATAAATCATTCATTTTTCATCGGAGAGTTGTAATTATGGTTTCTACTTCTAGGTTTTATGTGGTCTAGAAATCCATTGGAACCATCAAAGACATCATTAGGTACTTATGTTGTGAAAAATCCTAGTTTGCGTCGAAAATGGCCCGCCATGTCATTAAAATGGCCACAAGTCATTCATTTTTCATCACAGGATTGTAATTTTGGTATCTACTGCTTGGTTTTTGGGGTCCAGAATGCCATTGAAACAAACAGAAACATCATTTATGTCACTGACAATTACAAGTCCTGTTATCATCAAAGAGCTGTATTGTTTGTATCTGCTATTACATTTATTGGTTTGTGAATCAATTGAAACCAAATAAAGCATCGCTATGTTGTCATGTGACTTGTAATTCAACGATGATTCCGCCATTTGCATTAAATAGTCACTCTTTATATAATTGTTTTGGTGTCAATACTTAATTTAGGGTTAATTATTTGCCCAGTAATAAAAATATAAGCGAATAAACTTGAGCGTGCAGGTGCTTTACTTCCAAGATAGCATCCAAGATGTCAGCCGAATAATTTTACATTTATATGATTTTAAGGTCCTATCGTTGAAAACATTTTGATGGCTGCCGCTGAGCTTAGTGTCTAAAAATGAGAACTTAAGACCAGTAGTAATTCCTTGAGTATTCAGGTATTCTAAAATATCAAACAATGGACCGAGGATGGCCTAAAACTGGCGCATTTTTATTAGATCGAAAATAAATGTGTTTACTTCAAGACTCTCAGGATCAAAATAGCTTAGTTAACAAAAATTAGTTATTTGAACCAAAATTATTGCAATAATATGACTGTATATGACGCAATCGGCAGCCATTTTCAGCCATCTTTGATTTGCTTGTCACATGACTACACAGCGATGCTTTATTTAGTTTCATTGGATTTACAAACCAAAAAACAGAACATACCAAAATTACAACTCTACGATGAAAATGAATGATTTATGGCCATTTTGAGGACTTCGTGGCCATTTTTGGGCCATCTTGGATTTTCCAGCAATGTAAATACGTAATGATGTTTTATTGGTTCCAATGGAGTATTGGACCCCAAAAACCTTGAAGTAGATCAAAATTACAACTCTGTGATGAATTATAAATGAATCATGGCCATCTGAGGCGCATGGCGGCCATTTTGGACGCCATCTTGAAAATTAAAAATTTCCCGGAGTCTAATTTTGGTATACTTTTGATATTTTGTTAATCTGGTCCTATAGTACAGAAAATCACCATAAAACACTTTTCTTGCAATTCGTTGGAGGTTACTCATATTTTGACCCATCTAATCCTCCCACGTTTTATATTCATTTTTAGGTGTTTGGACGCGCTTGTTAACCCGTTTAGACCATGTAGATGTAGAAATATACATGTACCTGTTATGCTAGAACGGCCTCACTTGGATCTCATTATGACTCTTGTTACGGAACCTAATATCAACAGATCACGTATGCGTAATGAAGACAAATTTTGTCAAGGAGATAAAAAAAAACAGATTCTGTAACACTAGGCAGCGTGAAATGTCTAGGGGAATGAATAAAGAAGTCAGTGGTTTTCTGTTAACAAATAACCATAATTTATTCTTAAAACAACCCTAACATTACAATACACTAAATCAATACAATTACACAGTATAACCGCGGTATAACAACAAATCAATACAATCACACAGTAAAATAAACAAAGTACACAGTACCTGGATACCACTGTCACAGCGAAGAGTCCTTTAAAATGTATAAGCCGGATTAAAAGTTCACACAAATTCTCTCGGAGAATAACAATCCAATGAAAAGCTCTTGTAACAATCCAGAAAGTTAACTAAAGACCAAATAAGATTCGTCACAAAATCTAGAAAAAAAATCTGAAGAAAATCTATAATTACCGCACTAATCGGAATAGGTCCAACAAACTGACAAACACGCTTCTGCATGTGTCCGCTGGAATATTCTCTCACCTCTCTCTAGGCTCTAAAACACAGCCCCCTATTTATAACTTTTCACCTTCAGCCGAGAACCTTTCATTCCTCGATCATTCTAAAGAATGTAACACAGTACACACGTTCAAAGAACACACTAGAACAAAGAACGCTGTGTATCTAGGGTTCAACCAATGCGGATTAAACCGAGCCTGCAACATCCGGCCAGGCGAGGCCGCCACAACACGAGCCAGGCTTGGCACACAAACCAAACGCCAACAACACACGGAACACCCGTGTGCACAACAAAACAATCATCTGTGAGACCGCTGCACACAATAAAAAGGGCACCTGCAACACTCTCTATACGTAAATACCTGTTATACCCTAGGACGCCCACTCTAACACCTCGTCTTGATCCTATATAAGTGTACATCCTCACCCTTATTATCTGTTATTATTTTAATAGAAAACCGGTAATTGAATGAGCATTAGATTTCGCAGTCATAAAAGGTGTTATACTCTGGTCTTTAGGAAGTCTTATGAGACGTAATCTGTCAAGAACATTTATATCAGTGTGATTCTAGGAAACCTAACTTCAGTACTTGGGCCTAGTATACGAGTTGCGGGGACACTGCGATGTGAACAAAACCACAAGTCGGCAAAACCTCACGTCTCGTTGGCGAGTTCGACATACGGTGCCACATTTCTGGATGATCTGTCTTTCCGATAGACCGCCGCAAGAGCAAGATGCCAAAGTAACTCTCAATGTTCCCGTGAAGAACAAAATGATGATGATGTAAAATTTCCTCTCATTCTAACCGCATAATTGAGACAAATAAAAGAAGAGAAAGCATAGATGGTGATGATACTGTCGGAATAACTAAAAACACAAGACAGATGTTAGGTAATTTCCTAACAATTAGGAACAGTAATTACCAAGAGAGAGTAACGTATGAGAGAAAACAAAGACAGAATTACTCCCTGACTTCCGGTGTGGTTTACTTGTAAATACCCAAGAAATGTGAGGACTTGGCTTAATGCCAGGTGGTGCTGGAATTCACTTCTTGTTACGACCATGCAGTTATTGTTCGGTCATTCCTGTAATTATCAGGGATCGACAATAACTCTCGCCCACTCGTCTGAGGCGGAAAAAAATACCGTGTGGGTCATCTCTTTTGCAGGAATTAAAACAATCGTGAAAACGCATGCTGTTAGTGATCGGACGTTCGCTCTATACCGAGGGCACATATTAATTGTAGAAATCTTCACTTCCAATTGAATCGTTTAATTTATGTGAAGCATGCAAAGAGTGCTCTGATTGCCATCATAGCATGTTTTATTACAGTTAGAGCTGGCAGCCGACTGTTAAATTTAACTTATCATGAATAACTAGACAATGTGAGCTTTGGCAATATTAAATGTCCCACAGTCCAAATGCGAGAACCTGAAAGAGAAAAGACGATTGTTTGCGATTATAAAAACATTACGATGGCACAAAGGAACGTGCGTTATAAACTGCACCGGGAGAAATATAACCTTTAATTATAGACTAAATGCCTTTGTTTAAATGAACATGTGTTGAACAATATCATTTAGCTAAAATATATCTTAATAATTTAAAGATAGCAGCAACTAGTCAATATATGTTTATCAAGTGTAGTGATTTAATCTGTATTATCACAATAAAACCGTTTGATAATAACTGAAGGACAGATCTGTATATATTGACCATTGCATATTAAAACTTGCTATTAAGAGTCCCTTCCGGGCGCCTCTGGATCGTATATAGAATGTGTTATTTGTTCGTTCACAAAGAAGGATACTTGTATGACATATTTAAACATTTTTTTATTCTTTTATTTTTGTTTCATCATAATCTTAATTTTTGATAAGAAAAAAATCAATATAAATAAATGTTGAGGTCTACTAGTTTGCCTGTGGGAACTATAGCAGAGAATTATTCAGTGTATATATTTAAATGTAAATAATCAATATATTATATATGTTACGGTCAATCTATGTAATCAGTCATTTCATGAAATGCCTGAAATGTCTGTGATCACCAGTCATTACGTGAAATGACTAAAATGTTCAGTCATTTTATGAAAATGAAGGGGTATTATTACACAGATTGCCAGAATGCAAATCAGATAATATGTGTAATAGTTACAACATTGAGATGGAAACAAATATTTTGCCAGGAAGTAATTTAAGCGACTGTGTTGGGGTTATTAGGATATCTCCTATAACCAGGGCCCTTATATATAGCTTTTTGCGGTCAGAGTCAGCCGGGAAGGTCTCCATGTATGTGTTAGTTTAGCAGGGGACTAGAGTTTACCTCACGTCGTGGGTCTACTTGGGTAGCAATTAGCAGTGAGTAGCTACTAACTTCAAGGAAAAGCTACACCAATGTATTGCCGGGAAATAAGATACCATGTATGCTAGTTGGTCTCAATAGTAATCACCATGCAGTGAATAGCTACAAAGATATCTCACACGGGCTACAGAAACGAAACCAGGGGAGGGATCCTTTTTATAGGGTTTTGGACCATTTTTGCGACCTGGACCCCCCCCCCCCCCTTCCCGGACTAGGGAACTTTTTTAAGCGTTTTCACTTGTCTTCCAGGTTTGACCTCTACTTTTCCTTAACCTTGTATCCGCAATTAAGCTAGGATACCATAGATCTAAGATACCCTAACAGAATCAATAGCCTTGATGGTTATGGGAGGCCCTTGCGTTTCACTTAAAATTAATATTATTGCGATTTCAAGTAAATAATAATAAATATTCCACTGAGGGATGGAATATCATTAATATTAGTGTAGAAATATTATTGTATTATGTATAAAGCAATGCAAAAGTTAATAAACAAGGTAAGTCGTATAATTTCAATGATTAATTAATATCATTTTGATGACAAAGTTATGCTATGCTCAAGATTTATAGTTTTTTTTCTTTATCATCCTCCCTTGCCAGCTGTATTTTTTTTCTATTTTTCCCATAGCATTTAAATTTCTTCTCATCTGTTTCTTTTAATTTATTTTTTTTTCTCATTTCAAAATGAAAAGGATTTATATACTGGTTTAAATTCTGATATGAAAATTGAATTTCAAGTCAGCTAATAAAGAAAACGCGAATTTCCATCCTGGCTCATCTTCACTTTCTTCCTGATTCCTTAATACAGGGTTTCATACGTTCCCATTGGGTATTTTTTTCATGCATATTACATTACCTTAGGTGAAATACTGATCCTTTTGCAAATATGTGATCATGAAAGTCAGCCTGGAATCAAGTGCTAAGAGCATCGACTTATATGATGCAATTATTCTGGGAAACGAAGATATGAATCTAATAGCTGCAGGTGTTTCAAAAACATAATCAAATGCTCTGGAATGGACTGTAATATAACTGAATCCAGTTCAGTCTGATAGTTGCAAATTCAAACATTTTATAAGTTCATGTAATGACTATCGGTCACAGGCATTACGAGAAATGACGAAAGTGTTTAGGCATTTCATGAAATGACATTATATATATATATGTTACTGTATGCTCCAATTCTTCCAGGTATATAAATCTCCTTAAAACTCTCCGAACAATTCTTTGTTCACGGTTAAAAAAAGGCTTGATCACTATTTGTTTTATCCAATCTACAACTCTTCAAATTTTTCTTCACAAAACATTCATGAATAATATGCTCCTTTTCCCTCGATTCTATTAAGCAGTACGAGCGTAGAAAGCTATCAACTAACTTCCTTTTGTATAATTAATTATTGGTTGTTAAATAAGTATAAAGAATTTTAAAAGTTAATAAAGACTAATTTAAATACAAAATTTTTAAAACCCCTTAACGTTCTAGATTAGGGCCACACTTTCTGCATGAGGTTGGCCAGAATCTCAGGCCCTCATCACAGAACAGGAGTGGTTGCTGGTGCTCAGTCGGCTCGTACGACTTTCCCTCTTGACCTCGGTGCTTGGTGTTCTGGAGCTAACTTGGGAAGGCGTCTTGGATAAGAGGGACGTATCCAGGATTTCGGAAAAGAGGGCTCCAACCCAGAAGGGCTAATGACAAAACCTAAAAAAAGGCCCACGTTTCCGGAAAAGGGTGGGTCAAGGCCGCATAAATTTGTCTGCAGCGCTCTAAAATGGTTGCGGCGGACCCTGGAACGCCCCCACCCCCTAAATCCGCTTCTGGATACTTTGCGCTTTTCTGGTATGGCATTTACAAACGTCTTCAAAGACCACGCTTGTATTTTTTCCATACAATATTTTTGGGCCAAACAAACGATTCCAAAACCTTTGTCGGTTGTAAGGGAGCCGATGCGGGCCCTGGCTTGCTCGAGTCAAGGTTACGCCCCCACTCCATTCATTCGTTCGTTAGTTTATAGGGGAATTCTCTTGACTTTATTATCAACTGAGATTTATGGGTAACTCCAAATGTAAATCACCCAGTTACCATCATCGTCGTAAATGTGAACCAAGATATAGGTGCAGCAGAGTTCTGTTCCCCTGATATATCATAAACATCTCTAGAAGACAGAGATAGTACAAATGAAGTACCCTCTGTCTTTATTATATGTATTCCTCTGATATACCTTCATCAAATCCTCACCTCGCAATAATCTAGGCAATCACCTGTCATTGCAGCTTATATTGATTTCAATGCCAGATAAATTGCTGTTCTATTAGGTATATGTTCATTTTTGAATCAATTCATTTTAGCACTCTCCGCTCCCTTGATACCAGGTTTATTCCACATGTCCAATGATTTACAGTTCCTTGACCTTCAACCGACCGTAACCAACGCCAATACTTATAGAAATGCTGCAGTTTTGCCTCGTTTTCTATATTCTTTTTAGACAAATTCAGACCGACCAATCTTTAAAGCACTGATTTCAAAGTCTGGTCTAGCTAGCTCTCTGATGTATTGCATGACATTCAAAGTTTAAAGACGGGACATTCTATGAAAAAGCTGATCATAGCAACTTGGCAACTCTGACTTTTCCAAGGTTGCAGCGAGGGTCGGAGACCAGTTTTTGTATGGAAGTCTGTCTCTTCGTCCATAACAGATAAAAGTAGCGCAGTTCACTCTCACAAAAAAAAATTACGGACGTTTATTTAATGGAGGGTAGATATTAAAATCATTACTTTTACAAGACACAAAATCGTTTCAGCAAAGTAATTTAACTATATCTGTCAAGGTAAGTGAATAAATAATAGCATCTTAAAAAATATGTCTCTGGTACAACACACACTCAAATAATAATTATCGGTCTCACACTTACCTTTTAGGATTAGCTTTCCAAGGAAAACGTTACATGTTTGACGCATGTTATCGTTTTACAATTTCAATAACTCAAGAGAGGTTGAATGCATATGACACACCATTTGATAATAAGTCAAGCGAAGTTATACAAAGATTTATTCGACATATGAAAGGTAACAAATAAATGGAAGCATGGTTTATATAAGAAAAACGTTATCGTAACACAACTGATTAAGTGTAACATTAATGACAAGTGTAACAGAAATAAGATTCTTCATTTTTACATCATAGGAAAACAGGCTAAATCTGCTTTGGCCCTTTCTCTGTAATTCATTGATACTAGTGAACCTGAAAATGGATCATGGTGACCTATACTCTGTGAGCTACGGGCCAAAAGCATGATTTTCAGCACCCAGGCATTGCACGAATTGTATCCCCAAGCTATAGAATCTTCTTACACAACAATCCGGGTTCTCTAAAAAATCTCCTTAGAAACCTGAAACTAGGTCATGGTGGGCCATATTCTACAAGTCTTTGGCCAAAAACATGACCTAATTAGGGCAGTCAGATAGGGCACAAAGTGTATCTGTTAGCTCTAGAATCTTTTTTAACAAATTTTTTTAACAAACCACACAGGTAGGACTTGGGCAACTCTCACTGGAAACCTGGAATTAGGTCACGATGACCTATATTCTGCAAGGTACAGATCAGACAGATGATTTGAGCACCATGAACGAGGTCTTGGGGAAATCTCCTTTGAAATCTAAAATTCGGTCATGTAACCTATATACTAAAACTGTCAGAAGCATGATTTTGAGCAGTCAGACAAGGCACAAATTATATCCTTTCGTCCTTAAATCTTCTTAACTATCCAGGAAAGGTCTTTGTCAAATCTCCCTGGAAACCTGAAATGAGGTCATGCTGAGCTAACTGTGAGCTAGGAGCCAAATATGATTTGACAGTCGAACAGAGTACAAATTGTATTCATTAGCTTTTGAATCCTCTTACTTGTTATCCTGGGAAAGGCATAAGTCTTGGTCACAATCGGCTTACGGTGTCCTATGGCCTGTTTGCGTCCAAAATTTGTGCAGAATCTCACATGCCACGCAAGTCGTCTTGTGAAATTTGAATGTCGCAGACAGTCCGAAAGCTTGTACGGAGGATGTTGGACAAACCTTACTCAGCAGTAATCAGTGCGGGCGGGTGATTTTTTTAAAAATTTTTTGTATGTTTTGATAAAAATTTCATATGATCAGGGAGAAGCATTGTAATAACAGAATGTTTTTGCTAAACAGGTAAAAGCACTACATAACAAAGGAAACTTATCAAAATTGTATTATTTTATCTCCTCGATACGGGAGTGTTAAAATACCTTTTATTTATTTTTTATTTTTTTATTGGCCTTAGGAAGAAAGATTTAAGTAACATCTTGTCATCAACGCATTTTTTTACTTATTATATTTCTTGATTTGTATTTTTAAGCCACTATGCATTTTTCACGACCATTCATGTTTTTATCAAGCGCACTATGCCAGATTCTTTATAATCTTTGTACTTTTTCGTTTCTGTGGGTCTGTGTTTTTTTTTTGTATTTTTTTTCTGAACGGGTCTGGATCCCTCCTTGTTCTCTATCTATATGCAGCCCGTCACTCTTAAATTTTAGCATGTTTTGTGGCACGCGCCATATTCCACTAAAACACATAATGAACCCATTAATTGTTGTTGTAATCTTATTGAAGAAATAAAAGAAACAAAATTATAATATAAATGATATTCATATAAAAGTAACATTACACCTGTATTTCGTCATTTCTGTAATGAAAATGTCAAATCAGTCACAATTGAATTGTAACAAAAATTATTTGTAATTGGAATGATGTATTTACCGTAAACTATATAATTTGCTTTGTAATATCCTATGCTTTTCGTCAATACTGTAAATTTCAGGTAATGTTACTCATACTTTATTCACATCTAAAATTGTTTCTCTCAACTTTTCAGGTTCTTTTATATAAATATAACATTAAAGAGGAAGAGGAAAAAATACGCACCTGTTTCCGTCCGATGGTGAAAAAAAAACCGTTGTGCATCTGACACAGGGATCTGGAATGTGTATGAGAGCACCCCAGAGAGCCCCAAATATTTATGCCTATAATAAATTCTTTTTATTGCATAAAACGTGATATGTATCACTTTTGTCCGAGCGTTCCATGAAGTTTCATGTTGAGGTATGATTATACACATAAGCACACATAATTTTACGTTTTCCTCCACTAAAATGGAAAATAAAACCTTAATTATTTGATTAAGAAATAAAAATCTGGTAAAAGAGAATAACAGATAAGACTTTTTAACCAATTTTTAAATTGTTAAAAGCGTAAAATAGCGGCAAATGTAGCTCAGAGGGTGCCTGAACTAGGAATTTTCATCATTGTTATGTTTGTATATGAAACATTTGCACATCATTATCAAAATGTACATAAACGTGTGTGTTATCTGAGTACCAAAAACAAAGTGGGCCAGCCAAAGTTGATTTTTTTCACTTAGGAGGCCATTTCTTGTTAATAGTAGACATTCATGCTAGATCAATCAGTCATAGAGTAAAGGAGAAAGTGTGGGTGAATTTCACCTTAGATTTGCCTTCTAAGGTCATTTCGAAAGAATATCGAAAAAAATGGACCATCAAAGGTCGATTTTTTTCACTTTTGTAGACACTACATAATTTTAAGGTCATTTTCATAGCCATTTTCAATGTCAAACCGAACAATATTGAACCTGAACCGGTAGAGTGTTTCCCTAACAAAGGTAAACAAAGGTATATTCGGTAACCTTATTAGCTTTAGGGTTATGTTTATGTCAATTGACAATTCATGTACATATATTCTTACACTTAAATGAATGAAAAATACCAATTTTCTTTGTTAATACAGTAATTTTTCACTACTCTGAATAAAGATATATAGAAATGGAGTTAAGGGGTGCTTTTAGTGTGTTCCCCTGAGTGTCTATAACACATTTTGAATTACATGTATAACGGAATAAAATATGGCCGCCTTTTTTTGTGTAAAATGCTGGATAAAAGCTCCGAGAATAACGGACATTTTTTTTAAGTAATGCTTTTTTGGGAGAGGGTTGTGGTTATCATAAGACCCTGGATAGACGTTATTCATTCAAAAGTAATAGGCGTACTTAAAACATTTAAAATAGCTGTAAAGATAGCTGCCACAATAAAGGAAAAGGAGATTGCTATCACTATATAGTAGTCATTATATATAAATACCTTAATGGACCATTGTGTATTAAGTTCAAATACGATCATTCGGTGGCATTTATCGCTAACACATGAAAAGGTTGGGTTTTATAGTTTAACATTACCGACGATGTCAGTCTTAGCCGACTTTAACACTTCCCCTTCTGGTCTTTCGGGCGTGTTCATTTTTGTAGCTTTAATCGGCTCCCTAGGGAGCATCAACCAAAGCAGCCATAACAGTCTCAAGGCCTAAAAAAGGTCTAGAGGTCCGGAAAAAAGGAAGGGGGGATGGGGGATCCAGGCCACCCTAGTTCCGCTCCCCCCCCCTTTTAGCCACCGCAACCTTTAAATAAGGGTTTTAGACTAATTTAAGCGGCCTTGAACCCCCCCCCCCCCTTCTTTTTTTCCGGACCTCTTGACCTTTTTTAGGCCTTTTCATTGGTCCTACTGGGTTGGAACTCCCCCCCCCCCTTTTTTTCTATATGCAGGATCCGCCCCTGGAGCGTACCCTTGTGGTAAAGACTTTTGCCAGGAGTCTTAGCGCAGACGTGACGCGAACCCATAATATTGCGGTCTCAAGTCAAACGCCCTAACCATTAGGCCACCACGCCATTTGTCATTTAAAAAAGATTGTACGCCAAAATAATTTGAAAAATTGTTGCCTAGGTAATTTCAAGATTGTAACCAATATGCCCACAATATGTGGTTCAACAGTCTCTTTAATTATATCTTGATGGTTACATGTACATTATTTTAATAGGTCCTCTTTTTAGGCCCCATTGTTAATTATTTTGGCTCTGAATGAAGGCGTTTAAATAACTATAGGTAAAAAGGATCATTAATCTGAGGATGGATATCAGAGACAACTACAGCTGTTTATTTTGGCATCTTTCTTTATTTTCTCAATATCTAAAAGCGTTTTAGAGACTTCAGGAAAGATAAAGGGTGGTTCTATTTAGTGTTGGGGTACGGGGGACCTCTTAACTTCCTGACTTATATTTATTATACATTTATTTATTGAAAACACTTTTTAAAGGAATTTTTGCTAGAGGGGACAACTTCTATTTTCGTAATGCAACTTTTGTATCCTTACCAATGCATATCATCAGCAGCCACCTTGGGGCGGAAAGAGGGTGCCTGTCAGGTTCCTGTCAGATCGGCAGGTTGCTAAAGATATTTAGATAAATAAACAGAAGCGACTTTCACTATATTTTACACTTCATGCACGACACTTGTGTCGATGTGTTTTGGGCTTTTAATTATAATGGTGAAATCGTAGTGACCGAGTTCTGACTGAGTAGGAGTGGCAGGGTGGGTACGTAAGGTAGTAAGTAACAATACAAATGCTGTGGTGTTCAACTCTTTTTATGTCTTGACCAAAGTGTATCAGACATGACGAAACACAAGGCAGTGGCACAGATACAATACACACACAAAAAAATGGTGGCTGACATATCTGAAAAGACATGAAGTTAAATACATACTAAGTGTCAGCACATATCAGAAATACATAGCACAAAATAGAAAAGGAAATGTTTACAATATTAATGACAATAAAACAGACATGTCAAAAAGATTACAAAACATCTGACAATATAATAGACATATGTGCCAAAATGTTTACATAACATGTGACAATAAACAAAAACTTGTTGACAGGTGTCCTTTGCTACACCAGTTGAAAGTTCAATATTCATATATTACTGAAAATATCAACTTGTATTCATATCAACTTGGATCAACAGTTTACAAAATATCCGAGATTCAAATAGCATATACCCATAATATGTCAACATTCATAAATACACTAAACATAATAAATCATCATAATAATCACTAAGCAGTATCTGAGATTATGCTCTATAACCCAAAGGTAAAGACGTACACAAAACTGATAACAACATGAATTTTGTTCAGTAATCAAATTAATAGGCAATTTCGAACAAGCCACTTGAAAATCTCAAAGATGTGTCGATTGTTTTAATGGCTGACGTTGGCCAATGTTCTGGGTTACTGTGGACACCCGCTGTCCTACGCGTGGTTCTCCTTAACATCGGCTGATCAGAATCACTCAAATCATAATCTGCATCACAATGAGGTTTGTCCACCTCAGGAACAGGTACTATTCCATCCTGGTACTCGTGCTCCACAAGGAATTTATCATCATCGGAGCTAGAGTGGTCACTCTAATGCTGCTGTCTTGCACGCATATTTACTGTCTCATCAACTTGTGGTTTATGGCAACTCTTGAGCTCCTCCCTGTTCACTCATCTTTGGTCTGTTCCATCTGTTTTCTCTAACAAATACACATCAATATGCTCCATCTTCTTTACAACTTTGTAAATGTCCGGTTTGAAAGCATCTTGTATCTTACGCCTGCCTTGAAATGCTCTCTGTCTTATGTAGACCTAACTTCCGATTCTCAGAGGTGCTTCTGTAGCAGTCTAATCATACCGCTCTTTCCGTTTCTCAAAAGCTATCTTGGAATTCTCCTGAGCAATCGCATGTCCTGCCTGGAGTTTCTTCTGATGACCAACTAACCATTCATGGAGTTCTTGGGATTGGTCAACTTCTTCCTCTTTGCATAGAAACATGTCAGCTGGAAGTATGGGCTCTTGGCCAAATACTAGTTTATATGGGAGTATCCAGTGGTCGCATTCGGCGTGGTGTTGTAAGCGAAAATTAAATTAAGGTAAGTGATCAGCCCAGTTGGCTTTCTTTTCACCTGATAGCGTTTTTAGCAGGTCATGCATGGTACGGTTGTACCTCTCACATTGGTCATTTGCCTGAGGTCTATACGCCGTCGTTCGTGACCTTTTACTCCATACCAGTGACACAATTCCTGGACGACTTTTGCCTCAATGTCGCGTTCTCTGTCTGAGTGTATACGCCCGGGTAGACCGTATCTAAAGAACCATTCCTTTGTGAGTACTTTTGCCACTGTCACTGCCTTCTGATTCCTACAGGGTATGGCAACTGTCCACTTACTAAATATGTCTGTAAGCACTAAGACGTTTTCGATCCCGTTCATACTAGGCTCCAGAACGGTAAAATCGATTGCGACAACTTCAAATGGATAAGATGCTGTCAGCGTGCCCATTCGGGTTTTAACTTGCACAGCTTTTGCAAGAGCACATCTCTCACATTCTTCGGTCACATACTTCCGGATATCATTGTGCATCATGGGCCAGTAACACTTGTTCCTTTTATGGACTCGGTCCTCTCAACTCCCTGGTGACCATGCTTGTCGTGATAACTTTCTAAACCCTTTGGCTTTAGTGCTCCTGGTAGTACTACCTGATCTTATATTCCTCCATTAGGATCCTGTATTCTCCTATACATTACATCTTGCTTTATCAATAGTCGGTTCCACTGTTTGTACAATGCCCGAACAGGTGCCGTTTCCTTTCTTCTAGTCTTAAGATCTGGAAGTTTCTTTTCCATCACTGCATTGTACACCTTATGAACGACTGGATCATCCTTCTGAAGGGCCCTCAAATCAGAAAATGTCACCTGTGGAAGGGACATAGCTACGTCTAGGGGGGGGGGGGGGGTCCTTTTCCAGGTTTTTCATCTCCCTCAAGACATTCGTTCAGTACAGCTTCTTCAAGCTCCTTAGAGAGAAGAGTAGTTTCTCATATGTCAGCCAACACAGCAGCTACCTCAGTTGTGTCCTCTGAATCCCAAGGCCGGTCATCCTGCCTTGACAATGCATCGGCATTTGCATTATTTTTACCTGTCCTGTAATGGATGCAGAAGTTAAAACTAGCTAAATCAGAGGCCCACCTCTGCTCTGTGGCTGGTAACGTTGTCTTCGTTATTAGGTATCTCAACGGGTTGTTATCCGTGTAGACCTCACATTTGGACATATACAAGTAGTCCTTGAATTTTTCAGCCGTCGCCAACTTAAGGGCTAAAAGTTCTAGCTTCTTGGACTCTCACTTCCCCTAAGGCCCCGGCTTGCATAGGCTATGACTCTTCTCTGTCCACTTTGGATCTGACTTAGAACTACTCCAAGCCCGCTGTGCGAGGCGTCAATTTCAAATACAAAAGAGAGGGAGAAATCTGCGAATCCCAGAAGTGGAGAGGCTGTGAGGCTTCTCTTTAGATTCATGAAAGCCTGTTCGTGCTCTGGCATCCAACTATCCTCCAAGGGTAGCCGTATCTGCTTGCGTTTGCCTTCTGCCTTGGAAACCATCTTGCCAACTAATTCATGAAGTGGTGCCGACATAAATGAATAATCCTTCACAAACCTTCTATAATAGCCAGTGAAACCAAGGAACCGCCGTAGATCCCTCAATGTCCTTGAAACGGGCCACTGTTCAACAGATCGGACCTTTTCCGGGTCTGTACCTATACCTTCTGCAGATATGATACTTTACTTCATTGTGCAGGAACTCAGGCTGTAGTTTCAGGCCATGTGCCTTCAGTTTTGAGAAAAACAACGTCTAGACGGGAAATGTGCTCCTCTATGGTTAATGAATACACAATTACATCATCCAAGTAGACCATGAGGATACGCAGGATATCGTCACGAAACAGTGAGGTCATCATTTTCTGAAATGTTGCAGGGGCATTAGTGAGACCGTAAGGCATCCTAACATACTGCCATAAACCAAATGGTGTTGTGAATGCGGTCTTATGTCGGTCATTAGGTGCTGCCTCCACTTGATGGTACGCTGCTGCGAGGTCCAGAATGCTTAAGTACCTGGCATTGCCCAAAGTATCAAGAGTCTCTTCTATTCTAGTAAGAGGAAATACATGCCTTTCTATCTTCTGGTTTAACCGGCGGTAGTCAACACACATAAGAATGGTGCCATTCTTCTTCCTCACTACCACGATAGAAGAGGCATAGTTCGAAGTACTCTCAGTTATAATGCCTTTCTTGCACAAATCGTTAATGTGGTCTCGCACCTCATTTCACAGCCGAGGTGGTAACCTCCTGTAAGGCTGGTTGACTGGTTCTTCATCCTAAGTACGAATGGTATGTTCTATTAAATCAGTCTTACCAAGCTCATCAACCTCTTGCATGAAGACATCCTTGTGCTTATGGAATAGTCTTAACAGCTGCGATCTCTCCCCAAAACTCAGCTCTACATGGGAAATGTCAATACCTCTCAACAAGTCCTCCTCCCCAAGAGTTTCTGAACACATCTTAGTTGGGACACCTTCCATCTTTGACACAATGGCTTTCACAAAAAACACTCTGCCTGGACTCCTTCTGATCCGCATAATGCTCAGCAGTAACCAAACATCTGTACTTTGGCTAATGTGCCAAAACATTGGTACCTAAAATCCCTGGCACTTTTTGTTTGTGACTCATGGTCTCAGGCACAGACCTCAGTATCAGAACACTAATATCTTTGACTCTAACACCTTCTACCTTAATGTCCATATGGGCAACACCTGTATAGGGTATTTCCAACCCGTTGGCTGCAGTTAGCTTCAACCAATTACCAACTTATGACAACTTGTCAGGTTTACTACCCAAGATGTCCCTGTAGACATTCTCATCCTATGTAGTCACCATGGATCCACTGTCGAGCAGACAATCTATTTCGCTGCCAGCAAACTTAACTCTCACGACTGGCCTACTCCCAACTGTGTTCCTGAGAAATCCCTCAGACTCCACATCAGTGCTCGACATACTTGCTTCCTGCAATTTTGTATCGGTCTCAGGTTGTTGATTGTCTGTGTCCTTTCTTGCACTGTTCTTAAATCTGAGAGGACACCTTCTTACAAAATGATCTGGGCTGTTGCACAAATGACATTTCAATGGAAGTCTCTTTCCCTCTCTAACCGTTCCTTCTTGTTTTACGGTACTACGCTTCCATGTCCCACCACTAGCTGCTGGTGCATCTGTCAACTTCAAGGTCAGTTGTGTAACCTGGGACTGCAAATCATTCATAAGTTTCTGCTGTTCCTGTATAAGCTTTTGCTGTTCTTGATATCTTTCCTCTTGTTTCCGTTGCTGATCAATTACACTTCTCAATATTTTCGTTACATCTGATAATTCTGTCCTATGTTCATCAGATTCACATTCCACTGCCCTGGCTGAAGCTCTATACCTCCTTCTGCCCTCTCCAGACAATGAAAATACCTAATCTCTAACCTTCCTGAATGTCTTTGTATCATCAGCTTTCACCATCTTACGCAGGTCACGGTAAAGGTTATCGTCCAAGACGCTATCACTAAAGTGGTTATGCAAGAGCTTATCTCCATTGGACAAAGCATCCTTTTCGATTGCTAAAATCCGTTCCTGTTACTCCAGTAAAGCATGCGTGAAATCTCGAGGTGACTCCCTTTCTTTTTGCCGTCGGCTGAACAACACTGATACTAATCTACCGCTCGTGGACTTCTCACCAAACGCTTTCTCTAACAACTTCAAAACTTCCTCAGGGTTTTCACGCTTTTCTGACTCGGCATGTCGTATCTCTTTTCTAGCTGATAGATCTAGAGAAGACAAAAGGAACTCCCCAGCCGCCTTACCAGTCATTCCTTGAGATTTCAACTATAAGCGTGCCCTTCTTATCCAGCTTTCGAGTTCTGCTGGGTAGCCTGCATACCTCTGCAATTTTCGGTTACTATATACAACTCTTGTTCTGTTACCTTCAAGTAGCTCAAGTCGCCTTCGCAGGTTGTCAATCTCATCCGCCATGTTGCTATCACAGTACATTGCGTCAGGACTACTAATACTGGTTTCTCGAAATGTCAAAGTGCAAAAGTGGACAAACAGCAGAAACAGTTGAATCCCAAACAATGTACACCTACCGTAAATCATTGATAGTGGGACACCAAATTGCAATGGTCAAATTTCCTCTCATGGACAAACAGTTCAACATATAAATATATAATTGTCAACAATGTGCACTCATTGTAACATAAGCAAATTTTCCTATCTCAACCATGAAAATTATATAAAAATAAAACAGTTACCAACTTCTGCTCAATCCTGGCAGAATACTTAATTATGCACTTACAGTACAGTAAATCATGACAGATTGTTAGTCAACTATATAGCTGACAAAAAGACAATAGACAACTGGTCAACCAATAATCTCAAAGAAATTCTTCTAGCTATCCCAATTAAATAAAACAATGTCAAATGATTTCACTCAGCAGCAGCTATCGACATTAATGACTCATCAGATGATACCCTCTATATGTGTACCCTACATGCTCATGTCACATCCCAACAGAATCTCATATGCAAGCAAAACGAATGCGAGGAGATCAGTCATTATAAAACAATACCCAATGTAGTACACATACTAGTAACTGTGACAGATAAAGCATCCGCAAATATCATGTACTAGACAATATCAACTCCTCAAATATCAGTGTCACATATGGCAGGTCACATATATCAATATATGGAATCAAATATCAGTGTCACATATGGCAAGTCACATTCAATATTAAGTCAAAAGTATAAATTCAACAAGAAAGAAAATACATTAAATCTTTGTACCCATACCTATTCAATCACAATAATGCACTTATGTAACATTTAGTGTACTCCAAAACATATCAAAATCTCAATAACAGTAATACAGTTTACCTTGGTCAACAAGTTACGACTCAGTATTTCAAACCATCCCGACTCAGCAGAACCAAAAATATATTCCACAATTATCAGTTAACATGTGCAGCTTAGTTTCTCTCACATAGTATGTAGTAACACTTATGTATCAACAATGCAATAAAGCAATAAACAAAAATGGGAATACACAAATCCAGATCAGTGTCCATCTCCACACACAGTGTCCACTACTCCACATCCAACCACCGTTTTCTCCTATCCTCAGCAAAGTCCAAAGTTACCTGACATCACTGGCACCTACCCCACTCCTGGTACCAAATCTAGTGACCGAGTTCTGACTGAGTAGGAGTGGCAGGGTGGGTACGTAAAGTGGTAAGTAACCAATACAAATGCTGTGGTGTTCTACTCTTTAATGTCTTACCCAAAGTGTATCAGACATGACAAAATACATGGCAGTGGCACAGATACAATACACACACAAAAAAATGGTGGCTGACATATCTGAAAAGACATGAAGTTAAATACATACTAAGTGTCAGCACATATCATAAATACATAGCACAAAATAGAAAGGAAATGTTTACAATATTAATGACAATAAAACATACATATGTCAAAATGATTACAAAACATCTGACAATATAATAGACATATGTGCCAAAATCCTTACATAACATGTGACAATAAACAAAAACTTGTTGACATGTGTCCTTTGTTACTCCAGTTGAAAGTTCAATATTCATATATTACTGAAAATATCAATTTGTATTCATATAAACTTGTATCAACAGTTTACAAAACAGCCGAGATTCAAATAGCATATACCCATAATATGTCAACATTCATAAATACACTAAACATAATAAATCATCATAATAATCACTAAGTAATATCTGAGATTATGCTCTATAACCCAAAGGTAAAGACGTACACATGGACAACTGCTCCTGAATCCATGGACCTCTCACTGACTATCACAGACTTCTGGACCATCCAGGGCTCACAATGCAACCCATCACAACCCACTGTGCTCATATCTGGTGCCATAAACCCCTAGAACAATTCCTTTAAATATCAGGAATGCATCTCTACATATTGCTGGTATGCCCCATAAAATAAGTACTGCCATTAAGAACCACACCACTTGATTCCTAAATACATGATTAACTCCAGGAATTAATATAAAATTCCTACAAATAAATCGGATAAGACTTGTTAGATTATCATATATTGTAGAGATTTAAGCACATTGATAAAACAACCCTGACATGTCTTTAAATGTATCTGCATCTGACACAAGTAAATAAAACTTTACAGAGACAATATCTAGTCTTTTTCCTGACAAAATATGCTGTTACCCACAAATACAAGACACTGTTACCCAGCCGAAATACACGATAAATATTCAGATGTCAGCTAATACCATTTATTGGATTGAACCTAATGCGTTTCCGGAACATGGGGCTTTTTCATCAAATGTTCTACAATTGGATCTACAATTACAATTGTCAAGTCCTGTGCTTCCAGTAGCTTAATTCCTGAACATTTATAGTACAACCCTACGCTAAACACAATATAAAACTAGCTTTAGTTTTACTTACAAAACCAGAAAACTTGCACCTCGGCTTCAGCAAATCTCTGCGCGCTCACCTCGTGCTAGCCAATACCTTAAACTTTCCGTAAAAAGTTTACCGTTATTATAAAAAAATGTAATCCGGGGCTGCCGGTAGGTCGCTCTGCCACAGTAGTGTTAAAAGAGCACTTGGGAATGGTTTGAGCTGTACTTGTAAATTTAACAAGCTAATCCAGATCAATTTAAAACAATTGCGATGGATGGTTTTAATGTAATTATACAGGTCGATAACAAACTCACAGAAATCATTTATGATATATCGGTAAAATTACTTGGGGTATCTTTTGAAAATGATTTCAGTTTAGAAACACGCAGCGGAAATGTGCTCCAGAGCAAGTACACAGTCAGTCTTATGTGCTTCAGCTTATTAGTATTTAATGTATTGGACCAGGAGAGTCGTGTTATATCTGTAGAGCCTTTATCTATACCGCTGTATACCGCTTTTACGCGTACACTTTATTTAATATACAACTGTTTGGTGAGTTTGTAACTGAAGAGTGAGCCGGCTTGAATGCTGCTCTCACGAAACATATCTGACGCAAAAACTGATAAAGTCAAACTAACCATACTTTAATTATTTATAGACGCTCCCATATGGTAGAGCACTATCACCGCGATGTATTGAATTCACGCTATGTGAACAATACAAATTATGTGTACATATAAATAGATTTCGTTGTATAAATCTTTATCACCACGTGCATGGTCAGAATATTGCTGACTTTAATTAGAGGAAACAGGTCAGACATGTAATTAGTTGTCCGGTGTACGATGTGATTAACTAAAATGAATCCTGCACTCGGAATATCAAACAATGACCAAGTGTTTTTTTAGCGGAAGTAAAGGCTGTATTTTAGAGGTTTCGATGTCTACAGCTGCGCTACCAGGAAGGGTACATGTAATACTGTGTAATAATGTCACCTATTGTTTTGCGTGTGTAGAAATTCAAATGAGAACCAAGCATACAATCAATGGAGACGAAATCAGGAAACTGGAAGCCAAGAGTAGACTATGGCATGCACGATAACTTTCACTTAACCAAACAGGGTTAAGCACTTCCCAGCGGTCTCGCCAGAGACAATTCAGTTTCAACTCGACCATATAAAACAAGAGAGTCCTTTTAACAACCTGTTTCCCAAGGGGACCTACAAACTGCTGTATATGTCAACCTTAAGGTCCTTCATGATTACTTTTGCGATGCATAGAATCAATGAAGCTGGCGGCAGTACGAGTATCTGATTCGCTGGTAATAATAAGCCGATGTTGATTTTGCAAAGTTGTGTCTCGGAAATTCCTTCCCAGTAAATGATGCCCCTGTAGAAAGCCATGGGATAACACGACGGTAGAGAACATCGAGGATTTCATAATCCGGTGATGGTGGTGACGTATTAGAATTCATAATTGAGTATTTCTATGTCTATAAATTACCGCAGCAGCAAGAGTCTGTATTTATTGTGTCCCGGTGGAAGACAACAGTAGTTACTATGTGGCGGCGGGTAACCGGGTTTGAAGTTGAAATAGTTGTCAGTTGTAAAGGAAACACTCAGACGCATTCTATTTCATACTAAGTACATACAAAATAATGGTTGTTTTATTCATTTATTTATTTCATATGATCAGACCCATTCCATACAACGGAAGCAGTAAAGATCAGCAAACAAGTGATGGCAAAAAGGACCCTAAACGAATTCTCAGATTAAGGACAATCCGGGTAAAAATATATGAAAAATAGAAAAGTCAATTTTCTTCAATTTTTATGGTTGCAGTAGTTTATATATATATATATATATATATATATATATATATATATATAAATATATATATATATATATGTGTATATGTATATATATATATAATTATTATTATTATTATTATAAACCTATGATTCTTTATTACTAAAAATGGGGGAAGTTACCTACTTTTAATAGATACGTTTAAGTAAATGGATTAGTATGACACAATTAAACATACATAAAATTTTCAAAATACCTTAGGCGCACCTACATTTGCCAAGACGATGAATGTGTATACAAGTTTTCTTGAGAATCAGTCCAGTCATTCCGGAGGAAATTGTTAACAGACGGATGACGGACGGTAGAAAAACTCACATGCAGACTCGGACATGCCACCTTCGGAAATCCTGTGCGAACAGTGAAGAAGGAGCCATTTGTTTCATGTATGTTAATTTTGCTTTTAGTTATTTAAATAAAGTGAAAAATATCATGACTTCACACACGATAATTTTCAATTATCGATCTTGTGTTGATACAGGTCGAATCAAATTCTACCGCCTCATGTTTGTAATCCGTCATTAACTGCAAATGACTGAAACCAAACGGTGGATTTTTAACAATTCACTTTTGCTGAAGGATTCAGTATCTACAAGGAAACATGAAAGAGTGGAGACAAAGCCTTTGTTGCTGTCATATATCGGGTTTTCCTTTAACTAGTGTTATGACCTGATTTCCCACATGCTACATGCGACATGCGACATCCGGGCTTTAGTCTGCACGTAAAATTGTAGCCCCCATGCATGAGCATTTACTTTTATTTTATTTATTTATTTTTTTTTTTTTTTTTGGCGAGGTCGGGATTTTTTGGATTTGATATGAGCATCCAAATACAAGGGGAAGGTATTTCGCGGACAATCTCAAGGTGGGAATCTATATGTTTGGTGGCCAACAGATCCGTATCTTCAAAGTAAAAGCGTAGGAACGCTCTGGGGATGACCGCGCCCTCATCCGAAAATTATTGTAGGATAATGAATTAATTAAATACAAGATACAAGATTTATTCCATACCAGTGCAGGAGTTTGCTTTTCGGGTGACATCATATATAACACAGTGCTGAATGCAAACAAATACACAATACAAAAATAGTAGTTAAAATGAAAAAAAAAATGAAGTAGTAATAATTTATTTTGATTTATCTTTGCATTAAACAGTCTGATCGCCTTCCATACAAATTAATTTGAGTACCTGTTTGTTCTGCATCTTAGAGACCGCAGCCTTCGGCCTGATTTTAGCCAGAGAATATAATCATGGGCAGCCTACATTTCACACCTTTTGCAGATCACCGAGAGATGATTGACTGGCAACATCTTCTGCTGAAAATGGCTCTGTTGAAGCCTTGTTTAAATACTACACTTGTGTTTATCTGCTAGTAAACTTAAGCTGAGAGTGTCACAGAGAAAGTGGCTCTGTAGAAGCTTTATATAAAATTACACAAGTGTTTATCTGCCAGTTAACTTAAGCTGAGAGAGTCACAGAGAAAGTGGCTCTGTAGAAGCTTTATAAAAACTATTACATTTGTGTTTATCTGCTAGTTAACTTAAGCTGAGAGAGTCACAGAGAAAATTGTTCTGTGGAAGTCTTATATAAATATTTTACTATTGTTTTTCTGCTGGTTATCTTAAG
Source organism: Sipunculus nudus (assembly GCA_026874595.1). NCBI lineage: Eukaryota > Metazoa > Annelida > Sipuncula > Golfingiida > Sipunculidae > Sipunculus > Sipunculus nudus. The sequence continues at coordinate 54,531,411 of CM049309.1, forward strand.
TTGAGAGAGCTACGGAGGAAATGGCTCTGTGGAAGCCTTATATAAATATTACACTTGTGTTTATATGCTAGTAAACTTAAGTTAAGAGTAACTAAGAGAAAATTGCTCTGTATAAGCATTATATAAATATTACACTAGTATTTATCTACTAGTTAAATTAAGCTGAGAGAGTCACAGGGAAAATTGTTCTGTGGAAGCCTTATATAAATATTTTACTAGTGTTTATCTGCTGGTTATCTTAAGCTATGAGAGAAGTGCAGAAAATGGGTTTGTGGAATCCTTATTTAAATATTGCCATTTTTGCACTCTCAATGAGGTAAACGGTGAAAGATTAAGAATGAAGGGTTTTGTCTTGCGATGAGGTTTAGGTTCTTGAATGCTCCTTATCAGCCTGACAGGGAATCCAAGGAGAACAACGATTATTTTATTAGATTCTTTTCATAAAATCTACCCTAGCCCTCCTCAAAATATCATCACTTTTGCGGAAAGTTGCTAACAGACAAACGAACCGAGGGAAATGCAGATGATTTTATTTGTCTGATGATACATTTATTATTTGGTGGAGATGGTACAGTGACCTCATTTTACCCCGAATCCCCGAGTTCAAACGCACATACGCATGTACGCTGACGGACCCGTCGAAAACCCAGGTAAAAATTCATATGAGTGGTTTAACGTATATATGCATACACGCTCACATGGAAACACAGCTTAAAACAACCTAGATGAGCTAACTCTTGAAAAGGTAGACATGTCTAAAAGTGCAAAGGGATGTGTGTTTTAGCTGTTAGAAGCTCACTGGGCAATATTATGTTGTGATTTAATTAAAAAGAAGTTTGCAATCTTCGTAATATTGTTTACTGCATGTTCTGAATATATAAAATTCGGACATAATTGTTACACATACCTTAAACCATAAATGGCTTTCTACATACTTATGAACCCATTTAAGGCGTCCCCAGTATTCCATGTGATTTACCAGTGTCTCTCAGCCATTTCTGTTTTTGTATATTTTTCACTTATTTCTTGTACACATAATGGTCTCCCTGAAGCTACAGCTACTATGGAGAACTGCAAAATAAAATCCAAAATATACTTTTCGATCCACTAGGGACGTCTTTTGTAGACTACGACTTTAGCTTTTCGGGTCAGTTATTACATAAACAAAAAGAAGAATTGTATATAATACATCTAAAATGATAAAAGAAAAAAAAATCGTATCCTGAGAGGTGAGCTTCCTGTCGGAGTCAACCCTGAGGATTAACAAAAACCCGCAACTCTGGCTTTATGAGCCAGAACACAACGGACGACCGTTATGCGCAATGCGCATGCTCATGAGAAAAGGTCGTTAACATCAAAATTCACAGGTTCAGTCAAAGAGAACGAAATTTATTTAGCGGTCGTCTGATACTCGATCGCTTAAAGATCCGTTTTTCAAAACTAGCTTGTGATCTGTTTTGCTTAAATTCCTCTGAGGCAGGGGCGGATACTGGATCTTAGAAAGGAGAGATGGGACTTAACACCCTGACATAAGTGAATGAATATGACGAGATTGACAGTACACATCATTCTCGCGCGCAGAATTATAGAGGTAAAAACGGTCCCAGAAACAAAATCCGACACCATTTTTCGATATTCAGCGTACATTATTTCCAATATTTCCAAAATTTTACTGTAAAAAAGAACATGGCGTATCCCTCTGAATCCGCCCCTTTGAAAACGAGGGGATACGAGGAGATAACAAGATAAACCCATAGAATGTGGCAGCTATTCATTTCCTGCTACTGAAAAGAATCTTTACTTCTTCTGGTACGAACTCTTGTGTATAACTGCAATAAATGAAGGCAAGCCAGTAGAAATGTCAATTCCTTTTACATTGGCACCATTGTATGCTCGTCAAAGATAGGTTTTACTGTAGAAATGATTCATAGCCTATGAGCCTCTGATAGTAGAACCATTTCAGTATTTAAATTGAAAATGGACTCTTTAGAGCAGGACTATGGCCGGAAGTTTACTGATTGAAATTGAAATTTAAGGCAATAACCTACGTTTGACCAGTCAGAGTCACATCTGAGTTAAAATGGACCTATTCTCATAGTATCCGTGTATGATAGCCTCATGGAATATAATATTTTTTGCAAATGTATCAACAATTTGTTATTGTATCCTCCGAAACGGAATTGATTTTAGCCGGGTTAAGTCGCTGCATCGTTCTTTTCCGGACAACCCCTCTGTATCCGCTGAAATTTTCCTTAACTTGACATCATTAAAAGGATACATATGAGCTTGTACCTAGCAAAGACTGGTGGCGTCAGTTACAACCATTTTCACGTTGTGTCCATCCATGCATCCGTTTCACTAATATAGGCTTCTGCTTCATGATGGTCACTCATACGCTAACTTACACCAACGTTTCCAATTTTATTTATAAATTTCAGGAAAGGTGGCTCATTCTATCAAACTCCTTAATAAAAATATGTTAAAATGTGAAGAAGCTTTAAAATGGGGAACTTATTACAAATAAATATTTTATTACAAACTATACTTGTCCTAGATATGGTTACCCTCAATCATTTTACAGTCTTGGAAGTCTTGCCTTTAAAACAGATTCATTTTATAAGAGAGTTAGAAGAAACTATAACACGGGAGGACACGGGGTTACACGGGGACGTCCAAGAATAAGAATTTCATTCACCTTAATTGAGGGATATTTTTAAGGTTCTTCAGGCAATATCACATTCCACAAATGTGGCCTAACAACGTCCCAACACCTCTTGCGTATAATTAAATCCCTCCGGGTGCGTCGTCTGTTTTCTGTATTCCTTTTATTTAGCATATCACTTGAGCTCGGTAGAGACAACTCTGTCGACACTAGACCGAGAAGAGCGCACGAGCGTGGAGTAAACTGTCAAGGCAAACTTATTTCATGTATATACTAAAATACAATGTTCCTATTTAATGCCAGATATCTGGGACACTTCCTGCAAGAAATAAAATACATGAAAGCACTTACAATATGATTGTCAAGATTTTTTAAAGCAATGGACAATTTCTTTTAACCACATTTAAATTTTCCAAGAGGAAGAAATATTCAATCGAATTCAAAATTTATTTCGTTATTTTTCCTCGTTAAAGTTCATGAAAAGTGGAAAAATTGCGCCTAGAAAACTGTCAAATACATGAAACAAATATTGATTATTTTGTTGTTAGAGGGAAGGCAGCTGTCCTCCCACGCTTGGCTTTAACCCAGTATTTGCGTCATAATGTTTCGTTATAAATGAGCTTGTTATTTTGCGGCCCGCATAAAAAGTCACTTTCACGTTCTTAAATGCCTCAGCCCTGAGAAAGTATCAGACCCATCTGTATAAGTTATGTTCTCCGTTAAACACACACACACACGTTTCTTTATCTGTGCACTATCGGAGGTAATGCAATAAAAAAAATCACGATAAAACGGAAGTACACAAGTCGTTAAAAAATAAATCAATCCAGAAAAGTCAGACTGGATAAATCGTGTAAAGAAAAAAAAATAGATCATGAATTTTTGTAATATGTAGGAAATGGTTCTCAACGACCCTGTCACCAAGTCATCAAGTCGTCTCTGTCAAGGATGACGGTTCAGCGAGGATACATCAAGTTTTACTCTTTTGAATAACCTATTATTTTGGCATGACGTGTGTTGCATGCTTAACTATGTGCATTCCGAATAGCTACATTGTATTTCACATCAAGAATACTAAATCCCTACTTTGGACAAACAAGCAATTAAGTCCGCCTAAAAATGGGTAATATCGGAAATTACACTGTTGACCGTCAGGTTCAACAAGCACATGCTCAGACTCCTAACCCATGTCGAACGTGTTGATATTGCTCCAGCGAAAGGAGAAAACAACTACATCTCCACATCGGGTCACTTTTCCAATGATTCTATAGGTAAATGAAAATTCAATTGAATTCGATTAGAAACCAGTTACATTTCAATTAAATATGTTACCGAAATAAAAATCGAAAGTAAACTGCTTCTGATGACAGATACATATAGATGTTTCTTAACAGTAACACCTATTTTCCTTTTTACACACTTATTGAAGAAATTGTAGCTGTTGTCAATCTTTGTTCCTGTAATTAAAATGAACAAGCCATCTTTCCAAAATGTACTTAGGAAGCCATTCTTTACAGTTGTTATGACATAGCGTAAGCAAGTGAAGCGCATACACGGTATAAGTTTAAGCATTAATGTAAAAAGGAAAACAAATATAGCTTTCAGACCATTGGTTGTGAAGCTGTCACACGTCTTAGTACGGGATGTCATAGTATGACGTCGCTGCTTTTCTCTGCCATGGCATGCACATTATATGTCAAGATATAACTTTCGCCAGAATTTCTGTTGATGTTTGGACATTAATATTTTTATATATCTTATCAGATTAACTATCTATGTATGTTTCCATTCTTTCTTTCCATTTTTCATGTAAGGCCATGTATAAAAACTTTACGTGATAGCAAATTTTTCGTTACATGACCATTCACATTTTTTGCCACTAATTTAAAAAAGTAACACCAAAATATCAAAATTTTCGGTTTTTCAGAAATAGATCTGTCTATAATAAATCAGGATATTTCATCGATCCCTTGCATAAAATTTAAGTTTAGTACGTTTCCAATAATCTGGTTTAATTACTGCCATCTAGGCCTCAATTGAAGGTACTTGTTTTTTGTGAATATCATTATTGTTCCTTTTAATATTATACCGATTCCATTTACTCTTAACCAGGAAGTTAAGTTAAATCATTGGTCAATTCCACGGATCCAGTTTCCTCTAATTTTAAAGTCAAAGGGAAAATGTGCCAATTTTACGAATTTTCACAATCAGGTTTTTCTCAAACTTTCACAAACAAAGAAAAAAATGGATGCAAGTTTCTGTTCAGATCTTTCAACTCAGTACAGCAAATACAATTAAAATGTCAAATTTGTGCCAAATGTCATTACAAGTTGCTGACTGTAGAAATCTGGTCCACGTGACGTAAAATCTTCAAGTGACTAGTTCAATTTGAAAAATGCTTATGTAGCACAATATAGGAATATGAATCTATCATACTGAAGTTTTTTTCATTAAGCACTTACAATTTTCGTAGATAATTATTAGCAAGACTACTGAGAAGCTTCTATAGTTTTTTCAGTGTAGAGTGTTGTTTTTAATTATAGTAATAAAGTACTCGTTTGATAACAGCAGTGGAAGCCTACTCTTTCCAAGATTACACATCTTGGGACATATAGCAGTATCAACTTCTTTTTTCATAGACCAACAATGTGTAATAGTTCAGAAGATCATTTCTTTTCAATATTCGAAATATAATTTCTTATTATAGACTTTATGAACGCATGGATGTGGTCCATGTGCAAATCCTACAATATGATGCGATCCGACATGGTACGCACATTTCCATATATCAAATTTTTAATCAGGTTTTTTCTCGTTTAAAGAAAAGAGCATATTGTGATTCAGAATTAACACATTTAAATTTAGTGATTGAAGTAATTCCGCTAGAAGAAAAACCATGTTAAGCTTTTCCGTATCACTATTGTACTAGTCCAAGTGAGAGACTATGTGACCTGGTCTTGCCTTACAGGTTATCTCTGCATTTAATGGAGTAAATAAGCCAATAATATTTCATATCATTTTGGAGGCTTTCGAATGACTTGTTTTGCGTAAAATGAAAAAAAAAATCCACATAATTTATGACACTTGTGTGTATTTATTAAGGTAAATAAATTACCAGTGAGCATAGAGATAACCCATACCATTATTATTTGCTTATATATTACCGTATAATATAATAGGGTTTTTCATTGACTAATTTCACGTTTTAGCATTGCGGCATCCCTCCCCCTCTGACAAAAGAGAGGAGTAGTGAAATAGAGTATAGCTTGTTGGTTGCCAGGTGTTGTGGTCCAGTTACAGAAACCCTACAGTGTGACATCCAAATCGGGTTACGGTTCTTAACATTTTCTGATTCATCACTCATTTTGATTAAATGATAACTAATATATAGCGCACACCGATAGATAAGCTTATACCCATCTTGCTTTTTTATTTTAATTAATGTAAATTATATTTAGTTATATGACAGATACAGATTTTAGAGAATTCTGGCAATTTAGAGATAAAATAAGTATTGTTATATAACCATTCCATAATCACACAATGAGTAACTTATGAAATGACCGACTGCTGTCCAGTAGTTGATTTATTTATGATGTCTCACTTCACACGTACACAGGGGTTGTAAAGATTTCACGAAGGTGTAAACTGTATATATGCCGATAAAAGTATATAAAATATAATCGCATGTACTAAATGTGTAATTAATATTATTTAGGCTATACTTACATGTTTATATGCAAGAGTCGTTCTTAAAAATCGTGGCAAGTAATCCATTCGCCCATTTATATTTTTCCTTAATCCAGAAACCTGAACGATGACGGCGGGCACAGGGGATTTCAACTACTTACACAAGGGGGGGGGGGGGGGGAGCAACGTTTCCTTCACGTCCACATTCCATCCACCCAAACACAGACAAACACATTTTTCTTTTAGATGTTTCACATAAGATCTAGAAACAAAAGATTGCCAGATGATAGTTACAGCGGGACACTAGAACAAAGGGTCTAGGACCTGGCGACCCCCCCCCCCCCCCCCCCCCCCCCCCCCCCCAGGCCAGAATGTCTTACATCACTTGGTAAGTTTAATCATGTTAATTTCTGCACAGCTCTTCTTGTTAATTTCACATTCGCGCCAATATAACCACAGCTTTGTAGGGAAGGCAGTTCAGTAGGGAGAATTTAAACATTTACTTTAAAAATGAAGAAATTGCTCTCCATTTTTTTTCACAGTTTAAGGACAAAAAAATCTTAGGAATTTCCAGATATACTGATCTTCTTTTGTATATGATAAGCTAGGAGCTAATTCAATCAAGGGTCTACTTTGCGGTAAGCGTGAGAGCGTGTTTAGAGTAAACAAATTTTCATGCAAGGTCACTGCGTTTTTTTTTCTCGTCTGCTTCGAAAAAAAAACGCAGACTTCTAGAGTAGAGCCTCAGTAGTTGACACCATCAATCGCTCATCTTGAAGCCATCTAGGAAAGACCAATTCTTATCAGTCTGTCAGAAAAATGACACTTTGTGGTAGCTGTTTTTGATAAAACCTTAATCTCTCACGATGTATGCTTGGTTATCCTTACTAAATGTCAAAGATTATATTTAAAATAGGTTAGTGTACCCCGAACAGGTGGTGCTGGGTTTATAGGCCCACTCCGTTCCATCACCTAATGTCCACCAGTTTTCGCTATGAACATTATATTTGTTTACATTTCAAGGGAAAACTTATAACGCAGGTAATAAGATTTTTTGAACTACGTAAATAAACCGCCTTACATATAATTGAAGAAACAAAATTATTCTAAAATATTACATTTTACGACAATCCAGATCTACTAATGTTAAGTGATATCCATGACGATTCTCAGTTGACAGCTGTTGATAGGATGCAAGGTAATGTAACAAAATATGACCATCTAAAACAAAGATGCCCACACATCTGGTCTGTCAAGAAAAAGTACAGGAAGTTGTAAAACATATACTGGAATTTTATTTTAAAATCCTGATCATCTTATTTGGCTATATATCACTTACTTTTTCGAAAAGATACATGCACTCTTAACAAAATAATCTCCTTAATCGAAGGAAAAATCGAGAAGATCTTAATAGAACATCGTTATATTTCATTTGTGTTAAATTATAGATGATGAATTTTATCATTATTTTTGTCCCATGTTTTTAAAAACCTGATATCCAAAAGGCAATTTATCCCTATACCTACCTCGATTTCAAAAGACAGTGCTATAGATTGCCTTTGGGTGTATTTTTAATATATATAAATATATATATATATATATATATATATATATATATAATTTGTATTGTTCACATAACGTGAATTCAATACATCGCGGTGATAGTGCTCTACCGTATGGGAGCGTTTATAAATAATTAAAGTATGGATACATTGACTTCATCAGTTTGTGCGACAGATCTGTTTCGTGAGAGCAGCATTCAAGCCGGCTCACTCTTCAGGTACAAAATGGAGTCTCCAGTTCTGTCGCAAAAACTGATGAAGTCAAACTAACCGTACTTTAATTATATATATATATATATATATATATATATATATACACACACACATACATATTGGCCTATGGTGGGTTGGGCGTTTGCAAGAGCTTCACAAATGGAATATCAAGGCCAGGGAGGCACATTTGTATATCAAGGTAATGCTGCGTGGTTAAGGGAGCAGACAGCGTGTCATTGCCTCCGCCAGGAGTGTATGCTTTCATCCTAGTTCGTGTGGGTGTTTGTGTTGGGCGTGTGTTTGTAAGTTTGTTCACATCCTCACTCATGCAAACCTTTACGAATTCTGATAATATTTTCTGGGCATTTCAGGAATGAGCCATTGAACAATCGATTAGATATGGTGTCGATCAGGAATATTTTCCGGGTTCATGAACGTCATCAAGGAATATTCACAAATGTACAGTTATTTATGCACAAATAGACCTCATAACTGATTGTTCTGAAATGTAAAGTTATAATTGATATCGAAATGTAGACTGGCCAGGGTTGATATGCATGATATTAACTAAGCCAAAAGTTGGGGTAAATTTTCAGCATATAACGCGTTAAACCTAACTTGGCTCTAGGCATAGGGATTGGTAATGTGGACATCAAGGTTTTAGTTAGCGCCACCTGTCACCACGTAGCTTATAAGTTCGTTCTTTTGATACCTAACCCATATTGGAGCCTATAACGGGATTTCAGTGCAAATACAACGAAGGCCATTCAGTCATCGCCATTCTTGACCTTAAGCGTGACGTAATAATAAGCAATGAGAGGGAAGCGCCAGCCCCTTCAACGACTTTGTGACCTACTAATATGCAGATACCAAGGATTCATTCCATTGACTTCACATCCCGTTTGTATAAGCAACAAACAAACCTTTTTTAGCCCTTGGCGTTTTTCCAGAAGCTCAAAACGCTTTGGTTAACATATTTATGTTAGTGTCAAACATAATTGACAACGACCTGGAAAGTCTATTTGATTTATGACAGAGGTTAAGGGGCAAGGTTGTTAATGTCATTAGACCAGCTGATACATTTACTACAGATTTACAAATTCAAAATTTGTTTATTATTTAATTTTCATACTTTAAGGAACTTTTTACCTCTGCCTTGATAATGAAAAAAAAAATCAACAAGTCTCCTTCTATCACTTGCTTTGGAGGTTTCTGTCTGTCAGGCCGACAGGTCACAAAAGGTAACCGCCTGAACAAATTTTGCAACAATTAAGATCATCGGACTGATATAAAATGTAAGCTGGAGGTGGCGACATCTGTGTTGACCTGTTACCTGAAACTAGTGTAAAAAAAGATAAAATATATAATATATATATATATATATATATATATATATATATCATGGGTAATTTTTCACGGTAATTTAATGAATATGATTTGTAATTAAAAACGTTTTCTGTGTAAAACAATGATATTGCTGGATCACAGATTTTGACGATTTTAAAGTATTTACACATATATATTTTACATATGTATATTTTTCATGTATTATTTCCAATACAATTAATATAAAGATATTCTCAATATTTCCTGAGCCCCTGAGGCTTTGAGTAAAAGATCTCCAATTATATTTATACTGGGATCGGTATGTCAATAGAAGCTGCAGGTGCTACCTCTTATGTTGACAAGTTTCTGTCAGGTCAAAATTATCTTTTCAAATTTTTTACATTCTAGTCAGAAATTATGAACCCATTTGGCTTATATGTTAAGATCACTCATTCCTTAGAGTAGGTACCGTTAAATGGATCAATACCAATTGAAATAATTTTTTTTTTCTGTGTTTGCTTCCACATGAAAATATTCAGGTACCGGATACTTGCATGAGTAGGTAGACTACAGATGGCGCCACTAATGTTGACCTTTTTATGTGTGCTTGAATGGTACATTGAATTATTTCTTAATGGTATGCAGATTTAAGCCATATGTGTCACCACTAATGCTGAAGTGTAGCTAAAATGTTTTTACAGTTTCACTGTGTTTTTTTTTTACCCACAGTCATGCACAGATTTGCCCGATATGAACGTTAGACCCTTGGGTCTCTTGTTTTGAATGAAAGCTACAGCTACCATTGTGATGATCGACAATGGACAAATCGTAACCATTTAACCTGTATACATCATTTGCAGAAAGGTTCTGGTTCTGGTTGGGTCTTCATCTTGACAGAGTATAAGATTCATCAACCTGACAGTGTGGGGTCGGTTATATAGTCAATGTAGGGAGGCCCCCACTTTACACATGTGTAAGGATAAGCTTATTAAGATCGAAACCTGTATGGTAGAAATAAGATAGACGGATGTACATATCTAACGTATGGGGGGGGGTGGGGTGTCGAAGCGAGGACAGTCGGTTCTACAGTTCAGCCCTTTAACCACTAGGCTACATTCTATACCTAAACAGTTTTGTAATATAGTTCACTGCAGACCATATCAATTAAAAGAAGTTTGTTATTCATCATCGCAATTTGCTTTTCTCGGCATCACACACCTACCTTTTCATTAGAGCAGGTTATCTGCAAAACTGTTCTTATGGGTTTTGTATCGGAATAATGAGAATATGGGCGTACACAATGGGTCTAATGTTTTAGCAGGTGACGAGTTGATAGAGGTACAATTTCATATGAATTAAGTTTTTAAACAAAACTTCTAATTTTATGGTAGTATTATGATTCCATTCATGCTTACCCACCGATAAATATACCTTTCCTTAATATATGAGTATATCAGTGCGAGTGCACCGGTATAATGTGGTAACCCCTCTTACAGGTCATGGATGTCGATGTTAACTTTTTCGGGATATTTAAATGAGCTTCAACAACTGGTTTAGTTGTTATGTCAATCCAGAACAACTTTAATTTGACTTGACCCTAAGGTACACAGGCATATTAGATACCCTACCCTTTTTTAGCCGGAGGACTACCATATTCTGTTCTCAACTTGCTGATTAAATTGTTATTTTGCAAAACAATTATGAATTTATGTCACACATATATGTGTCATTGATTGTAAAGTCATAGGATAGAAGTGGTAAAAAATAACTTAAGTGAAAATGATGTTTCAATAATGCTTATTAAATTTCTTCGTGGTATTATTTATCGTTAGATAGGAGGTAGCCCATACTTACATACATATATATATATATATATATATATATATATATATATATATATATATATTTATATATAAGGCCACTTCTCTATTAAGACCAACCTCAGCTGAACCGAGCGCATCCAATAAGACCACCTTTGAATTAAGACCACTTTTGGTAAGTCGAACAGATATAAATATAAATATATATATATAAATATATATATATATATACATATATATAATAACTGATCCCAATGCCTATAATAAAACGTCTGTCATATAAATGCCTGTTATGAGAACTGATGCTAGAACATGATATATCACGTTATCAATTGTCTCTATTTACACATCAAAGATTAAAAAAAAAAAATTAAGGTGTAAATGCAGGACATCATTTCAACATATTTCTTAATTTCCATATTAAGTCCTACAGCTGATTTAAGTGATTAGGAAATGTAGTGTAAATACTGAATGACATTGCGTGTAACCATTTTTATTTCATCATGACTTTATGTTAAGATATTAGTTACAAATCTCAATTTAGAGTCACGATTAACAAGGCTAAAAATTGAAGGCTGGATGATGCATCCTACTAAGAACAGATATCAAATCAACTGGCATGTATTACATGGTTGCAAAAAAAAACAAATGTCAGTGCATTACAGGCTATTAGAAATAGCATATGGTTTTAAACTTGCTATAATATCTCATGTTTTAGGGTACTCTATTGCAATCTTATGTTCCACTTCTCTGCTTTTTATACATAGGGGTTAATTAAAGAAAATTTAGGTAATAGGGAAGTCATGTTTAATTAAAAAAAATTCCCACCAAGTTAACTTGGTTCCTTTATAATTACTTTCTATCCACGTAATTATGCTATAATCACCTCGAAATTACGCCTAGTTCATGCAGGTTTCACATGTATTTATATCAGAATTTAATATGTATGTGGTAAAACATCCGTGCTACACCAAACTACGCCCATGGTTATTGCCAACCACCTGCATACCTCCTCACACACACACTATATACATACACACACACACACACATATATATATTCAAGAAAATAACTGTTATTATTTAATCCACACTTTGTTCATTGATGTCATGTCTAACAATAACCATTTTATCGAACTGCGGACTTCATTTTAGGCAGAGTAAACAAAACATATGAACATGTATATGAATCCCTTGAAGGCCGGTGTCTATCTCTTAACATTACCCATTTCCTGACAATTGTGCCGAATTAGGAAAGATGAGACTTTGGCCAAGATCTGTCATTCCATTTATCTCGACAGCTACCAATTATTATATATTGTTCATTTCTAGCTGCGCGCCAAATATGATCTCATATTCCCACTGAGTCCTCAGTTCCAATATGGCTATGGTTTGCAATTGCTGCCCACGAGCCTTGGCTTCCTTCCCAGGGCTCCCTCCCCCGCTGAATTTATAATCCACATTTTTGCAATGAAGCAGCTTCCTTCCCCACCCCCACAGCTGATTAACAGGAAATTCCGGCCTTGGCATAATTAAGCATAGTGAAAACGGCCAACTCCCTTTTCCCACCGAGAGCCTGACGTATAATAACAAGCTTAACATTTCATTTTACAGTCATTTGATTTGACCTCTTTCGTCGGATTTACCTATCACATGGTAATCTCCTGGGATATTTATTGTCGATGTGTAGGATACGTACTTAACAAGTATTAAATGTTCGCCTACATGCAATTTATTCTCACATTTGTAAAGCAGAATATAATTGATACAACCACGTGTGTTTGGACATGTCATTTCCCAGCGCATGTGTGTATACTCTAAGCTGGATATACAAATAATTATATGCCTTGCAATAATTCGTCGATATTTCGACAAATAATTCGATAAGGGTGGACAGAAACGGATAAAGATATACAGCTGAACTAATAAATCAACAAGCAGGTTTTTTTTTCTTCTCAAATCATGTTAATAGCGATCGATTTGCGATGTCCGATAATTTTTTTTTTTTTTTTTTTTTGAACAGAACAGAACTTTATTCAGGAAAAAGGCCTCAGGCCCAGAGTTCCAAACATTTCAATAAATATTCAATTTAAAAAGTACATAAATCCAATGGAAGGTAGCAGTCTTATATTTTCTCGTAAACACTGCCATTTACACAAGTAAAAGAACTGCATACCTACATACATATAAATCTGTTCTGCCATCATCTGTGAGGATAAACATAATTACATTTCAATAAACAGTCAGTTCAAAAATTACGACAATATAATGTTATGTAACAGTCTTAAAATGACTAATCAATCGTGCCATATACACATGTAACATTATTGCACACCTTAGTACACAATGAATCTATTGTGCTGTCAACAGTGAGTACTGTTTAAAATACATAATTCAACCATCTATCATTTTCCGTCTCCTCAAAAACGAATTAAACACATATGCAGCAACATTTGATATTTCAAATGGATTATCTAAATTAAATAATTTTATAAAATTTTGTTCACTTGGATAATGCAAGTCTTGTCTAATATATTTTAACCTCAAATCGTGATATAATTTACACTCTTGCATAAAGTGAGCTTCATCCTCAACAATATTGAATCCATAGCATAAACAATATTTACAGATCCTTTCTTCACGAGAAATGTTTTTATGGCGGCCCATTTCTATAGCTAATTCATGATTTGAACATCGAAGTTTAGCAAGTGCTGTACGGTGTTGTTTATATGGGATACAATCAACATATTTTTCTAGAGTGAGCATAGATTTAAAAGTACCATAATAGTAGAGTTTACTGCACAATTCAATATCACCATGCCAATTTTGAATGGCCATATCTTTTATTCTCATTTCAACTTCTTTCATAAAATAATTCACATCTCCAATGTACTGTGCCATCCAAACATATCCAAAACCGGACTGGAACAGCAATGTTCTTACTTCAGATACCCAATTTGATTTACCACTGCTATCTAAATTCATCAACATATTGTACACCTGTTTCTGATATCTATGTTCTGGCATATGCAAAAGTTTAATCCAATACTTAATACAACGCAATAAGCAAGCTACAAACAAAGGAAATCTGCCACATTCTCCTAAAGCTGCTGCATTTGGAGTATTCTGACCTACATTTAAAATTTGTTTGCAGAATTTGTACTGTACTCTCTCTATAGTTTCTGATTTTTTAAAACCCCACAACTCACATCCATATGTTAATATTGGCACTACCATTTGATCAAACAAATAAAAGAGATGTTTTGTACTTACATATTTACACTTTTTGCTGAATGTTTTAATCATGCATACAGCTTTGTTTGCTTGTAAAACCTGCTGTTGTTGTGTTTTTGACCAAGACAATTTTGTGGAGAAAATAATACCAAGATATTTGTAGTATGGAACCACTTCTAACTGTTTACCTTTTAAATACCATTTTTCTACTTTACGTAAGGGACCACCTTTCCTAAAAACCATAATCTTAGTTTTATCTGTATTAATTTTGAAACCATAATTTTCACAAAACTTTTGTAAGAGATCAATCTGTTGCTGAAGTCTACCTATAGTATCTCCACAATTAACCATATCATCTGCAAATAACAATGTCATTAAATTTGAGAGATTTCCATTTACATATATCCCCTGACAATCGCTTCCATCTAACATATTACAATACTCATTAATAAATAAAGAAAATAATAAAGGACTTATCATACAACCTTGCCGGGTACCTACCGAACATGCAAAATAATCTGTAAATCCACTCTCAGTTAATATACAAGACTGCATTTTTGAATACATTGATTTTATAACGCGTAATATTTTACCATTTATGCCTTGTTTTAATAAAACATGCCACAATAAATTATGTTGTACAAAATCGAACGCTTTTGCAAAGTCAATATATAAACAGTAAAATCTACCTTTTCTTTTAACCAAGTATTTTTTAACTAAAGCATACAAAATAAATGCCTGGTCAATTGTAGAATATCCTTTCTTGTAACCAGCTTGTGATTCAGATAAAATACTCATTTCCTCAACAAACTGCGAAAGTCTATTGTTCAAAACTTTAGTAAATATTTTACCAGTAACATTTAGTAAGGATATCCCTCTATAATTACCAGGTTCATTCTGAGAACCCTTCTTGTGTAACGGAAATATTATTGCTTTACTCCATTCTTCAGGAAATGACCCCTTGTTGAAAATCTTATTAAACAAAGTATGTAATAAAGGCAAAATAATTTCTAAAAGTGATTTAATAATATCCACTTGGAGTCCATCTGGTCCAGGGGATTTACCACTGTGCATTTGATTTATTGCCTGTCTTATTTCAAATACTGTTATCTCATTGTTGAGTGATCCACACTCACAATTACT
Source organism: Sipunculus nudus (assembly GCA_026874595.1). Lineage (NCBI taxonomy): Eukaryota > Metazoa > Annelida > Sipuncula > Golfingiida > Sipunculidae > Sipunculus > Sipunculus nudus. Next base: position 54,547,060 of record CM049309.1, read on the forward strand.
ATTAAAATTATTTTTGAAGTATGTGTCAGCTAAAATGTGAAAATCTTCTTTAACTTCATTTTTATTTTCATTAAGTAAATCTCTGAAGTAATTAAACCAATCGTCTGCTGGAATGTGACTAACACCCTTCTCTTTCTTGAAACACTTTTTAATACAGGCCCATAAATCATTTATATTTTTAGTGTTTGTTAAGTATTTCATAGTGCACTCTTGTTTAGATTTCTTTTTATTATCACAAAGGTTTTTAAATTGTCGTCTCTTCTCTTTGTATTTATTCAAATCATAAATATCTCCAGATATCCTATATCTATCTAGTGCTGTATATTTAATCAATTTTGCTTTAGCACATTCATCATCCCACCAGTTTGGTTGAGACCAACTCTTTTTACTTTGGTAATATTTAGGTTCAGTAAAAATATGTAACACTTTATTCAAATATTCAATAGCCTTTTCAACATCTTGCTGAACATAATAATTAAAATTACATATGTGATCATTATACAAATTTTCATTATCATTTAAAAGTTCAACTACAGTCTGTGACTAAAGTTTGTACCTTGTCCATGCAGTTGTGTGCTCAATATTTTCTGGAACTGTTTGTACAGATTCAACTTTTAAAGTACATTTCACTGGAAAGTGATCTGACAAATCTAACCTTAAAACTGTAAACGATTCCATTTTAATAAAAAATTCAGCACTAACAATAATGTAGTCAATAACACTCTGTTCAGCATGTGTTACACATGTGTATTCACCTTCAATATCTGGAGGAATTCTACCATTCAGAACATGAATATTAAAAGCACAACACAACTGTTGTAATGAAAATCCAAATTTGTTAGTTTTACCATCCTTTGAATTTCTACACACTTTAAATTCATCTGAAGGGTACACTTCATTCAAACCGATGAATCCTAAATGATCATTTTCTATGTTATCATACATTTTACCAATCCTTGCATTCAGATCACCCATTAAAATTACATATAAATCTCCATATTTTGACATCAAATCTACCATAATATTTTCAAGTCTTATTATTCCATCATTTTCGTCTAAAGATTCATATAGTACTGAACCCTCTGGAGCAATAGATGCACATATTAACAGAACAGGTTTCTCCGAATTAAAAGCTGTACCATCCAATATTAAAGCAATTATATCTATATATTTATGAACATATATTATGCTGAAATTGCAATTCTTTCTTATACATACAATGATTCCTCCTCTACCAACATTTTCTCTAACACTTGCAAAATATATAAATTTGTCAAAGCAGTTGTCAAACTCTTCTTCATAAGATGCCCAGGTTTCCCCAATACACAGTATATCAGAATCATTCATTAAATCTAAAAATTCTGGTGAATAAATCTTGTTTTTCAGACCCCCAGCATTCCATGAGACCATGTTTACAGTATTATATTCAGCATTATATGAATTGTGAGTATCAGTAAGTGAGCTTGAATTAGTAAGTGAACAAGTGCTTACCTGTTTGTATGGTGCAAGTGCGATCTCAATATTATTAAAGTGCTGGTTCGGAGATGTTAGTTGATTTTGTCTGTCATCAGGTTGATCCCCATCTGGAATTAGTAACAATGTTGAATTCACAAGTATTTTTGAATCTTTCAAATAATCATATGAACATGGACCCTGGCCTGACCCTCATTTATCATTTCTAGTTTTCCCTACCATCACTTTTGAGTTTGATTCGAAATCCCATTTAAACAGTTGTCCCTCAATACAAAGTTTATCAAAGGAAAGATAAACCTCTTTTTCATCCTGCCTAGCCTTTACCATAAAGGGGATAAGGTTACGCCTTGCCGATCTGACCTGTTCACTATAATCATGTGATACTTGAACATCTGAATCTTTCAATGTTTGTCTAGCTTGTTTCATAACGCTCTCTTTCTGTTTATAATTTGTGAACTTTACAATGACAGGTCTTGGTTTACCATCCCTAGATTTTACTGGTAGCCGGTGTGCCCTATCAATACTAATTTCATTATCCACAGTCTCTGAATCAAGTCCCATTTGCTCTTTCATCACTGATTTTACTTTATTCTCACACTCCTCCCAGCTTTCTCGTCCATTGCTCTCCGGAACACCATGGAATATAAGATTGTTTCGCCTGGATTGGTTTTCTAACTTGTCACATTTAGATTTGAGTTCAGCATTTTCTACCTCTGTTTTGGACAACCTATCGTTAACATCTCTTAATTCCTGTTCTATTGACACAAGGCGGTTTGTTAGGTACAGGACCTGCCGTTTTAGACCCTCTGGTGTGTCTACATCATGCTGCTCTATGTCCGATAATTGATATAATCAATAATATTTCTTCCAACAGTGATCCTTAAAAACAATATATGAATGTAAAATATCAGAATAAATTGGTTTAAAATAATATTTCAAAGTTGCGAAAGCTTATATACGTCCGTGTAAACAACACCTTTGTAAACTTTTAAACTTCAATCTTTGAATCGTAATGATTGTTATATTATGTACCACATGTTGCTGAAGTGTAGAATTGTCTTGATCAAAAGGATGACGAGTTGTTAAGAAATATTTGTTAAACCAGATGAAAAAGAGCAGCACACAAAAAAACTGAATATCAGTTTTTTAGAGGGAAAACTCTGCGGCAGTATTTCTTTTTGTGCTTTTTCATAGCAATATTTAATATAATTTTCGACCACGATGTACCGAGGCAAATTCACTCAGTATTCATTTTCACGTTTTTGCTCAAAACTCGCTTATTATTTAAACGTCTCACATTTTTTTACGCTTAAAACATTTTCCTTTCCCGAGGCCGCCCTAATCTTATTTTTGTCAAAGCTAAACACTGGCATTTATACATATATGTTTTGTTAAGAAGTTCCAGTCAAATCATATCTGAAATATATTAGTCCATGACGCCAACGCTTGGATGTAACGAAACATAATGAGACACAATGAATTCTTGTCTGGTTTTCATTGACGTCATCGTAAGAAATCAGTAAAAAGACCCTCAAATCATGTATAAAACATTGTACTTGAGATACTCCGAGCCTGATGATCCAAAACTTTTCGGTGGGAGCATGGGTTCCCTTGGAAGAACTTGACAGAAGATAACGTCAGCGTGCCCTTTTCAACTAGTCAACAGCAAGTTTACCTTAGATAGAAGAATATGAAGAAGATGCCGCCAACTACATGGAAGAATGACTAGCTCAATTGATCAGCCCATTAATCAGACTTAATGGTTTGTTATAAACTCCTTGATCATACCAACTCTGACAGACACCTTTCACTGACGTCACAGCGTCCCAGGCGACAGCCTCACTCATCTATACTGGAGGATAAACACAGCTGGGGCACAGGCTGTCATAGGCCAGTACCCCAGCATGGGCTGTCTACATATCAGTCAAATGGACACTGAAACCACCATTCTATTTAGGAAAATATAAGGTGCATCATAGGGAGGCCTGTATGTTGTTAACTGGCAGGATACCTTCAAATCATGATATTTTCAAATGTGAAAAAGAGGAATTATATTAAAATAATTAAACCCCTTCTTATACTGGTGAAGTAGGCCTGTTACAACACATCGTATATCAGTTCTAGTCACAACATATGTTTAGCAGTATTCTATATACATACTACTATCAATGAAGTGTCTTTAACTTACAGCAAACGGGTATTTTGAGTTTGTCAGTGAGTCTTTAGATTTAAAGTTACGATTTGTGGATACAGCTCAGAAGTATTTGGAGAAAAGTCTCATATTATCAAAGAACTACAGTTTAGACGTAGTACGATGTATGGCTCAAAACAGTATGGCAGAGAATATTCAGTCTCAGAAAATCAGACTGTTTTATCTAAGAAAATTGGTATACCAGCAGCTAATATTAGTATCTTATTCCACGCCAATTTGATGGCCAAGTGATGTTAATACAAACGAAGTAACATTATCAATTTGTGTCTATACAAAGTTTAGAGAACATATCTTGAAAAAGGATGCCTGCCTCATGATATGTTGAAAGGTTTTACAAGAAAAAGAATCATAAGAAATTTTAGTGTTACAGCTATGATCTTCAAATGCAATCAACATTTAATTATAAATATGTTAACAAAATCATATTCTTAATAAATTTTATTTATCTCAATTTAAAAAAAAATAGGATACCAATAGTTGTGATGAACTATAAAAGACATACATATTCTATTATATAAAAGATATTTATGCTTTACATGTACTACCAGGACATCAAACACCCTGCACGATTAGTCATTCGAAAGTTTTCTGAACAGATTCTCTGCACAAGATAGCCTTGCAAAAATACTTTTTTTCAAAGAAGCATACAGCAAGTTTGATGTAATGGATGAAATAACCTTTTCAAATTGAAGACTCCTACCCAAAACTTTATTTTTTTTAAATTTTAAATGAAAATGTAGTCCAGTGAAGGTTAGAAAAATAAAACAATCTTTCACCTAAAAAATAGTAATAGAAAAGGAAGGAGTTTAATCCAGCTCTGAAATGTAGGGGTTGGTTTTTGATGAGGATTTGTCTGTCATCCTCACTATCTTGGCCAGCCATCGGCCACACATGGTTCGAGTTGGTCCTTTGTAATGTTAACCTGCATGAATAAAATGATTTCTTATCCCTACCAGATGGAATTCCACAGTCAATTACAACAGAAATGTTTACAATTATGCGGGAATTAGTAATTTGTAGAACAAAGCATGCAGTATGACCTGCTTGGCCATGTGGAGGTCAGTAGGGCAGTGTAGCTTGCCCTCCAGCGTGAATGCTGGGCTGGCTGGCCGGCCTGTGTGACGTCACATGCAAAGGGTCTATAATCAAGCAGAGTCTTCTTTGTCCCATATAATGTTAATGCAGGTAGCGCCGCCTGTGCTGAACTACTTTCTACGATTGCAATGGTCTTTTCCCCTCTTTCAGGTAAGTGAATATATACGAACCCTTAGAATTCGTAGGAACATCCGTTGGCAAATGTATAGCGTTTGGGTCGAACTGAATCATTCCCACAAGACTCGCAAATTTTATCATTTCAAATGTTTACAGGCATAGTGCGAAATCTGTAACCAAATATCTCAGTGATCTTAAAAAATCCATGCCCCTTATATTTTTCAGATAAACTGATCATGTGGGTAGCAGGTAAGTTATCAACATGTGGTACCACCTCATGTGACCTGCTTTTTATGAGCTGAAATGGTATTTTTCATTTACCCTGGATCAGTCAGAAAAACAATGTTTACCTCTCATGTCATAATGAAATTTATGTAAGAGTAAGGGGATATAAACGAGAATGTACAATGTTGAATCATTTTCAAATGGCTTCCTCCCAATTACAAAACTTTACGATTTCAGGTGTTTACTTCATTAATGTAACACCTGTCACCAAATAAAATATAATCTATTGTTAGCAACTTGACTTTTGCAGACACATGATATTAACTTGTAGATGACGTCTTTGGGCTGGAGAAAATACGAAATATAAGTTAAGTGGAATTACTTTCAAATTGGATCCTTTCGGAATTTAACATGTTTTTTTTTTCATTGCCATACTTTTACGTTTTGTCATACATAATACATAATACAAAATTACATGTTCAAATTACAAATAAGTTGACGTCCCTATAATTGCTCCAAACTGAAAACAAATTGGATCAGGTAGACCTATTATAACTCCATATGGGGCCTTGGATTATATAGGACATGTTTACAAGGAGAGGCTTTGATATTGGGAAAATGATTAATTTTCTTATTCTTGATGAATATTACTGAAATAAAATATTGTTTACACCGACCTAGTTTTACAGGAATTGATTTGGTAAAATACATCTTTTCCATCATGATTGGATTGTATTCCAATCACATATTGCTTTCACTAAACCAGCTCTACATATAAGAAGTACTTTAAGGAAGGGCCCATTCTTTCATCCTGGTTTGATTTATTCCAATAATTAACGGTTACACCGACCTATACCTATATAGTTAGTATCGGGAGATGCTCGTTTTCCAACTCCAGTTGAATCATGATTCAGTCAAAAACAGTTTACAACAACCTTAAGCGATAGCTACTGTCAATAATATAGAGAATAATGCCCACTTTTCGTGGCCAGGTTGATTATTGTCTCAATAAAATAATTTTAAACCGACGCAGCTATATTTCATCATGTCCTCTCTAAACCTAAGCCGAGATTTTAGACGTGTTAGCAATGTCATGGATTTGTTGTCTGGAAAACCTATTCAGTGCTGACGAAAGCCTCCTGGTTATTACAGGGTGTTAATATTTGATGACTAATATTTACCTTAAGGGATCGGTGAGTGGACACCTGAAGCTTGTGTTATGCTATCATGTTTACAGTTAAGCCTTCGGCACCTAATTGGGATCATTAGCCAGTCTTTGAAATAACCCGATCATGCCCTGCGGCAGGTTGTACCATGTATGCAGTCTGGGGATAATTAGCTGTCCAGATACAGTTATCCTGTGAAAGGTAACAATCAGCTTTGTTGAATTTTGATGGATCTTTCCACAAATATTCTTGAATTTGAAGCACCAGTATTGTTTGACGTGTGATCTGCTTGACTGATTTGTTTTACATATATCACTAGGACATTGTTTTTACTACTGAGATAACATGTTCTGTATCTGCTACTAACTACTATTCTTTTTTTAATATTCTTTAAAATAGGATTTACAGTCAACTAACAATCGGAACAAAGTTGACATAAGATTATTCAGTCCTACGTACAAAATACATGTTCAAATAAATATGCCTTGATAAGTATACAAAATACGATCCGTCTTTAAGACTGGCGTATAGTAAGTTATATATTTAAACATGTTGTGCTCTTCTTGTTGTTCACACAACATGGGCATCTCCGGTCTTATTGATTAAAGTATTCTTGAAGAAACTGTCTTCAGTACATGAGCATTGTTTATGCTTTTAAGCACATATTAAAGCAGGCTTGATATCAAGAAAAACTTCGGCTAATTAATTTAGGACTTTACTGTTTATATTGCATAGTAAATCAACGGTCATACTATTTAAATTCTTGAGTTCTGCAATGACAAGATTATCTCCCTGGACCGACTTAATACTTGTGTAGTCTTACCAGGGTGAAGTAGTCTACACATGCAGTATGAAGTGAAGATTTTGACCAGCTATCATAATCTCCTTTGCTAGTGTAAAGTCTGAATTTCTGCCTACCAAGGAAGGTGGCTTGCGTGATTGGCGTCATAAGTAATAGCGTAACCATTGATACACAGCATGAGAGAACCTAATTTCATTGCCGAGATCCATATAAACTAGACCTCATGATTATTTCACAATATTAGCAGCTAAACTCACAATTATTGGTAATCACACAGTAAAGCTAAATGTCTGCATGGACATTGAGGAAGATGGTTTGCGTCATTTGCACCATGGATAATTATATAGCCTTGTAAAATGTAATACTTTATTATAGAATCGCCAAAATATATTTGATACCCAACGTGGACCTCATCATCGTTTGACCAAATAAATACTGAATGAACATCCACGATTATGTAGTGCTCATTAAGACAAACATGTCCTATAACCTAAAAAATACTTACAGCGTGTGTAAACTGCAAAACGATATAAACCTCAGGTGACTCATTTGTGTTTTGCTCAAGTTACATAGCAAGGTAATCGAACATTCCACTTGCAAGCGATATTCCTATAGCTCCCTGCAGTATTTATATTTTCATACATCTCCATGAATGAAAGTTACACGAAAAGTTGTACATGACTCTCTGGTTTCAACATGCCAGTTGTAAAAATTATTGATAAGGCTAATTTGCTCGTTTTTTATAAATAGGAAAGAAATAAAATCACTTTTATATAATGGAAAAAAAATAAATAACAAATTGAGATTTGATAAAAAATATTAGAATAATGTTTGTTCATTATGTTGTTTCATGTAATTATACGTACACTGTTTCATACAAGTGGACTTTATTATTATTAATAGCTCCAGTGACAGGATGGTTCTTGTTAAACTTTGAACCGTGTGGTCTGTCATTTTTACTGACTGACTAGTTGAACCCAGCAATGGCTTTCTTGTCAAAGGGAAGGAAGTTTGAAAAGATGCAAGCAGTGAGCAGAGAGTTTAACTAATAATGTTCTTGACCCTTGTAAGCTGGTTGTTCCTTTCCCTGACAGCATATCGGCCTCAGTCAGGACGAAAAAAAGAGCGTAAAAAGATAACCAGAAATGGGCAAGTCCTTCCCATTATCACTGCAGTCAGTGAACATGACTGTAATTTTTTCTTCAATAGGGTCCCTGACAAACCTATCGGTGCCTCAGACGAGAAGCATGATCCCCTAAGACTCGGCTTTGGCGCCAACCAGACAGGCAAACTGCTCCTCAGGGAAGCGGGGGTGGGGCTATCCATGTGTATCGATTTTAGTAGGAGTAGGTAATAGCTGCCAATTAATCGAGGGTTGGCGGTGACAGCGGCACTATATGCCAGTGTGCTGGTGACTCAGCCCCAGAAGCAAGCTATCGGGAGCCAGACAGCCACAGCTCCACCCTCTCTATACTTCTTTCATCAGCATTTACAGGTGAGTCAGTGACAACAGGTGGCGGGCTATAGGAGGAGATGTCAAATCTATCATGATACCTGCCTTTTCATTACCTTAAAGGAAATATAATCACTCCACGGAGCGTAAGTACAGTTCTACGGCCAAGTATGATTGTTATATATGTGAATTGATGTTTCATGAAAAGTGATTTTCCCAGATACGGAAAAACAACGTATTTTTAATATTTAAAGGTTTCATGAGATTCCGCAGTTGTTATAAATTAATGCTTTTGTATTTCCATTTGGTTACCTATCATCATTGTCAAACTATAACATTGTATAATTTACTTTCATTTTATTTTATTATGACTGAAATATTATTATTATTTTTATTTTTATTGAAAAGATTTTATTTAAAATTTATATAGATCATTTTAAGTAGCCGTTAGTAACATAAAAGGAAATACATTTTGCATTCAAGAGAAGTATACTGAATGAAAATTTAGGTTTTAGTTAATTATTAGACTTGACATAGCACTGGACGTGTACCTTTCTCTTGTCACGTAGGGCCTTATTCTGAGCGATACGTCGTGCCAGAAATAAATGGCCCCGCTGAACTGAACGCAAAACCGTTTAGCAGCCCGTGGTTTACTCAGCATTAGATTGAAATGTATAAAAGGAAAGGATAGGGGAAGCATGTGTACAATTGATGAACCATTCTCACTTGAGAGAGCCAAGAAATAAAAATGTATTCAACTTTTACTTGGCTTAACAACATGCGAAGGTTTGACATGATTTATTTCACGCGTGTCTTCAGCAAACTCTAAACTAGTTTTACTAAATCCAAATACACGTATAAGGAAATTTAAGGATAAGCGCACAATAAACGTCAAGGTCATTATGGCTGTATTACGGTAACAAAGAGAATAACTGTATGTCCGTATTGCTGTACTAATGGTAACTAAAAGCATAACTGTATGTTAAACGGTTGGATTTTAAATCATTTTTGATATGAGGAAATTTTTATTTTTAATATTTAATTTTTCAGAGTTTAATTCGGTAATATTTAAAAAACAGAAGTACATTAATTTGGGCAGATTAAAGTACTTTGAATCGAGCGATGAGAAGCTACATCTAAGTCAATTGGACCAGAGATAATGATCCCAGGTACTTTCGTGTGATCCTAGTAATCGATTCTAGGCCGTTTTTGATTTTTTTAAAGATCACATTACGACAATCAATATGCGATGCGTCACTTTTGTTTAAATTTACAGGCTGAAATTATTAAACAATTAAGATTACCTGCTCCTGTGGCTCAGGGGTAGAGCCAGGACTCAAAGCTGGGAGATCATAAGTTCGAATCTCAGCCGAGTTGCTGAAATTTTCACGGTCGACTCCCATTGAGAAGGAGAGCTCTGCAGGCTTAATTGGAAGGCCGTACCAGACTGCCGTGTTTCACTCGTGAACGAGTGCGCCTTTAGGGGGTTTTTCGATGGTATCATCCAGCAAAGGGGACGATTAAAAGCCAGGCCCGCAGATGCAGTAGTCATCGGGCCTGGTTAACACGAGGATATAAAATAAGAAGAAACGTGTGATACTGTCCTGACACGTAGCAAGAAATCGGAACATATCCTTACAGTTAAGCTAGCATTGAAACATGAAACCGGTGACCACCGATAAAAAAATGTTAATTAAAAAAAGATTACCTCTTGAAATGTCTGCGCGATGGTTTTTGTCCTTGTCATTGTTAGTAATGTTAAACTATTCAACAAAATACATAAGCCTTAAAAATTACATTTTTTCCGGGGAAAATCACCCATTTATAACGAGTTCAGTGATATGAACCAAAAGGAATTATAAACCATGTTAACCGTATTTGTAAAAAGGATCCTTGGTAATGATGGGTCATGTAGATGTTTTAAAAGGCATTAATACAGTTTATCATTATTTGTAGAGAACTGGTGTTCTATCAAGAAGGAAACTACACATTTTTGTTTGTTTGTTTTTTTTCTCATTTTTAATGATGCCTTAGACGCGATTTTCATTTTTTATACTATGATATTCTTTCATCATCGACATTTCATTTATGAATAAAAAGGTCATGTTACTATTACAATAAGGGCATATAACATAACATGAACGTTCACACTCTATTTACTTATGATTGCTTATGGCTCACACTAAGAGAAATGTAAAAATTCAGTAACTAGAAAAGCACTCAGAGAGCGGAGACCTCCGCCAATTCAGCTCATTAATCTCATATGGAACTGTCAGAAAAACAGCATTTTTCCTTTAAAATATTCCTGGATCGAGAATGTTTCTGTATCAAAATTTAATCAATCTTTCCTTCGATCATTGCCGAGCGATCCTGAATATTTCATCAAAATCCGTCAATAACGTTTTGACTTATGTTGATAACAGACAAACAAACAAACCTACACCCGCAATAATAAAGAAGGTGAGATTCCTCATGCGCGGACCCAGCATGTGGAATGCTTATATATCCGACATACATGATCGCTACATGTTGCAAATTTTTTAATTTCCGGATATTAACAAGGTGGAACACAAAAAAAATGCATGCCACCGTGCAGGTTCTTATGAAATCTGTCAACACATATTCCATATTCCGTAGATAAGGAATTTTACACGCTACTACTTGAAGAAACTAGCCTTTGAAACTTACCAAAGTCGGGTTTTTGGCCTCATTATCCGTTAGGGTGGGGGTTCGGGGGAGCTTAAATCATTTACTTTTTTTATTAAAACAGGGCCCAGGACTATAAAAAAGGACAAGTAATCGCCCCCCCCCCCCCTGCTTTACGTTGATTTACTGACACCTTTCAGGGAAACGGCACGTACATGGGCAGTGACGTCATTGTGCTCTATGTCGTCACAACTCTCTCCAAATAAGACCATATCGTCACCTGCTAAATGTCCCAGTGTAAGCAAATATGCAATAGACCCCCCTCCCCCAACCACACCAAAAAAGAGCTCATTTTGGGTTTTTTTACGCATGGATCGGCCCAAAATTTAATCAATTGTTCCTTGTATCATTGCCGAGCTATCCTGAAAATTTCATCAAACTCCATTGAGGACTTTTTCTGTTATCGTGCTAACAGACACACAGGTAAACAGATAAACAGACATACATACGCACCCAAAACCGTAACCCCCGCCGCTAGGCCTGGCGGAGGTAATTACATAACTCCTGTTTGCGCCACCTCATTCAGCTGTATATTCACATAAGTACGTGTTTTATGAATGGTATGTGTCAGTACTCCGGAACCACCATTATATTTAATATCTTTTTCTCCAAATATAAGGGACAATTGGTTTCCATTTTTACTCATGTAAAAGATATCTCTGTCTTTTATCTGCAACTTTACTTTCAAGATATTCAGTATTAGTTAATTTACGAACTAGTCCAACGGTGGAGGCAACTGGTGCACTCTGTCAATAAGGAAACTATAATGGTATAGAAAACAAACTCTGTTAACCATATTCGCGAAACAACTGATGTCATTACAATGCATGATGCTTTAGCGCTTCCTTAGCGCAAGTGTAAACACCATGGCATAAAAACTTTTGAAACAACCAGAAAATGGATTAACACGAAAACCGCATATGTTTTTCAAGTGCCCCCTCTCATGGGATTTGCGCGTAGGCGTATCCTGACCTAAGTGCATAATGGCAAATTCTATCATAAGTTAATTAATTGTTCGCTATGCATGACTTTTATTGATGAATTGGAAAATTATTAAACGATCCAGCATTTCAGCCTGCAATTCATTTTGTATATCGTGCTATTCATACTATATAATTACAACTTAGGCAGAGTTATGCAGCGTATTTTTCTCAATTAATTATGTTTTGACATCTCCTTTCCTGGTTTACGTCAATGCACCACTTAATTTTCCCATTAAATTCACGCTATCAACATTTATTATACCGTGATGGCACAGTGACAACTGTATGGTTGTATTCATAATGCTCCTCGAAAATAAATCAAAACCTATGATTATAAATAAATGCAAATACCTTATATTACATATATAGACATGATTAATACGAGAACACATATAACATTAAAAATAGAAAATAACGTGACCTGCTTTTACTGTAGAAACTCTCCTGAATGATGAGGCTGATCAGTACATACACTATTTCAAAGAAGGGGACCCTCTTTTCCTTTAATTAAGACAGCGGTTGCCTGACACATACTTGTAATTCGGTTAGTGGAGCATGGCGAACACACGCTTCTTATCTTCATTCCGTCAACTTTGAGTTGTATCGATGTAAATTATTTTTAATTAAAGTAAGTGTGTCTTTACTGATACAGCAAAATGTACAATATTAAACAAGCAATTTATCTTAGAGTGTAAAATGGAGGTGGCCAGTGTAAATGAAATTAGGTATACGCGTAATATTAATGAACACGTGTCATTAATGCCATTTAGTACGATATAAAACCTATTTAAACAGATCCAGAGACATGTGAAAATGTGACACAAGAGGATTTAATACGTATCTTGGAGAGTCTAAAAAAATTACAAACTCAGCCGTCTTTCTTTGACACTCAGTATATCGCCAGATAAAATCAATCCCTTAAATAAAAGAGGAAAGGAAAGTATAGCAATAATTTCAGGTATGTCATACAAATACTTTTTGGCAGCAATTATAAAGGAAACTCAGACTTGCACAGGGCTTATCAAATAAACCTTTGCCTGTTCAAAATCTCATTGATTATTATGTCGTCACGATAATAGTATTTCAAGTGGGGACCGGGCTTTGGTTTTTTCGACCTCCAGTGGTCCGCATTATACTTCTTTGTATAAGAAGGACACGTTCAATATATTTATATTCAATTCTTTAAGGTGCCCATTCATCTACCTTTTGAAAAAGAATTTATGTGTTTTCTGGCTTCCTCTGTGTATATATTAATGGTCTGAGGTTAATTTGGTTGTGAGAAAATCTTATAACGCCTCCATGAAGAATGTATGAACTTGTTTATCAACAACATGTTTGTGAACACAGCAATGTTGACAAACATGGAAAAACATGTAACCTAAGGTGGACGGTTGCATATATGCCGCGGTAGAAAAGTCATCTGTTTCAAAACGCCATTTGAAAAGCTCTAGCTTATGTGAATTGCTGCCAGATGCCCTTCTTGAAGTTGTTTTGATGATTTTGGCGGGCCCCCACATAATAAAAATATGCTGTTATAAATAAAACATGCAGCCTGTGTGCGGTAATGTCCACGTTCTGTGGCCTATTTTTATAAAAGCTACAAGGGATTACCTTTAGTTCATAAAGGTCAGATAGGTGATTTGGCCCTTTTAATCTGAAAGAAATCGTGTTTGATTAGAAACAAAAAAAGTAATATAATATGTTTGTGCATGTTCAATGCGTTCGTTGCTTCTCTCGGTTCAATTTACAAAAGCATAATGCCAGCCCTTCCTTTTAACACACACCTCTCGTTGGCTCTGTTTTTGTGTGTATCGTAACATAGATTTTCAGGCGGGATCTTGGTAACATGATTAAATCGATTCGATGATACAGATAGGAAGCCACAAGAAACCAGTGAAGAACATTTTAATTAAAAAATAAATTATTGCGTCTCTGAGCGTGTAATTTCAGCGTCATCAATCTGAACCAAGAGTTTGTTGTTGAATATCAAAGGAAAAATATTCACTTCACTCTCCAGGCATGTGCAACTAAGATAACCCGAGAACTTACTGATCAAAGTTTCACGTATTTGTACTAAAGATAGGTTTGTTGTAATCCTGTTCCGTGAGACTGCTCATCAGGAGATTCAATTTGTTCAGGATTGGTCCTGTAAGACCTGCAGATTTTTATAACGCACGACTTGTGATGTCGACCTTTGAAGTTACGCCAGTGATTAAATATACATGCGCTTTTGGAAGAATAGGACTTTTTATGCTTTTGAAAGACATGGATAGACATGTCGCTAGCATTCAGACGTCTATAGGGTTATAGCTATAATTAATTTTCTTGTATGCGTTCTCTTGTCGTATATCACTGTGAGCTGATCCTCAAATGTTTGTACAGACTGCGTGGGTTACTAAGACAACAGAATAAATTCATCTTCCAGAACTGATATAGTCCCGTTCAAATCCATGATGATTCGGTTATACAATGATATCACTTAATACGGTGTATTAACATAATCATTTAATATATTTATAAATTAACCCGAACCAAAATAAAGCAGTAGAAGCAATTCTAAATACCAATAACGTTTCTCGAATTTCAAATGTCCATTTAATTGTCACATGCAGACTTCTGATTTGTAAAGCGTCTCGACTTTCTCTACAGTCTCCCTTTCGATATGAGCTGTATACCTTTTACCTTTTATTAAAATATTTTTGTTTAATCGTTTATTATCAAAGTTACTTTAATATAAGAATGTTCTTGAAGAGTGACAACTCAGAACTATAAGGAAAGTAATTTTGGACTGTCCCACACTTTTTATTTTCTCTTTGTAGTGTGATTGTTCACACATGAATCAATACTACCCAAGGGCTTCTGAAGCTACACAAAAGGTTTATATTTACTATGCTTGCAGGTGTTGATCAGAACAAAGATGGTAATTTCTATGATACAAAGGTATTTCGACAAAGGTCGTTTTCTGTAATAGCTCATTGATTAAAGTGGGCATCCCACGTGTATGTCCGCTGTATTCATTAAAAAAGGGAAGTGTCCATAAATCCACCAACGCTTTCCCGATGCAGATACTTTGCCAAAGATGAAGTTGTATCCAAGAAATCCTGTTTAAAGGTCATACATCTATAGAACATAAATTTCACATGACAGCAATCTTCGCGATTTCTGTTAATCGAGGAAGAGAGAAATAAACTGTACCATTTATTATTCCCTGGACTGGACCAACTTTACCAACAGTTCACAGAGAATAACAGTATCAGGCTTTATCTCAGCATTCACATTCAATACGTCTATATATGTTACCTAGGAATGTCGGTAAATAAAATACGAAACAGACAAGGAAAAACGGTAAAGGCTTTTAAGTGTCATATATAATGAATCTGTGTTAATTTCGTTTTATATAGTCATTATATGAAAGATATTTTTAGGATATCAGAGATGAGACGTTTGTTATGACAGAGTCATGGGGTATGGAGACCCCAAGTAGATCAGATGTGGATGGCTCTTGTTATTGTCATAGTGACCAGAAGAATGGAACTTGGCACCAAGGCGTATATTAATCTATGAACACAAGGGATAGGAAATAACACAGGAGAGATCATGGGGTCGTTCATTAGAACAGTCATCCAAAGGATTGGAGTAAAGCATGGATGTGTATGATTTCAGTGATCCAAAGGATATTACTCGGGAAATGCGATTGGGCGTGCATCATCCTATTGAAATAAAAGGAAAGGATAAAGCTGGGAAACAAGGCGTTTAGGCGTTATTATTTATCACAGTAAACCAAGCGATTGGAGTAAGGCATGGAAGGCATATTAAATTGGGCTAAAGACACCGTTTAAAAATCAGTGTTGGGTTTACATTGGACGGTAAATAGTTTGTCAAATCATTAGGCGAGTATAATTAAAAAAAAAAACAGTACAGTGACTTCCTGTCTTAAGGTAATGAATTTCAATTTACAACAAAATGTTGCGCATTCATGAAGAATTAAATTTTAGCACGCAGCGAAAATGAGCTTTTTCTTGGTACCAGTTTCAATCTTTGGCGTTTTTGGGTATGATACCTAATCTATACTGCAGTCTACACATGGAATTTGAAGTTGGATTAGATATCGCACAGACTATTTCATATTTGCCTTTACACTTTGGTAAAATGAAACCAACAGGTTTTTGTTTCAATAAACCCATTTATGTTTTCCTAGTATATTTCTTTAAAAAAACCAAGCCGATAACTGAGAGCACATCAGGAATCCCTCATGGGTTCGGTCGGTATTTGTAAACTATAGTCTCTGTGAATCTCATGTGTCCCCGCAGCTATTTAATACCGATGGTTATCTCAAATCAAAGAAGAAATCTTATTCATGTCTCCCTCAATTTACCAATCAGCTTATGATAATAGGTAAAAACCTGTCCGATAGAGCTACCACGTGACCCCTGGACATGTTATTTGTTAAGCTCAGACTTAGACACATTCCCATACTGGTAAAGGAATCCTTATGCTTTGTTATCTTTATAATCTGACATATTTATTTGTGTAACTTATGCAATAGAAGAAATTACTATGCAGGTATAGTATCACACAAAATAGTGAACAAAAAACTCATTAACTCCACTTTGTCACACAGGTGGTTTTTTTTACATCATAATTAATTTTTTTTATGAATAAGAACCATTTCTTGATCTGTTTGTCACTCTTGAGGCGTATTTTACATAATTACAAAAGCACATGTATGCACAGAGAGAATAAACATATTCATTAGTAGCCAATTGGTTAATTACACAGGTTAAAGAAATAATTGACCTCTGGGCACTGTGAACCGGGGCTTTCAGTTGATTCTATTGATCAAGTTGTGCTAATTGGTTTTTAAATATTACTCTTCAGAAAGGATTGGAATCATCCCCATTTGGGTTAGACACGTTGAGACAAATGTTGGTGGTATTGTCTATAGAATGACGTTACAGTATCAATACGATTAGAATAAAAGTTACTATTGAGCATTCTGGATTTCAAGTTTTATTTTAGACAAGGGTTAAGGAATGATCCAGAAGTCATGTTCAGTCGTAAAGACAGAAAGAATCAAGATTCCACTATTATGTCATTGAGCCACTGGCGAGGTTCGAACCCGGGGACCACCAGCTCCTAAGTCAAGCACTTGAACCACTTGGTTACGCCCTACCCATAAATTGCCATTTGGCATAAAAATTTCCTACTTTTTACATGATAAATCATTTAGACTGATGCAGGGAGGGGATGTATGTTATATGACTGTCACTTGCAGCTACTCCTTTAACGATTTTGTTCATTTTCTAAAAACAGTCGATACGCTCTCTTCAGAGCGGTATTTTTTACGAACCATCCGGAATTAAAATTTTAAATGTTTAAAACGTAACTTAAAAGGCATTTTTTTATATTTTTATTCCAGCAGTTGCATTGCATTTGATGACCAACATTTAATTTAATATCACTAATTTCTTTATAAAATAATAGAAAAATGACAGATTATGAATGTACACAATAAATAACTTGGTGATATTTGATTGTATTTAAAAAATACTGTTGGTAAATGCACACTTGTTTAAAGATGTGAGATCTATTTCGGTATTCATTTATACATAGAAGATTATAACCGGTTTCTGTGATCTTAAGGTAGAGCCTCGGACACAAAGCCGGGAGATCGTGAGCTCAAATCTCAGCCGAGGAGTGGTGAGATTTTTCACGATGGGCTCCCATCCAAAGTTAGCGCTCTGCATTCTTAATAGGAATGTTGTGTCCCAAGGCCGTGTATATTACTCACAAACTAGTGTATCATGAATGTCCTCATATTGTAACTTGGCAATCTGGATGATTACACACAAGTGCGACAGTCATAGGGCTTGGTTAACACCAGGGTATAAACGAGAAGAAATGTGTGCTACCGCCTTGTCACCTAGTCCCACATCAAAATGGAATTCGGCAGATGTACATAGCTCAGAATAATATCATATTATAAGAATGGAGGCGATTACCTCCACACAAAAAAATAATTCTGGATGTTCAGTCAATCACAAATACGTGTATTTATACATCGCTTGGGCTAATGTTTATTTGAATGGTGATTTTAAAGCTACATTTAAGCAAGACAGTTTGATTATTTAGTAGATACACCTTTCGGTATACAGACAGTTGTCGTGTTTGTTTGCGACCGGTGGTCGTTGGACGCTGAGTTCCTAAAAATGCTCCAGGAGGTATTCAAAATATTTTTACTCTAACATAAAAGACTGAGGGATAAATGAATATAAGAGTAGCTTTAACATTAACTGGAAGGTCATGACAATTCACATGGTGACCTACAGTCGATATATCCCATAAATTAGATCAAATGCTTTATATATATATATATATATATATATATATATATATATATATATGCTCCTCGAAATTATGTTTTAGTGAGGTCTAACATTCAAAGCAAAAAAAATTTAGACCATTGAAAAAAGTCATTATTTTGAGGAGGTCGCTTAACAGAAATGGTCGTTAAGCGAGATTTTAATATATATATATATATATATATATATATATATATATATATATATATATATATATATATATATATATATACATCACTGACGATTATCAAGCTTTGAACCTTTTCTCATTGTAAAGTCACTAAACCTGTCGCGAAGCCATTTTATATATTATTGTACAAGATTCTGGCAGATTTGTGTTCACTTCCCTCCTCAGGTAGAGTTTCCCAGGGAGCACCATTTAAGGTTAGTTTTGTTGGCTTCACCCGGATTGCGTGTGTCTTTATCTCATGGACGTCAAATGAATCCTAGTAAGTTGATTTTAAGGCTTCGGTGTGGGCGAACGTCGGTTACGACCACAGGACACAGATCTTGGTTCAATGAGCCTTGAGGACAAATAGTTAAAAATGTCACGCGGACGACAGCCGACTTTATTCATGGAACATTTGCCATAAATGTTTCCCGTTTGCACTGGTTTTACTAACTCAGCTCAGAAAAGATTATTCATCCATTTCTTTATTCGCCCATTTCATATTCGAATACATGCAAATCATAAAAGCGATCTATAACAAGGTTTGTCCACTTTATCATCTTCATTTTTAGATAGCATATATAAATATGATTCCATTTATATTCCAGCGGCCTCTTTTTCATGTTCATTATTTCTTTGGACATTTTCACTTGTTAAGTAAAATAATATGGCAAAGTCAAATAATTTTAAAGGAGACCAGAACAACCTTTCATACCGTGATTGCAGTAAATTATCATGTTTATTTATTCAGTGGGACACAAAAGAGAATATTTTGTTAAGGGCTTCATAACCCCAATTTTCATCTTCGTGCGAATCCATGTGGTTTGTCCATACAATGCTATGTGCAGATATGATCACTGCATTCTGTACCTGTAGAGAAAACAGCTCTACTATTGTTCATTGTTCTGTTCGACCTAAAAGTGATCAAAATAGATGCATTTTGTAGCAATCAACATTCATTATCAGATTTTATGGAACGTTAACAAATTATCTACTTTCAGCCGGAAAGGGTATTTTAGTAAACATTGCTAAATAGCTGAGATATTGTATCGAAGCTCTGTAAGCAGGCCTATAAGAACAAACTCCTACACTGAGTGATACACGGGATGAAGGGTGTGGCTGAGTGGGCAGCAGCCAGACCCAAGGTGTTTAGAGGGCCCCCTAAAATTTATTTATAAACATTTTTTCACACCTAGATTTA
Source organism: Sipunculus nudus (assembly GCA_026874595.1). Lineage (NCBI taxonomy): Eukaryota > Metazoa > Annelida > Sipuncula > Golfingiida > Sipunculidae > Sipunculus > Sipunculus nudus. Next base: position 54,567,024 of record CM049309.1, read on the forward strand.
CTTGATGTTCAAGAGTAATGCGTATGTTGATAACGAGACCTTGGAATCCTGCCCTTCCTTCGTAACATGGGTGTATAGTCTCAGATGATCACACGGTTATTTGATAATTTGGTGTGAAAGCGATATTAAAGCGATATAAAACATTGGCGAAACACGTCCCCTACGCTCTGAACACAGCGCGCGAACTCCCGGTGATCTTCCACTCACACGCTGTAACGCTGTAAGAAATAGGTGGTTTCTTCATGTTTGGCAAGATGCCAAGCATCCAGTCATTTTTTGCAAGAATTCTAAAATCTGATTATCTAAGCGTGCAAACGTACGTGGCTGGCCACATGACAAATTTGTTCAGCACTGCAAGAGAGTTAATATACAAACAGCGTGGGATAACTGACCTCAGGCCAAACATGTAAGCCAGTATACATACTGTCTTGAAAGGGTAATGATTGCATTGTGTGTATTCGAATGAGAGGTGGAAAAAAATCTGTGCGACCAAACACATTCTACCACAGTGCAAATCGACCGGCACCTCGAACATCATTCGATTGTGCTGGTCATGCGTGCAAAGCGATTGGTTAAATATTCCTCAGAGACAGCGCCTGGTTTCCAAACTTAATGCAATCAGGGTTTTTTTTTTTTTTTTTTTGCAGCGGTTAGTGTAGCGAATAGTTGAGCACAGCGTATAACCGCTGCTTATGGGGCGTACACATCCCCTTGCCACCAAACTCTCCCCGTGGGTTATAGAACTCGCCTGGGCGTTTTCATCGGAGTATTTCGGTCGCATCCCCGGGCCATCATCAAACCTTGACAGGGGCATTTCCTCCAGATTCTCGAAACAACTCATCAGGGCTGCCATACTTAAACAGGGTAATTATGGGTATATCGCTAGTAATATTTACTTCTCAAAACGATAGGACACCATTGCATTCTGAACATTTCCTCTTCTATTCTAAGAGGCATAACTTAAAGTGTTCCTCGTGTGCAAATCCCGTGGTGTTACTAAATCATAAAGTGGTTTCATCTACAGACATGAAGTGAGTGGTTGTACAAACAGACACGTTTTGCTCCTTGCTCACTGCAGTTTAGCTATTAAAAATAACAGGGGCTCGTTTGGAGGGGACCAAGAAGCGCGCACTCCTAAAAACTGTTCGAGTAATGTTTAGAGGAGTCTTCAAATTTTGTAAATTGTCCGGTCGGGCCTAAACTTGTTAAAAAATAACCTGCAAGCCATCTTAATCGAAATTTATTTATTGCATTCAGGTTGGCGATATAGGACCCTGAGTTGAACCCTTGATTGTTCCACAACAATTCCCATACACTATAAAGCCTCGTTCACAACCGGGATCCGGTCGACGTACGGCGGGTGTTTTGGGCTATTCCGTGCGGTCGACCTACAGTAACCGTGCGTTTTTCAAAGGCTGCAGGGACTCCGCAACGACCGTAACTGATATTAGCGCAACTGGATGCGGCGACCGCGCATCAGGCAGCCACCTACGGGCTCCGTACGGGCACCGTACAATAGACGTACGGATGTCGTAGGATGCCCGTGCGATATTTAACGTCTACTCGGCTACCCGGGAGACGTACGGTGTACCTGCGGCTGTCGTAAGGGGTCTTTGCGGCTTCCGCAAGGTTAGCTTGCGGTGTCCGTAGAGTAAGCAAAATTTACCGTGAGAAGGCCGTGAGAATGAGGAAGACACCTTGCCGTTCCCGCACGTCGGCCGCATAAGTATTCCTGCGGTTTCAAAAACTGAACGGTGATCTACGGTGTGCGGTGAACTCAGCGGGTTGTGACCAAGGCTCGAGTATTCCTGCAGTCCCCCCCCCCCCAAAAAACCGTACGGTACTCTACGATGTGCTGTGACCGCAGCGAGTTGTGACCGAGACTTTCCTGTGCATATGGTCATAACACTAATATGTAATCTATTTACAGCATCTGTATGATATTTGTCTTATATTTATATTTATACATTTATGTGTTATCCAAATTTTGATAAATGTTTGATCTTTTTAAAAAATTAAATGTTATTTTCTTTTTTTAAAGTTCTTGGATCTGGGTTTATAGAACCCATGTGTAACACACTGTTTTCGCTGATCAATGCAGTACTAACAAGTGTGATCCTATTCCCTGTATTTATTTTGGGTTCTTTTTGTAGTGTGTTTTAGATTAGAGTGGGGGTTAATAATAAGTGCCCGGTTGAAAGTTGTACAAAGACACATGAGTGTTATGACGAAACAAATGTTAGTTAAAAATTTACACCTTACACTAAAGGCTAGATTTCCACAGCCTATTTCTCATGCAAACAGCATGAATTCAAATTGCTTAAGGAAATCATTCCATTCGTTAAGACTTATTGGAATAAACGAGAGGGTGGACATCAAGCTGCTGCTATGTATGCAGTCCTCATGTAATAATTATATTCCCGCAACTATGTTAGGTGATCGACGAACGCTTGGTATTTACTAAGATAAGTCCTTCCAATTATTTGTTCATTACCTTTGATCGATATCACCACTCTACAAAGTTAAAATTTGCTATACGTCATTCCTTATTAATTTGCAAGTTCACTTAAAATCAGTGACTAAAATGACTTTGCTACCAAAAAAGGAAACATGTTATGTTATACTGTAAAAAGACTTTTGTTGACTACATGAGTGATGGTACTAATTGTACATCGCTCATGATAATGAGGATGAAAGTCAATAATATTACAAATTCAGCAAAGTACTTTTTTTTGTATACACATTATCAATTTGCACAAATAGCCCCTGACAGTAGACATCAAAGGTCAAATAATGGAATAAACATGCAAGACGTTAGAATTACCACCGAATTACATCAAGATTTTATAACTCCTTCCATAAACGTAAATCTTTTGGGTAGAGTGATCTTAGTAAAGTAGAGTTACATAAAGAGGTCCAGTCTGTCGTGAAATGTAGTTAGACTTTGAATGAAATTGACTCCAAGCTGCACAGGATGTATTATATCTTTCAAATTACAAGTGATTATATCTGCGGTGTTTGTTTCAAATTAGTGCTTAATAAATGGGTAGGTTTTAATATTGATGCTCGTCCACGGGCGCGAAGCGCATGACCGCCGGGGAAATGAATTGTCTTGATCTAAAAGCAGAGGTTATGGGAGCGTATAATCACATGCTGTGGCTGGGCTTAGTGAGATAATCAAACACCTACACGAGCATGAACTCTAGATGATCTATAAGCCCGGGGCCATTCTGCCGTTTTCATTTGATTACTTTCGAGTGAAGTATGGAAGCGGATGATACATTATCACAGATGCAAAGCATTTGTTGTTTGCTACATTTTCAAAAACTTGCAAGGGACTCTTATTGTTAAGACATTGAAATAAAGTTACTATAAATGTAAATCTTTGCAGTTTGTAAGGTTTCTTAAACCAGCCATCAGAAATGAAGTATTAGGTTACATATAGTACATTTGTTGCCTGTTTCATTATAAATCACCAGTCAATGACGCTAAAACAATCTACATTTAAAACGAAAATCCAGCAGAAATTGATTCATAGTAAAAATTTTACTTGTTTTAACAAGTATTGTTCAGAGTGAATTCTGATGACGTATTTGATAAATTTGTCATGTCTGGAACAACTCTTTTGAATTTCTTTGATATCAACATTTCCCAGGAAATTCTGATCCAGCAAAGAATATTGTGTACGATTTTTCAATGCTTCTAATTATCTGGCTAAACAAAACCCAGAATCATATGACGCATAGATATATGTTATTTTATTGATTATCTATATTTGCTTTCTTTCAGAAATATGGACGGACGCGTTTGCCTCCTTTTCGGCCTTATCTTTGTGGCGGGAATCGCTATTTCTACGTCACTTCCTCTGGATGATCTTGGATTGAGCCTGCTTGAATCAGATTCTCCCAAATTTTATGAGAGCATCAAAAGGGATACATCGCCTAAGGACAAAGACTGCGATCAAATATGCGAGTTCTGCCGTAAAATGATAAGCATCCGCTGGGCGGCGCTGTGTGACGTGCAGTGTACACGAGGAGGAAGGAAAGGCCACGGGTTTGAGGCCTGCCTTACCGTATGGAACATACAGAAACAGTTCCCGTTCCCAGAGTTCAATCGACGCCAACAAACGATCAGCGTCCGCCAGTTTAAATAAACTGTGACGCGCCATGGTCCTCCGGAACATAGGTCAACGCGGGTGAAAATCATCCATAAAGTATTCATTAATATATAACTTAAATTGTTAGCAAATTTCACTTTGTACTTCAAACTGCGAAAGTCTGAATGTATAGTCAAGACCATCTGTTCGGAGCAGTGGAATTAATCTGAAGGACTATCATCACTTGAAATCAAACAATCATACTTACGCAATATGTTCTTGAAGTTTTCTGTAATGTGACTGTGAGAAAGTAGTGAATAATGTACAGACAAATAGCAGAATCTTCTATTTTCTACGAGGAATGATATGAATTACCATTTTCATTTTCATGTAAATAATCATTGGAATAAATATGATTCGTATATCTGTTAGGCCTTGTGGTAATACTCTACAATAACCAGAAGTTTATGTGGAGTGTTTGTCAGATTCAACCGCGCGCAGCTGTGTATGACACCAGAAAAAAAGTCCGAATATTACCTCCAAATATTTTAGAATGGTTCCTTGATTATTACCTAACTCAAACTCCTTTCATAATATTTGAGTAAAGTCAAAAGACAAACCAACCAACCAAGTAACCCATCAACACAATAATATAATATGTTCTAGCAGCGGTTTTATAAATTTTCAGTAATTTAGTTAGCAACCAACATGCCAAGTCCAGGCAACCCGTATCTATTAGAATTTGGCATGTTAGTTTTTTGCTGTCATATGTCTGAAGTATTGGGTCAATGCCAGGATTTCACCCAGAAGCATATATACTTACATGTTAATTTTAGGTTGCTCTTTAAAGTGAAACCAAGGGAACTTTAAAAAAAAACTATATTTATATTCTGAAAGTATAGGGGTTAGCCCCCTTAAGTGAACTCATAAACAGGCTTCTGAGTGAATTAAGCATTTCAAAGCTCTTGTTTTGAATTATGTGACATGTACACACGCCTGACCTCATGTAAATGTAGTAATAGTCAAAGACCACTCATGTAGTTCCAATAGGAAATTTATAAATCATTCGTTGGATAGGATACACAGAAAGACATGGCCGGATGACAGGTGAGCTCTGCTAGCAAGAGCAAAGGAGGCCCTGGATACCAGTTAATTGATCTGTCCCTCAAATAAAATGCAATGGCAAAGAATCATATTATGGTTAATAAAAAAAATACAGAATCATTTCATATGAAAAACATATTACTTTGATAAAAATTGCTCCCAATGTGTTACAGAACTCTCCGACGAATTGATTAAAGATCATTTCATAGAGGTTTTCAGTAAAGTTGCCAACACACAATTAAATTAACCAACCTCGGATATCAAACTTGAAAAAATAAATCCCACTACGTGTCCCCTCTGCCGAAAGGTTTGGAATCAAGTTAAAGTTAACCTAGAGACGTCTAAGTAGTTCATAGTAGTAAAAAAAAGATATTAGGGAGCGACACTTTTTTTGTCCTTTCGAGCAACCTCCGGCAATCCGATTCTGGTCACTCCCCCCCCCCCCCCCCCCCCCCATCAAAAGACACCTTACTTTCAACAATCCACGTACAGCAACAATCCAGGCACAATCTACTTGTTTAGTGGAGTTAAGTTTCTTTCTTTAACATGACCCTGATTGTTTGATCCATTTTCTAACCGGGAAAATTAGAGGAAATGACAGGAGATATTTAATCAACGGAAGCTGATTGTTAAAAGCAAGCCGACGAATGAAAAACAAATTTCTTGATTCGAAGGAGAAATTGATCATATTTTTTTTTTTTTACTTTGGATTCTGATTCCACAATTTCGTATTGTATTTAATAAGCTCTCTATGTGTTTTCAATATAGAGCGAGCAGCGCATTTTGCCTGCGCACTTCCTTCACTCGAAAGAATTGTCAATGTAGAAACGACCTTCCGACATCTGTTTGATTTTCTCGGTTTTCTGGGCACTGCAGTTTGTAATTGTTCGTGATGCTTTGGTTATGTTACAGAGCGTACAATGTCTGTATCTGTTAAACGTCTCTTTGCCCTCAACTGAGAGCATAGAAATGCTTTAAACATAAAAATCTTTATTCAAGTGGTTATTAACTAGAATTGTTACCCACCTTGGTGGAGTCTATATATAAAAAGCCTAATACATGACACCAAAACTCTAACATTCACGTTGCCAAATTATAATAATTAAAATTTATTTTGAGACACGAATGGATCTGTATTGAACACAACCCCCTATCTAAAGTTGGCCATCGGAGAACGCATGGAATTTGGTTTTAAAAAAAGTCTGGATTTTTTAATGTTTATAGAATGGCAGTAGCGTTTGTCTTCCTGTGCACTGTGATTTGTGAACGGTTACAATGATCCAAGCTTGGAATCTAGATTCAAAAGAGTTTTCTCGGAACTCATGATTAAATTCCTGGAATATGGGAAATCATCCATTAAATCTTAGTGCTAACCAGATCCCTGATTGGTTTCCTGACATGTGTTGTTCAGTTCCTATATAATAAAGACTTATAAAAATGAAGATGAGAGCTTGTCCATTCAGGGCCGTCAGACTGTCATTTTCCTAAATACATGTGCAATAATAAATAAACAGGTAGAGGAGAAAATAGCTGGCGTGTGCCTATTTGGAGCTTAATCCATCTGGGGCTACTTAATCCATTGAGATTCTTGGTAAAAATAAGTCGCGATGCCGTTAATTTGTTTGCAATACTCTTCCTCTTTTGTTGCGGCTGGCAAAGCCCTTTGGTGAACTCGGTGCAGTCTCCTTTGTTCAGGCTAGGCCATTTTACGTGGCGCCTGAATTAAAGCATGATTAATTATGAAGTTATTTCTGTCACCAGGGGGAGAATCGTCCCGGCTTTTGTTCCTGGGAGCACCACCCAGTCCCATACCTCAAGAATGTCCAGACCCCGAATGTTGCTGCCACTATCGGAGCTGCCCATACATGCAGTCTGTCACCAGTATGGCTATATTTGTCCGAAATACGAGGCTCATATCCTTAATATATGACCAGATATACAACAAAAACCAGCGGCTAAGCCAAGCAAACCCGCTTGTGTAGCACTTGCAGCGACCTCTTTATTGATCCTTAACGTGACCGTGCACGTTCCAGATAAGATTTACCAAACCAACAAGTATCTTGTTTGATCCTTCACAAAGGCGTTGGTTGCCTTAAAGAACGGCAGCACACGCTCGTTGCAGAGCATATTGAGGTTTTGAGGGCTCCTTACAATGTCAAAGGCGTGGCAAATCTGAATGCACCTAGGGACCAAAAGAGTGGGCGGTTACTATATTTGTCTTAGGAATGAAAGACTGCTCGCCTTATCTGACAACTTTGGTGGCCCGTGGATGAGAGGAGATACAACTTTTAATCTTCCAAACACATTTCATAAGGGACACATCAAAACTGCAAAGCAGCTGTCTATGGTTAGAGAGTGGGTGGGTTAACGCTGAAAAGCCTGAGAACGGACATTGTGTGCTTCTTTGAAATGAGAACGGCCCCGCTTGTCACTGCGTACAAAACAATTTCATTTTCCCCTGACTAGCTCATGTCTTCTGTTTATGACCTTTGGAAACATGTCAAGAATACCTCGAGAAGCATGATAATCATGAAATGAATGATTTGAAAGCAAATTTCCAATTATCTTCATTAACATGCCAAATGCAGAGATAGTTCAGAACATATTTATAATAATAAGATTGATATGAGCGATACAAGCTTTCACGTTATAATGAAAACTAGAATCCGAGGCAGTCATGACGGACCATAACTACCGTCATCTGTTATTTTTTGTAAGATGTGACACTATTTGTATGATGTAACATTGTCTGTAAGATGTGACATTAGCTTATCATACCTCCGCGAGGTAGCGACGTATATACCCTCTCTATATGGTATATAGGATTCTTGTCAATAATGAGATAGAGCAAGTTCTTTATCCCGGCCAGCGGCCGTGGCAATTCATTGGTATGATATCAGAGGCCGTCTCTCAGGTCATGCGATTCGTGTCAGTGAACAATGATACTGTGCAAAACAGATGGAAGTGTCATTATGATCCAGATTAAGCCCAGTCTAACGTTATGGCTGTTTTATAATCATTTAGTGTATGATAGAAGGTAATGGCTCTGAAAAAAAGATAACATGTGCTGATTGAATCAGTGTGTATATATTTTCATGTAACCTTAAAAAAAAGAAAAAAAAATCGAAATAATTAATCTAAAATAACAAACAGAGCGACATTTAGGTATATATTGGTATACAAGAAATATTTATTCATTCATGGAGACATTTGGTCCTTTTATATTTTACGATGGTTAAACTGGTAATACAACATCAACAACAAAAATTTAAAATTAAGGGGCACTAGACAGTATATGCCGTAATTATTTTAACTGACATGCAGTACCGACATTGTAACACACAGACGTATGGGCAAATGTCCGGAGAAAGGTTTTCTCTAGATATTCCTTAATGACATCTTATTGTCATCTCAACGTCTATACTTCGTACCCAATGGTGACGTTACATTCATTTAACAGTCATTCCACCTATCCACTGATCGCAGAAACACTAGCACAGGGCGAAAAATGTTCCGAACAATGACCGGGTGGTATTTTGGGCGCGAATATCGGATTTTTATCTTCAGACCGTGGCTGTCATGGGTCCATGTGTTTTCTGGTTGTCTTCAGTCTTAAAACAGAACCGGTTCCAGGAGTACGGAAATCCAGGGGGTCCTGACAACCCATTCCCCCCCCCCCTTTTTCAGCTGCCGCAACTTTTTAAGGGTTTCAGATTAATTTTGGCGGCGTGGACACCCCCCCCCCCCTTCCGGACCTAGGGCTTTTATGTGTTTCATTAGTCCTCCTTGGTTGAAACCCTCCTTTTCCTTAATCCCGGGTCAGACCCTGTTAAATGGTTTTTTTCTGTTTGTCTGCCCAGCTTTACTGACGTCGTACAATTTAATCTCCTCTCCCGCACAGGCGTTTTGTCTATGGTTCACTGTTTGTGTGTATCGAATTTCATCAGATGTATATACATATATATGATAGTACACCTTGGTTACGTGTCAAATAAATAACAAATGCATTAGAGGTGTGCGTGTGAGAGAAATAACAGCGAAGTACATGTTTATGTTACATAGAAAAATGAACGACCCAGTGATCGATACAATTATTTCAAAGCAACATTCCGAAAGGAAAATTTACGGACCTGGACCCCAGATTGAAAAGTGTATTGGAATGTATTGAGCTGTAAAAGCAGTATCGGTTTTACCATTACGTCGTGATGAAATGACATGTGCCCACATATCATGTGCTAAAATACCTGCAAACGTCAGAAGACCACCTTACCCTCACACATAGCCTGTATTACTTTGATTTGTAAATGTGGCTATTGTTGATACCAAATTTTGGAAAATAATAGAAACAAGGCGCGCCCATAAACGCTGTGAATGTCACCGGTCAGATGCTAGTTTTTATCTTTTAGGCCACTCGTACTTGTCAGATAAAAGCTCTGTGTCTAGATGCGTCATGTCGAGAATGTCCTTACCTGCTTACTATCACTCAAAGGTATAAATAGAATATCATATGTAAAAGGAAGACTTTTGTCCAAAATATATTACGGGACATTTTGCGTCATTCATTAACAGTAAAAGGAAAATATGATCAAATATACGGGATAATTCCTGCTGCCATTTACTGTCACGTAAAGCGTATACCTGGAGTCCATTTAACCCAGGCGTACCAATTGCTTGTTGGAGAATGTTATTCAAAAGAGAATTCATAATGAAACAGTTATTTTGCATTGAAAAAGACATGGTATTTGAATGAAAACCAGCAGCGTGTTTTCCCAGTCAGTTTGAGTAAAAAGACAATTCATTTAATATCTGAGGATTGGGCTGAATTTCTTCCCGACATGTAAGACGACTTATGTTTGACATGGACATCTATTAAGTTATTCCAGCAATCGATATAAAGCGATAAAAACGATTTCTAACATTCACGCAATATATAATAGCCATCATTTTTGGGGGCATTTAGAACCTAAGGACAAAGTTGTCCGATTCACTTGATGCAATGCTAACTTTCTAATCAGTTTGTTTTTTTAACTCTTTGCTACATACTAAACAGAAGCAACAAAACCTTTATAAAATGACAACCTAATGCAATAAAAGGTAAAGATTGATAACATGAGCAGCATTTATACACTTATTTAAAATAAAAGAAAATATATATCAAGGAATTATTCTGTGTTTTAATGTCATATACTAAAGAATGATGGTGATTTTACGTTAAGTCAACTATGATTCATCATTCCTGATTCGGTGTAGAATTAACTGTCCTTAAAATCCTCACACTTATGTACTAATTGGATTGTCGGACTTCAAATGTTACTGCCCTATAAAAGTAATGAATGAATTGCAAAATAAATACTGGAGAGGTAAAGAATTGCAAAATATTTAGTCAAAGGAGTGACAATACTTTCAGACTTCCTTGACCACTGTGGCTATATCTAAGCTAACATATCAATTTAACCAGGTAATCAATTTAATATGGTAAAACTTACATCCCCCTTAGCGATAAAAAGCCTGATTATAGGGATTATCAGCTAGGTGTATATTAAGTATAACCGTTCTAACCTGTAGTGTTAGAATCCTGCAACTCAGTAACAGCTCTGAAGCTTGGCCAAATTTTAAAATTACATATGAGGACGATTGCTTGTGTGGGATGATGCATACCCTTTTATTTTTATGGGTGATTGTAAAATATTTGTTTAGCAGCCCTCATTACCAAAACAAGTATGACATCTGAGCGCAAAAGAAAACTTCAGAAACTTGCGACGAACAAGAAGAACAAGGTCACAGTTACATCATTTTCAAAATTCTATGGTGTCCTTGATTTCCTGAGGATTCCGTCTGTGTAATGTCAGAAATTAGAAATAACGGTCAAACAGTTACCAAGAGTGTTGTGTAAATGCAGAAACGGAAGAACTGCCATCGACAGACAAACGGAAATCGCTGTATTTCAGCATAATTTAAGGTAATCTGAGCTCAATACAGTGTTTTCAAATTAATAAAGATGAAATGTGCCAGGAATCTGTTCCTAAAATTTACAGTAGCATATTGGAACTATGTTGAGAAGACTCAGGGCTTAATCTAAATAACTGTGAAGCTAAAATGTTTTAAAGTCGATCACGCATTCAATTTAGGAATTTTAATTAAAGATTTTATTACTGTTGCACAATTAGCAGTGAATGGTTTTAAAATGTTTTTGTACTTTTCTTTTGATTTGCCGTTATACCTGGTAACAGAATATATAATACCACTCTTGAGAGTTGTTTGACCTAACATCTGCAAGAACAAAGAGGTTAACCTGCACATGTTATGTATCGATATTTGGTTTCATTGTTAGGAATTATGCAAGAAACAGAATGTGGGAAAGTAATAATCAAAATTGTAAGGGGATATCATTTGCAAACAGCTTCATGGATAAAATATATACGGAGGATTCATTAATGTTTATATGGTTATTCAAAGTAAAACAAGTGTCGCATTGGAGATTATCATGATACTGTATCGATGACAGCATTGTTTTCAAACGTCACTTTTTGCGAATTACTAATCGCAGTCTTCAGAATCTTGTAACTTCCTTTAAGTGTGCATGTGGAGCGACTCCCGGGCTCATTTTAATCACCAGGATCCACAGATTTAGAAAAAATGATGTCAAATGTTTTAAGGGGGATGCCAAACATCCAAATTTTCAAAATCAATGGCTCCCAGACTAAACCCTTCGTGGAGCGATATATTATTGATTTGTTTTTGTAATAACGAACCATCTTTACAAGCACGCACACATGTACCTAGAGGGAGCAATTATAGTAAACGAGTAGAAGTAGTAGAAGTTGAGATAATAGCAGTATTAGGCCTAGCAGTTGTTTTGATGTATCATTATTAGCGCCCCGCTTGGAAGGCGGTGCCCTATAGTGATTACCGTGTCAGTCCGTCCGTCCTTCCATCCGTCCATCTTTCCGTCAATCCGTACTTCCGTCCGTCCGTCAGAGACGCTTTTTTTCGCGCGCGATAACTCAACAAGAACATGCATGATCTTTCTCTTTCTCACGTTCACAGGATTGATTGGTACCTATGAGGGCTCCAGACCTTTTGAATTACAGACCTGTCAGATTCCAATATGGCCACCAGAGCATAATTATTGATTTTCTTTCGCACCCGATTTCTCATCAAGAACATGCTTGATCTTTCTTAAGTTTACAGGGATCATTGGTGCCTTTGAGGGTACCTGACTTCTTGAATTACAGACTTGTGCAAAATCAAAGATGGCCGGTGATTTCCTTTTGCACACATTATTCAACTTTAATATACGCTTCTTTAATATGATTTGAACCAGTAGGATTTTTCTCTGGACCTTTGCCTGTATCTCTGGCCAGTATCCCACTTTACTTGACGAAATCAGCAATGATAGGCCTATACATGTATATATATTTTATATATATATATATATATATATATATATATATATATATATATATATTTATTTATTTATATGGTCCTATCGTTAGAACATTCAGAAAAGTATACATAATCCCCTCCGAAAACAGTTCTGCAGGTATCAAGGAGACACTGCAGATTTACCTTGAGCTGAGTGATTGTCCCTGTAGGTGCCCCTATCTGCAGTAGCTTTCAAGAACTAATTTGGACCCCAAACGGCTTACAAGATCTAATTGGGATGCCACTTTTTTTTTACTTTTGATAGTCGAACTTGGTCATGCACACGCAGTTGACCTTAAGTTTTTACATTAAATATTTATAAAGATAAAGTAAAGCTTTATAAATATTCATTTATTTATAATATTATGAAACATAGTATACTAAAGTAGACTATTTAAAACTAAAACAACAGTGTAAACTAAATATTTAATATTTCAGGGCAATATGACCACACATGTTCATATTATCAAAACACTGGGGTAATATGAGCACAATTTCAAATTTAAAGATTTGTCCTTATTTTGTTGAAAACGTTAGAGAAACCAGTCTTATCGGCATATTGCCCTTCTATAAGACCATCTTATTCCAATCAAACCGAGAACATGCTGATAACGGCGATTTATTACTTCTGCGATGCAAAAGTTCTTAGGGTGCTCATTTTCCCCCTATATAACCCTTTGTTTAAAAAACACATTTAAGTTCTGAGAAATGTTTGTCTGAGTACAAAAGTCATCAAGATAATAAAATAATAACGTTTTACTAACAAAACTAAAATCTGTTATTAGGCCAAGCCCATCTGCAGATGGGCCAGAAAGTGCATGGTATCACATCCGTTATTGGGCTGCCAATCTGCAAAATAATATAACGGATCCCAATAACGGATCCTCATATGGGCCAAGCCAATCGGCCAATGGGCCAGATCCGCAAATGGGCTCTAACATTTATATTCTTGTTTCACTATTCTGCTGCGTTTCAGTGAGAAATCAGTCGACCTTTGGCGCCCCCGTGTGATACTAATATGTATTAAATCATCCCATAGGTGCTTTTTATGTCGCAGAAATAAGGTCTCTTGTGTCACCCATTGACATTTACCAATGTTATTGACAAGGAACTATACATGACAAGACACACATTTTTTTCACATAACCTATAAACTACTTGACCCATTTTACCAGCCCGGCATATTAATATTCATGAGGTTGATCGCACGATCGTGTAAATAGATTAGAACCATCTCGTTCTTGGAGACAAAATAAAACAATGGGGTAAAGTTTTATCAAAGCCACTGTATATATGTTTGGAACAATGTTTTCAAGTCTTATATGATCAAAATCCGAAACTTACATGACAAAATTACACGTTAGAGCTTTCTTTCCCAACAACACATCGTCAGCTTCACAATGACATTAATTAAGCAACTGGGTTAGAAGGATGTGAAATAAATGTATCGCTGCTTGTATGTGAACTTGTATTTTAATGAAGACGAACCTGAATATTTTAATTATGCTCGTAATTATCAAGTGACACCACAGAAAACGCGATCATCATGCAGCTAATCTCATTTTAACATTATCTATGATCATTGACGTGTATGTTTTAAATCCAGTCTTGTTAATATTCTGACACTTTTCTTTGTGAGATACCAATGACTTTTTAGTCTGCCACAGGTCGTGATTATTATGAGCGTTTATACAAAAAGTTTGATGCAACAGAAAAAGTGTCTGATTAGATTTATACATTTCTAATGTCAACAGTTTTGTTTATTTATTTTTTTTTTACGTAATATAGACATTTGTGTAGTGGTTTTGTTTGTAGACATGGAAGGACTTACTATAGTCATGTTAGTAGTCTTAATTTATGTAAACACACGTTAACTTTTAATAATACTGCATGACCCATTTATTTTGGATCAACTGTTATTTCTCCAATTTCCACCTGTTATAACGACTATATTAAGCTCTTGTAATCAACATTTTACACTTTTCATTTTATTTGTATGTGATTATGCAACACGTCTATTCAGAGTTCAGTGAGCTTGTTCACTCATGCGCTCGGCAGAATTTCTTTTTTGGGTTTCCTGTTCTCTTTCACATTTTGGGACACGGCTTCCTTTAGAACCAGGGAGTGTCTTCTTTGTGGAGTAGGGTCCTCATGGCAATAGGAGGCAAAAACATCTCATATATCAATCTTTGTGAAAAGTGTTGCTGTTTCCTTTTATAGTTATCGATGGTTATCGTTAAAAAAAGCTACAAAAGACATAAATGGTAAAAAGAAATCGAAAGCTTAATCAAACAGGACGAAACTAGAATAAAACAATTATCCAGAATACCCATAAGCATTTTTAATCCGTATGTATATGTAAAACCCCATTTTTTAATACGTCGTTATTATTGATATAAAAGCATGAATTATTTTTCGAATAACTAGTTAAACATACAAAGTAAGTATACAGACAATATAGACAAGTAAACGCTTGTCACTCGAACGCTGAAATTGGATCGCTGACTTTTTTTATTAAATTGCGATGTCATCAAAGTTTAAATAATGGCTAAATGCTTTAATTCAAGGCTGCATCAATCTCATTTCAGAATAAGTGATAATGTTTCTGCCCTTTGTAATTATCCCATTGAAATATATTTTATATATTATCTTTAACAGATTTTTTTTCACAGCAAACAACAATTGTCTGTAGGTAGTGGATCATTAACTGGTTAATTGCAGTACAGGCAAATATCTTTATTTTAGTTTTTTATTTTAGGTTTTTATTATACTTGATACGTATACAGAACGTGTGGCATAGCGGCAGGGGGATTCATTCCACTAGCCATTAATTGTATTTATTTATATTTTAAATGCAATCTTAAAGATCAAATAACTCGTATACTTAGGTCTTGGTGAAAGATTATTATTATCCCCGAAAAATAAAAGATTATGCAGGTCATATTCAGAAACTTAAAATTCTATAATCAGTCGTAAATTAAAGACACAAAAAATTAGGTAGTACTGAATATATTCACGATAGATTGAACCTTTGTATTTTAACGAGACTGTTGTAAGACTATATGGGGAATTAAGGAAGAGGGCATTTAAGCCTGTTTCAGGCTGTTTGAACATCATGGAATTTGGGGGAATTCAAGAGTTCAAGAGTGGAAATTCTTTATATATTCCAAGGAAAGAGCAACAGAATTCCTCGTCATATTTTTTCACACAATGTGTAAGATAGACTCCCACCCCACCCCCAGGTGATATTGGTCTTCTGGCAGGGATATTCATTGGTTATTGCCCCTAGGGATACTGTAATTGTAGACCGCCCTGATATACACGCCTGGGCAGGACTGGTCAGATTATTGATGGCGTTCTAACTTCTAACTTTGCATGCCCGCTTATCTAATTAAGAATAACAACCGTTCTGTATTTCTTCTTGCGTAGCTTGCCTCTGTAGAGATCGTTCGCAAATTATTTGATTTGTTCGATGGCCAATGCAGTTTATAATTCCTGAAATATTTGAAATGGGACACACAGTCACAAACAAAAATATTTAGATATTTCTCACACATCTTGAAAAAAAGGCCACATGTGTACTCTTTGAGGAACTTCTCATGCCATTTCATTATACTAATACCCCTAATTTTATTTTCATATATTACAAACGTTAAATACATGATTTACTAAATTGGCACCCAATATATAATAGAGCATATACTTCCACAAAACAATCTAACCCTATATCCCCCTTATTATCTAGACCTTCACCAAAGTTTAGTGGGGTATATGGTATAGGGCGATTTCGGCCGCCGTCGATATCGGCCGAAACGGTGCTCCGCCGCCCAAGCCGCCGCCAGTATGGTTGACAGGCCAGAGTCTGGCCCAGCAGTGGCTCATTCTTGGTTTGCGGCCGAAATTGTCGACCGCTGGGCGCTTGCGGCTGATATGGCCGATTTGTTCCCGGCGGCCGATATCGACGGCGACCGAAATCGCCCTATACCGGGGTATATTTCCTGTCCTATTCATCTGAAAAGTTTCGAGGAATTCCGGTCAGTAGTTTTTGTGTAATTCTGATGACAACAAGAAACCCAACTGGGTCTAGTGAAAACATGTTCAGCACTTATTTGATTTATTCACTGTCCTTTTTCATTTATTCACTGTCCTCTATACATACATTTAAGATGTACAGAGTTTTATACTTAACCTTATAAGCATCTATAACAATGAGCACCAAAATAAAGTATAGTCTTTAGCGTGTGTTCATTCTGATTTTTAATATTGCCGTGATTGAATTAAAAGAGGAAAATACAAAAACATTTGTGGAACCTGAACACCTGTAAGGCTGTCCGAGAATGAGTCGCCCATAATTGATCGGCAATACCGAGATTACCCAATTTGCGGATGGTTGAAAGGATCTGTTAAACTGCTTTTTATAAAAAGCATAAGTCTGACGCCATTTACTGTCACTCTGATTTTTAATATATATCGAGCACCCCTCACCTGGAAACATGTACTGTTAATAGGTATATAAATACACAATCAAGGCACGAAAACGGTGTCATTGATTCTCGAAACAAAACAAATATAAAAAAGGAACGTCAGCTTAATTACAAACGCCCTAATTACATTCTACTTAAAATAACAGTCACGTAAAACTTTGAATAAACACTGTACCAAGGTACGGTACACTAATACACAATACACCATTTGGGGCAATACATATTGAATTACAATTAATATTAATATTTGTGTTTTATTATTGGACTGACAAAATGAATAATTTATAATGCCTTTATTGTTGATTAAAGGTGATACCAATATTCAATACTTAAAAATCGACGCCCTGAGTGTGAATGCTTTTCTGATGATCAGCATTGCGGGTGTATGTCATAGCTGTTTTATATCCTCTCTTTTTTTAAATGGATGTAACAGAGCCTCAGATGTGTCTTCCAACACTCCATTCTTTGTAACAAAGACTGCATTCGATCTAACTGCGTCATGAAGATAATGCCTCATGCATCCGATTTCCTTAATCCGTATCATGCATTTTTCTGGGGGCTTTAAATCGACATTCTTGTTGGACCAGAGTACCCCTCAATAAACGGTAGCACGCACGGGATACTATGATCGAATTTTGAAGAAGGAAATGATCTACAATAAGCCAAGTGGAAAGAAAGCAGTCGTTGGTGACTGGATGGCTTTGTCATGTGTCACAGCACAGTAAATCGCAAATGACAAACAAATTGTTCTAACCATGTCTTTTACACGCCAAAAAACTAACTCGATGAACTCTGTTTTTGGTGTGGTTGTGTACTCGACAGAAAGCATTTTTATTATACTTTTTTTCGTAACTGTTAATTTTCCCTACTACCTAACGGTATATGGTATAGGACATATTCACTACTATCTGTTTCTACTTAATATGTACCGCATATTATGGATGATTAAGACTGATGAAAATAAAGAGGCAGATTTAGTTACCAATTTTCCTTGTAAGGCCTTTTGTGGTTTCAATGATAATCCGCCACTTACAAATGAAAAAAATTATTCTTGAAAGAGGCCACAGGCCCAAAGTTCCTGCAAAACAATACAATTCACAGTCTTGTATAATAAGTGAAATGGAGAGATCACAACTGTATACAATATCAATTTAAATACAAAACAATCAACATTAAGTCCTAAAGTACAAAGAAAATGAAAGAAAATAAATAAATAATTACGTATCAGGATGCTTGCAAACATGGGAGCGTGATCATAATTCATTAAAAAGCTCATTGTGTCTATAAAAAATTGTCGAAGTGACTTTGAAAAAAAAGCAAATATATGATATTTTAACCGGAAGAAGGGAGTATTTTATAAAGCCGCATTGGGGTTTTTGAATAATATTCTCTCATGGTACACGTCATTGTTTCCTCTGCAAACCATGAATGGTCCATGGTCAAACGATGATTTTAGGCTCGGTCAATAAAAATTAATGTTCGAGGGCATCGTCTGATGCAGAGGATGAGTAGTTCATGAATGCCTTTCACGAAATTACACTATAAAACGTGTGCAGAATAATAATAAAAAGAAAATTTTGTGAAAATTAAGTTTTTGGATTAAATAAATGCTAGTATCTATTATCAGGGGGTTTATCTTAAGAACTCCGTTAACATATAAATCTAAGGTGATCTTGATTGAGCAAAGTTACCGCAGATTCCTCGCTAATTATTACTTCTATATTAGTCATAGGTATATCCTCAAGGCTACCAATTTTATTAAATACCATGCTTCCTTTTTATTTCAAAAGGCGGGATCCGAGACTCGAATCTCTTTATACTCGAATTTTCCGGGTGGATTAGATTTAAGCTATCTGATTTAAGCATCTAATGGGATATGTCTTAAGAACCCTTCAATTTATAAATATATGGTTATTTTCATATTGCAGAGTAAACATCAAAATGAATTCCCTTCCATTTTTTTGGTCCGGGCGGTTTATTGTCTCAGGGTACTTGCCGGGGGGGGGGCTTATTGTCTTTGGGGTAATTGTCTGGCGGTAATAGTCGGGGCTACTTGCGTGGGATGCGGGGTGGGGGTCTAATTGACGGGGGTTATTGTCCGGAGGGTAATTTTCTTAGGGTAATTGACTTGGAACCTTGAGGGCTTTGAACAGTACTTTCGAATCACGACAAATTACGGATGACTGTAACATTTATCACTATTTTTCAAGTGGTTCATTTGAAATAATAAGCAGTTTTGAAACTATGCACTCTAATGTTTAAGAATTTATGGAGTTTTGGGAGCAAGCGATCGATTTGCTTTCAATACTAAATTTCAAATCGCTAAATAAAGGGTTGGGTAATTACAGTAATTTACACAGAAAATTAATCAAAGCGACATCTTTAAAGTATTCCTATATGTAATGCAGAAGCCTCAGGAAGTAACAATTACAAGTGTGTGTATCCCTTTGGGCCTGATGCCAATTGATTCTTTGTAAGGACCCAGTATAAAAATAAGAGACCATGTCATACTTAGAAAGTTATAGGTCTATCGTGTAACTGTGTTGTTTCGTAATTTAGTTTTCCGGGTGTTTTTTTAAATTAACTTCCATCCACTTTGAAAATAAAGATAATCTTGAACTTCTTGTCTACTTCTAGCATTTTTCGTTGATCAATATAAAAGCCGCGTTATATAAAAGCCGTTTTGATATGGGATTTAGGCCGTGGTTGGGAGTAATGCGGTTCTCGCACACTAGCGAGGGGAAGGCGAGTTACCTTTAAAAGAGCGTTTCAACTTCCACGAACTTGGCCCCACGCGCTAAGGATTGGAATTTTTTTTTTATTCTTTTCTCTTAGTCGGATTTCGCTTCTGCGTAGTTCGTACCATTAACTTGAGCGTGGCCTGTGATTTTGGTTTAGACTCGGCTCAAATCGTTTTGGCCAAAATAACGAATTATCAAATTTCGTAGGTCATATGTTACTCTTCAGCGAGCAGGCTCTATGAGGGGGGGGGGGGTGTCAGCCGGTAATTTGACGATGTCCCCAAGGGGGGCCCCAGGCCGGACAGGCACTTCTTATAGGGCCCACTACATGTTTAAAAATGTAGAAGTCACATTTAATAAAATTTTGGTTTAGCTTTTATATAACCTTTAGTCAGGAGAGCTTGTGAGGGTTTTACAGAGCTCAAGAATATGCTAAAAAATGCCGTGCTCTCGTTGGTGCATATAAACTTATATATAACATGTTCACCAGGAGTGATCCGGAGGGCCTGAAGGGGCCCCGGCCAGTCAAGAGTTTGCATATAAAGGGCACGAGGAACTGCTTGAAAATGAGGAAATTTGTTTTGGCTTTATGTCAACTTACATAATATATAGATTATAATCAGGAGGGAACAACGGGCCCGTGCTGCATATGGCGTCTCCTAGGGGCCACTTTAATGCTTGAAATTGCCGAAATTTGATTTTTCCTTACTGTGAGCTTATATTGTTTTAATCGGAAATGTTATGAAGATCCTTTAGTGGCTCGGGCCAGGAAATTTCCAAGGACACAAAAACACTGAACAGGCTCGAAGATTCGTCATTAATTGTATTAGCTAATTTATATATTCTTATACGTTTGTTGGCCGAAAGGGCCCTGGCGGCCTAGGAGTTTACTAGGCTTCAATAAAAAATTATTAAAAATGCGGAGAATGTGCAGGCGAGGTTTGGATTTATCAAAATTGCCTATCGGACTGGTATTTAACACGAGACAGCAGGGGCGCTGTTTCCTTGTGAAATCGAGGGGGAGGGGAGGGGGGCTTGAGAAGAGACCCCATTTTTATGAAAAATAACTACATTCTCTTACTTGTCAAAATGCGGGGGAGGGGGATAGAGTATGTTATACCCCCCCCCCCCACCCCTCCGGGTTGAAAAAGTGTGTGTGTGGGGGGCGGGGGGTTGTGGTCATGTACCCCTTGTCCCTACCAAATTGCGCCGTTATAGGTATATAATGCAAAACCAAACTGATATTTACCTGCTGACTCCCTGTATTTAAATTTGAATTTATTCTTTTGCTCTTTCGTTTGAATATAAACCTAAACATGGCAGTTGTGTGCGTGTGTGTGTGGTTGCGTGTATGTGGATGAGGAGGACGGGGCTTGTTTTCATTTTGTTAATAAATCCGATGTTCCTGTAGGCCTATGCCTGCTATAATGTCGACCACCAATTTTTCACGGACGCATACAGCTTTTTGTTATTATATCAGGTCAATTATTGATACGTTTGACATGCCAACTATGAAATATTCAACATAAAAGCTACTGTAGTCTTGGTCCTATTTATCATTAAACTTTTTATCACATATGGTGGGTGTCCTTGGAAAGTAAACAAAGGTTTCACGGTTGCCTCGATCTGTTTGGAGGTTGATGATGCAGACTGATCTATGTAAACCGTGAAATTTTGTATGTAAAAAAAAAGAAGAGATTTTCACAGAATCACAGCATGCAGTAATCAATACAGCTTCCACTGTAGATCGAATACGTTCCATTTAGCTCTTGTCTGGTAGAGCAAGCTTGATGCTGCTACAGAATATGTTATGATCTGACGCACGCCAATCTAAATTACTCTGGCGGCAGTAGAGTGGGGGTTATTTTTTTTATCAGATGTTTAATATATGCATATTATATTCCTGTAAATATTCTTAATTCTTTCAAGTTTCAGTCTCAGTTTATTGATATTGTGAAAACAGTCTTTGTTGGTAGTGTAGAAAGCATGAGAAGCATAAACCTTATAGTGCGGAGAGCGTCTTGTAGGCTATATACGTTGCCTGTTTTGAGACTAAATTAAGTGATGCCTGCTTCATACCCAATGATTATAAATATAACTGTTTTCTCTTTCAATGCACAATTATATTAGGCCTAGTCTGCCTTTTGTGTTAAGGTTTGGTCTACGTGATAATATGACATAAATACAAAATCATAATTTACATAATGAAATTAATTAGGTTAGCTCTCATCATTTTCATACACGAAACATCATGTTATCTTTTGAGATTGTGAGATTTTCTTCTCGGCCAAATTCTAGAAACTGGAACTCATCTTAACCCTGCGTGGCAGAAATAGATCAATTGATCATACTGTGACCCGAAAAGGGCCAGTAACATCCATTAGGATGGAAAGTAACACACATTCAGGATTGTTCAAAATAAACGAACCTCAACAAATGACATTGGTACCGTGTTAAGAATTTTGTGAGAAACGACATGTTAGTAGGAAGGAAAATTTATATGACCAAAACATCTTGACATATATGGGACAACAGAAAACACATCAGATTGTTTCTTTGTTCAGATCGTATATAAAATGTTCAAATATGGTCAGTACTGATGACAGCAGGGGTCAATGGTAATAAAATTTTCGCTTCGGTAAAAATCAGGTAACTAGCGACAAATTATGGCCCGAAATCGGTTCATAACTGTACATACATTTAGATAGTTCTAGATCACAAATGTGCAAGAATTACTTTAATAAAAATTAACAGATAACATTGATACAACCTTAAGGAATATATGAGAAATGTCATGTCATGGGTAGGGGAAATTTAAATGACCATAATTTAGAAAATGTTTAACCCAGAACAACAAATTACCTAAAACGCTGACAGTAATGCTTAGCCCATGCTAATGATATGTACAATATGCAAGTAAGGTAGGGCAAGTTGGTGGGATCAGCATGGGTAAAAAAGGTCGTGAAATGTTCGCATCGAGCAAAATTTAGTAATTAGTAGTTCATCAATACAGTAAAACTCCGCTAACACGACCACCTGCGGAACCAGGCAAAGTCGTGTTAGCGGGATGCTTGTACATTAGTCTGCCAATATCAATGCAGGCGATAATATGGGTATTTCAAGTAAATGTTAAGTTGTTGTCCCTATTTAATTTAAAATATAAAGAAAAATATATAACAAACATAAATATGATTCGAATTTTTATTCACACAGAAATATAGCACAAAATTAAACAAATATTTGGCGTTGAAGTTATTCTTAAAGCATTGGTATTAACACAATGATGGTCTGATTTCGACAACGTAGTAAGTACAAAATGGACAGCTCAAATTCCGAGTGTTATTTATATGGTTCCTGCTTGATCATTGAAATGTGATTTGTCACAGTTTTACTTTACTCACCTAAATGTACGCGTGTGGTGTCAGTTATGTTTGCCAGACTCCTTCTTAATCAGTATGTTTAATGCTAATCTTACAGCCGATCTCAACAGACAATGTAACGGACCTGGAGTTCAATATCTATTGATCCTTATAGTTTGGTTAACAGGTAGGGCCGCATTATAAACAAGCCTAACCATGGCTGGGCGGATGAAATCGGGGGTTCCCACGGGCCCGGCTAATTAATCACTGGCTATTATCTAAGTCCAAGCTGGGCGATGAACATGTGATCTGCTCAACTGGCTGCAGTACCACGGGCCAGTGGTCTGTTTAAACAATGTTATGACTAGAATAAATAAACAGGTATTTTAACAGAATAGTCAAATAGACATTCATCTTGGCCGCAATATTGGTTCTTAGCATACTGCGACTATTTCGTCTATTAGGTTAACATCCAAACGTATAAATGACATTTTAGGAATGTTTTACCATAAGTTGTTTTTACTCAGTACAGTGAGAGAGGCAGGGCGGTCCATCAATTCTGTAAATGCCAAAATTCTCTTTAATTATATTTTGCTGCTGATTCACTATCCCATCCCTTGACCAGCTAAACTGATCTAAAGATCAACTACATGTTATAACCAGAACAGCTGGTTTTGACGGAAAATACCAAAGAAGGACCTTTTTGAAGCTAAAACACACATTGATCCAGTGTTACTAAAATGAAATTAAAGAAATCGCATTTGGCAACTATTTCGAATAATTCATGTTCGCCTTATAACTTAATATTGTTATAATTAGTAAACATCAAAATTGTGATAGAGTACAATTTTAGGAATCAAATAAAACTTGTTTTCTTTCAGTCACGGGGACATATGATATCATAGTAAAGCAGCATTAAAAAAATCATTAGCATGTATTGTCTCATGGAAGACTTGAAGATTTTAAAACATTACAAAATTATCTTAATAAACAGGCAAATTCGGAAACTTAAAGGAAGATGGCTTCTCAGCCTGACAACTGCAATGTATTAAGAAAAGCAGTAGGATAGAGGTACACCAGTATATAAAACACCAGTAGATTCTTCATGGACATGTTTTGAAACAGTGTCGTAAGCAAAGTCCTTAAGTTACTATTTTATCTAATTTAAAAGGGGGACACACTGCTATCCAGTGGCGTAAGTTTATTGTCAAGGGTGGCGGGGTGACTGGGGCGAGATGACTCTCAGGCCTTGGAGGGTAATCAACGTTGGGACATTTTATTTTATATTAACAAAAGAAATTAAGTTTTCCGGTAGGGTTTAATTCTAAACCAGGTTTAGATATATAAAATTTCATAGTAATCTCAGAAAAGGAACCAAAGTATATGATTCTAATTATTGATGTATTTCATTCTTAACATTTAAATATTAATCTTTAGGAGGATGAATACACTGACCTTCCCCCTTGCTAAAAACTATGGGGGGATTTATATTTCTAACCAACCCCCACCCCACCCCTGGTGGAATATTCGGAATATTCCGATGAAATTTGTTTCAAATGAGAAAATATGTTTTGAAAACTGGGACAAAGGATGTTTCAGTTATTGTTTCATTCTTGTAACGTTTCGTAAAGGAACATGCCTTAACAATTTTAAAACATGCCTCAACAAACATATGCTTTGAATAATGTTTGACTACTGATACATGTTTCATGAATAGGGAAAAAAAATATGTTTCAAGTGATGTTTCAAGCTAATGACGTCTCATAAGGTCATGTCTTGCTATTTTTAAAGATGTTTGAAATATATTTCAGGCGGACAATTTCCAATGTGCCGAAGTTTATAGGTTACTAGTTGCAAAACGCCATTCGCAAAATCTGGTGGGGTCTGACTGTCGGTTTTAGATTATTTTTATAACAACCCTCCCCCCACCTACACATACGAAATAAAACGTAGATATTAGCAAAACGTTGGATCTTTCTGGCCTATTTTTATAAAAGGTATCTTTAGTTTATAGACGTCAAATAACGGAACAGGCCCCGTTGAGTATTTGAGTATAAACATGTATATTATAATAGAAATAAAACAACCTACAGATCAAACGAAACTCTTAAATCGTGAAGATTTTTATTTCAGTTCGCAAGTCCATACAAGGTAAGTTTCTTTATTGGTTGACCGTACAGATACACATCACATCTGGACAACATTTTTACACTTGTTCGTACATCTATTTTTAAATTAGATAGTCAAATAAATATTTACCCTAATGGTCATTCCGATGAATTTCTTCTATACATGTCCATTTACGACAAAATCACATATCGCAAACAATGTGCATACGACAAAACAAATAAGCCTGTCAATGTTAACCATTGTACCTTAGCACACGGGGAGAAGTGTATAGGGATTATAAACATGTCTGTCATTCCGAGGTACAAGTCCTAATGGGTATATTCGAGACATATTCTCAGACAAACTCGATATACTGATATCGCACTATTAAAAGCAAATCCAACGCTTGTAGAGACAGCGGCAATAGTACATGGAACTAAAATATCTGAGAGGATGAACATCCCGGGTCCCACCGGCGACCCTGGACGCCACATAGCGTACATCAAATAACAAATGGTTAAACCCCTGGGCTAATACTCCTAAGCTTAAATGCATTAGCAAATCACAAATTAATTTAAAAACATTCTCTACGCAATACAAACATAAAAAATCTCACGACGAACTTGTGACAACACCCCATCTTCTCCCTTAATATATAGGCCAATCCATATATACAGATTGGAAAGCTCCAAGCCGTTGTTTAGGAAACCGCTTATGTACAGACACAGACACCATGTACGCCATAGTTCACGAGGTTTGGTTCTGGAAAAATCATCTAATTTCCTAGGTATTAAGGTACGCACAGAATCACATTTATCACAAAACTGTGCCGATGCACCAAGTTTATCTATTTAAAAATGTATTTGAATCATACAGTGATTTGCGCTTATCACACGCGTCATGTACTATAAAACGGCTTCTAAGGGCAAAAATACTAATACAAATATCAGTGAAGATGAAATCCTTTCCCGAGTCGTAACTCATTATGCCTGATTACTGTGATCCAATTAAAGTATTAAAGGCTACCACGCTTCAACACACCATACGCCTTTGATGTCTGTGGCTTAAATATACAACGGACTCGAAAGGGCACAAAACAGTTGCTGTTTTAAGTTATCAAATTAAACTTTGTTCAGTAAATACAGTTGCATATACAACCATCTTGTTTTTAGGAATGTGTCTTATTTTAATTATCGTTCACCCGCAGAGCGTTCCTTTGCCATCTTCTTGGAACATACGGGTCAAATAGCCACCATACCCTCTCCGCAGATAAAGTCTCACCTTGAGACTCTTGTATTTCCTTGGCCTCGCAAATATGTCGAAATCATGGGGGGGGGGGGGGCTGGGGGGGGGGGGGGGGCTATCATTTTGCGCAAAGACTAAAACGCGAATGTCGCAGGGCGCATACAGGAATAAAGGTATAATGATATAGTAATTGAAAAATGGCATATCTTTAATTTTGGTTTATATTCGAGATTGGGTGATTGGAAGTATGATTAATTCATTCATTGAGGTAATAAGCAAAATATACAGAGAGTATAGCATATATCCTTTATGTACTAGGATAATTTATAATTACAATATCTATATATCCTCTGAAGTTATTAATGTTATAAACTCCCAGCTGTGACCAATGAGACCTAATTAAAGTAACAAGCGAACCTTGGAACCACAACCTGATGTTAAGTAACACACAATATTGTATAGATTAATGTTAGCAGGCTAGTTTTAGTGGCTAATAAAACACTGTGCTGACAACTGAACCTTATATATCATTATAATTTTAAAAAAATCACATGATGACATAATATTAAATCAATAAAATTAAATTTCTGACACATATGCCTTCGCCTTGGTACGGTAAGGTTAAGTCTGTTGGGCTTTTACATCCGAGCCTACTGACTCATCAAGCCGGAGCTTATCCCGGTTTCTGTAGCGCGAAGGGACTTAGTAGTTAACCTCCTCCTGGATGGGACACCAGTCCATCGCAGGTTACCTTCCCAGTATTTACTGGTACTCATTTTTTTCTGCTGGATGGACAGAGGCACACTTGCGGCTGGGACCTTGCCCAAGGGTCTTCGCACGGTGGGAGTGTGACCGGGATTCGAACTCACGACCTCTCGATTATGAGCTAGGCACTTTAACCGGTCGACCAGCGACCCCCCAACCGCCGTCCCTTTGGGGCGCTCCAAAGTGTCATGTCATGTCACTTTCTGCATTTATCATTGACTGTATCCATATATGGTAACTTGGCGGCTGCGAAGTGTCACTGTATCAAGATATGAATGCTTACCTTTGCTTTTCTCTTCATTCAATGTCTTCGCTATAGAAGCGATATCATGCAGAAAACAAAGAAAGAAGCAAAAATTTTAAGTTGACGAAAATGAGTCCATGATAAAATAAGGGGTAACAGGTAACTTTCCTGCCCGGACGTCTAAAAATTACTTAAATCAGAGATCTCGATGTCCTAATATTTTCATCAATATACAAAATTAAAATAAAAACGACCCTTTGGGAAAAAAGTCCACATTCGATATAGTTATTCCACGATTCAACTTATAGTTGTTATGGTTACTGACTGAGATCTGGACTGCATTTCTCCGGTAAAAGTATAACTGTCAGAAGTTTGTAAGAGACGCACTCTGCACGTCGGAAGTAGTTCAAGCAATTCCCGCCGGAAGCGTGATGCGCCACCGCAGTAGAGAAAGAAATTTAATGCATGATTCAGATACATCAGCGTTCCGGTGACGTTGTAAACAAGTTGTTTCACTACCGTCTGATGTGCATCACTGGGATACCAGTATTTCTCAACTATTAACAGTACAGCAATAGGGCTGGTCAAAATAATGAAAGCAAAAGTGACCAGAAGCAGCATTATAATTATCTGTACCTGTGAGTGCGCCATGTGCGAGCCACTTGTTTGCGGAGTCATCCTTTCCTGATTTTTTAATGCCTGCCTCAGTTTAACCAATATAAGGATGTTCAACAGGGTCAAGGAACTTAAAGGAATGAACGAATAAATCGTTGCATCTATCCATGGCCAAATGTGTAGATGAAAAATTTGAAACTTGTCGTTAAGATGCACCAGCTCACGTATCATACACGTAGAACTTCCTGTATTTGGGTCAGTGACGTCAGGTCTCGTGAATGCGTGGTTTGTGTTCAGGCCCAATATACAAACAGCGATACATATTATGGTTTTTCGTGCTCGTTTAACGGTACACCAAGACGAGGCTTTGAAGGGGAACCATACTGCTATAAATTTTTCTGTTGTCATGGCGACCAAGAGGGACACAGATAGGTGGATGGAGAAATAAAATACGACTAACAATATTCGACAAAGCCACGGACTCGTGAGCAACCATGGCATCCCATTGCTTCGTAACCAATAAATTACTCCGACAGTCAATGTAATCATGTCGGAAAAGGCTACTCCAGTCATGTAAGAACAGGTTGACACAGAGCGCATGCGCTTACGGTTCATAATTATAATCGACAGGAGACCTCCGACGATTCCAGAAAAGTATATCGTTGGACTAATGTACGAGTAAATAATATTGTTCACTTTCTCTTCTAAATATGTTTGTTGTTGCCACTCTGCGCTAGCATTATTCTGTCCAGTCGAGAGATTTGAAATCGGTATGACGTCAGTGTATTCCATTATTAAACCGTTTATTGACAGACGGGCGATTTGTAATCGAAGTTCAACCCTGTCCTTTATGGATTGTATTGAGATTCTGATGTCTCTTTAGTGAATCATTGACCTGGAATGAAATATGAAATTGTAAATCTAGTGCATTCATTTTATGTGTGGTCTGTAAAACTGCTGTTTTTGCAGGAAAAGATTAAGAAATTACGCTCTATATTTCCTCTATATTAGAGAATCAAGTTGACAAATAAATACATAACCTTGCAGTATTACTGTCTGATGCAGAACACAGAATCATTGCTTTAGATTTAAAAGAAACACATGATCTACCTTTGATGTTTGCCCTAAGACACATGAAATTCACAAGAGATCACTATGTTTTACGTCTCACTGCTACATAATATGTTATGTTATATTTCCCGATCACAACCGTTAAGCAAAGGTAACTTGATAAATACACATGTCCGGTGCGTTTAAACTTAGATATTTTTCAGCGTTTTGTATATATTTTGGTCACTTTCTTGATAGCTTTGAAGTCCTGAATTAATTACCAGAATTGCCGGAATATTGACGCCTTAGCGAACCAGTTACTTAAACCATACCTGCCATGAAGGGCTTCCGTTTCGAGGCGCTGTTCAGCTGAAAAGCACATGGTACAAGAGAGGCAGGCTGGCATATGACGTGCTCGACTAGTTTCGTCAATCAAATGGTGGATGGTAACGGTGGATACGCAATGAAGGAAGGTTCCTAACTTGTGTCACATTCCTCGGAGAACAAGGTATAAATCAATGAAAATAAAAAGCTGGGTTTTCATTGGAAGGGATGTTTCCAGTGGTATGAAAAAAGTCACAGATTGAACGATATGAATCTGAAGACGTGCAATGTGGAAGGCAGATGAATTTAAGGAAATTGTGAACTTTCAACAGTTAGAAACTTCACTGGAACGTATTATTGTTTCTATTTTTAGTTATTTGTATGTGTGCGTGTGTTTATGTGTTAATTTTATTTGAGTTTACAGCAAGCTATTCCTCTGGCTTATTTGTAGAATTTATGCGATTTCTGGCTCACTCTGGCTTTTCTGCGTAAATGTTAATGAACTGCAAATAATTCCAGGCTGAGAAAGGTTCACATAACGCGTCTGGGACGGGTGTATGGGATTATTTGTCAACAAGCTGTTAGGAAAGAGGGGTAGATGTCCTCATGTTGACAAACAAAAACACAATGTATAACCGAAGATAGATGATTGCATATGTGCGGAAGTGGAAAGGTCACCAGATGCAAAACGCTATTTACAAAACTCTGGTTTGTCAAAGGTAGTAGTTTTATGTGTTTTGATTACAACCTATTTGGCGCATCCCCCCCCCCCCCCCCCCAACCCCAATATCCAAGTGTAGAGAAACTAAGGAAGCTTTTTTTTTTAGAAATGATTATATTTATAAATCTCATAAAATTGTTCACTATGCACCCGGAAACATTCATTTTTAAACAATAAAGATACATATTTTAATGCCTCTTCGATAGTTTATATTCACATTGAGAGAATTTGCATCCTGGTTTCACCACCACTGCGCTTTCAGTGTTTTGAGACTTGGATCACGTGAGGATCCCATTCACACAATCATATCTGTTTTAAATAACTGTTTGACGTGCGTCGTTTGTTATGCACCAGATGATTTATGTCCAGTTGTGACATTGTAGAAAGCAGCTCAGTTGTGTCAGGATAGTGAAACCAGGTTAAATGGACCTGTGTTTGGATCGTCACACGAGGGAGAATGCGGTCCACTTTTGCCAAGATATTATGAGAGGATGAAAGCAGTTCCCTTTTATCCCGAAAGTTACATTATAGAACATGTAAATGCAGTTCACTTATTCTCGGCAATAACACACACACACACAAATATCTGTGTGTCCTCTAAACAGGACAACCTACTTATCCCGACAAAAATTTCAAGTCCCTGGGAGTGTCCTGTATAGAGCCAAGAGTTTGTCCTATAACTTTATAGGTTCTATGAATGTTACTGATATATAGTAGGGGGCGGGGGGGGGGGGGGGGGGGGGGTTATAGTCTTATATCAACGACGAAGTCAGTCTCATCCGACTTTATTTTACACTTTGCCTTCTTGGTCTTTCGGGCCTGTTCATTCTTGTAGCTTTTCTCATCTCCCTGGGTAGCATACACCAAGCAGCAGCACACGACGTTAGAAGGTTATGCGTTCTACATTTGCCTGATACCCATGTTTGAACAGTATCCATTCACTCCTGGATGAAGAGAGCGCATCCTTGTGGTAAAGACTTTGGCTAGGAGTCTAAGCGCGGAAAGCAGTCAGATCGGAACGCGAACCCCCAGTCTGACGGTCACGAGTTCAGCGCACTTTCCACTACGCCTACACGCTCCACAATGCTATATTCACTATAAAATTATTGCTATAATAATACAAATATGCATCCGTAATTTTGAAGAAATTAAAAAAAAAAAAAACAAGGTAGCTCACGACTGGCGGCATCGGGCATACCAGTTTACAGCCAGTATCATGGGATCAAATTTGTAAAATGATAATTATGTAGAACGTTACCATGAAAAGACCATCGGTCGTTGTGATCTTTATATAATATTAGCTAGCCGCTATAGCTGGGCTAGGTATTTTTAACTGCGGGGTCCCCTATTGTTGTTTATGAATATATAACGATACATATAACTGTGTGAGTTATTTGGTGAACCATGTTACTCCTTATATTTTCTTTACAATTAACAAGAGCAAACTGTCACTAACCAATGGATGATTTCATGCAGGCATGGCGTTGCTCTTAGTACTGACAAGCGTTTTTTACAGCTACCGGCCAATCCTGAATGAATAACGGAGGACATATGAAATAAACTACGATGTCAGTAATATCTCTAGATTGTAATTTTCCATGCACCATCGGCCGACTCGCGCTGGTTGAGGAGTTGTATCCATGACTAATACATGGTTTCGCGCGATATCTGTCCGCCTTGCGGGATCTTACTTTGTACACTACACGCCGGACCAGAAAGTTTGTCCGTTATCCGGGAAAGTGAGTTGTCCGATTTCCTGTGTTTGCGATAAACATTGAATATAGGTAAGTTTGAATGGACTTAGATTTAGAGTCCGCATAAGTGAGTTGTCCGCAATAGTGAGTTGTCCGCAGGAAGGAATTTCACTATATATATGCAGAAAAAAAGCGAACCACTTTGTTACCTTGACGGACTTTATGAGTGTAAAGCATAATTAACTAAAATATTTAATATTTATGTCCATCCGGAAAGTCACGTAAACTTATCTGTAAAAACTAATGAATATCTTGAAAACGGTTCACATAAAGAGGTCAATTTGTTGTGTTCTTTAAATAACCTTTCCAGGTAGATCAACAGATGATGCTCGACTCATTGCCCTTTGTATAACCTCAGGATAATTGCCTCCGCCAAGAGAGGGTGCGTTCCTTCCCTTCCGTATGTGTGTGTCTGTGTTTACAACATAACTCCGGCAATCATGAACGGAATCTCATGAAATTTTTAGGGCTCCTCGGGATTAGGCCAATGAAGGACCGATCAGATTTTGGTGTGGGTCCGGATAATGATTCGATACAAGGAGGACTTCCAGGAATATTCACAAATGTGCAGTTACATATGCCGATTGAACATGGGTATATGGCCGGAATAAGTGAATGCAAACACCTGTTGGGGGAACATATGCACAAGTGAGCCTGGAAAAAAGTGATAACACGGTATTATCTTTTTTATGATTGGGTCGTCTGACCCGACTTCTTCGTAGGATCTCTATGAACATTGAATATATGAAGACTTAATTATAAATAGGAATTAAAGCGCCTGTGGTTGTTCATTTAAACGTTGAAGAATAATACGACACAAAATTGAAAATTATATTAAAATTGAAACAAAAATATTTAGAAAAAAAATATTTATTTTGTTTTAAACATTTACGCGTACGTTTGTCGGGATGACATAATCAATATTTAAGATTTTTTTTCAACGAGTACTAAAATCATATTGAAAACGTTCTATGAGAATTCATTCATAAATATTAAATATAAAATAATAGATATATAAAAATACTCTCCATACACATACTAGTCACTTACATACACATCGCGAATTTTACGTTTCTCATTCTACTAAATTTCACTTTCTCTACTTATAATAAAACTTAGTGATGTATCTGCTTTGGAAGTCCAACAAAAACAGCATATTTTAAACAGTTCTTTTCGGAATCGGGAAGCTCCGCAGCAATACAGGAAGAAATTCACAGCATGGTTACAGAACATCATCAGGGCTGTGATCGTATATGCTAGTGTCTTGACAGCTTCCTCGTGTCTATTGCTTGGAAACCAGTATTTTTCCACAATCAACATGACTGCAACAGGACCGGTTAAGATAATAAATGCGAATGTTACCAGTAACAACATTACAGTTATTTGGGTTTGTGTGCGCGTGACCTTTGAAGAATCACTGCTTTTCTCAGTGATTTTGCAATGTTTCTTCGTTGCTTTCTTTAGTTTGTAAAGCATGAGGAAATTCAAAATGATGAGCGATAAAATAGGTATGAACGAATAGAGTGCCGCGTCAATCCAAGGCCAAACACGCAGGTGAAAAATATTGAACTTTGAACTGTACATCACAAGAGATCGCTCCATGCATGTTGAATAACCGGTGGCAGGATTCGTGACGTCAGGTCGCGTGAATAAGTGGTTTATGTTCAGTCCCAAAATGGCGACAGTTATGCAGACGATAGTGATCCGGGCTCTTTTCAGTGTACACCAGGACGAGGCTTTAAGAGGAAACCATACTGCCAGGAACTTTTCTGCTGTCATGGCAACTAAAAGAATAACGGAAGTGTGAATGGAGAAATAAAACATGACTAAAATGACCCGACATGCCCAAGGCTGGTTAAGTAGCGAGGGGGTCACGACAATTCGTAAATAGAATATTATGAAAATGCCAGTTGTGAGCAGATCGCACGCAGCTACTCCTGTCATATACGCACAAGTTGTAACATTGCGCATGCATCGTCGGTTCATAACGACCAGATTAAGTATACCCCCTATTACTCCTGTGATGCAGATAACAGGTTGAAAATAATGTCTCAAAGCCTCGCTCACTTTTTCTTCTACAAGCCCCAGCTCTGGTGGTTCACTCGAATTTGCCGTGAATCTGTCTGACAGAGAGTGAACAAATCCACTTGCTGAGTCCGGTGACTCTCTTGTCACGTTGGTGCACATTTTGTAGATTTTTTCTAGTCCTCAGTTTGTGTTACACGGGAAACAATACTACAACAGAAATCAAATATATACATGAATTGTAAGGGGTCAGACAGGTGGTATTTGTGCGTTTGTGTGTTGTTAACTCATGAGGGATAATCATAACCATGTCACTTTTACAAATGGCTACCCGGAGAATAAGTGTACACACATATTATATATATATGTGTGTCAATATGTTGATATTTTTGGATATACACAGCAACTAAATACAAAAGTCCCCTTGTTTCGATCATATTCGCATACAGTTATGGACAGTGTGGTAATGATATACAATCCTGAATGACACTTCACTCTTAAACAGTTGTGGACTCATATTATCTGCAGTTACATAATTTTAGTATCATTACATTGCTACCAGAGGGCTGTGCCATCGGTAAGTCAAGGTAATTATGAAATGTTCAATAACAATACAGTTCGCAATACTTGCAGACGAATTGAAGAAACGTGTGCTCTAGACGCATGGATGATATATCTCAGTGAATGTTCATACCCCGTTCTGCAAGACACGCGAGCCCTATAATACTTCACCTGTTTCTTACACTCAGGAGTTATAATTGGTCTTATTGTCGCCATAGGTCATATAAACCGTGAGATGAATGCTGAAAGCAAAGGATGAACACAATGATTTAAAGCATATGAAATTTAGAACCAAAAGCTTTGAAAGACTGCTTCATGAACAATCGGAAAAAAAATATTTTTCACGTTCGGCCCCCACTCAGGGTGAGCGCTGTGTAGTCCAGCTGATTGGTTGACAATGCCCGACGGTCGGGGGCACTCACAAACGCTGCGCCTTGTCAGGATGGGGTTGATAAACACTCAGAACTCGCAGGTGCGATGCATCCAGCTTTGGTAAAGCATGGATAATCTTGTGCCCCATCCTGGTCACGGAGTCCGAAATCGGGATACAATTCTGCATATGTACAGAGTACCTCCAGCAACATAAAAAAGTCTTGTTAAGTAATAGTACTTTATTTGTATCCGTACTTTCAATTGTAAACATGCGCATGATTAAATTCCCTCCGGCATAGCCGTCAAATTCACTCAATCCATATATGTTAACCATATTTGTGACTAAGATGTCCACCTTCATATGCATGAGAATCGCTTCCTTTCCGTGATGTTGTGGTTAATTCTACGATATCAATAGAGTAAAAAATAAATCATCTTTACCTTTTACTTTTACATTTACACATTAGTTTCGAGATGCCACGGGATGGGCTTGTATTTTGTTTCTCTCTTTTAGCTTCACGTTTCTCTCGCTGTACCAGAGAGTGCCCACTACTGATGTTGTCGTGTCTACGATTAACTGAGAGCGGGCACTAAACCAGACCGCTCGCTCAGTTGTGAAGTGAACTTACTCACTTTGACACGTTCCAGTCTGCCCCTGTCAGTTTACACGGACAATCGTATTTGCTAACAAGGACAAACATGCCATTTTCCGTGTTAATGGATTTCATATTTACTTTTACGTATATGTTATGCATGGCTGATCATATTTGACAGAAGCCGTTTATTTTAATGTACATTTACAATTCGTCATTTTCAAAGCTATCGTCTTTAGAACAGTTAGTTATTATGAGTGATGGTTCATAGCCATTAATCCAATATGTTAAGCTATGGGTGAACAGGAGGGGGCCATCAAACAGGCATTTGTACATATAATCATGATATACAGGCCGTGCACAAAGCCTTAAAAAGTATCTGCATTAAATGGCTTTATACATTTTACGTACAGCTTTACGAAGCAAGCAGAATCGCATATGCCAATACAAAGGGCCAGTTTAATTAATGATACCAGTTATGACCAATGATACAGCACTCGAGTCCGGAATCGAGTCCACTTTTCTAGGGACTCATACTTGGACGTGAAGGTTCTGGACTCGGACAAGGAGGTAAGGAGTCCATCTTGAGTCCAGAAGAAAAAAAAAGCTCTGTCACATACTATAAAGACATACTATACATACGCGAAGTACCAACATAATATTATGTAAATTAGGCACTGATTTCTCTCTAGTCCTTACCTCCAAGTCCAGAACCTTCAATCCAATTCAAAGTCCGTAGAAAAGTAGACTCGAGTGCGGACTCGAGACCAAGTCTGGACCCGAGCCCTACATCACTGGTTGACATAGACCACATGCCGGACCGATATAACCCCTATAACCCGGTCGTTATAGGTATACCAGTGACCTTGGGTCCGGTTGATAAAATGGGTGGTCAGTTGATAATGTGCAATACAATAACCATACATACTTTGTATCGGTCTTTCCAAATACAAATCAGTATATAAATGATTTGAAACGTCTAATATTGTTTTTAATTTTCATCGTCAGGCAACAATTCTAAATACTAGTATTTGAGCAACCTGAATAAAAATGTGGCAAACATCAAGTAAAATTTTGAGGTATAACACCCCCCTACACTCTCTCCCTCTCTCTCTCCCTGTCTCTCTCTCTCTCTCTCTCTCTCTCTCTCTCTCTCTCTATATATATATATATATATATATATATATATATAGTTTCGTTAAAGCACTCTGACAGTCATTCTGATTCTTTGACATATTCTACTATATATGTCATCATGTTTTGGGGAATGTTGACTGGAATATTCACGATAAAAATAAAGTCGGGTAAAGCTTAGGCACAGATTCTATTAATAAAAAGGCAACAAAAGTAATTCATTATGTCCAGAATGATTGAGACCATTTACATAATTACATTTGTAAAATATCAGCCCCACTGACGGATAGGCAGATAGTTAGATGCAAAAAAAAGAGTATCAACTTCAAACGTTGCCGATCAGATTATGTCAACAAAACACACTAATAATGAAACTTGCTGAAACAGAGAGAAAGAGATCTGCCTCTGCAGAGTGGGTCGTGATCTATCAGGGCAAAGAAAAGGGTCAAGAATGTACTGAAATATACACTTTGGATGTACCGAACAACAATTTAACGCCATTTTTCTCTTCCGTGTCTGATGAAATAGTCAATACCCCGTAAAAGCATGGCATTCAATGGAGCGCATACCTGTGCCAGGGCAAAAACTGTCCTGTTGGATTGGCCCCTCTATCTGGGTCCGCACAAAAATTTAATGATTTCGCCAAAACTTTCATAGAATCATGTCACAGAAAAATTTCAGTTGTTTTAGCCTGCACCTGTTAACAGGCAAATAAACCAACAAACCGACACCGGTGAAACATAACCTCCTCGGCTGTGGTAATATTTTTTTCTAAACCTTTATATATATATATATATATATATATATATATATATATATTATATATATTTCTGATAATTGTCTAGTTTTCAATAGAAATCCTAACCCCTTATTATATAATAATAATATTCCTTAATATTGCAAGAGGAAATATGTAAAACCGACTAACTTGATTTATAGAAATAGAATACATAT
This sequence comes from Sipunculus nudus, assembly GCA_026874595.1. Classification (NCBI taxonomy): domain Eukaryota; kingdom Metazoa; phylum Annelida; class Sipuncula; order Golfingiida; family Sipunculidae; genus Sipunculus; species Sipunculus nudus. The sequence continues at coordinate 54,604,699 of CM049309.1, forward strand.
ATCATCATAATCACATTCCTCGCATTTGGTGAGCCTGACAGTGAACAGCGTATTATCTACAGGTAGAAAAAAACTTCCATCTTAATACTTTAGTCAGTGGAGATGTTATTAATTGCTTAATAAATTCTATTGATGTAACAGTATGTTTTTACAGACATTTATACTTGAAATGCACACTTACAGTTACATCAAGCTTCGAGAGAATACATTATTATCTTAAACCTGCTTCCATATGTGGTACGTTTATAGTATCCTCAGTCAAATGAGCCAAAAAAGGTCAAAAGGTTTATTACTTCACCAGGGGCCTGTTGCAATAACAGTTTACTGGACTTAAGCCCAGTTGGGGGCCGTAATACCATGATTACAATTGTGACGTCATAATGGTTACCATGGTGACACACAGATGCCCCTGGGCTTAAGTAACCTACATGACTTAAGTCACCTTATTGCAACACACCCCAGGGGCCTGTTGCATTAACATTTTACTGGACTTAAGCCCAGTTGGGGGCCTAAATACCATGATTACAATTGTGACGTCATAATGGTTACCATGGTGACACACAGATGCCCCTGGGCTTAAGTCACCTACATGACTTAAGTCACCTTATTGCAACACACCCCAGGAGCCTAAGTTATACTAAGAGGGGTGTTGTTGCAATAGGTGTCAAGAAATGTCCCCCCCCCACCAGCACACAACAAATGTACAAACATTCAGTCTACCGCCTACAGGGGCGTCAATTAATATAGGGGGAATGGGGTAAATATACCCCACCCCCACACTTTTTGGCAAGGGGAGATGGTCAATGTAATCAAATCCCCCCCACCTTTTCAGAGAATAATATATTGCAAATGGAATGTATTAATAAATAGAATTATAGTCTTTGGTTTCATTTATCAGCTTAATTTGAAATATCATACCTAAACCTGGTTTAGAATTAACTTATGCTGGAAATATGATACCTTATTTTCTAATAACTTTATACTTAATTGTGATTTTTGTTAAATGTGATTAAATATATATAAAATATATAACTCTGAAGATTAAACAACACTGTTAATACACAACAGTGTTTCACGGGATGCGACCCGATCATCAGGTGAATGTGGTTAGAATGAAGCTAACGGCGTGGTATATATATAATATATATATATATATATATATATATATATATATATATATATATATTATTCAGTGTGAATTGGTTAATTAATTGATTTGTTCAGTAGTGAATATGCACCACGCTTAGTTACACGTAACTTTAAATATCTGAGTGTAATTAAGTGTGACAATGAACATTCATGTATTAATAATTCGGTTGTTAGTGGGCCTGCTTGCTATATTAACGGATTCAGCCAAATCATTATACGTGTGTGTACGTGTAAAATTGAATGGAACGTTATGTGGATTCACATATTTAAGATGAACCATCAAATCGCCGTGGCCTAAAAAATATACGAATTCATATTAATTTATTGTCAAGAATGTTATTTATATATTTAAAATTCAAATGCCGTTGTCTTCAGTTGATCTGGATGATTTGTTTTTAATACATTGACTAAGGATCGTTGAACTTCATTATATTGTGAATTTATCAAACAGGGAGATTTCCCCGTCGCATAGGTAAAGCAATCAAGGGAATCGGATTTAAGCGAGGCCATATTGAACAAACTATCACATAAAATTGAAATATATTTATCATCACTGCCCTTTATCATTCTTTCTAGATTTATATATAAATTTAATTATACGTAATACTTAAATACACATATCATTAACGCAAACACAAAATATCAAGCTCATACACACATCATCACACACACACGCCCCCCCCCCCCCCCACACACACACACGCACATACACACAGATGCCGGCCTACCAGAATTTCTTGCACCCTGTACGTCACTCCGTGGCCCTGTGTGCGTCTGTAGGTGACTTAAATCAGATTTTTTGGACGATCGGTTTTGCAGATGCTGGGCAATTTTTTTACGGTGTAATTAACATCTTCCTTTTTCCATTTCATTCGGAAAATTGTGTCCAGTTATGCACATAATGATCTCTGTCACCATGAAAAACTATAAGCTCGAGTTGGATCATTTACTCAGAGCAAACAGAGATATATGTACATGTACAAACGAACTGGGGCGAGACTCGTTCTGGATCATTCGAAGGATTATGTTGATTATGACATAATAGTCTGCCCAGCATTGTACAACCCCCGTAATGCTCCCGCATCAATGTACCTTAACATGGTTTTATATATTAATTAGCAGGTTTCATGTGGTGTTCCAATTCGTGACTCTTTGTGCTTCTCGAGTAACCGAGTACTGTAAATCTAGGGTCTGAATTGTTTTGCACGATCAATAAATTGCCAGTATATAATAATGCTGCAAATGGTAAAGGCTAAAAGCCAATTTTGCCCGCCACTAGATTGTGCTCGTGTCACGAAATATAAATGGAACTTCAAGCACCTGATGACATGTTTAACAGATGACCTAATTCAACAAATATTTACGTTGTCTGATTTCGGACACAGAAATAAATAATAATATAGATAACAACTCGAGATAAATTTCACAGAGGAAAAGTCCTCGTTGAAGTTGTAACAACCATTTAATGCCTAGATCGCGAAAAGTTAAACGAATGAATACTTCATAAGATTTACTTCAAAATATAACGGTGTCTGTCATTTTTTCTATTCTTTCTAAAACCGTAAGCTTACTCCTGTACACAAGTGAATAAAAAAGCTTGAACCGGGTGCTATCAGAGTCGCAAAACGTAATCAGCGCGCACGACACCTGGTGGCCGTACCGCGCAACTTTACAAGTCAAGATTTATCAAGCTTCTAACCGATGTTTCTTCCGTGTTTCTTCTCTCATTTTTTTCGGCCTCGTTTTGGAACTGTCACGCGTTATTTAAAAAAAAAAACTTCGTCCCGCATGCAATGCAATCGGTAGGTTTCGACAATGGCAGTTTCGGAACATTTTCCATATTAGGTTGTAGAAGATCAGCCAGTTGAGGCAACTGAATAATGTATCCTGCATACTTTTCAGTGGGTTTTCACAAATCTTAGGAATAGTGTTAGTGCTGTACTGATTTACTCGATAAAGGTATTTTGCATTACCTTTAAAAGGAATTCTTTTTCCACCATCGAGGGTGTTACATGTCTGTAGTAGTCCCTCTCTCTCAAGTTTCTCATCGACCTTCTCTTTCAAGTTAAATTTTTCAAGCATACGATTTATATATATATATATATATATATATATATATATATATATATATATATTTATATATATAATATAAATTATGTAATTTTTTATTGATGTAATGTACCTAAGGGATAATCCATTACAACTTTATATGGATAAATTTAATAGTTTTTGTTGAAATGAGTCTTTACTGTTTTGATGTAAGTCACTTTGTTTATCCCGGCTGAGAGCTGGTTTTTGGCGCCGTCTTGGTTATGGCCCGTTATGCTTGAATTTGAAGCAATCACGTAGTTGATAAACCCTGACCCATTCCTCTGGGCTTGTACTGATGTATTTGCTGCCCTTCCGAAGGTATTTGTTTACGCTCTTAACATGGCTGTTACACATGTTTGGGAATGGAAAAAGGTTGTTTTTGGAACTGCGAGTGCGCTGTTGAGACGCTTGTGTGCACGAGGAGTCTGTGAGTCTGAACGTCTCACTGAGAGATTCAGGCACAAAGATACTTTTCTAATGAATGTATTGTTCCGCCCTTTGCAATGTATATATTCATTGGTATATGTAATATACCTGCTTATAGCTTTCATTTAAAATTATTAGGTGAATGTATATTTTGAAATGATGTGGATATCCTTCTTCAGCTTTGTCAAACTAAATAAATATAGAATGAAATAATCTAGCTTTGAATGTTTACACAAATAAACCACTCTCTCTCAAAAAAGAACTCCATACTGAACAAGTATTAGCTCAAAACATACATCTTATGGTATATTTGCATTTATTATTGTAATTTTTTTTACATTTATGATATGGTAGATCTGCTTTCTGTGCCGGGCTTATGATAGACAGGTCATGAGTTCGAATCCCGGTCAGACCCCCACCTTAGGCAAGGTCCCTAACGCAAGTGTGCCTCTGTCCACCCAGCAGTAGAAATGGTTACCAGTAAATACTGGGAAGGTAACCTGCGATGGACTAACGTATTAGCGTCCTATCCAGGAGGAGGTTAACTCCTAGTCGCTTCACGCTACCGAACCCGGGATAAGCTCTTGCCTGATGAGCCAGTAGGCCCGGATGTAAAGGCCCAACAGACTTAAGATGTGCTTTACAAACCTGCAACCTGTTTTGGGCTGTTAAGCAATAACTGAATATAACTCTGGATCCTATTTTCTTGTTTACTTCATAAGTGATCAGATACACTTTGTATTTGATACAATTATCCATGCTAATGATATTTGATACACTTATCTGACGCCAGATAGCAGCACTAATACTGCCTTGCAAAAGTGCATATACCTGTTTTTATTACGTAAACATCGATGTGAGTGTTTTCTGTATTAATGAGAATATTTTCTGTAATATTCTCTATTAGTATTCACACGCCAGAAGCTCCACTAACAAAATTTTCCCTGAGTAGGCCTATCATCGCCCACTTCCGCCTCATTCTCGGTATCTAGGTCATGCCTCGCTTTGGTAGAGCCACATTATTCTTCTGGCGTTTTTGCTAGACGGACGTGTCGACGGGCTCCTCCCGTCCGTCCGCTGTTGGTTTTCACTTGCTCGTTGCTTCGCTTATTGTAAGTTCTCCACCACCGTGCCCTCGTGCTTTCCCTTCTTCGCGATCTAGGCTTTCTGGTCAATGTCCAGAAGTCTCATCTGGTCCCTACCCAGACCATTCAGTTTCTGGGCGTGGTCCCGGGCCGGTCGTGTGTCTCTCCCGCTCGACTTCACGGTCAATCTGCGCCGGCGGATCCGATCCCTTCTGTCGGCTCGTCGCGTCAGCTCCCATCTGGCGGCTTCCTTACACGGTTCTCTCAACTGGGCGGCCACGTTCGTCCCTATGGGCCGCCTGTTCCTCCGCCCGGTGCAGTCGCTCCTCCGCTCCGCGCGTCTCCTGGGTTCGGCATCTCAGAGTACGGCGATTCTGCCTGCCCACCAGGCCTGGCGGGCCCTCCGCCCCTGGCTCCGGCTGTCTTTTCTCCTTCGCGGTATTCCGTTCACGCAGACCGTCGCCTTTACGATCTTTACCGACGCGTCTCGGATGGGCTGGGGTGCCCACCTGGCCGATCTTCGTATTTCCGGCCTCTGGTCTCCTCGGGAGCGTCTGCTCCATATCAATATTCTGGAGCTCAGAGCAGTCCGTCGTGCGCTCGAACGCTGGTCTCCGCGCTTCCTCGACAGTCATGTTCTAGTCATGACAGACAACACGACGGTTCTTGCATATATCAACAGGCAGGGCGGCACTCGGTCACCCACGCTTCTGCGGGAAACTTATCGCCTGTTCGATCTGTGTATCCCTCTCGGTATTACACTTCAGGCTCGTCATGTCCGCGGCGCCGTGAATGTCCTCGCCGACGCCCTTTCCCGGGATCGCCTCGGTACCCTTACCGCCGTTTCTCTCCCTCCGCCGGTTCTCCGGGGATCTTCGGCGCTTGGGGGACTCCGGATTTCGACCTGTTCGAATTCCCGAACCCTCCACCCCTCGTTCCGTCCGGTCCACGGCTACGTCGCCCTCGCGTCCTTCTCCCGGACACGCCCCCGTCCGCCTGGACCGGCCGGTTCTTTTACGGGTTCCCGGCCCCGGCCCTGATCCCGCGGTTACTCCTGCGTCTCTCGGCGGCACCTCTCACGGACCTCATCCTAATCGTCCCGTTTCATCAAGCGGCTCCGTGGTTTCCTCGATGTCGTTCGTTTCTCGTCTGTCCGCCCATTCTCCTGCCGCTGTCGGTCGATCTGCCGCTCCGTCCTCGCACTGCTCGGTCTTACCCTCTGAGCGTTTTCTTACTGTCATCCGATCGCTCAAAGATCAGGGGTTTTTAACGCCGGTTGCGGCTCTTGCAGCGGCTCCCCGTCGACGATCTTCCGACCGTGTGTAGGACTCCCGCTGGCTCATCTTCTCTCGATGGGCCCGGGAGCGTCGTATAGATCCACTGGATCCGCCGGTCCAGTCGCTCCTTGATTTCCTACTGCATTTATTACAGGATAAACGTTTATCCTTCCCTACTATTCGCGGCTATCGCGCGGCTCTTCTTTCCGTGCTTCGCCCCCTCCGTCTGGATTCGGTTCTCCGTCATCCCGTCGTTTCGGATTTTCTCCAGGGGGTCCGCGCTCGTTCGTTCCGCCTGCGGTACGTAGTTCCTTCTTGGCGCCTTGACGTGGTACTCCGGCACCTCCGCGGCGCTCCTTATGAGCCGCTCCGCTCCACGCACCTGCTCCATCTGTCGCGTAAGACGGCCTTCCTCCTGGCGCTCGCCACTGCTGGCCGTCGAGCTGAGCTTCATGCTCTCATGGCCGATCCTAAATTTTCTCAAATTGCGGCTGACGGTTCATCCGCGGACTTTCACTTTCCTCCGGACTTTTATCGTAAATCGCAGTCTTACGATGACCCCGCAATTTCATGGCACGTTCCTGCCCTGCCTAACGGCCGGTACCGGTTCGGCGCCACGAATTGCCCCATCCGGGCCTTACGATACTATCTTAAGGCTACAAAATCTCTCCGGGGGGGGGGGGGGGGCGTAAGAAACTTATTTCTTCAAAATTGGGTGCAGCCGATAAAGAAATAAGTCCTATTACTATCAGTAACGGGATAAAGGCTGCTATCATCGCCGCCCATGACTCTTTACGTCCGGCTGAACTACAGTCCTTCCATGTCACGGCTCATGAGGTCAGGGCTATCGCCTCATCCTTCGCTCACCTTTCGGGCATGTCTCCTGCCGCGCTGGTCAAAATGGGTATCTGGAAGTCCCCTTCCACGTTTACTCAATTTTACCTCAAGGACGTACGCCTGCAAGACTCCGGCCTATATGCCATGGGTCCCGTGGTTGCCGCAGGCACTATTGTTAACGTTACCAGCACAGCTTCCTCGACGTCTACTCTCGTTCGGCCCGCTACCTGCCTGCAGACGTCGTCTTCTGCTGTGGTTTCTACTACTTGCTGACCGCATTATCTTCATCCTCGTCGTTCCAGGTCAGTATCTCCCTCCCTATGGTTTATCTGTTTCTTTTCATTAATACAGAAAACGCTCACATCGATGTTTACGTAATAAAACCCCCCATTCCCTTCCCCGTGAATGGTGGTTTTGTTAGTAAACGGATGTCAGCTTTTCTGTATTACAATCATCTGTCCCTCCCCCGATACTTCCTACTTCGCCCTCGAATAATGTGGCTCTACCAAAGCGAGGCATGACCTAGATACCGAGAATGAGGCGGAAGTGGGCGATGATAGGCCTCTCAGGGAAAATTTTGTAAGTGGAGCTTCTGGCGTGTGAATACTAACAGAGAATATTACAGAGAATATTCTCATTAATACAGAAAAGCTCACATCCGTTCACTAACAAAACCACCATTCACGGGGAGGGGAATGGGGGGATTTCTAAATATGTCCTATATAAGTGTGATTGTTAAAGAGTTATTGCTCTCCTTTATACGTTACTTTGCTGCTTACATATACTCGTGTATGTTTGTCTTACACACATATATACAAACTGTTATTTATTTTATTTTATTATCTATTTATAAACTATCTTTTTTTGGAACAATTAGTTACTTCGATGGTATTTTAATTTCATTTATAATGTGTATCACCAAGGTTTAGCACCACAAACTGTCATGTAAAGTAATGTAATGTTGACCTTATGGTTCTATGGGTCGGAGGCCTTTACACTTGAATATATATTATTATTATGATTATATTATTATCATTGTCATTGTATTGTTCCATGCACCCTTCGGCTAGAGGTCGCTTTTATTCAGAACGAACTCCGTATTTTTGTGAGGCCGATTTGTGCAGTGTGTGTATTGTTCCTGTGCTCCAGGAACGTCTGTTGTGGGGACGGCAACCCGCTTCCTTCGATAACGTTACCATTATACGCCAGCTTGTTCGAGTGTATGGTTAATCTCTATGTGTGTCGCCAATAAACAATGTGAGCAGTATCTTACGAGTTACAGAGCAGAAAACCTCAACCAAATGTTTTAGTATATTTATTCTATGTTACCACATAAAGGATATATAAATTATACAATATATATATGTGTGTGTGTGTGTGTTAATCGGTGGTAAAAACAATGGAAACAACATACAAATACAGAAAGTACAAGTACAAAAGCACCTGTATTGAATTAACACGCATTCCAAGGTTTATATATTATGATCATGATAACATTGTGCATAAATGACGAGCTAAAATGATGACGAGATTGTCTGGTAGAAAAGGGGGACCCGCATCCATTGCCGTTGAGAACATTGTCTAATCGTCGTCTCGACTGAATTCCTTGAACAATGATTCCAATTTTGCTGAATCCGTCCCAACCAGGCGCTTAATCTGTTAAGGGAAAATTGAGGTTACATTTAAAGACGTTTAATCGTCATCATAGATAATAAAAACAAACTGTGGAATCCATAAGCAAAACTGCAGGTTCAGTTACCAACAAGGTGGAAAACCACAATAAAGGAGAGGAAACACATTAAGAATTTGACATCAAAAGAGGAAATCAGTGGTGACACATAAAGGTTCAAAAGGTTTAAAAGTGTTCAAACGTAACTGGATTCTTTATACTGTTTGAGCGTGATTTATGTTATTGATACTGAAATTTATATTTTGTAAAAATCAGTTTAAGAGATATTACAACATTTACGGGTTATTATTTTTTTTATTTAAAATAAACACATTATCATGACTGGCTATAGCTATCCTGGTGATATTAATAGGTCTTACAATAATCTTCTTTCCCAAATACTTACTGACCCTTATTAATATATATGCGTTTTCTTGCTAACCCTGTAGAGAAATAAGTTACCTGAAAAGTATTTAAAGTGAAAAGTGCTCGAATATTAGTATTTTGGACAGAACAGGATGGGACCTTATTTACGAACCACTCAGATATATATTTATATAGACCCGTTGATTGCAGACCTCTGTGCCGTGAAGAAAAAATTGTAGAGCTCCATAAATCCGCTTTAGAGGTATAATGGATGCGAATAAGCAGGCGCTACTGATTTACGGCCAGTATTGGATTAACAGTGCGTTCATAATACCACAACAAATATTTCAGGAGTTACCATATTTCTCACTGCTAAGATCATATCGCAGCTATGATTTTATATTTTAATAAACAGTATAACTGTACCAGGAAACTTTATCGCTTTGGTATCATATTGTATATGCAATTGGAAATCTATTGTTATGTACGTACTGTAGAACTGGATTAGATAATTGTTTCCTCCGAAAATACCCGTGTCCCTTATATATATTTTCCTGTTAAGTTAATCAGTATAATTTGTGGATAGGCAATGTTCAAATGTTTAAAACGATTAACGTATAAGTAATTAATTATATTATGTATACTGTATTTTTGCTGTATAATGTATATGACTGATATTACCATGGTGGGAAACTGTTCAATGAGAAGCATTAGGAGATAACATACACACCTTTACCCCTCTCTGGAATACAACGAAGGTCGGGGTGGACCACACGGCGTATTCCCTGGAAATGCCCTGAAAAAGCACACTGTTGAATACAATCAAAGCATAATATGCTCAATTATGTTATCTTATATCCTACATGGTGGTGATTAAATATGTGACTGGGTCGTTAGATAAATTTTATACCCAGTTCCAATTTTCTAGATGTCGTCATGCTGATATACTATAGTTTGCATGGTCATGATTTCATGACGTCGTTATACTTTATGTGCGACATTTACTCTTTTTTGTCCCCCTGTCTGTCTCTCTTTCCCTCTGCCTGTCTCTCTGTCTGTCCGTCCGTCAGCTTTCCGTTTCCGTGCGATGAATTTATTAAATATTATCCGATTTCATTCAAATTTAGGTCAGGGACTGCTCTCATAGCATACCTTGGTTGGGTTTTGATTTTAAGTGTATGTCTGAAAATCTATCCACTTCAGCTCCAAACAAAAATATTATATTATAAATCATAACATGTTGAGACATCTTCAGGGCACCATGAAAACAAAACACAGCCACTATGACATGTGGAGACATTTTTAGGAAAACATAAAAAACTGAAATATATTGATCAGGTAAGCATAAAAGACAACAAGGGGCAGAAGCGGAGGATTTAATTTCCGCGAATTAGCTTGTTAGATTTAATTTCGACACTCCACGGCACTAAATATGATAATTTATATCAAGATAATATATAAGCAGTGCAATTTGTCTTATTTTTCATAGTTTTACACACTGTCCAGTGACATTACCCAACAACTGAATATATATTGAGGCAATTTTTTGTACAACAAAGCTCTATGTAACAGCTATATTGTTGTGCAGAGTTGACCAATTTACTTATGACGACAGAATAAACGGAAAAACATTTTTGAAACTATTTTTAGTAGGTTTATAAATAATGGCCAGTCTATATACATGTAGTAATCAATAAAAAAAAACTCCTATGCAGCACTCTGACGATGGAACCATATGGAGCGCACCGGTCTTTAAAGTTTCAAAGATGATGTCAGTATTGTGCATGCACATTGCACCTAATGCATGTATCTGAGCGGCTATTTACGTCGTTATTTTATATGACGGTTATTTTTGTTCAAATCTGATGTCTGCCGGTTAATAAATCATTTTGTCTGGTTTGTGTTGAGTAATGTCTGTCTACATATGACCTACCTCTAGTTCGTCCACATCGATGCGGATACCATCAATACTCCGATACCGCTCCGCGATTTCCTGTATAAAACCAGCACAAAAAGAACACATAAATGGTCTAGATATTTTACCAAATGGACAAGTGCTGGAAATTTTCGCAATTTTGGCTAAGTGTAAGATTTAAGCATATTACATATGTCGTTCATAACAGGTCATAACAGGTAATACTTAAAAACAATTTAATTCTTCAGTGATCAGAGCAATAAAAATATAAGAAGAATATTATAAAAGAAATTAATTTAAATGAGGCTTGAGGAGAATGATTTTTAAATATTAAAAAACAATAAAAAATATGCAAACGGTGCCATTGGTAAGCTAGCATTCCATGTATGCGTATGTAGTATAAATGCGTATGAGGCCCTTATGTTTATTCAGATAGAAAACGGATGCCCGCGATTCCATACGTATGCGTTTGCCGTACGTTGCAGCAAAATTCGGCACATTGTAAAGCGCTACATGAGTAGAGAAGTGACATCTAGAAGAGGAATACCCATTAATGGAATTTTTCCTTGAGATTATGTGTCTGATCTTCATCTGCATATACATACGTATACTGCATGTGCATGTACGGAATGCCACATGCACGAGCTAAAACCGCAATGAGGAAAACTAACCTTGAATTTTGGACAAATGACCCTGCAGGGGGCGCACCAATCCGCGTAGAAATCTATGATCACAACTTTTTCTCCCTTGAGTGCTTCATGGAACTGCGTCTACAGCGATGATAAAACAGGGCGAAAATAATGTTACTGTTCTCTTTTTAAAACTCTCAGTTAACATTTTTAGCTGGAAATGGCTTATATCCACAAACTTTTTTCTTAGCACACTGTCTATATCAACAAAGGGAGTAGTTTGAACTTTCTGTTCAAGGTTGTTTTAATTTGTATTCACATTTCTGTGCTCATCAACCTGTATAAAGTAATAATGTAAAAATATATCAGGTTTAGGAGCACTGTTATTCGCTCTTTTCGCACATACACGTTCTAGCCACCACGATCACCACGTTCTCGGGAAACGTGGTGGTCGCGGTGTTGAACGTACAATGGTCTCCAGAGGTCGTCGTAAAGTCGCCATGATCGCCAACCCTCTACGACAAAGTTTTCCTGTAAAACTTGAGCGCGGTCGATCGCGGCAGACGTGCCGAAACATACTTCAGAACGTATGGAACGTACAAAAAACTTAGTGGACGTACAAAGGACGTACGAAGGACGTACATAGAACGCGGGTGGTCGCCACCATTCCTTGACTGCGTTCTCGGCGACTGTTGTACGTCATCACTACGTTCATTGTGCGCTCTTACTTCGTCCTCAGCACGTCCTCGGCGTGTTGCATACGTTCTCTTTACGTCTAGGAAGTTCCAAGTAGGTTCTCTTCACTTTCTGTGTACGTTCATGGCGTCTGTTGTACGTTTTCAGCACGTTCTTGCAACGTCTTCTCGACTTCCTCAGTGCGTCTTATTTTTAAATAAATCTTATGTTGTATTTAAATAAATAGTTGTAAAAAACTAAAGCCTAAATATCGAAACCTAACAAATAAATCATAAACGTGATCTAATTCCGTATTCCCTAATACCCGTAAATTTTATAGTTTATTGTGGTTTAGAACAAAATAATAAATATTAATATAAATATACTATTTTCTTTCTTTCTTTTTTCAGATGGTTAAACGCTATACATCACTCTCATTGGTGTGACATTTGCCAGATAAAGGAAAAAATTTTAAAATAACATAAGAGATATAAGCATAACATAGAGAACATGAATCAATAAGATAAATTGGCATGTTTTTATTAGTAACTGTGAGCAATTACATTTTCGTATTATTAGAGCGGTAGCTAATGTATTATTTTCTTTTTTACCAATAAGGTATTCTATTCCTGTACCAACTGTTGGACTATTGGGTGTATGGAGAAATAAATTTGTAATTTTTATATTTAATATTTACTTTTTCTGACTACATTTTTAGACTATGGGACAAGGCATATGATTAAGTAATAATATCTATTTAAAAGGCAAATGCACAATTACTTTTAATAATGATATGTCACAAAAGTATTTACATTTTACACAACTTCCAATTTTTGCATACATTACAGTTTTACAAAACCTCAATTCAACATAACAACAATTATTATTGTTAGTGTCTCTGGCTATGAACTGAAATGTAGCTTTAAAAAATGCGATCGTTCTGGAAAAACACTTGCAGTCTGCCATGGCACAGCTCCTACAGGGTGCGAGTAATACCTTAATAAGTAATCCCGCAATTGTTGCACTCTTACCACGGCCTGGCTGAAAGTTTACATTTAAGTTTTGTCCTTGAGCCAGGAACCAGGTATACGCTGTAGGTCCTCGCTGCGTAAGAGAGCATTTTGCAGAGCAGGATAGCGTGTCCGCATTATATTGTGCAGGCATTCACAAGCCAGAGTTATGCTTTCCACATTCTTTGGAGACAGTTTCAGAGTAGTCAACATACAGGCAAATCGCTGCGCTAATATTCCAAAGGCGTTCTCAACCACTGTCCCGGCTCTAAAAAGCCTGTAATCAAATAACCGCTCTTCATCTGTTAGATTTCGTCGACTGTAGGGCTTCATAAGCCAGGTCCTCAAGGGGAAAGCATTATCTTTGATAATAAAATATTAATATAGGGTAGATCCTCCTTATCTTCTTGAAGGGGTGTGGGTGGAGGGAAAACAATATTACCATCCTCTTTTGTCGTCTTGAGTTCGCAGGTCCCTAATATCTTACTATCCAAACATGATCAATTAGCACCGACAACCATCCAAATGGATTTGTAGTCCGCATCAACAAGGACCATCAAAACAATGGGATTGAAGCCCTTATAGTTGTAAAATGTTGATCCGCCTCTCGAAGGACAACTTATTGCGACATATTTGCCGTCTATAGCTCCAAGGCAGTGGTGAAAAATCATTCTTCTGGAGAAAATTTCAGCAATGTCCAGCCAACCCTGGATAGTGGTAGGTATGGCGAGGACTTCATCAGCATATTCCGAAATAATTGCTTCACACACCTCCGGTATGAACAGAGCAAGGGTGTTGTGCGCCACTCGGAAGTTGAAAATCATGGACTTGTGCAGCCAGAAGCCAAGAACCTGAGGGTGCAGGTAAGCTTCACGCCTTGAGGCAGTGCTTTCCTCCAGAAGGTGTCTTGACGTTGAATGCGTAGACCAACTCTTTCCAACAGTTCATAGAACATTTGCGACTCGAGGCGAAGAAAGGTCTGGAAGCTGGCGTGGTCAGCAATCTCCAACTCCATCATCAGCTGCTCGTACTGGCCGAAGAGTATTCTGGTTTGCAGCCAAGGCCTGAGCCACCACTCGCACCGTTTCCCGTCGTCCCGCATCTCCTCCGCCAAAACAGCCAAGGCGAGGTCTTCTGTAGCAATCAAATCATTCAGTATGGCAACATTTATTGACACCAACTTGTGTCTTGCAATAGCTGGTATGATGTTCACTCATTGGAAGTCAGAATGGAAAATAAATTTACTCAAAACATCCGGGGTTTATATAAACCAGGTACTCGAGAGTCGTACAAAGACGAAAAAAAAAAATAAAAACGCACTGAGCGTCCTACGATCGCGAAACAGCGTAAAATGATCGCAGTAAGCGCAATAACAACGTATGAATTTCGTACAGGGGGCGTTGTGGACATACTAAAAGCGTACGAGGATCGCACGTTTTTGTTGGCGATCCAGTCGTCCTGGACGTAATGACAACGTACAATGGACGAACAATGAGCGTACGTCGGCGGCGACCATTTCCAACCTCCACGACCACCCACGTTCTCCGAGAACGTGGCGAAACGGGGCCAGACGTACGATCAAACGTGAATGTGTGAAAGGGGCATACGGCTGAAGAGAATGTTAAGCAAGTGAAGGCTGCGATGCCCAAGTATAGTTATCTAAATATGAATCATACAGAGGAGAAATATACAAGGAGAACAGCTAAATGGCAAGCAGTAAATATACAATGAATCCAGATGAAGTCAGAAAGCATCGAACACATGCTTTTAGTTATATTCACGTGTTTGTAAAATGTACGGGGCCCGCCATAATGGCCATGACCAACATGGAAATCTTGCGGCATATCAAAAGAACCAGAGGCCTGCAAATGACAAATGATGGTGTTGCTTAACGTGCTCTTACTGATATCAGCTAAAGTGCGAAATCTACCACCTCTTGCCACATGGACATGTGTACCGTATTTACAACAGCTTGTTTACCTAGCCCATGCGTCTGTCACAGGGACATTATAAGAACTTTTGAAGGAATGAATCACATTTCATAAAAATTATATCCAATGTAAGCCAGAAATCACATAAATTCTACAAAAAAGTTAGATGAATACTAGTAGCTGGTTTAAGAACAGCACACTTTGGACGAATGATGCGAGTCGGTCTGACCACCTTTCATAGCCTGACAAAATTATCCCTATAAATGGCCCACGCCAAGTTCGGTCCTGTATCAGGTGAACAAAGACCACTGGATCGATGAACTTCCCTGTCTCTTAACCAAAAATTCTATTTGTATTTAAAGATCGTTAAATCCCGTCAGTTAAGAAAATCAGTCATGCCATGATAACAATATGCGATATGAACGGCGCAGACGTACACATAGACACTTGATAATATCACCCGGCTGTACTAACTCAAGTATAGGGTTATACGAACACCATTGAACGTACATATACTATGCATGGGGTATCTGTATTTAATACATTGAACATACCATTACACGAACCAAAGCCCAGGGTCATGGACCGTGCATAATTTCAGTTATACCTCTTCTTCATATAGTAATACCTATTTGTTAGTTGTCATATTGAACTGAGGGGAATGTATACACATTTATGGCCAACCCGTTGACTGTACAGAATTCTTTTGTAAGCTAAATTGCAAAATACATGCTGATATCATGATGCCTGATTGGGAAAACTTTAAATCATCTTTTAGACTTCATAAATGTTGCGACAGTGCAAGAGGTATATATATATATATATATATATATATATATATATATATATATATATATAGTTGCTATAACATCCAGATTTAGTTGTGGATCACGCTGACATAACGTTAATGACAAGGGGTCAGTGCTCTAGCTCTGTATAAAAGAGTTGAACAAATTGTAAACACTAGGTACATGTAGTATTATTTTACAATAATTCGATTCAACGACCACAGAAAACAGTGTAAGATGATTCTCTTTGAATGAAACTTAAACATAACTCACATTTCATATTTAAAGCAAGATATTAACCTGTTAAATTTATATATCACTTTGTTCAGTAGCGTAATGCTGCATGATAAGTATACAATACGCACAACCTCAATTAAATCTAAAAAGACCAAATCACGTATTTCGATTATTCAAAGCAATGGTATGACGAAAAATATATATTGAAAAAAATTACTTTTGGTCCATGAATAAATAAGTTAAAAAGGTGAAACATATTAAGCCAATATGAACTCGGAATTTATATATAGGACTTTCTACAGTCAAAGCAATGCAAAAATTATACGGACAAAAACAATCATAAAAATGTATTTAAATGATGGGGTGTCAAAGATCACTTGGCAGGCTATGTAATTTTTTTCCTGGTAGAATCCAATTATCACAGGGGCCCTTTCGTATCTTGCATATTTAGTAAGACAATTTCATACTAGTAGTTTACAATTTTTTTAGCTGAATAAATCTTTGGCCAATATTGAGGATCAACCTTCAACAATCTGAACTTTATCTAGTAATATCAAGACTGTCAAAACATTTTGAATTAACCTATTCTGCATATTTAATCAAACCCATTACATGTTAATAGTAATGACAGTCATGTAAATTGGTAACCAAATACATTTTGCCCTGACGTGAACCGTAAAAGTGTATCACGCCTTTTCTTCGGCGAGAATACTCCTACTTATACTTACAAATAGAATAAACCGAGCTAAACTGCCCGGTTGTTGTCAGGTGACTATTTTGAATTTTATGCCACATTTCTTAACCTCTGTGTCTATAATACTGACAGATCTATTGACATAATAGACATACCTCTGTGTTTATTTCTCGGAACATGGCTGCCTCGTCGTCCTTGGTTACACCCGCTCTTTTAACTTTGAGTAATCAAGCGTTCAAAACGTAGTGAATTATCCTTTTACATAGATTCGTGCTAAAATCTTATTCTAAAAGTAAATTCTATCAAGACGAGTTGTCTAATGTCACCAACTCTATTGTCATAAACATGTAGCATATGAATCCACCCATATCAACGTGAAGGCATGCGTATCCACGGCAAGTATAGCTAACTATGGTAAACTATTCCAGAAAGTGATCAGTTTTCACATAAGCTCGGCCGGGTGGCATCTTTTGACATGTACCGGGGCTCAGTGAAGCACGATGACCTGTGTCGCCCTGACAACCTGAGCGTGACCGTATCACACTATCTCAGCGTGCCCGTTACTTACCCTCCGTGTGTCACGCAGAGTAGTGAGAGTACAAGAGATAAAGCTACACATAGGCGTCTCCAAAAAGAATTGTCCATGTGCGCCGGCCCACGGTTACAGTCGTATATGGGGGTAATAAAAATATTCTCATCCAAAGCACGGCTCTCACTTGATGAATAGCGTGTGGAGTCCACTGGATGCATTTCGACCTGCCCTGGGAGTTGATGTGAAGGGGTTAATTAGATTGTGTAATGGGTCGAGAGAAAAAATTTGGGTAACTTGTAACTACTCAGAAGAAGATGCCGACTGAGGACTTATTTATCACATTAATTAATTAACAATTATGGAGCAGCTCCAATGGAGGAGTACTGGTACATAAATATATATACTTGATATAACCTTCATAACCAGCTAAGTTAAGACACCATGTGCCCAGAAATCCTGAAAGGTGGAGTTAAATAATCCTAATTGGTCAGAATCTATTTTGCTCAGCTAATCCCAGGGGAAAACTTAAGATATAAAAAAATATATGTATTAATATTAAAGTAAACTATATTGAAATAATATTTATTCTTTTAATATAAAGCTTCAGCGGGTTGACCTATTTCACAAACGATTTTTCTTCCGCCATTTAAAACATCGGAATGACCATGAAACGTAAACTGTACAGAACCACGCAAAACACGGGATTTCTAGGGTAAAGATAACCTTGGCGGTAATATAAAAAAAACAAAGTGACCCATGGGTCATGACGCTCAGCTGACTAGGAAGACATTCAAAAAGGAATTTTATCTTCTGAATGCCAAAATTTGCAGGCGGAATCCACTGTAGCAATTAAAATTCTTCAAAATCAACCAGAAGAAAAGTTTCATGAAAATATGTCCAGCCGTTCCCGTGAAATCTAGCCTTTTTGTGTGCAGTCAGCTGAGCTAAAAATGACCATAAAGGACATCCCTGGATGTCAAGATAGAAGATTCTACGTCCAACAGTAAAGTCTTACTGTCTGAGTGCTGTAATATAGGTCACCATGACGCAATAACAGGTTTCCATGAAGACGGCCCCGGACTTTCATGCATACTACATTGGTACATTCTAGGGCTAGCAGACACAGTTTGTGAACCCTCTGACTCTCTGGGTGCTCAAAATCATGTTTTTGGCCCATAGGTCGCAAAATATAGGTCACCATGACCTAATTTCAGGTTTCCAAGGAGATTTGCTTAAGACCTCCCGGGATGTAGATTTGGAAGTTTCCAGGTCTAACGGTTTCAATTTGTACCCTTTTAAAACTTCTTCATCTGAAGGTCTCAAAATTAGAGAGAAAAATCCGTTAAATAATTAAAAAAATACAGGTGGCGTCGCAAGTCTTCAGGAAATGATAGATACTCAATGATTAATATGAATTGAAAAATCATGGCAAACATTGCATTAGCTATTCAGATACTGGAGCTTTTGTATCACATTTTAATTTCTTGGGTTTAATTTTTAGCTTCAGTTTTCCAATGAGATTTTATGGACCTCCATGGCCGTACCGTCAGAAGATTCTTGGTCTGGCGGATACATTTTGTGCCCCATCTGACTTGGCGCCCAAAATCATGTTTTCAGCTTGTAGTTCGAAAATATAGGTTACCATGATCTAAATTCAGGTTTCCAATGAGTTTTTATGGACCACTATGGGTGTAATGTCAGGAGATTCTAGGCCTAGCTGAGACAATTTGTGCCCAATCTGACTGCCGGGTGCTTAAAATCAGGTTTGCAAAATGTAGGTCACCATGACATAATTTCAAGTTTGTTTGGAGATGGCCTAGGACCTCCCTTGATGTTGAGTTAGAAGTTTCAAGGTCTAAAGGTAACGATTCGTGCTCTGTTAATGGACAAACTGCTTCATCTAAATTAAAAAAGAAATGAGAGAACAAATGCGTAAAAATTAGAAAAATACAGGTGGCGCCACGAGTCTTCAGGAAATGATGAATCACTCAATGATAAATATACATTGAAAGAATCATGGTATTCAATGCATTAGTTATTCAGATATTGGAGCTTTTGTATCAAATCTATTATAATTCTGGGGGATACTATCGAGCCCCGTAGCTCGGAGGATATAGGTCACAATGACCTATTTTCAGGTTTCCAGGGAGATTTTTATGGACCTCTATGGGTTATTAGATAGAAGGTCCTAGGTCCAGCATTTACGATTGGGCGCTTTTAACGGACAGACGGACGACGGATAAAGAGCGATCGCTATAGCTCAGATGACTATCAGTCAGCTGAGCTAAAAAAACAGCTTAAATGAATAAGTGAATATTGATATCTTGAAAAAAAAGGACTATTACAGAACTATAGTACACATACCGGTTTAAGCTAGAAACAATCAGATGAGCAGATCCGGACTAATTTGTCCTTGTGCTTTGATATAATATACCATCATTATTTAATTCGAACAATTAGTAATTTTTACTCGAACAAATAGTAAAGGTGAAGATTCCCATTTATTTTGTCAAATTTTCAATGTCAATCATGGCTACAAATCACTCTCTGCTCAAGAAATTCCCATTGCTCACGTTTCCAAAAATCTTCTTTTATGCGAAGGTATTAGTCATTCCGTCAGTGCGCTATAAACTTTTTCATCAGACGATGCTCATAAGATACCTCTGAAACCCAAGGGCCTCTTTGGGATCCTCAAATTTTTCAAGATGGGGAACACTGTATTCTTCCGACTGACAGGCTTCGTCCAAGTATATGGTCCACATGCCGTTCACAGAAGAGTCTTTGTTTTTTTAATCCTCATGGTTACATGGTTTATACATAATAAGTCCTCATGTTTTCCTGTGTTAAAGGTGTTTTTATGCTTTATTCTTACTATGATGAAAACAAATTTCAAATATCACAATTCAGTGTGATGTTACCGTCATATTCAATGAGGTTTCTCATTTCCATTTCTTCACTTTAAATGGTACGTTAAAAATTTTCCAAAAACTTATTCCTCTGTCGGTTTGTTGGTCCTCCCAATAATTGTATCTTTTCAAAACCAAAACTATTAACCAGGCGTGAAAAGTAGTCTTTTTATTACAAAGTCTCAGTTTTAACCAACCTTTCTCTACGGTTAATTCTTTTCTTTGCAAATTTAAGATATTTTCTCCATCGTTCCAATGATGGGGTGTCGAAATCTTAGAATGTCTTCCTTCTATGTAGAGTTGTCAGAAATATTTGACAAGCATATAAAATATGAATGTATCATAACATACCACGTTTGTGTTTATTGCATGTTCTTTTTTATAACTTTAATACGTTATTGTTTGGACAGAAGAACATCTGAAGAGCAACCAGGCTATTTTTTTAATCCTGTTAAATGTATATGTTTAAACTATGATGACGATTGCAGGATAAAAAACGTACGATAATCGATTATAAATCGATTATATTATGTACCTTCTATATTACCGTGAAATTGCTATAAACATAATGACCGAATAAAGCTAATCTGACTTCTAAATCACGCTGAAAAGTTAGGGTGACGGTTGTCGACACTTATTTGTTGCATGAGGTTCAGTTTTAATACTGTTCGCTATTTTGTGCAAACTTTTCCTTATATCTCTGACAGAACTCAGGGCGGCTCCAGGATTTTTTAAAGGGAAGGGTTCAACCAAGAAGACTAAAAGAAAACCTAAAAAGGGTTCTCTGGTCCGTAATGAAGGGGGTCGAGGTAGCAACATTTGGTTTGAAACCCCTGAAAAGGTTGTTTCGGTTCATTGGGGGGGGGGGGAGGATCCAGATCCCCTGTACCCCCGTCTGGATCCGCCACTGGAACTATACTTTTTTATCAGGATAACATGACTTTTTTGGATGTGCATCTGTAATGATTTGTGATGGATTTGCAAACAAGGCCTACAGCCTAATTCGAACCTGTGCAATGCGATATACATCAGGTATAATACTTCCATGTCGGACCATCATTTTACAAGTACACGTGTGACATGCATATATGTACAATGCAAATACTAAACATTTTACTGAGTATAACTGAGTATAAGCACCAATTACACAAACGTCACTCCTGAAACACTGGCATGGATATACACAACACAAAAATGATTGTAGGCGGAGACACTAGTCTTGTGCACGAGAAAGCCATCGAAGATGTATGGACATGCAAAATATCAGGCAAATACTTCAAACCACGAGCTATGTGCCCAGATGCATGGACCCAATAAACAATTGTTGATGGCGCCAAAAGTCTTGTATACAATAAAACTATCCGAGATGTATGGACATGCAATTTCAGACTGATATGTCAAATCCCTCCTGAGACAGGAGCATACACTGTGAAAAAATAATTAGGTGGCGAAATCGGTCTTGCATACGACAAAGCTATCCGAGAAGTATACATTAGCGTAATTTCAGGCATATATACCAAATCCCTCCTTAAAATAGGCAGGGACATACACTGTGCAAAAACCATTGTAGGTGGCGACAACAATCTTGTATACGAGAAAGCAACCAGATGCATGGACAGACCAAAATTTCATTCAGATACATCAAACTTCTCTTGAGTCAGGTGCACCAAGCTTAGCTGAGACAACTAATTTTCCCGAGTCAAGCGAAATTAATTGGTAGCTACAGCTACTGCACTGAGTGAACTCTTGACCAGCACCTGGATACAATGAGTGAACTCTTGATCTGTATCCAGTTGCACTGAGTGAACTCTTGACCTGTTGCAAAATCTGATACAGTTGGCAGTCTGCTAAAATTATAAAAATATCCAGACTGAAACTTGGTCTGTTCGTAAATCTGTTTACACGTTGAAAGACTGGCTACAATGCTTTTTTTAAGCTGATTTATTCATAAAAATTTTTCACAACAGGTTTAGGATAATAACAGATGCCTGTTGAAAGCTAAATCAAAATACAGATATATTTGATTTATGGATTCATCTTACACAAAAGTTTAAGATAGACACCAGTTATTTATGTTGCCTGTACAGCCCTGCTTATATACCCACAGAGCTCAGTCTGTATATACAATAAATCAACTAGCTTTGTTTACCAAAGTATATCACAGTCCAATAATGTGGCCCAAAGACAAAGGTTCAATAATTCAGCCAAAAATCATCTGAGTTAACTTGAACAAGGCCACCTAACAGTCATTTTTGTACAATGATACAGAATTTCAAACAGGAGTTTTGAAGATCTGCATCCCCTCAGTCTGATATAGGCTAACTTGGCCACAAGACCAACTTCAGCTTTCTATGACTAAAACAAGTGACCCAGGGGTCATGACGCTCAGCTGACCAGGAAGACATTGACAAAAGTAATTTTATCATCTGAATGTCAAATTTGAATGAAATACTTTTTCAAAAATTTGACCTTTTGTATAAAATCATCCAATATTCATTGGGGTACTATGGAGCTCTGTAGCATGAAGGATATGGGTAACAGACACCTATTTTCAAGGTTTACAAGATGACTTTTCAGGGGTCTCCCAGCATGTCAAAAAATAAAATTCTAGGTCCAGTTATTATGATTTGTGCCCTGTTAACAAATCCAAATGTTTATTCTGGGGGGTATTTGAAAGCCGCATAGGATGAAGGATATGGGTAACAGAGATGTAATTTCAGGTGCACAAGGAGACTTTTCAGGGGCCTCCCAGCATATCAAGAAAGGAGATTCTAGGTCAAGTCATTATAATTTGTGCTCTGTTAACAGATGACCAAATCTTTATTCTGGTGAGTACTTCGGAGCCCCAGAGCATGAAGGATATGGGTAACAGGGACCTTATTTCGGGTTTCCATGTAGACCTTTTATGGGCTTCCCTGGAGGTGAGGACAGAAGATTCTAGGTCCAGTCATTATGATTTGTGCCCTGTTAATATATGACCAAATCTTTATTCTGGGGGGTACTTCAGAGCCCCATAGCTCACAGAATATGGGTAACTGGGACCTTATTTCGGGTTTCCATGTAGACCTTTTATGGGCTTCCCTGGAGGTGAGGACAGAAGATTCTAGGTCCAGTCATTATGATTTGTGCCCTGTTTACAGATGACCAAATGTTTAAAGATCACAAAAGGTAGAGAAAAAAAATCGTAAAAAATAAAAAAAACATAGGTGGCGCCACCAATCTCCAGAAATTGATGAAACGCTCAATGATCAATATCCATGCAAAAAAATCATGGTGATTTATGCATTAGTTGTTCAGATACTTGAGCTTTTGTATTAAATTTTGCATTATTCTGGGGGGTACTTCAGAACCCCATAGCTCGAAGAATATAGGTCACAGTGACCTAATTTCAGGTTTACAAGGAGAATTTCCATAGACCTCCCAGGATTTCAAGTAAGAAGATTCCCGGTCTAGCGGTTACGATTTGTGCCCTGTTAACAGACAGACGCCTGGATGGCCGGACGGACGACGGACAAAAGGTGATCCCTACAGCTCAGATGACTTTCAGTCAGCTGAGCTAAAAATGGAAAAAATACAGGTGGCGCCACCAGAATGCAGAAACTGATGAAACATTTCATGATCAATATCCATGCAAAGAATCATGGTGATCAATATAATAATTGTTCAGATACTTGAGCTTTTGTATCAAATTTTCCATTATTCTGGGGCGTACTTCGCAGCCCCATAGCTCAGAGGTTATGGGTAACAGAGACCTAATTTCAAGTTTTTAAGGAAACTTTTCATGGGCCTCTCAGCATGTCAAGAGAGAAGATTCTAGGTCCAGTTGTTACGATTTGTGCCATGTTAACAGATGACCGCATCTTATGAGGTCTCAAAAATAGAGAAAAAAAATCGTAAAAATAAAAAAAAAAAAAATACAGGTGGCGCCATCATACTGCAGAAACTGATGACACATTCCATGATCAATAACCATGCAAAGGATCATGGTGATCACTGCAATAGTTATTTAGATACTTGAGCTTTTGTATCAAATTGTCCATTATTCTGAGGGATACTTCAGATGACTTACAGTCAGCTGAGCTAAAAACACTTAATGGTCAATATCCATGCAAAGAATCATGATGATCTCCGTATAAGTTGTTCAGATACTTCAGCTTTTGTATCAAATTGTCCATTATTCTGAGGGATACTTCAGAGTCCTATAGCTTGAAGGATATGGGTAACAGAGACCTAATTTCAAGTTTCCACAGGCACTCTTCATGGGCCTCCTTGCATGACAAGAATGAAGTTTCTAGGTCCAGTTGTTGCAATTTGTACCCTCTTGATAGATAACATAGGTGGCGCCACCAGTCTGCAGGAACTGATGGAACATCTCATGATCAATAGTTATGCCACAAATCATGACCATCATTCAAGTAGTTAATGAGATATTGAAGTTTTTGTATGAAATTTTTTACTTTTCTTGGGGGTACTTTAGGGCTCCATAGCTCGAAGAATATGGGTAACAGAGACCTAATTTTGGTTTCCATGGAGACTTTTCATAGGTCTCTCAGTGTGTCGAGAATGAAGATTCTAGGTCCAGTCGTTATGATTTGTGCCACGTTAACAGATGACAGCATCCGTAAAGGTCTCAAAAATAGAGGAAAAAATCGTAAAAAATCAAACGATACAGGTGGCGCCACAAGTCTGCAGGAACTGATGGAACATTTCATAATCAATATGTATGCCAAAAATCATGACCATCAGTGATGTAGTTATTGAGATATTGAAGTTTTTGTATGAAATTTTTGACTACTCGGGGGGGGGGGGGGGGTACTTTGGGGCCCCATAGCTCGAAGGATATGGTTAACAGAGACCTAATTTCTGGTGTCCAAGGATATTTTTCATGGACCTCTCAGTGTGTCAAGAATGAAGATTCTGGGTCCAGTCGTTACGATTTGTGCCATGCTAACAGATGACAGCATCCTTAAAGGTCTCAAAAATAGAGGAAAAAATCGTAAAAAATCGAACAATAAAGGTGGCACCACCAGTCTGCAGGAAGTGATGACACATCTCATGATCAATAGTTATGCCACAAATCATGACCATCATTCAAGTAGTTAATGAGATATTGAAGTTTTTGTATGAAAGTTTTTACTTTTCTTGGGGGTACTTTGGGGCTCCATAGCTCGAAGAATATGGGTAACAGAGACCTAATTTCTGGTTTCCATGGAGACTTTTCATAGGTCTCTCAGTGTGTCAAGAATGAAGATTCTAGGTCCAGTCTTTACGATTTGTGCCTTGTTAACAGATGTTTACATTTTGAAAGATCTCAAAAATAGAGAAAAAAATTCGTAAAAAATTGAACGATACAGGTGGCGCCACCAGTCTGCAGGAAGTGATGGAACATCTCATGATCAATATGTATGACAAAAATCATGACCATCAGTCAAGTATTTAATGAGATATTGAAGTTTTTGTTTGAAATTTTTACTTTTCTGGGGGGTAGTTTGGGAACCCATAGCTGGAAGGATATGGGTAACAGAGACCTAATTTCTGGTTTCCATGGAGACTTTTCATAGGTCTCTCAGTGTGTCGAGAATGAATATTCTAAGTCCAGTCATTACGATTTGTGCCTTGTTAACAGATGTTCACATTTTTAAAGGTCTCAAAAATAGAGAAAAAATTCGTAAAAAATCGATAAAATGAGATATTGAAGTTTTTGTATGAAATTTTGGACTTTTCTGGGGGGTACTTTGGGGCCCCATAGCTCGAAGGATATGGGTAACAGAGACCTAATTTCTGGTTTCCAAGGAGATTTTTCATGGACCTCCCAGGATGTCAAGTAAGAAGATTCCAGTTCTAGCGATAACGATTTGTGCCTGGTTAACGGACAGACAGACGGAAAGACAGACGGACAGACAGACAGACAGACGGACGACGGACAAAGAGTGATCGCTATAGCTCAGATGACTTTCAGTCAGCTGAGCTAAAAATCAATGAACAAGATCTATTTTTATACAAACTAGAGACCATTACAGCAGGATAACCTTTGCGAAGAATTAAACCATTCTTTTGACAATTTCATCATAAAACATTTCAAATGCTGTGGCTGAAAGAGGCTATAATTACGAGTTTTTCCCCGTAAAAATCAGCTTGTTGTAGGTGGCGCCACAAAACATAAATTTCAAATATGAGTCATGCGACCAACATTTGCACAACACTTGGTGATTCTAGTTCCTGTAGTTTCTAAGATTGTAATGTTAGTATACTTACTTGGCCAAATGACTTAGTTCTAATTCCTGTAACTTGGCCAAAATTAATCGAACCCTAACCATTCGAGCAAACTTGAGAGGTCATCTCTGGGATCATTTCTGTGAAATTTGGCTAAACGATTATGACGGAGAAGATTTTGAAAGGTTTTATAGCTCCCCCCCCCCCCCCCGTAAAATGTAGGTTGATGCAGGTGGCGCCACAAAAAGCTCAATTCCATAACAATTGACATGTGACTGATTTTTGCATAAAATTTTGGTATGCTAGCTCTTGTTATTCCTGAGAAATTATGGGTAAATGTAGTGATGACCGAAGACCCCCCAATAAAAAAGGTTGATGCAGGTGGCGCCACCAATACATCTATTCCAAATATGACTCATATGGTCAACATTTGCATAAAAATTTGGTGATAATAGCTCCAGCCGTTTCTGAGATTGTAATTTAGTATGCTTTTTATGGTAAATTACTAAGTTCAGTGTCCAGTAAATCAGCCAAATATCACCGAACTGAAACCATTCGAACAAACTTAAGAAAGATTATTTCTGGGATTATTTCTGTGAAATATTGAACAATTTTGCTGGACGGTTTCGGAGATGAAGATTTGTAAAGTTTTTTTTTTGCTTTTCCCTGTTAATTCTAAATCAAAGCAGACAGTCAAAAAATAAGCTCAATATGATAGCCTTACAAATGTGACTGATTTGTCCATAAAATTTGGCGCTGCTAGCTGTGACGGGTTTTGAATTAGCATGGGTAAACGTACGAACGATGGTGGACGGATGACGCTGCGCCATGGCAAAAGCTCCCAATTTCGCTAAAAAGCAACAATGAAAAAAAAAATAAAATAATCATCCATAAAACCGTTTAATTGGCACACCAATTATACAGATATAATGCATGTATATATATATATATATATATATGTATATGTGTGTGTGTTAAATGCCTACCCCAAAGCGAGGTAAGATGGAGTACATGGTCAGAGGTTGCTTCTTTTATATCATGGCTTTGTCTTCAGGTACCTTGGGTTGATTTGAAGAATTTTTACCAATGAACAGACTTCATCACCCTCCCCTTCTGTCTGTTTAGCTCTGTAGCTTTGTCATGATAAAGCAGGGCAGCATAATCACATTGCTTCATGACTCGTTTCCATTACCTAACCACCGTGGGTTGGACATTTCACTCAACATGATTATACATGTCTCTGGTAGCAGATTACTCGTTTATCACCATGATTCATTTGTTCATGTTCCCCCTAACTTTGATTATAACAAGTGACACATGGTTCATGACGCTCAGCTGGATCTGACATGTATACAGGTAATGCATGTGTATCGATGTTATGACCTGGTAAAAATATTTGTTAAGGAACCTTGAACAATGGGTAGAATGACTTTCAGAGTGCTCAAATCATGTTTTTTTTCATATTCCTTAGAAATAGGAGACAGCAAGAAAATTTCACTAGGAGCTCCCCAGATGCCAAGTTAGAAGTTTCTACGTCGACCTGCTATGACTGCTTGGGTATTCAAATCATTTTGTTTCACATAGC
Organism: Sipunculus nudus; assembly: GCA_026874595.1. Taxonomy (NCBI): domain Eukaryota; kingdom Metazoa; phylum Annelida; class Sipuncula; order Golfingiida; family Sipunculidae; genus Sipunculus; species Sipunculus nudus. Next base: position 54,632,714 of record CM049309.1, read on the forward strand.
TCACATAATATACGTCAAAGTGACCTTATTTTGGATGTCAAAGGAGACATTACATGTACAATGACCCCCATTATTTTAAGAAAGACATTTCTGAAGCCAACAGTTGAGATTTGTGACCTGTCTAACTGTCTGTGTGTTCAAAATTATGTTTCCTGCTAATAGCTCAAAGAATATAGGTCACAGTGATCTAGTTTCAGGATTCAGAGGAGACTTGCCAAACACCTCCCTTGATATCATTTGAGAAGGTACTAGGTCCAAATGTTAATTTTTGTGCCATGCCTGACTGTCTAGGTGCCCATAAGCATATTTTTGGCCAGTTGCTTGAAAAATATAGGTCACCATGGCCTACTTTGAGGTTTCAAAGGTGATCTGGCCAGGACCTCTGTGGATGTGGTGTTATAAGAATCTAGGCCGAACAATTACAATTTGTGTCCTGTCTTTCTGTTTGTTCAAAATCAAGTTTCTGGCCAGTTGCTCGGGGAATATAGGTCATCATGGCCTAATTTCAGGTTTCCAAGAAAATGTCACCAAGACTTCCCTTGATATTACATAAGAAGATTCTAGGTCTAAGGGATCCCGTTTGTGCACATGTGACTTCCAGGGTGCTCAAACCATGTTTTTTTCCCTACAACTCCCTGAGAGTCACAATAGAAACTTGAAGACCAAGTGGATACATTTTGTGCCCCAGGTGTGTTTATGGGTGCTCAGAATCATGTTTTCAGCTAGTATCTGGCAGAGTATATGTCATCATGACCTAATTTCAGGTTTCCGAGGAGATTTGCCAAGGAACTCCTTGGCTGTACAGTTAAATGTTTCTAGGTCTAACGGATGCGATTTGTGCCCTTTCTCACTATCACGGTGCTCAAAGTCATGTTTTTGGCCAGTCATTTGAATAATATAGGTCATCATGACCTAGTACATGGTTTATGAGAAAATTTGCCCTGGAACATAGAAGATTAAAGGCGTAACGGATACTATTTGAGCCCATCTGACTTTCAGGGTGCCCAAATAATTTTCTCCAATAGTCTTCAGGAACTGATGAAGCACTTTTTGACCAATAGATATGGAAAGAATCATGGCAATCAATGCATTAGTTATTCAGATATTTTGTATCAAATTTGTAATTATTCTTGGGGGTTATTTCGAGCCCCATAGCTAGGGGGATACAGATTACAGTAACCTAATTTCTGGTTTCCAAGGAGATTTTTCATGGACCTCTGTGGGTTTGCAGTCAGAAATTTCTAGGTCCAGAGATAACGATCTGGCCCTGTTAATGGACGATCGGACAGATAGACAGACGGAGGGACGATGGACAAAGAGTGATCTCTATAGCCTTGATGACTTTCAGTCAGATGGGCTAAAAAGCACATTCACATAATATGTATACAAAATCTAGCCAAAAATGTAATAAATAATTTATTACCCATGAAATACACCCAAACACAATTTTCACAAAACTGACAAATATATATACAGTAGAACGCCTGCTTTACGGTCACCATCGGGACTGGATGAAAGTGGCCCTAATACATGAGTTGCCGTTATACAGGACTTGACCAGAATAGGGGGGTTAAGATGTTACACAAAACAAAGTTCGAATCTTTATTGCAATCAACAAAATAAACGTATATACAGAGTATTAGTATAATTACTGTTATAAAAAAATTACAATCACGTCAACTTTATTTATAACAATTACCAACAATATATACAAATACAGTGTTTGTTATTAAAGTACAAACAGATTGTATATCAATAATATTTGTACAATAATGTTGAGAAGCCCTTTGTATCAATCAAAGCATACTAACACCCTGATTAAGATCCGGCTCGCATGACTGATTCCCAAACATACCCGCTGGTGGGAACACATGCCTTACTATTGTGCATATTAATGAGGCCGCGAGGGGTAGTGCGACGCTGGCTCCGTGTCAAACATCTCAGTCTAGGTCGAGTGGTTACCTTTATCCAAGCACTCATTAAAAGAGAGGAATTAGTGAGAGCGGACATTTGTGTAATGATATTGAGGTCAGAAGTGGCCGCTCGATTTGTTGAGACCATGTCAGAAGTCACTGCCCCTGACCTAACTTAGGCGTTTCCCAGCCTGCGGGACCGAGAGACCTGGCCGTGATACGGAATAGAGGAGTGACCTTAATTAACAACAAAATGATTATGAAATATAACGGCCAAAAAAGCGGGACCGGAAAATCTAACCGTTATAGACGTATGGACCTTTAATGGAGGCGTGGCCGTTAGCAGGCGTTCTACTGTATATAATCAGAGGTCCAATTTTCTTTTCAATGGAACACATGACTCGTTAAATATGACTGAATTGTGCACATCTTTAATCATTTTGTAACCAAGTTCATTTTTCAATTCTTTTCTTACCTAGCTCGAATTAACCTTTGAACGGGCTAACATGCCAACATTCAATTTTATTGGAGACGTGATGGATGTTATGATGCCTAATATTAAACTGCTAATAAAATGAGGGGTTAAAGAATACAAGTCATGTAGCAATTAATTTGATAGACAGTCAAACCGTTTGAAGGATACTGCATTATATTTCGCCTCAAAATCATTAGTCTTAAAAGGCACTGGCATGAAGAATAAAAGACCCACCTGCTTCAGAAATCCCTGTGACTGGGGAAGATGAGGTTATTTGACCCAACTGCATCAGCAACTACATAGCACCAAGGCTAGAGGAGATGAGCACTTTGACACAACTGTTTAAGTAATCACCATAACTGAGGAAGAGGAGGCACTTTGAGCTAACTACATCAGCAAAGATCACGAGAGAGATGAAGCACTTTGACTGAACTGAAACACCAACCATTGTGACTGAGGGAAATGAGGCATTTTGACCCAACTACATCATCAAAAACCATGACTGAGGGAGATGAGGCACTTTGACATAACTAAACCAAAAATCACCTTTAATGAGATCACCAAGGGGGGGGGGGGGGAGGTCAGGCATTTTGACCTACCTACATCATCAATTACCATGAATGAGGGAGATGAGGCACTTTGACCTAACTTCACCATCAATCACCATGACTGAGATCACGATGGGGGGGGGGGGGGGCTGAGGCATTTTGACCCAACTACATCATCAATTACCATGAATGAGGGAGATGAGGCACTTTGACCTAACTACACCATCAATCACCATGACTGAGATCACGAATGGGGGGGGGGGGGGGGGCTGAGGCATTTTGACCCAACTACATCATCAGTTACCATGAATGAGGGAGATGAGGCACTTTGACCTAACTACACCATCAATCACCATGACTGAGATTACGATTGGAGGGGGGGGGGGGGGGTTAGATGTGACATTTTGACCCAACTACATCATCAATCATCATTACTGGGGGAGTTGAGACATTTTGACCCAACTTCATCATCAATTATCAAGACTAACCAAGATGAGGCAGTTTGATTTAACTACATCATCAATAATAATAACTGGGTGAAACAGAACACTAAAAATTATATAAACTTATTTATTTTACATGGATTGTACAAATAGTTATTATAACTAATAGCGGCACTCTCTATTGCTCAGATTGTGGCATTCAGTAGACTGTAGATTTGGAAGAAATTGGAGAACCAACAGAAAACCAGCAGCCTTGGATTGGCAACTACAACCCACTCTTATGGCCATGCTGGGGATCGAACCCGGGTCCCCAGTGGAGAGGAGCGAGTGTTTTATCCCTTGACTGTCCAAGCCCCGCTACCAACTCTGACCCAACTACATCATCAATCATCATGAATGGGGGAGATGAGGCACACTGATCCAGCTACACCATCAATCACCATGGCTGGGGAAAATGAGGCACACTGACACAACTACACCATCAATCAACATGGCTTGGGGAGATGAGGGACTTTGACCCAATTACATCATTAGTCAACATGGTTTGGGGAGATGAGAGAACTCTGACCCAACTACATCATCAATCAACATGGCTTGGGGAGATGAGGGACTTTGACCAAACTACACCATCAATCACCATGGCTGGGGGAGATGAGGGACTTTGACACTCCTCCAAAATCAATCACCTTGGCTTGAGAGATAAGGCACTCTGACCCAACTACACCATCAATCACCATGGCTAGGAGATATAAGGGACTTTGACCCAACTACACCATCAATCACCATGGCTTGGGGAGATGAGGGACTTTGACCCAACTACATCATCAATCAACATGGCTTGGGGAGATGAGGGACTTTGACCCAACTACACCATTGATCACCGTGGCTTGGGAGAGCAGGGACTTTGACACTCCTACACCATCAATCACAATGGCTTGAGAGATAAGGCACTCTGACCCAACTACACCATCAATCACCATGGCTAGGGGATATGAGGCACTTTGACCCATCTATATCATTAATCACCATAGCTGGGGGAGATGGGATACTCTGATGTAACTATATCATCAATCACCTTGACTGAGACCATCATGGCTGACCTAGATGAGGCAGTTTGATCCAATTACATCATCATATATAACGACTTGTGAAAATTGGGCACACTGGCCTTACTACATCATCAATCATGACCGACCCAGTTGAGACAGTTTGATCCAACTATATCGTCTATTATAATGACAAAAATATCAAATGCTGCTCGACAGAAAAGAGGTTACAGTTTTTGTTAAATCAGTGCACTTGAAAATGTATAACCTAATGCATTACCCATTTGGCTTATTTTGTTCTTTAGTCTGTCTTGCATGTAGCCTTATAGTTTCCAGGGCTCGACATTAACGATTAACTGCTTGCCAGGGGGCAAGTAAAAGTTCTAGTAAAATGGTGGTAGGGAAACCAAAAGAGAATTCCTAGTTGCCCGACTGGACAAGTGGATGCAACATTAAAGTTTTACACAAGGGCCTGAATCTTGACTCGGTAAAATTAAGTAAGCCACTTTCTTTTTCAGAAGAAGTGAAATCATATTGTAATACCTCTTCAATTACCTGCATATTTTGGTCTGTGAAAATTCTAAAGAGAAATATTATTAACAAACATTTGAATATGTTAATTGTTGCATAGTAGTCATGTGGATCACGTTTTTTGTGGTCATGGATTCAATCACTGATTTCTGTGGGACAAGAAAAAAAATAAAGTTGGGCAAGTAAAAGCTAGTTGTCACTTGCCCTACTGGCAAATACTTTCAAAAGTTAATGTTGAGCCCTCGTTTCCTTTCCCTTATCACACAATACATAAGATGCAGCTAGTGCTCCTACAATGACTGTATATGCAACAGAAGAGCATTTATTAGCCTCTATACAAAGAAAAGTGATCAAAAGCCTGTTAAAGTACTGTTTTATCTGCCTAATATGACATGGTCAAAGTATTTCCATAATCAATATATATATATATATATATATATATATATATATATATGATTGTATGATGCAACAGATTGTACATGCAATAGAAGAGAATTTATTAGCCTCTGTACATAGAAGAGTGCTCCAAATCCGGTTAAAATACTGTATTATCAATTTTCATAATTATTATATATATATATATATATTGTTGTATGATGCTATAGATTGTACATTGAAAAGAAGAGCATCTATTTGCCTCCGTACCCCAAAGCCTGTTAAGATACAGTTTTATATGCCTAATATGACATGGTAAAAGTATTTTCATAATTAATATATATATATAATTTCTTAATAATAATAATAATATATTAATAATAATAAGTTCTTGCAGTGCAAAAGGGGGGGTTAGAACCCCTGCACCCCCCCCCCCCCCCCCAATGGATCTGCCACTGTTTTTCACACTTAAACAGCATGGAAAATCATTAAGTCATTTTTCAACACTTTAAAAGCATAGAAAATCTTTCAGTAATTTCTCACACTAACATCATAGAAAAACTTTCAGTCATTTTCCACATAATACAACCAAAGGCTTCATGAAGAATATGTAATGTACCAACATATCACTTAATACTTAACAATTCACACACATGTGCACACATTGCAGAATACACCATTTGTGAAGGTAACATGTCAATCCTTGGCAGCTGTTAGCATGTTTGTCTGTTTTCTACACCAGTACCAGATGTAGAACGGGTGAATATAGGACAGCAGAAGTACAATCAGGATCACCAGATTTGCCTAAAAGAAAAAAAATTTACTGTTGCTGGTTTCACATTCATGAGCTTAGATTTCTTATGATTTTCACATTTTTAATGTTTCGTGAAGGTTTCATTTTCCTAATTTCAGGATATAGTATCCAATACAGTATATTCATTAAATAAAGACGCAAGGGGATATCTAATGAGTAGAAATTGCTTCTACATTATTGGTAGATAAAATAAAAGGTCTGATATTATCAATAAAACAAGTCTTTGATTTGGAGAGAACATAAAATATGTTGTTATTATTACAAGTATCAATTTTTTTACCTGTGACTCTGCAGAAATGGATAACTAAAGTTTTTAAGGTATTAGTTGATGAGGCTAGGCAGTATGATGTGTAGGTTGGGCTTCTTATTCAAACAGGTTTTACTATGATGATTATGTCCATTTTGTGAACATTGTTAATTAGAAACCCTAATTTGTTTATTATTTAAGTTTATTAAGCTTACAACAAAGTACACATTGATTGTATGATAATATTAATGTCATTTTATAAAAGCATAAAAATCATACTACCACAACTACCATATAAAGCCCCCCAAATATTAACTAGCATATGGGTAGTCAACAAGCGACTACATGTATCCACCAAAATCAGAGTAATATCAGTGAAGTGAGGCATGGATTGAGTGGCATGGGGAAATAGAGTGAGATGTGTTACATATTAGCATGGATGTCTGCAATGTAAACATATTTGAAGGTGGTGCCATCTGTCATAAAATCAAGAAAGCTATCCAGGATGTATACGCATGCCAAATTTCAGGTGAATATGTCAAACCACTGCCGGGATATGAGTAATTTTAACCCTTCAACCCGGGGATGATGAACAGATCAACGCTGTGCAAAAATGGTTGCAGTGGTGCCCCCAGTCTCTTGTATGATAAAGAGCTATGTGAGATCTAAACACATGCAAAATTTCTGGAAGATTTGTCAAACCAGTCCGGAGATATTCGCATGGATGTCTGCAGCATGAACATGAATTTAGGTGGCGCCACCTGTCATAAAATCAACAAAACTATCCAGGATGTATAGGCATGCCAAATTTCAGGTGAATTAGTCAAACCACTGCAGAGATATGAGTGATTTTAACCCAAGGCAGACACACAGATGGACTCTGCACAAAATTGTTGCAGTTGGCGCCACCAGTTTTTTGTATGATATAAAGCTACCCAAAAGCTACACTGGTGCAAAATTTCAGCCTGATCTATCAAACGAGTCCGAAGATATGTGGTTTAATGTGTAAACAAAAACGCACAAAAGGACACACTGCATAGAGGAAAGGTCAGAGGTCAATGCCAAACAGTTAGGCACCAGTTCACATGTGACATGATACCTGGGTTAAGTTTCGGAAAAATCAGTCCAGTAGTCTCAGAGGAGTTCTCCAGAAACAAATATGGCAGGGGCGGCAGAAGAACCCAGTCAAAAACATAGTACCCGCAAAACTTTGTTTTGGCTGATACCATTATAGGTTTCACAGACACCCCCACCTACATCACTTCAAACCCCTTGTCTTTATCTTTTTTACAGCCTAACAGAACAGTCTCATGTTGTAACCTGTTACCTATACATCATCTTATGTTTTCATAACTGGTCATCATTTCTATGTCAATGCAGCCTGCCAGATGTCCCATTGAGAGACAAACTGACAATGTACAGCTGACAGACAAATACTCATCTCACAGAAAACCTAACAGATGCTCAGCTCACAGACAGGATGACAGATGCTGAGCTCACAGACAGCCTAACTGATGCCTAGCTCTCAGAAAGCCTTATAGGTGCCCAGCTGGATGATAAAGGAAACCCAACGGACAGACAGCCTGACAAATGTCAAACTTACAGAAAGCCTGACTGATGCCCGGCTCAGAGACAGCCTTAGAGATACTCAGCTCACAGACAGCCTTACAGATGCCCAGTTGGGCTGACAGACATGATGAAAGATGCCCAGCTGATAGACAGCCTGACAGATGTCTAACTTACAGAAAGCCTGACTGATGCCAAGCTCAGAGACAGCCTTAAAGATACCCAGCTCACAGCCAGCCTGACAGATGTCCAACTCACAGACAAATAAAGAGATGCCCAGCTCAGAGACAGATTAACAGATGCCAAAGTGATGGACAGCCTCATAGATGCCCAGTTCACAGACAACCTAACAGAGGCCAAGGTGAAGGACGACCTGACAGATGCCTATCTGGGCTGACAGACTGGATGAAGAATACCAAGCTGACAGACAGCCTGACAGGTGCCAGCTCACAGAGAGCCTAATAGAAGCCCAGGTGATGGACAACCTAATAGATGCCCAGTTCACAGACAACCTGACAGATGCCCAGCTCACACACAGCCCAACAGAGGCCTAGGTGATGGACCACCTGACAAATGCCTAGGTGGGATGACAGATGGGATAAAAGATACCCAGCTTACAGACAAGATTACAGGTGCCCAGCTCACAGATGGAGTAACAGATGCCCAGCTCACAAACAGCCTGACAGATACCCAGCCTGACAGTTGCATGCCGAGCTCACAAACAGCCTGACAGATGGTGAGCATGTATGCATGTTATATATAGTTATTAGTTAGCTGTATACAGGTTGAATGTACTTACAGGTAATGGATCTCCCTGGAAAGCTCCCTGGACCAGCAAGAACATGGGGTACTGAAGCAGACTTACTACAGCTGCTACAGACATGGCCAGACCAAAGAGTCTCCCAAAATGTTGAGGCTGGAAACTGCAAGTACATATGCACTGACTTAAAAACCTGTTCATGGTTTAATTAAAGGAAAACAGTCACTTTGATGGCTTAAGGAAAGGAAAACAAACTACCGAGTAGTCTAATGGCCAATGAAAGTGAAATAAGAAATCTGATGGCTACCTGGCAGTTAAACAAAACAGTGTAATTTTTTATAAAGTAAAACAAAAGAGTGTGAATTTTTAGAAAGTAAAAACAGTGTGATGGCTTATTGACAGTAAAACAGAAGATGGTAACAACACCTGCCAGACATGATTAACAGTTTCTCCTGTTTAGGACAAATCCTGGTCTCATGTGATAGAAAAAAACTTGCCTAACTCATTATATATTTAATCTATTTTATCCAAAATCACTGCATATCAGGTAAATAGCATTGAAATTCTTATTTTGCCACTCGAACTCATTCTACAATACTCTAGGATTATATTACATGTTACCATAAAAAATATATTTATCCTATCAAGAGACCTTAATGCTGGATATTATGAGCAAAAGATTACTTTTTCAGATATCAGTCACTTACGCTTTTGCAATGAATGCAGTATTTGGTCCATACAGAAAAGCACGGTGAACTACATGCAATGCAAAAGATGCATACTGGACTTCAATAACAGGAATGCATGTCATCACTGTCAGGAGTACACCGACTGTTGTGTTCAACAGGAATGACAGCACACACATCTCCACCTTAGCTGTAAAACGGAAGTCAACATGAATACACACACAGAGCACAACCATAGCTGTAGAGTTCATTAGGAAACAAGTGACCCATGGGTCATGACACTCAGCCAACTGACAAGTTGACAATATGTCCTTGCATAAGGAACTAAATAAGATAATGCAGGTAGCATGCATCATCATTCATGCAAATTAGGTTCATTTCATTAAGACGCATAAGCACACAAAATTTTATGACAATCCATTCACCCATTCCTGAGGAATCTCGCAATTTTAGTGTATTCTGCATTATTTCTGGGGCACTCAAACATGGCCACTAATTCTGAGTTCCATAGCTTTGATGATATTGGTAACAGAGACCTAGATTCTGGTTCCTTTAGAGACTTCTCATGGGCCTACATTGATGTCAAGTTGGAAGATTTGAGGTCCAGTGATTATGATCTGTGCCCTGTTAACAGAAAACCATCAGGTCTCAAAAATAGAGGAAATAATATGTAAAAAATATAAATATTCCAGGTTGCACCACCAGTTTGCAGGAACTAATGAAACACTCCATGATCAATATGCATGATAAAAGAATCACGGTGATCAATGCATTAGTTTTTCAGATAATTAAGCTTTTGTATTAAATTCTGCATTATTCTGGGGGGGGGGGGGGGGATACTTAGGAGCACCATAGCTTGGAGTATATGGGTAACAGAGACCTAATTTAGGGTTTCCTTGGAGACTTTTCATGGACCTGCAGGATGTCAAGTTTAAAGATTCTAGGTCTAGTAATGATGATTTGTGCCTTGTTGACACATAACCACATCTTTACGGTTTCAAAAATAGAAGAAAAAATGTGTAAAAAAATATGCAGGTAATGCAACCAGTCTGCAGGAACTGATGGAACAGTCCATGATCAATATTCGTGCAAAGAATCTTGGTGATCAATGCATTATTTGTTCAGATACTTGAGCTATTGTATCAAATTTTTCATTATTCGTGGGGGTTATTCAGAGCCCATAGCACAAAGATATAGGTAACAGAGACCTAATTCTCGGTTTCCAAGGAGATTTTTAATGGACCGCTCTAGATATAAAATTAGAAGATCTGAGGATCCAGCGGTTATGATTTGTGCCCTGTTAACGGACAGACATCAGACAGATGACCAACAAAGGGTGATTGTTCAAGCTCAGATGACTTACAGTCATCTGAGCTAAAAAAAAACACACAGATCCCACCTCATGCACAAGCCCACATACGTCTCCCCCTCAAAAGAACAGTTCTACATTTATAACATCACAAACATCAATATATAAGCTATAGTGTCACAACATGCACAACACTGCATGTATCCTGCACACATCTCTACCACAGCTCTAGTTATCAAACACATATCCACTGTAACTGTAATGTTTAACATGTTCAGCACCACACACCTCCCACCTCAATTATAGAGCTCAACATTCACAGCACCACACACATCTCTACCGCATTTACCTCCACCAAAGCTTCAACATGTTCACCATACAGCTGTAGAGTTCAACATACACAACACTGAACACATCCCTAGCTCAGCTGTGGAGTTCAACATGCACAACACCACACAGGCACACACATCTCTACCTTAGCTATAAAACATCAAGATGATGTGTGAGGTGCAGTTAAATACAGGAACAAGCTTTGATAAAGTAGCAATACTTTAAGATTTATGGTATATATTTATTTAATTTCTTCTAACACAATTCAAAACTTAAATAAAACTACCACAGCTTTGGCATTCAACATGCACAATAATGCACACATCCCTACCTTAGCTATAGAGTTCAACATGCACAAATACTGCACACATCTCTACCACAGCTGCTGCATTAACATGCACTGATCATCCCTAGCATGCACATTAAGGATGCCTTTCCATACATGTGGATTTTCACCTGCGCGGGACCCTCGCGGGTCCCCGCATTTAGAGAGTCCCTTTCCATATGTGCGGGTTCCCCGCTTGCGGGTGACCTGTTAGTTGGGATAAACACATGCACTAATACTTAAAATTTCTCAAATTTAAGTGTAATGTGTTAAGAAAAAATTCAGTGAAAACATTTATACTAACTGACCGAAGTGGATTAATATCGTATCTTACCAGCCAGGCTTGAATGGTTGCTATTTCCTGTCACACTCTAACTAAAGCTGGCCCTGGGCCATATCGCAATGAAGACTGGTCGTATATTTTTGATGCAGTCTAATAAGCTCTATCAGCTCCTTTTTTTCAAAGACAAGGACACATGCCTACTACACATGCCTGCTACTGATTGATACATGCAGCATCCGCATGCGGGCCCTTGCAGAAATCCAACACTGCTGGATCCGCATGCGGGACCCATGCAGGGTCCCACATGTATGGAAAGGGGACAATGATAACACACTTGTTGGATTTCAACCTTGCAGGACCTGCACGGTATCCGCGCGTTGGGCCCGCATTTAATGAAAGGCACCCTAAAACACTCATATCCATTGCATATTCAGTATGCACAACACTGCACACATCCCTAGCATGCAAAACAAAAACACACATATCCATCCCATATTCAGTATGCACAACACTGCACATATCTCTAGCATGCACAACAAAACACACATATCCATCCCATTTTCAGTATGCACAACACTGCACACATCTCTAGCACGCACAACAAAACACACATATCCATCACATGTTCAGTACGCACAACACTACAGACATCTCTAACATGGAAAACATCACACACCTTATTTTACAGTTCAACATGTACAGTTCCGTGAACTGCAATATTGTCTTCTACCTGTGTATGCTGTGTAGTACTCTGACAGTGTTTCAATGACATGTACAATGCAGCAGATTTGACATGGTATAATACCTGTATGAACTGTGTATTACAGGAGATCTGACATGGTATAATACCTGTATGAACTGTGTATTACAGGAGATCTGACATGGTATAATACCTGTATGAACTGTGTATTACAGGATCTGACATGGTATAATACCTGTATAAACTGTGTATTACAGGAGATCTGACATGGTATAATACCTGTATGAACTGTGTATTACAGGAGATCTGACATGGTATAATACCTGTATGAACTGTGTATTACAGGAGATCTGACATGGTATAATACCTGTATGAACTGTGTATTACAGGAGATCTGACATGGTATAATACCTGTATGAACTGTGTATTACAGGAGATCTGACATGGTATAATACCTGTATGAACTGTGTATTACAGGAGATCTGACATGGTATAATACCTGTATGAACTGTGTATTACAGGAGATCTGACATGGTATAATACCTGTATGAACTGTGTATTACAGGAGATCTGACATGGTATAATACCTGTATGAACTGTGTATTACAGGAGATCTGACATGGTATCATACCTATATGAACTGTGTATTACAGGAGATCTGACATGGTATCATACCTATATGAACTGTGTATTACAGGAGATCTGACATGGTATCATACCTATATGTGCAGCCTCAGCTGAGACTTTTTTCTTCCTGTCCATCAGCCGACCACTCAGGGGAGCCAAGAAGATGCCGAGGAATTGTAAGGAGGCATACACAGATGTATATTTACTCACTGAAACAAGACAAAATATTATGACCATATATAAAATTATACTTATTAACTGAAAGAAACAGATATTACTTGCTTAAAAAAATAAGTTCTTATAAATGTTATATTAAAGGATCCCTCACTGAACCAAACCCTAACTCACATTGAAAGAGATATAATAAATTGCTTGATACTGATGTTATCTTAAATTTACTTGAAACTACATCAGACGTATCCACATATAATATTTCATTGAGGAGATATAGATAGGTATCTATTATATAGATAGGTATCTATTATATACCAAAGAAAACTGAATAATTCATTTGGATGTTCATGTGACAAGTATTTTCCACCACATGCAACAAACAGACTTTTATCACAACATGTATTCCGTTATACACACACCTAACAGATCTCAGCAGCAATGTCTGTGACTTACTCACCAATAGCCTTATTCCCTCTGGCTAATCTTGTCAGTGATGGGTTCAGCATTCCTACATAACTCCAGCTCCGGAAACGGTGACAAGTCAACCACACAACATCCAGTATGTATAATGCAGACAATACAGATTCTTTCAATGTTGGTGGTTCCTCATTGCCACCCGTTTGACCATCTGAAGGAGAGCCATTTTTCTGATGTGTTTCTGGTTTACTACTTTCATTTGTTACTGTGGTGCTATTCACTCCATTCAGTGAGATTTTACCAGGCTCTTGAAGTGGGACCATCTCCATTTCCTTCACAGAGTCATACTGACCAACATCTTTCAACATTTCTTTTTCTGTCTCATCTACATTGACTATATTTCCACTCTTTTTGGATCTATTTCGGCCACACAGAGGGAGTGTGTACCCTTCTGGTAGAGGCTGAGGGATGTTTCCCTTGGGTAGAAAGAAGAACGTGCTAAACACACATATTGAAAAAGCTCCCGTCAGAAACAGGAAGGACCAGCGGATAGGAATCCCTGCTTCAAATGCCCACTGAAACACAATTAACTTAGATTTTATATTGCATATTGGCATTCAAGAAAGCATCATCACTCTCACCCAACAGACCAGCTTCAAAATACAACAATATATAAAATTTTTAATATCTTTCAAACTCCTGCAGTTACTGTATATTTATCATAATTTGAGTTTACATAAATACACATGTTCTTGCATTTAGGTTATCCATTTGCCTTTCTTGTCTGAGGTCATCCAAAACTATTCTGGTTACCACTATGTTTGGCAGATTAGAATTATTGGTCAAGTAGAAGAATTTACTATAATAAACTTAGTCATTTGTGAATAAATTATACAATAAACAAGGCCTACAGGCCTAATGCGAACCTGTGCATTGGGAAATACACCAGGTATAATGCTTCAATGCTGGACCATTACTTCTCATGTATATGGACAATGCAAGTACTAAACATTTAAAATAAGAAACAATTACACAAACATCACTGCTGAAATTCTGGCATGGGTGCATACAACACAAAACAGATTGTAGCTGGCACCACCATGTAGTCTTGTACAAGACAAAGCTATCAGAGATATACACATATGCCAATTTTCAGACTGATATATCGAACCCCTCCTGAGAAATAAGCAGGGACACACACTGTGCAAAAATTATTGTAGGCAGCACCACTAGTCTTGTATTCAACAAAGCTATTCGATATGTATAAATATGCCCAATTTCAGGCTGATATATCAAATTCCTCTGTAGAAATAAGCAGGCACATACACTGTGCAAAAGTCAATGTACGTGGCACCACCTGTCTTGTAAATGAGAATACCATCAAAGACGCATAGACAGGTCAAAATATCAGTCCAATACATCAAACTTCCCCAGAGTTTGATGCACTGGGCTGACAAGGCTAAGGTGAGTAAGGCAGTTGCCCCTGAGTGACCTGTGACAAAAAGCTACTGCACTGAGTGAACTCTTGACCTGCACCTGGCTAGACTGAGTGAACTTTTAACCTGTACCTGGCTGCACTGAGTGAACTCTTGACCTGTTGCATAATCTGACACATTTGGCAGTCTGCCAAAGCTATAAATAGATTCAGGCTGAACTTTGGTGCCAAATATGATGCAGTGAACAGTCTGCAAAGCTATAAATAGAAAGCAGCTACTGCACTGAGTGAACTCTTGACCTATACCTGGCTGCACTTCTTCCAATCCTGGCACTGTGCAAAAACTATTTATAGAGCTGACATCATCTTGGCTAATGGCCAACATCAAGGCACTGGCAATCTGCCAATGGTAAACCAAGTGCTGCCATCTGAACACAAAAGTGGTCCCTACTTGAAATAACTTTGAAATTTATTTTCCTAATACAAAATGCTTTTCAGCTGACTTTTTATAAAAAAGAAATCAGGAATCTAGGTAAAATTATTACGGATGCATACTGAATGCAAAATTAAAATACAGATATATCTCACTGATGGCAAATTCTTGAATTAAGTTGAGTAGGGATACCAATAATTTATGATCCACGTACAGTTGTCTTTATATAGCCACAGAGAGCTGAATATCCATGATTGTAACATTGCCTGGTATGATGAATAACTTAAAACATAAATCTAAATTATTTAAAAGCTTTTAAAAAAACTTTCTTGTCAATATTAACCAAAGATAACCTGAAATCTTAATGTCTAGTGGCATGATGTAATAGATGCTGATAAACTGGTGCCAGGCTAGATTAACAGCATCACACAGCTAAGATATATGGTAAAATGACTCAATTCAATCACCATAATTCAGCCAAAAATTATTCATGTTGAACCATTAATGACAATTATTATAAGAATTATTGTAGGAATTATTCTTGTAAAATATTTAACAAACTGGCTTCAGTGGCATCAGTCGAAAAACGTTTCGCAGGTTTATAACTCATATAGGATGATACAGCAAACTGGCTAAGTTCAGCTTCCTATTACTCAGCCAAAAAGCACTGAACCAAAACCATTTCAAAAAATTGAATTATCAACATCTAAGGATAATTAATGTGTGAGATTTAAGAATTTGGCCCAGTGGTTTTTGAGAAGAAGATCTTTGTAGCAACTGAGCTAAAATGGTCTGTAATGGCCTATGACTAAATTCAGCTTTCCATAACTTAGCCAAAAGTCACTGAAAAGAGACCATTTTAACAAACTTCAGAAAGCACTACCCTAGGATCATTTCTGTGCAATATTAAACATTTTGGCCTTATGGTTTCAGAGAAGAAGTTTTTTGTAGCCCTCAGTGTGATACAGGCATTGATGACCCTGTACAAAAAAGGCTGATGCAGGTGGCGCCACCAATACCTCAATTTCAGATATGACCTATGTGACCAACATGGGCATAAAATTTGGTGACGGTAGCTACAGCCATTTTGAGATTTAAATTTTAATATGCTTTTTTGCACAGTTAACAAACTTCAACCTCCTGTATCTCGGCAAAAAATCTCCAAACTGGAACCATTCGAACAAACTTGAGAAAGACTGTTCCAGGGATCATTTCTGTGAAATATTGGACAATTTGGCAGGACATTTTCGGAGAAGAAGATTTTTAAAGCTTTTTTAGCTTTTCCCCTATAAAATCTAAGAAAATGCTGTTAGGAAAAAAATAAACAAAATCTGATAAAGTTTTTTGGATGACTGATTATTTGCAAAAAATTTGGTGATGCTAGCTCCTGCCGTTTTAGAGATAGCTATGGTTAATGTACAGACAACACACGACGCACGACGGACGTTGCTGCACCATAGCATAAGCTCACAGGTTCGCTAAAAAACAAATTATAGACAAGGCCTACAGGCCTAATGCAAACCTGTGCACTGGGAAATACACCAGGTATAATGCTTCAATGCTGGACCATTACTTCTCATGTATATGAACAATGCAAGTACTAAACATTTTGAATAAGAAACAATTGCACAAACATCACTGCTGAAATTCTGGCATAGGTGCACACAACACAAAAATGATTGTAGCTGGCACCACCAGCCTTGTATTCAAAGAAGCTATCAGAGATATATACATATGCCCAATTTCAGACTGATCTATCAAACCCCTCCTGAAAAATAAGCAGGGACACACACTATGCAAAAATTATTGTAGGTGGCACCACCAGTCTTGTATACGACAAGTATACGATAATTAAAATACGATAGGTATAAATATGCCCAATTTCAGGATGATATATCAAATTCCTCTATAGAAATAAGCAGGCACAAAAGTCACACACTGCGCAAATGTCACTGTAGGTGGTGACACCTGTCTTGTGAACGAGAAACCCATCAAAGAGACATAGACAGGTCAAATATTAGGCCAATACATCAAACTTACCTTAAGTCTGACGCATGGGGCTGACCACGCTAAGGTGAGAAAGGCAGTTGCCCCGAGTGAACTGTGACAAATTTGAGCGCTGCACTGAGTGAACTCATGACCTGCACCTGGCTAGACTGGGTGAACCTTTGACCTGTACCTGGCTGCACTGAGTGAACTCTTGACCTGTTGCCTAATCTGATACAGCTGGCAGTCTGCCAAAGCTATAAATAGATTGGCTCCACATGCAGCCCTGAGGGGCATGACACCCATGAGGTGATCACATGGTGCCCATGAGGTGTTCACATGTCACCCATGAGGGGATCACATGCCTTGTGCTTGGCTGCACTGACTGAACTTTTAACCTATATCTGGCTGCACTGAATGAACTCGTCATCTATTGCCATATCTGAAACAGTTGGAAGTTTCTTAACCTATGTCAATATACAGACACAATCTTGGCCTGTTGGCAAATCTGTTTACACAAACTGAAAGACTTTGGCTAAAATGCTTTTTTTCAAGCTGAAATATTCATAAACTTTTTATCAAAATATCTAGAAAAATAAAAGATTCAGTTCTTTCATTGTTAAGGGTCCAATTATTCTGCCAAAAATCATTCAAGTAAACTTGACCAAAGGCCACCTAAGAATAATTTTTGTGCCATGTAACAGAAGTTATAATTGAAACAATAATTTTGTAGAAGAACAGTATTGCAGTCCTAAGTTTGAGTTAGACATAATAATGGCCATAAGACCAACTTAAGTTTTTCTGATATGATTGAAAGAACCATGTCCTACGATAATTCTTTTGAAAAATTGAACGATTCAACTTGACAGTTTCATCATAAACATTTTAAGCTGAAAGAGGCTAAAATTATGAGGTTTTTGCCCATAATAAACAGGTCAATGTAGGTGGCACATCAAAATCTGCAACTTCAAATATGAGTCATGTGACCAACATTTGCACAATACTTGGAAATGCTAGCTTCTGTCATTTCTGAGATAACTATGTCAGTATGCTTACTTGGCCAAATGACCGTTCAAATTAGTTTAACTCCACTAAAATTCATCAAATGCAAACCATTTGAACAAACTTGAGAGTGCTTGCCTCTGGGATCATTTCTGTAAAATACTGAACAATTTGGCTGGACCGTTTACAAGAAGACTTTTAAAGGTTTTTCAGCTTTTCCCCTATAAAATCTAAGTAAATGCAGATAGCAAAAAACATAAGCTGCATCCCACAACATTTGATATGTGACAGATAATTGCATAAAACCTGGGGATGGTAGCTCCTGCAATTCCTGAGAAATTATGGGTTGATATACAGATGACCAATGACCCCCGTACAAAAAAAGGTCAATGCAGGTGGAGCCACCAAAACCTGAATTTCATATATGACTCATGTGACCAACACTGGCATAAAATTTGGTGATGATAGCTCTGGCCCTTTCTGAGATTTTCATTTTAGTATGGTTTTTTGGACAGATGACTAGGTTCAATTTCCTGTAATTCAGCCAAAATTCACAGAACTTAAACCATTTGAACAAATTTGAGAGAGATGGTATAAAAGATTATTTCTGTGAAATATTGAACAAATTGGCTTGACAGTTTCAGAGGAGAAGATTTTTAAAGTTTTTTTAGCTTTTTCTCTATAAAATCTAAGAAAATGCAGATTTTTTACAGATGGCTAATTTTTTGCATTAAATTTCATGATGCTAGCTCCAGTTGTTTTCGAAATAGTATGGGTTAACGTATACCTGTGATTGTAAACATTACCTGGAATGAGGAATATTTAAAATCATAAATCTACATTTTTAAAAGTTTTTAAAAAACATTCTTGCCAATATTAACCAAAGATAACCTGAAATCTAAATGTCTGGAGGCATGGTTCCAGGCTATATATATCTGCTTCACACAGCTAACATATATGGTAAAATGACTCAATTCAATCTTTATTATTCAGCCAAAATTCATTCTTTGGAACCATTAAAGACAATTATTATAAGAATTATTCAAGGGATTATTCTTGTAAAATATTAAACAAATTGGCCTCAGTAGCGTCAGTCAAAAAACGTTTTGCAGGTTTATAACTCATATGGAAAAATAAAGCAAAATGGCTAAGTTAAGCTTCCAATAACTCAGCCAAAAATCACTAAACCAAAACCATTTCAAAAACTTGAATTATCAACATCTAAGGATATATAATTAATGTGTTGGACTTAAGAATTTGGCCCAGTGGTTTTTGAGAAGAAGATCTTTGTAGCAACTGAGCTAAAATGGGCTGTTATGGCATATGACTAAATTCAGCTTCCAATAACTCAGCCAAAAGTCACTTAACTGAGACCATTTGAACAAACTTCAGAAAGCACTACCCTAAGATCATTTCTGTGTGATATTAAACAATTTGGCCAAATGGTTTCAGAGAAGATTTTTGTAGCTGTCAGTATGATATGGGCACTGATGACCCCCGTTCAAAAAAGGCCGATGCAGGTGGCGCCACCAATACCTGAGTTTCAGACATGACTCATATGACCAACATTGGCATAAAATTTGGTGATGACAGCTCCAGCCGTTTCTAAGATGGTAATTTTAGTATGCTTTTTTGGACAGATGACTAAGTTCAACTACCTGTAACTCGGCAAAAAATCACCGAACTTAAACCATTCGAACAAACTTGAGAGAGATTGTTTCAGGGATCATTTCTGTGAAATATTGGACGATTTGGCTGAACAATTTCGGAGAAGAAGATTTTTAAAGTTTTTTTTGCTTTTCTCTATAAAATCTAAGAAAATGCAGTTAGCCAAAAAATAAGCAAAATCCGATAGAGTTTTTTAGATTTTAATTTCTTGCAGAAAATTTCTTGATGCTAACTCTTGCCATTTTCAAGATAGTATGGGTTAACATACAGACGACAGATGACGGCCGACGGACGACGCCACACCATCGCATAAGCTCACAGGTTCGCTAATAAACCAATATAATAAAATATATTTTTAATCAACTTGAAAAAATGTGTAAGTACTTGAATAACAGAAAATCTTCTTTATAAATATCAGCTCTAACTATCACATCTCCATGCTGACAATATCCCTCTGGTGCATGAGAGTTAAAATGCTTGTAAACTGGTGTCTTTAGATAAGAATAAAACTATGCTAATGAAAAAAAAAATTTCAGGAAAAGCAAATTTTGTTACTCACTTTTACAAGAATTAGAATGAATGCACTGGAGTCGTACGCCCCACAGTACAGTGAGATGATGGTTGAGCCTTTCTCTGGGATGAGACGAGATAACTGCATGTTGGTCATGAGGATGAAGTAACCACCATAACACAGCAGCAGGAGACCAGGGTACAGCAGCAGTCCCAGCGCTGATAGAAACACATGCAAATGAAGCAGGTACAGCCAGTATGGCCTAAACACAGCAATGATGACAGCAAGTGGAGAAAGAAACCACATTAAATACTAGCTGCTCTTAGTTTTTACATTAAACTCCTTTTGTTAAGTTCAATATGAAAGTAAGAAAGTGAGCATAACATGACTATTAAAAATATAAAACTTACCTGGTGTTGAAAATGCAATCAACAAAGTGCCCAGTACATATGTTATGCTGAAAGTAAAATTAGAGACCAATGTGAACAATCACAAGGTAGGAAGTGTTGGGGAATGCAAGCTGTGCAAAAAACGAAAAGGAAAACTGTATTATCATGCCATGTGAATCAGAGCTATCCATGATGAAGGTGCACATCAAATTTCAGTACTATCAATTCCTGGAATATCTCATGTTATGTATTAAATATTTAGAAGTCTAGGAGTATTGCACAGCATAACCACAAATATAAATTTCATCAGTATTAATTAATAATCTTAGATATTCAAAAGACAAATTGTTAGTGACTATAATATTTGTGCTGATTGAGTTGCAAGAAAATTCAGCCAATATGAGATGAAAAAAGGGGGTCCTTGTTTCTGACCATGATTCAATCAATTTTTCAAGGGAATGAGGTTAGTGCGACCTAATTTTAGGTTTTGTGTTTGATGTCATGATGACCTATAAAATCAGATTGAATTACATAATGCCGACAGTCCTGTGCATCCATCAGAGGTCTATAAGCACACTAAGTGCCATGAAAACCCAAGGAAACTTTTTTTTTACAAAATCTGACCCTTTTGTGTAAATTCTGACTCAAAATGGATCAATCGTATCATATTGAGTAAAACTGGTCATAAAAATTTTATGTATATTTTGCAACAAAATAATCCAATGCAAATGTCTGTTGGGTAGCCATGAACACCCAAAAAATCTGGTTTTCAGTGGTACAGGATATATCAAAACATAGGTCACTATATCCTGTCCGACAACAAACATGAACTTCCTAAGTAGAACTGTTACAATTGGTGCCCTGCTAACAGGATGCAAGATGACAGATAGTAGATGGAGAATGATCAATATACTGTTAGTTATAATGCTGAGAGATATTTCAGGTGAGATAAGAATTAAATGTTTCCCCGAGGCAAAAATATTAAAGATTATTATGGGATAATTCATCATTGAATAAATCCCATATGCCAGAAAATTCCTAATGAGTTTAAAATGATAAACATAATGAGGTTTGACATGACCACGGAACAAACTATTTGAGATTTCATTTAAGTATGGGCCTTATCTAGATTTAATTCTTGACTTACATTCCAAGGCAGCGACAGAATCTGATGCCAAATTTATCCATTAACCAGCCTGACATGACATTAGTGACACCAGTGAACACAGTTGCGATGACATATATCAAGTTGAAATGAGCATCTTGTGAAGGACAAGGCACAGAAAGGGGATTCTCTGTGGGTTTCTCATGTCCTTGTATAATGTACTTGTATTGATGAGTACTGTTTGTATACTCAATCTGGTGAGTATTGTCTGTCCTTGTGTAATTTAGAACTGTGTAAATATCAGGAGTTCTGGTAGATGTGAGGTTCTGCTGGCCATTTGAGCAGAGAAAATAATCTTCTAATTTCAACACATAAACCATCGAGGCCCAACCGAACACCAAGCCTCCAAAGCATAACACCTCAGCTGCTCCCCATGCCACTACTGCGATCTTCCAAGCTCTTTTCATCCTGAGGAACTGCAGTGTTGATACTGAAGAAAATGAAAAAACATTAGGCTACAATTTAATTCTGTGAATCATTCCACTTATCTTAGGGCCTTTGTGATAAGAAAAAAGTTAAACATGGGCCATGATGCTCAGCTGACATTGTAGCAAAGAAAAATGTGCAGGCTGCCCTGGGCTAAAAACATGAGTAAGATGATCTATCTTGGCTTATGTATGTCTTTAATACTGACTGAACTATGAGAGCTGTCATTTATACAAATGAGATATCATGGCAGGGTTAGGATCAAAGCTAATGACTAGTTGTTACATTTCAGAGCACAAAGTCCCAAGTGTGTTAGATCCCAACATTAAGTGCCTCCAAGCAAAGATAGAGAAATCTTCATGGAACCTCACAGATCAGCTTTAATGTCTAATTATAATCTACAAGATATCCCATGCATAGAATATCTTGGTGGTTTGTTGAAAACCTCATTCTCATCATATGGTTCATAATGATTCAATAAACAGCTTATGTCTGGTATAAAAATATGTCAAAATGCACGAATTTCAAACAAACAGTTGATAGTTCACATCTGACCCATGCTATCCGAATGGGGCTAAATTCACTCCGATGCAGAATAGTGTATTTCCTGTCAAACACAAATATACTTCTAATTTAATAGTTACTGCATAGGTTACTCTGAAATTTACAATGATAAAAGATCTATTTTATATGAACCTGCATGCCAAAAATCAGTACATAGTATGAAGTATTATATAATAAATGGCAACAAAACTTTAATCCTATTTCACACCCATTTCTATAATTTCACTAATATTAAAAATATCTTCATAGTAACAAAAGGAATGGTTCTGTAAAAACTAATGACAAAGTACATTTAAACTGAACATCATTATATTTAAAGGCCTACTTGCTTAGCTAAGAGCACTGACATCAGGTCAACAAAACACACAGCAGTTAATTGGCCATATGTAGATACAGGCCGGTTTGCCGGCCAGCCCCTATCATGCTGTAACCATCAGCTTTGCATATGGCTTTAGTACAAAGCATCACTTTTGATAGAGTTAAAAACTAATGAAGTATGAGAATAAGCCAATAGCATTCACAATACGGATCATAAATGAATATATACATATTTATAGACAGAAGCTCTAACATAAGTGTGAGCTCCTGACTAGCTTTTTCTGTCAGGATCCTGCGTGACGACACATGCATAACTTTTATTTATAATGGGCTGGCTACATGCAATCATATTTTGTATCCTGCTTTGTTTGCTCACTACCTTCAGTCTGTATACCCTCTAAGAATATTTCTACAGCACAGCAAACAAGTTTTTTCCATCTAATATTTGTTTAAGCCTTTATATCCATACCAACACTCTAGATCACATTTCATTCTGCAAACCACACTGTTATAAGGCTCTCTTAAATCTTTATACCTGTTAAAACCTTACACCTGAACATGCAAGTGTTCCTAGAGACATAGTGTTTTGACGTTTTTTTTTCAAATCATGCATATATATTCTGTATATTTGCATATTTTACCATACTGTCCATATCTGCAACTAAATTTGTAATAAACAGTGTTTCATTTACTTTGGATTCTTAAATGCCCAACACCAATTTAGTTGTGTTCTTATTGTAGTGTGATAACACTCCATTTGAAACAGGAGGGATAATCTGAGGAATCTGGTCCATCTGAATACTGATGGACATTCATCCTACATGAAAACAGGACAGGAAACTTTTTATTCACTATGGGTGATTTATTTTATTTAATTCTGTTATTTGCTAAAATGAATGGGGTGTGAAATTGTAGTACAAGTAACCAATGGGTCATGAAGCTCAGTGAGTGAGCTGCTTTTCTTGACCAGTAAGTTGAGCTATTTTCTTAACCAAACAAGCACAGTTTTTTTTTTATTTGGTGAGCCAAGTCTTGGTCAAACTAGAAACTGCAACACATTCTTAAGAACAAGAGTGAACCAGATTTTGTGATCATGCCATGTACTCTGGTGTGAAGGTATTAAGGAATTATTACAATCACTATGATAACACAAGACTAATTACATTTCAATGAGCAATTATCTGTTCCGTTGCAAATACTGACATAGCTTCTAGTGACCAGCAATCAAATTATTATTAGTTTTTAAAATTTCTCAACTTTGAATTAAGTATTAAAATTAATACAAATAAGTTCACATATGTATGTTAGGAGAGAGCTGTCAATGGAAGGGTTGGGGGGTTGGGGGGGGGGGACAAGCTCAGCAGACCAATGTAGTTTTTCCCCATCCCTTTCCCTCGCCCCAACTTGTAGTCTAAGCTGAGCTAAAAATTTATTTGATCCCTCCAGTCTTACAGAAGTAAAAAAGTGTTACACAGGATTTATAGTCTTACCAATGTTCAGGACAAACAATACATCCTTGACTTACTAATCTGAGATATCTTATCTAAAGTATGAAATTCCAGTATGAAGAGAACATGTTTTAAGTCCACAATTTGACACAATACTACAGAACTATCTTGGCTGATATGTACTTGGTGATAGGGATATATGTGGTGGTGATAACGCATTTTGCTTGAATGCTATGTTTTTTTTTTATATTTAGCAGCCTTAAATGTAATTTTCAAAGGGCTCAGAATTAATGAGATATAGTCTCAGTTTTTGATAAGGGTCATAATGAGCTTAAATTCAGGATTCCAAAGAAATCACCATGATCTGTCCATATTTTTTGTCAAATGTGGTGTCTGTTAATACAAAGATGACCTTGATGACAGAAGGCCAGACAGTCAGAAGGATGACAGAAAAAGAACATTGAATCTCTAAAGCTCTATGTGACTGATAGTCAGCTGAGCAGAAAACATCATATTTTATTGATACTCGACCAATACTAACCTTTTTTATGATGGCTATAGACCAACCATATGAATTTCCACTACACTTTCAGCCTAATTAGCAGGAGTATTATTACACTACTTAATATGCCTGTCTTTTTATGTGCTGAGTGTGTATTACTGCAGTGACATTATCTTGAAGCTATATTTCAATTTAAAAATAACAATGTTAGATCCATATTGTTTATATATTATTGGTTGTCCATGTAGCCAACTGATACTGACATATAGAGTCTTTATACATATATATATATATATATATATATATATATATGTATATATATATATATGTTGTTACACATTTCATCATTTTTTGGGCCAATGCAAAATATATGCTTGTTAAATATAAAGTTAAATATGAAATAAAAATATTTTCAAGCTAATTTTTATAAGCAATAAAATATTTGCAACAATAAGGCCATTAAGGGGAAGTTTAGCCCAAAGGCAAGTGCAAGGTACAAAACTTTCTAAATTTTTTTTTCCTTGCTAATTAATACATGTGGGCGCCTGGCTACTTGAATGGGACCATCACTATAAATGTCAAATTGAAAGCATGGCTTAAAGTCAGCAGAACCAAAAAAACATATTATGTATCATTGATTCCATTAATTTTGTATTTGTAAATTTAATTCTCGGTATTGACGATATGGATGATATATATATATATATATATATATATATATACATATATATATACCATAATAGCTTACCAAGTATCAATCCGACATTTAACTGAGAATCCCCAGGCCATGATATTGCGAGCAAAACAATTAAAAAAAGTATCATATGTTTAATTAAATGCATGGCCTGAATTCAGACAGAGGAGACGTACATCATTAGCTTGTATATCAAGTTGTAGAATTCCTCGAAGGATACAATCAAATGTGGGGGCCTCCCTGTTTGTTTGTAAACTCTGACATTGCAGTCGTAATGCTTGGAGATTAAATGCCTGATTAGATCCTGCAAGCTTTCAGGAAGCTAAAGATGTGTAATGCTACATTGTTACTTTTCATTTTGGACGTACCTGTATAGGTGACTGCTGGAGATTCCCTGAAGCCGGAGACAGGATATCAGATGACCAAACTCAGGGCTGAGAGATACAGGCATTTCATTCACTACTATTTGATGAAGCAGGTTATTTACCGAACGTGGTGAAGAAAAGGGGATTTCCCCCACAAGATGTGGGGCGGCGCTTCACTGTTCTCCAAGAGACTGGGAAAATAGTTAGATAAAACAAAGAAAAAAAAGGGTGTTTTGCAAAGCTATCAAAACTTTCATTTTTTTGTGATTTTTGTTGCCTGATATTAAAGACGAAAAACCGGAGAATAAAAATGTAGTTTTTGGACAGCCTTTGGTCAACTATATAGAGTATAAAAATAAGATAAAAATATAAGGATCCTATACAAATATGTGTCTATTCAAATTATTATAAGTGTATTTTAACATGTATTGTTAGATAACCAACGATGTCTGCATGCCGCATATACATCCACAGTCTGAACTTATTTTAATGTCCTATTATAACACATCTTTGACTCTTTAACATATTACTTGTAGATTGTTTGTTTCTCAATGACATAAAAATAAAGTGCAATTTGTTATAATTATTATTTTTTATAATATGGGTCGAAAATACAAACGGAAATACATAACTTTATAGCTTTATTAGAATAAATAATTCCTGTCGCTTTTTCTTTGTAACTCAAGGATTGATTATTATTAGTGGAATCTTATTACAATTAAAAAAATAAAATTACCATTCAAGGCATGAAGTTGGACCAATGGTCCAGCTCTATTGTGATATAGGCTATAATCAGCTATAGGGCCGTAAGCTCCGAGTCTTGGGCGGGGATGCAAGGGGGCAGCTGCCCTTAGAAATTTAAGATAAAAGTAAAATTTTTGGATAAATTGTGGAAAAACAAATTCTCCTTAATTGTTAATTGTACAAAAACTGTGAAAAAAAACTTGCTTTAATTCAAGGTCAAATCAATGTTTACAAATAATTTTCTTTTTTGCGCTTCACACAATTCAAAAATGACTAGGCCGTTAACACCAACGTATATCAGCAGTGAAAATCAACAGACACGTACAATTTAGGAATTCATGTAGTACAGTACTCGAGATGTTCAGGACAGTGTAAAAGTGTGTATATTTTACGTGACTATTGTGAGAACACGGCCTGGCCGGGGCATTGTAGGTGGATTTAAACCTTTCAAAGATTATGATATGTCAGGGCATTCAAGAGTGGAAATTCATTATATATACCAAGAGAAGTGGCCCAGAAATCTTCAGTTTGACTACATTATTTTACACATCTCCACGGTGAGTGCATGTGTATGTGTGTGTGAATGTTGGGGGGCCTACACCACACATTCCATGAACCTCGATCCCCTTCCTAGAGCATTGGTCTTCTCTCTCTTTCTTTCTTTTTCTTTTTTTTTTTCTCTCTCTCTTTATATATATAT
This sequence comes from Sipunculus nudus, assembly GCA_026874595.1. Taxonomy (NCBI): domain Eukaryota; kingdom Metazoa; phylum Annelida; class Sipuncula; order Golfingiida; family Sipunculidae; genus Sipunculus; species Sipunculus nudus. The sequence continues at coordinate 54,660,633 of CM049309.1, forward strand.
ATATATATATATATATATATATATATATAACATATATGGTTCCCCTCTGTAAGTGCCCCCCCCCCGAGGAATTTTCAGCGTATGGACCTGATGATTAACCATTGGTCTGCTAGTAACTGTCTCCTTGAAATACAAGTATCCCAAATTAGATATGCAATATCATCTATAATTATGTAATTCATAAATTTCCCCCTTTTATGGAAAATGCACACTATAATGCCTGATACTAAGGCCAAAAAAATAAAAAGGTATATTGTTCTCAGGCACCGCTTGCGTTAATTTTAAATTAAAAAAATGATTTTCATATTTCAAGAAGAAGACAAAATAAAACCATTTTGGTAGGATTTCTTTTGTTGTGTTTAGTGCTTTTACCTGTTTAGCAAAAAAAAATCTGATTTATTTATGCTTTTCCCTGATCATGTGACATTTTTGTCGAAACATACAAAAAAGGTAAAAAAATTGCACTGAAGCACTGAATTAAAAAGTCACTTTAAGTGCCTGAGAACCATACCTTTTTCTTTTGGCCTAAAGGGGGATGCGTACTGTTGAACTCTTGGGCATCAGAGTATTAGGACTAGTAGTCCCGATGTATAGCACCAACCTGCCTTCTGTCTTTCTTACCCGAGTGATAGACTTGGATAACGGAAACTTGACCGGTCAAGGTGTGACAAGAGCAGGACAACATGTTTGTAATCCGTAGTGTTCGTGTTCTAACTGTCCGTAACAGCTACAAGTGCCTTTCGTCATGTTATCACACTGATAAATACGCCACTATTGGCTCCCCTCAGGAAACAAATTCTGCAGAGTTTAAGGTAGGTATCTGACAAATATACCATAATATTATGTGGATACAAGTATACTGTATCAGTGTATAGACACTGGACTGTCTGGACTTCGGCAATTGCCATGGGTCTAAAACACTACTGGTCAGGTTTGCAGTGTGGTACTGGTTGAGACCACTATTTGTGATGTATAGCTGTTACTCCACCAGTCACCCTCAATGCATCAGTGCACAGCCAGCCACACCATACCATCTAATTAGATGAATATCTGTATAAAAAGATTAATAATAACAGATAACCCACCAGGCCATTATCTGATTATATGTGGCAGTAGAGTAATTGACTGGGGTGATAGTGTGTATTTACCATAGACAATCAACAGTACCCACATAACAGTAACCGTTGATGATTTTATTATTTTATATAACTGTAAACTTTCCTTACAAATATTAAATACACTATGTATAGCCGAACCATGCTAGTTAGCAAATTTTTAAATATTATAATTTATTTGTTATTAATTACTAAGATAGCCTTGTGCCACTGCGTGTGGCTAATTACCTGTGAACTGGTCAGGATATAATGGTAACCTTTAATGAGTCTATATAACAAGTTTAATAATGCCACTGTCATAAATCCACAGACACGTCGCGCCATGAACACAACTTTATTCAGAAAGCGGTGACGTAGCACCAACCTTTGCACACGTTACTAGCAGGGCTGTTCCACAAAGTCCTATTACACGACATCTCCCCCTTTGAGAATGATACAAGGCAAGATATATCACCGGGTTACCTTAATATAGCCATTCGCAAGAAAAAAGTCTTATATGGCAAAAAGTTCGCTATCCACATAGAAGAAATTATAACTGTGCACCAGTGAAAACACTGGTATGTTCCAAAGGTTCATGGTTCTGATAAAACGAGTTAAATTAAAACTAAGAAAACTAAATAAACTGGGAGCTGAGATGGAGTAGACTGTCCATCTCAGACAGCTATTAAGGCAAGGCATTATTCTGGCCCATAAAGCCTTAATAGCACCTATGACTAACACAATTACAGATCCAGTCGTTGAACTGGTTTCACTTGGCGTCCTGTTCGTGTAGTCACAGAGGGGTTAACACATGATGATTCAGCAGACGCCGAGGACGGATCATCAGTTGACATACCACTATCCACTGCGGATGGTATCTCTGAAGGAGGGTTGTGTTGTCCTCCTGCGTTTGCATCTGTGGTATCATTCGATTCTGCGACAGGCCGGATGTGACGACGATAACGACGAACTGTGCGACCCTGCTCCGTGAGAACCATGTATGACCTACTGCTACCTCTATACTGACCTAACACTTTCCCTGTTTTCATCCAGAAATCTTCATTGTCAGTTTTCATGCGTACCTGGGTGCCAGGGCAGATAGGGTTCAAAGGTCGAACTCTGTGCCTACGGTTGTAGTGAGATTCATAGGCATGTTTTGTCTGTGCGTCCTTTTCTATTATTTTAGCCATAGATGGCCAATTAGGCTCTAACTTCCTTAGAAGTACTGGTAATGTGCTTTTTATCTCTCTGCCCATCATGAGCTTCGCTGGGCTGTAACCAGTTGCCGTGTTCGGTGTTGCTCTGTATACTAACAGTGCTAGGAATGGGTCATCCTGTCTTAAAATGTTCTTAGCAGTTTCCACTGCTCACTCTACTGCACCATTGGCTTGTGGATTGTATGGGCTTGTTGTGTCGTGATTAAACCCATACTGAGCAGCAAAGTCAGCAAATTCAGCTGAACCATATTGTGGTCCATTGTCCGATATAAGGCGATCCGGAATTCCCCATCTAGCAAATAGGGACTTCAGTTTCAATATGATAGTTCCTGCTGTTGAATCTGGCAGATGTGCGATCTCTATGTACCTTGAAAAATAGTCAACAGTGACTAAGTACATTTCTCTTTTGTATTCACACAAATCTGAGGCGATGGCTTCCCAAGGCCTGTTTGGCATTGGTGTAGTTATCAAAGGTTCCTTACGTTGGGTTGGCCTATAGGTTTGGCAATGCTCGCATGAGTTAACTTTGTCTTGAATTTCCTTGTTCATAGAAGGCCACCAGACACCAGATTTAGCTCTCTCTCTACACTTGGAGATTCCTTGGTGCCCATCATGTATCCGGTCAAGCATTTCAGTTTGCATAACACCTGGAACAACAATTCTATCGTCGAACATCAACAAACCATTGGCTACACTTAAATGGTCTTTTACACCAAAGTAGACTCTCAACGGCTCAGCTACATCCTGGATGTACCTTGGCCATCCTGACATGGTATAACGAATTGCCTCAGTCAATATCAGATCTTGAGCCGTAGCTTTCTGGATTTCTGTAAATTTCTCAGGTGACATTGGCCGGTAACTTTCAACGGCACTGATGTAAGCTTCGATGTCTTCACCCAACTCCTGATCAGGTGTATTTTCTCTCAGTGGGCTTCTTGACAACGTGTCTGCAATTAACAGTAGCTTTCCTGGAATGTGAACAGCTTCAGGATTAAATCTCATTAGCCTGATCAGAAGGCGCTGGCATCGTAGTGGCACCTGGTCTAAGCTTTTTCCATTTATCAATGGAACAAGCGGTTTGTGGTCTGTTTGTAGTGTAAATGTTTCTAGGCCTGACAGGTACTGTGCAAACTTCTCACACGCCCAAACTGCAGCAAGACACTCTTTTTCAATTTGGGCATAGTTGGCCTCCGCGCTACTGAGGGATCTCGAAGCAAACGCCACAGGTTTTAGCTCATTCCCGTGCTCTTGGAGTAGAACGCCTCCAAGGCCATAGCTGGATGCATCTGCGCTAACTACCGTTTTCTTTTTTGCGTTGTAAAAGGCGAGTGATAAAGCATTTGTCAATGCACTCTTTACATAAGCAAAAGCTTCTTCTTGTGATGGGCCCCAACACCATACGGAGTCTGAACGCAAGAGATCATTCCTCGGTTTTGCGACTGTCGCCAAATTGGGCACATAGCGTCCCAGATAGTTTATCATTCCCAGTAGTCTTTTCAGCTCCGTCACATCAGTGGGTGCTTTCAAGTTGACGATGGCCTTCACTTTATCAGGTGAAGGTTGAATACCTTCTGATCCAATCCAGTGGCCCAGAAATTGAAGACCCTCCTGTCTCAGGAGGCATTTTGACCTATTCAGTTTCAGTCCAGACCTCAAGATGGAACTAAGCACTTTCTTTAGTCTTTCGTCGTGTTGTTCAATTGAATCGCCAAACACGAGAATATCGTCCATGTACACTATAACTCCTTTGTGACTGTCCAGCAGCTCTGTCATTTTTCTCTGAAATATTTCTGGGGCACACATTATTCCGAAGGGGAGCCATTTAAACGCATACCTCCAGAATGGAGTTATAAATGTGGTCAACTTCATGCTGTCTGCATGTAGCGGAATCGCCCAGAATCCGCTTGAAGCATCAAGTGAGGAAAAGATCTTAGCTCCTGCCAGCTTTGGCAGCAAGTCATCCAGAGTTGGGAGAATATATCTCTCTCGAATGATAGCTTTGTTCAGTTTACATAGATACACACATATACAGACATCTTTCTTGTTCTTTTTCACTACTGGAACTATAGGACTGCACCATTCTGTAGGTTCCGTGATCTTAGTGATGACATCATTTTTTCCATACGATCCAATTCATCTTTCACCTTTGGTTAGAGGGGTATCGGAACTCTACGAGCGATGCTCTGACTGTAAGGTTGAACCTCAGCCTTCACTTTAAATTTCACAGGCTCACAATGCATATGACCAAGGTCTCCAAATACTTCCTGTTCTATATCAATATCATGTATGTTTAACTGAATCAGTTCCATAGCTACAGCAGCACTACGGCTTAACAAATTGTTTGCTCCGGTTACAACATACATCATCATTCTATACACAGTCCCTCTAAAATTCACTTTAGTCTCAAAACACCCCAGACAATGTAACTGTCCACCAACACTTCTCAGAACTGTTTGAGGCGGTTCTAGGGACGGGGGACACCGTAGACTCTTATAAGCCTGTTCTGATATCACACTCACATCAGCTCCAGAATCTATCTTAGGTGAGGAATTTTCCTTCTATGTTAAGTCGTACTCTCCAGTCAGTGTCAACAGTACTTTCTTCACCTTCAGAAACAGTGCCCAAGATTTTGGATTGTTGTCAGCGTCAGGTACAACCACCTCCTGTACGGACTCGGTCTTACAAACCACTGCATAATGGCCTATTCTGTGACATTTGTTACATCTGGCATATCTGGCAGGGCACCTGGCATCTTTAGCATGAAATTTGTTACATCTACCACAGGTTACATGTTCCTGTTTAGTTGCTTTGAAACTAGTGTTACTACTTGATTAAGCATGACCTTGACCTCGACCACGATTCTGACGACCTTTCCGACGTTTATTGAAACTAGCAGCATCAGAACGGTGTTCTCTATTGGCTGAACTGATATCATCAAGGGCAACAGCTGCTGCTTGTTCCCCTATCTGAGCCTTGACTAACTCTGACTGTCTACACAACTGTACTGCTACTTACAAACTGAGATCAGATTTTAACAGTAGTTCTTGTGAGAGCTGCTTGTCATTTATTCCAATAACTATGCGGTCTCTAATATTTTCATCTCTATTAGGACCAAATTCACACGACTCCACCAGTTCATACAAATGTCGAACAAACGCCTCGACTGTCTCGCCCGGCCGCTGAACACATTGATAAAACAATGCACGCTGATGAATTACATTGCGTTTAGGCACAAAATAGTCATCGAATTTACGAACAACAACGTCGTATTTGTTCTGATCCTCTGCTGAATCCCACGTGAATGTATTGAAAACATGTTCAGCATCCTTTCCCATGGCATATATCAGGGTACTTACTTGTATTTCACCCTCATTTTTTATGAAGTTTCATGGCTATCCGAAAACGGCTAAACCGCTGTTTCCATTCAGGCCAGTACTCCGGATGCTGGAAATCAAAGCACTCTGGCGGCTGAAATCCAGGCATGGTCATGTAATCAGACGCCCACACGATTCTGCAAGTCGTCCTGATACTCCGTCAATAAACTGACAGGCCAAAAGTCTGTTCAAAAACGTCTATGGGTTAAAAACCCGCTGCCACCATGTCATAAATCCACAGACACGTTGCCCCATGAACACAACTTTATTCAGAAAGCGGTGACGTAGCACCAACCTGTGCACACGTTACTAGCGGGGCTGTTCCACAAAGTCCTATTACACGACAGCCACAATGTTTTAAGTAGAATAAAATCTTTAGTGATGGTATATACTACAGACAATTAAATTCTCACAACCTTGAATGATCACTCTGTTAGGCTAATACCCGTTGATCTCATCAGAAGCTGTAATGAATTTCTTTGGATGTAAGAACAATTAACCTTTTGTGAGTTGATTGTCTGAGTGGGAATGTGTCAGTTATAACAGTACATGAAAGATATAACAATACATTAAAGGTATTCATTCATTATTTTATCATTATATTAAAATAAACAACCTTATAATCCCCCATATAAGCCTCCCAGATTCCAGGTAAGTTCATTATACCAAGTTTACATTTACTGGATACTTAGATGTTTGCTTAGATGTTTATCGGTTCGAGTAAATCATAAACAATGGATATTCCCTTCCCATAATTCATTTTAACAACACTAATTTTAAATATTGCTTCACTAATATTTATTTTTGGAAAACGCCATTTAAAATGTATTTAATATTCCACACAACAGTAATTAAATAAAATGTTAAATGTTACACTGAATTTTTTATTTTACACAAATTAGATTTATAGTTATGATTTATATAAAATAATTGTCCAGCTGGTTTTTGTTATTCTTTTAATTGGATTTGTATGTGTATGCCTATATACTGTCACAACACACTACCATTCTGACCACCAACCCACCTAAGGTTAATAATTGGTTACTGTTACATCAAAAATAGACACAAGAGATCAAATGAGATCAGTGGGAATTAATTACACACATACAAAATTAATGTGTGAGTAAAATTAATTGGCTATGGAATTATCGATTGGTGTTACATTTTGGGTTCAGGTTTGAAGTTAAATGGGTTTTCGTGGTGTTTCGTCACAGATACCCAAAACACCGGTGTTTTTGGTGTTTAGGGGGACCTGGACTTAAGTGTAGACTGTATAGTCCATTCCAGCACCCCTGTCCACCTGATTTTTTTGTGATTACCTCTGCTACTACCAAAGTGAACAATTGGGAGCCAATATATCAAGATCTGTCATACACGCATGGATAGATATTGATGATTTGTAAATATGTTTTGAAGAAAGTAAGAAGCAGGTAAGTGTCAAAATCAAGATACAAGCAGCTGAGTATAACCCTGTTTTCTGTAACTGCAATTGTACCGTTTTAGGTACCTGTCACGACACAGCAAAAAGCACTCAACTTCATCTTCATATTTAAATTAATTAGCATGATTTAATAAACAATCATATGTTGAATATATATATGTAATAAGATGGTATGGTCAGGTACATATATATGTCATTGTGGGTGCATATTTTTTTGTGATCACCATACAGTGTTTGTCCTGGCAAGGTGCTGTATAATCCAGGCCACATCAAATGATCTTAAGTTTTCTCCCAGGGTCCCCAGAGCCGCTGTCCACTGCTTTGCCTGAAGTCTCCCAAGCATGCAGGGGGCATGAATATCATGTAACATAATTATAGTTAAGTGGATGATAATCCCTTAGCAAAAAATTCATCATATATTTTACTGTTACTCATTTATATAATACTGAAATTATCTTTTAACATACTTATTTGAGTGTTTGCCTTTTTCAAATTTACAGTTTCAACCTAGAACTGTATGGTTTAGGATTAAAGTGCTGGTTGACCCCCTGCTGGGGCAGTATAAGAGCTGTGCTGTTAAGGGTATAGGTCGATTTCAGCCGCCGACGATATCGGCCGCCGGCCTAAAATCGACCATATCTGCCGCCAGCGCACACCGGGCAACCATTTCGGCCGCAACCCAGACAATGCCACTGCTTGGCCCTGACTCTGGTCAGTCAACCATATCGGCCGCGACTTGGGCGGCGGGGCACCATTTCGGCCGCCAGGCTACCTCATTACTAGCCGCCATTCTTTTGGGCTAGCTAATTACAACATACACGGCTACATATTAAGTCTTAACTGATTAAACCTTCAATGTGAATTTAATCATTGGAAGAACTCAAGCGCACACATTTCAGTACACACATTTCCACAAACACAATCTCAAATTTCAGTACACATTTACACAAACACCTTCAAACAACACAAAACAAAAATCAGAAATAAACAGCAGAAATAAATAAACAAATAAAATTTTATACATCTTTTTAATACATTTTAATACATATATTATAAATAAAGAAATTACATATGTGTTAATTCAAACGAAATCTAAATTACTACAATTAAGAAATCTAATTATAAATCATAACTATATACAGAGGTCACAATAGAAAACTTTCTATCCCGAAATATATACAATTATATCTTAAAACTATAAATTAAAACTATGAACATCTTGTTAACAAATTATAAAGTAAACCCTAAAAAAACTGGGCTGCTCCTGGAAAATGCAAAACGTATTTCCAACTATCACAGTCGAGTACAAAATGAACGAGCAGGGAAACGGGACAGCGCGTTAGCCGCTGGATTCTTAGAGGCCTGTGCTCTTTGTATACCAGGTCAAGGATTCTTGGTTTATCACACCTGCACTTCGAGGCGGGTACTCTTGCAACTGACCAATTGATTCACAGCAACAATTTTCGCCAAGTAAGTAAGTGAAGTTTAAATGGATTTTATACTTATTTCAAATGGATTATACATATAGCACAATGTACTGAATGACGTAGTCTTTAACATAAAATATAATAATGATATATATTATGATCATTATATACCCTATAAACATTACGATTGAAGTGAAAAGTGTAAAATTATAACATGATCAAACTTAATTAAATGTATATATCAGATGATATATTAAATATATTTATATACTCATACATTGGTTCGGTTCACAGTTTATTAGAAATGCAGCAATTATACACAAAATACACATATATAACTATATATATATATATATATATATATATATATATATATATATATATATATATATATATATACTGTGGTTGCCTTTTTGTTGGCGAGGGTTTTAATTTCGCGATATTCGCGAATGGTAGATAATCGCGAAAATGAAACCCTCGGGAATAATTTGCCGTTTGAGTATGTCCTTTTTGTTTAGTGTAACCAATACTTTATGTGAATAGGTTAGAACAGTGAGAAATTTTATAATAAATTACATCCATGCAAGTACAGGGAAAATGTTCCCTTAAATTTGAACTAAGCTTCCTTTGCTGTGTGTACAGGACCATCGTTATATGAGTAGAATATCACAAACTCATGACTTATTCTCATTTTATAATACACACAGGTATGGCTTTACAAAAGATTTGATATAGGTTCTGGTGAGATCGCGAAAATGAAACCCTCGCAAACCATTCAAAATGGAGAGATCACGAAATTTCAGCCTCGCGAATATGAAGCCAACCACAGTATATAGAAAGTATAAAAGTATATATGTAACTATATATATATATATATATATATATATATATATATATATATATATATATATATATATATATATATATAAATATATATATATAGAGAGAGAGAGAGAGAGATTTATAATTAATTTTTTTTGGTAGTGCCTATTAAACTTTAGACTGATTTGCTATCCTTTCATATACATTTGTGAACGAAGTTACAGGACAAAGTAATGTTCTTTATTATTCAATGCAAGTACGTGTGTTGTGTTTAGAGATTTTTACTTACGCATGTTTCTTATAAATATGACTAATCATATTTTGGATAAATATATATTTTTTATTAAGTCCATCATATTTCTGGTTGAATAAGCTAGTTCTAATTATGATGAATCCGTGTTTATAGTAATGAGGTAGCCTGGCGGCCGAAATGGTGTCCCGCCGCCAAAGTCGCGGCCGATATGGTTGACTGACCAGAATTAGGGCCCAGCAGAGGCATCGTCGGGGTTGCTGCCAAAATGGTTGCCCGGTGTGCGCTGGTGGCCGATATGGTCGATTTGAGGCCGGCGGCCGATATTGTTGGCGGCCGAAATCGACCATATTCCTCTTAAGTAGGTCTGGGCTTCTTATGCCCACTGTCTGGGATCCAAGAGACCACTCCTAATAGATATAAGACCTAATTCATGGCCAACCAAAACCAGACACTGTGAATATTGGCTTAAAGCACTTGTTGGGGATTAGGAGTAAGGTTAAGAATAATTTAGGAGTAAGGTTAAGAATGAGTTAGGAGTAAGGTGTAGAATAAGTTAGTAGTAAGGTTAAGAATAAGTTAAGAGTAGGGTTTAGAGAATTGTTAGGTTTAGGGTTACTAAAAATTCATGAGGATATTTGGAATGCTTAAATACAAAGTTTTAACAAGTGTTTGAGTTAATGTTTGTATAAATTTAATTAATTTGAAATTATTTCAGTCCAATTGTAAATTATGCCTGTGCCATCTTATGTTTAAATGCTTGAGTTTATAGTGAGTGAATAAAGTTCTGCATAACTTACTCCATACTTTATATTTTTGTGTGATCCCCTTGAGTGTTTTGGTTGGTCTCTTTCCATAGATACCCAATTATAACAACAAGGGAATTTTTTATCTCCACACAAACACACATATATATGTGTGTGTATATACATGTATATATATATATATAGGTGAAGAGTAATGCCTTTTAGATGCCTTTAAGCTTGTGTAATAATCTATCTAAAAGGCGTCACTCCCACTCTTTGCATAAACTTTAACTAAATCCAACATGGTTTTATCATAATTTAATAATATATATATATATATACTTTTTATGATTGTCTGAAATAAAGTTGCAGTCAATAACAATTTATGAGGGTTATGCTGCTGCCTCTTTGTGTTTATTAAATATTGATATCAACCTGACAGACATCCACCTGAACATCATGACCTAAGGGTTGCTAGATAAGTCATCATGTTTCAGAACTTTGTATCAATGTACTATGTACTGAATAAAAAATATGGAAAGATGTATATTTTCAAACTAGACATTTAACAGGCTTGCTTCAGCTGATGGTGTACCACATGTGGGTCCTTTATATATACCCAGGATTCCTTTATAAGTTATATATTCACTGAACTTAAGTAATATTCTTAATGCTGAAGTTGAGTATAAATGACCGCAATTGGTTACTGGTTACACTTAAATCTTTAATGCTTTAAAAACTTATGCCAAAATTGGGGTCATGACCTTTCCTATGAGAGTGACCTTGACCTCCAATATTCCTATATTTTGGGAAAAAACTTGTTTCTCAGGTGATAGATGTATCTATCTGAAAATCAAAATGAAAGATGTCAGATGATAAGTTGTTGAAAGAGACTTGTGACCTTGAGCTTGCTTTTGAAGGTCACACCTGAAGAAAAACCCCAGGGGCTTGCCAAGTGTCAGTACATGCTCCTGTAGATGGGCGTCTATTATTGAAAGGGGGGGTTAATTGTTTGGGGATACTTGTCTGGGGATACTATGGCATCTGCAATGCCAAGAAATGTCTTTATATAAAGTATTTAAGTGAATTAGCATAATTTATTCATTTACCATTTTTTGGCAGTTAAATAAAACAATCCCAAAGAATAGTTTAACTATATGGGGACAAATATGTCATGTAAAGACTCTGCTGTGACCTGTTTATTTTTCTATTGTTTTCATTCTGTTTGCTGTCAAATCTCTGTGTTTCTTTTTTTGTAGGAGAACTATGATCAGATGAAAACTTTGGTCAGTAAGCTCCGAGCTGACATCAGCAGAGTCTCTAAAGGTCAGTCTGTTTTCATGTAATCCAACAAGTTCTCAAAGGAGTTTCAAAACTGGTAACCTTGATCTTAATCTTCTCCTGTACAAAATATATTTTATAAACCAGTCATGACTGGATTCAGTCTGTACATGTGTGACCAATCACAGGGAAGAACCCTGTTGACTGTGGTGTCAGAAAGTCAGATGTAAAGCTCACATCTGAAGTTAATCTCAGTATTGTTTCCAGATGATGAAATTCTTGTTGTAAATGTTCGGCTAAAATGGCATGCTGGTCAGCTGAATGTGTCACTCACTATTAATTTTATCCATCTGTTCTTCTTGAGATACTATTGGCATCTTTAATGCCACAAATTTGGGAGACTGTCATTCCATACCTCACTTTACCCAATGCGTCTGTGATTCGGTGGATATGTGTAGTAGCTGGTCTGCTACCCATATTCTGGTTTTAAACGATAGTGCTTGTTACTTGCCTCATTTCACCATGTTTTCTTTCATCCTTTTTAGCTATATAGAGGGTATCTGTTTTGATATATACCATATTTTAAATGCCACTTCAACTTATTATCACATCAATTACTTCACGTTATAACCTTTAACGGGACATTATTATCATTTAGGTGGAGGAGAGCGAGCTGTCAACAGACATCTGTCACGTGGAAAGCTATTGCCAAGAGACAGAATCACCAACCTGCTTGACCCAGGGTCAGATTTTCAGCTTACTGTTTGAAAACAAAAAGTGCATTATTATAACACTTCATTCTTTCAGACAAGGCTTTACATTTTTTTTACTTTTCTGAGTATTTCTGAGTAATGGGCCAAAAGTCTTATTCCTTCATTAAAAACAGTTTTATCTTGCTTGGCAACAATGTTTCTCAGGCAAGATAAGTTATTTAATATTTTAATTAAATGGTTTAAGCATAGTCTCTTTAATTTAAACTTTCATGGCTTTGACATAAATGTATATCCGTAACTTCTGTTTGATCCTACAGATTCACATTTCATATTATTCAGTAAAAACTAGGTTAGTAGGTTCAGTGGGAAATATCAGTGATGACTGACAATGAAGATGCCAAAATAATTATAATAATGTTAATCATAAATATTACATAATAATGATATAAACAATAATAATAATAATGATGTTAATCATAAGTGCAAATATGCAGGTGTTTCTTTGTGATTTTTCATATTTCCATGCATATGTCAGTAAGGCAGGTAGCAGTGTTTGTAAAGATTTCTTGAAAACCAACACAGTGTCCTGGTCCATCTACTTTATCTTTTCATTGATAAAAACTAATAAAGCTTGGTGCTGCTAGAACATGATGGAAGAAACCTGGTTGAGCCTGGTTGTATCAGACCACAGTTTAGACACTGACTTAGCTTCAGAACTGTCTTTGGTAATATCTTGATGGTTTGATAGAATATTAGATTATTCACCAGTAGATAACCAGTGAAGAACAGACAGGTGGTCACTCGAAAACATCACAGATAAATAATTATTACAGCTATTTACCAAATATTGCTTTGGTTTTGTATGCAGTGTTATATGTTTTTGCAGGTCTCCATTTTTAGAGTTTTCACAGCTGGCCGGCCATGAGTTGTACGGAGACGAGGATGTCCCAGCTGGAGGAATCATCACGGGCATCGGCAGAGTCTCTGGGTGAGTAAGACTGGCTGTGGGTGTGGGTGTATGAGGGTTTGTGTGCATGCATGATTATAAAGCCAAAAAGTATGCCATTATTTTTAGAATACCATTGGCTGTGTGGACTGTGATTACTGTCATTGAGCATTGAGGATTGGCTTGTATAACCTTAAATTTGATGCTTTGACTTCTTAAAATCCATGCACTCTTGAAAACAATGTAACCAACATATCTTGAGAGATCTGTGTTGGTGAAAAATGTGATCACAAGTCCCTTGGTGTATGTTACATATTATGGTAAGATCATTGCTGGTTTTTTGTCCCCCACTCTGCGGATTTGGGGGCATTGATTTAGGTTTGTCTGTCTGTCTGTCTGTCAGGTTTTTTTCATTTCCTTGCGATAACTTTCTAAAATTTTATCCGACTTCATTCAAATTTGGATCTGTTATTGCTCTCATGCATACATCAGTTGGGATTGGTATTGGAGTGTCTATCTGATAAATATTTCTCTCCAGCTCAAAAACAAAATTATAAAATTTTGGTCAAATTTCTTTGTGTGTTTAAGTTTTTATGTTTGCCTGCAGATGTCGCCACATGTCATTGTAGATTTTGGTCCTATTTCTCAATGTGTTTTAGTTTTTATGTTCCCCTGCAGATGTCTCCACATGTCATAGTGCATCTGTTTTAAGTTTTTATTAAGTTGTGCCCTCAAGATTTTCTCCACATGTCATAATTTTGGTTGCTTATCAAGCGTGAAAGACAACAAGAGCCCAAAGCGGGAGACATCAATTCCACAAATTTGCTTGTTGTCATTGATATTTTCTTTCATGTTTCAGGGTTGAATGTGTAGTTGTTGCCAATGACCCAACTGTGAAAGGAGGCACATACTATCCAATCACAGTGAAGAAACATTTAAGAGCACAGGAGATTGGTCAACAGAACAGGCTTCCATGTATTTACCTTGGTAGGTACAATGTGTCACTATGGTGTTTTTTGTTTAGACTGTGCATTTTAATTTATGTCTATTAACAAGCCCACCTGTCAGGCCAATAGAGATGTAGCTGTATGTATATACAGTGTAAAAATTCAGCTGAAGGTGGTAGGCCAGTTTGCGGTAGCAGTAAATCTCTCTTTTTTTAGTGTGTTTATATTTAAAGAATGAAGAACACTATTGACTATTCAGTCACACTGAGAATATGTATTCATAATTCCATATCCATGTGATATGGAGAATATTTATGTATATTCAAGTAATATGGAACATGCATGAAAGGTTAAAAAGATTCAAATAGCACAGTTCTGCAGTATTTTCTCGTACTTAATGATTAAAATTGTTTTGTAGTGGACTCTGGAGGTGCCAACTTGCCTCGACAGGACAATGTTTTCCCAGACAGAGAACATTTTGGAAGGATCTTCTACAACCAAGCTGTTATGTCTTCCAAGGGTATACCTCAGGTTTGAGCAGTTTCAACAAACCATTCAGTTTGCTTGATTTGGTTATAAAGTATATTAGAGTTTTCAAGGAACAAGTAAAATTTTTAGACAGTACATTGTCATCAAGCCGTGCAAAGGTGTGTTATTTGATGAGGATGGTAAATAAAAAACCTGTTTATTTGTTTAATAATGGATGATTAGTTGAGGTTGTTAACAGAAATTAGATGTTTGTGTCAGTTTTTACCCAAATCAGTATATATCAGTACATATATTGACTCATATCTCATCATTTATTTGAGAAATGTCTACTCTTTGAAATGTTATTTAACAGAAAGTATTGATGTCAGACAAAATAAATTAGTACTCACACCAGTGCTTGCTGCACCAACCATTCTTACCATTCTGTTGACATCAGTTGTCTGCTCCATTCCCTTGTTTAACAACAGGTTTTCTCAACTTACACTGTGCAGCCGAGTACCGTGATCCATGTGTCATATTTGTTTCACCAGCGTTCATTTTATGATATCTGATTTTGAAGTCAACTGCTGTTTTAATCTTGATTAACTTCAGTACTTATTGTATTTTTATGCTGTTCATGTTATCATTGTCGGATGATAATTCCAGATAGCTGTGGTGATGGGAAGCTGTACAGCAGGTGGTGCCTATGTTCCAGCTATGGCTGATGAAGCCATTATCGTAAAGAAACAGGGAACAATTTTCCTTGGAGGACCTCCTCTGGTATGAAATTTTCACAAATAATTCACAAAACTGTGCTCTGTTGTGTACATTGATCGAAGCCAACCTTGAAATCATTGTAAACCTTGAAAAAGAGTTTCCTTTTTTCAAGGAAAGTCAGGATATTTAATAATGATCCTGGATTTTCAAGTCATCAGAGAAAAATCATGGAATTTTGTTTTCACTTATAATCATCATTTAGTGAATTCAAACCACCACTAATCAGCGTAACTGTAGCAGTCACTACTTGTCCATTTTATGTGACAGACATGTTTCACAACATTACTGTATCATAATATTAGTATTGTCTCTGTTTTATTACGTAAACATCGATGTGAGCGTTTTCTGTATTAATGAGAATATTCTCTGTTAGTATTCACACGCCAGAAGCTCCACTTACAAAATTTTCCCTGAGTAGGCCTATCATCGCCCACTTCCGCCTCATTCTCGGTATCTAGGTTATGCCTCGCTTTGGTAGAGCCACATTATTCTTCTGGCGTTTGTGCTAGACGGACGTGTCGACGGGCTACTCCCGTCCGTCCGCTGTTGGTTTTCCCATGCTCGTTGCTTCACTTACTGTAAGTACGCTTTCATTTTCCCTTGGCCACTATGGAAGTCTCTCGGACTTGTTCCTCTTGTGGAGCGTCTCTCCCTTCCTGGGATACGCACCCCTCTTGTCTCCGCTGTCGCTCCAGTGTGGGCACGTGCCTTGGTGAGGCGGACCCATGTAATTATTGTCACACATGGCCGCCCTCTCAATGGGCTCGACTTCATGCATGGTTGACTGCCCTTGATCCCATTGAGCCCTCTCCTGCACTGTCTTCAGCTCTGGTGGCGGGGAGCAGGGGGGGCGCCACTCCTTCTGTGTCTAGTCGGGTGGCCTTACGCTCCCCCACTGCGGATCCCCTTCTCGTTCCCGATCCTGTCCCTCCCTCCCAGGGCTCTGTCTTCCAGACCCCTGTTGGGGCTCCGGCTAGAGCTCTAGCCGCCCCCTCCAGGAAGCGTCCGACCCCTGCCCCGCCCGGGCCCCCCGAGAAGGCTCTTGCCTTTTCCCTCATTCACCGTCTCTCCAGTTTTTGTGAATCCTTAAGGGCGGATTTCGACCTTGAGTCGGAGTCCGCGCCCCAGGCCACGGCTCCGGGGCAGGTGTCTTTGACTGATCCTCCTGTGTTGTCCCCGCAGCGTCCCGCTCGGATGGGGGTCACCCGTTCCCCACTGGCTCCAGCGCAGGTAAGTACTCCCCCCCCCCCCCCCCTGCTTGATCCGCCCCTTCCTAGCCGTCTGTCCCTTCGTCCCCTTAGGGGCCGTCCTTCCGCTGCTACGGTTCCCCTCCCGTCCGGGTCTCCAGACGCCCGCCCTGCGGTTCCTGATACGGACCCCGTCTGTGGCGGCCTCGTCCGCTTTTGATTCTCCGTCCGTCCGTTCTCCGCTTGTATTTACAGATCAGGCGCCTCCGGCCGGTACGGATCAGTGGACTACTCTCAACACACAGAGGCAGGCGTGGCGCACCATGAAGTCTGACCTCCTTGATCAGGTGGCCCGCACCATGCAGGAGTCTCGCCCGGACGGGCTGACCTTCCAGCGCCTCAGGCCACCGCCCGCCTCTGCCGCGTCGGCCGGGTTCTATCTGAACCCGTCCACGCTCTCGGTGCCGACTTCCGGACCTCAGGTCTGCATGGTATTTACCGATGAGACGGCTCAGCTGCTTGACAATCATCATGCCGCCGTCACCGGCGCTATATCCTCATCGTCTGGGTCGCCGGTGCCGCCTGGCGCGCGGCGCCCTTGGCAGATCGGTAACTTGTGGTCCCCTAAGGCGTATCGGGCGACCTGCCTTGACAGGCTCGTCCTGTCTCCCGCCTTTCCCGCTGTTCCATAGGAACCGATGCGGGCCGAAACGGGGCTTGATCAACCCTTCTCTGACGGTAGGTTGCTTTATTCCCCGGCAGCGCATGTATCTGATTCTCAGCTCTCGGATATGGAGGCTCTTGCCCGCCAGATCCTGCCATATTAAATAATATATGGCAGGCTTCCGCTCACGCATGTGCCGAGTTACAACACTTGGCCTGGCGCCTGGTGAAGGATTGTGTCTTACTCTGCCGCACCGGGTGTCTCCGCACCCTCCGCTCCGTCCAGCCCGTGCTATCTCCCGCGGAGCTCTCGGATCTATATACTCAGCCGTTCACAGGATCTCTCCTCTTCGGGGGTCATTTATCCCGCGTCTATGAGGCTGCCCTGGATCGTTCAGATCGTTGGGCCGGCCTCCTTACCGGTCCCGTACTGCTCCGGTACGGGCTCTGGCTGCTAGCCGCTCGGTGGCTCCCGCCCGCCCGTCTGCTCGGTCGTCCGGGTCTCGCCAGACCTCCTCCTTTCGCAGTAAGTCTGCTCGGAGGGGTCGCGGCCGTAAGTGACACTCCTGGTCAGGTAGGCGGCCGCCTTCAGACCTGTTATCCGGCCTGGAGGCGTGTCACCTCGCCTCCCCACGGTTCGTTTCGGTTTCCGAATTTCGTTTTTCACCCCTCCGCCCCGCACGGTGTTTCCGTTCATTACTCCCCCGCCCCGGGGTCCAGCCAAGCGTCTCGCTCTCGAAAATGCCATTCGGTCCCTTCTCCTAAAGGGCGCCATTGTCCCGGTCGATCCCGGAACTCCCGGGTTTTATTCCCGCATTTTTCTTGTCCCCCAGCCTCACGGCCAGGGGCGCCCGATTATAGATCTGAAGCGCCTCAATGCCTTTATTCGACCTCCCCATTTTCGAATGTTCAATATTCCCGCTGTGCTCCGCACCGTCCGCCTAGGCAACTGGGCGTTCAAGATCGATTTTACAGACGCGTATTTCCATGTACCGATCCACCCTTTGTCTCAGCCATACCTTCGGTTCGCCTTCGGCACTCGCGTGTTTCAATTCAGAGCCCTCCTGTTCGGGATCATTATTGCGCCCTGGATCTTTACGATCCTTGTTCCTGCTGTAACCACTTACCTCCGGTCAGTCGGGGTATCAGTCCTCCCGTACTTGGACGACTGGCTCGTTCACGCCTCTTCTCGCGATCTCCTTCTCCACCACCGTGCCCTCGTGCTTTCCCTTCTTCGCGTTCTAGGCTTTCTGGTCAATGTCCAGAAGTCTCATCTGGTCCCTACCCAGACCATTGAGTTTTCTGGGCGTGGTCCTGGATTTTCGGGCCGGTCGTGTGTCTCTCCCGCTCTACTTCGCGGTCAATCATCGCCGGCGGTTCCGATCCCTTCTGTCGGCTCGTCGTGTCAGCTCCCATCTGGCGGCTTCCTGACAAGGTTCTCTCCACTGGGCGGCCACGTTCGCCCCTATGGGCCGCCTGTTCCTCCGCCCGGTGCAGTGTCTCCTCCGCTCCGCGCGTCTCCTGGGTTCGGCATCTCATAGTACGGCGATTCTGCCCGCCCACCAGGCCGGGCGGGCCCTCCGCCCCTGGCTCCGGCTGTCTTTTCTCCTTCGCGGTATTCCGTTCACGCAAACCGTCGCCTTTACTTTCTTTACAGACGCGTCTCGGATGGGCTGGGGTGCCCACCTGGTCGATCTTTGTATTTCCGGCCTCTGGTCTCCTCGGGAGCGTCTGCTCCATATCAATATTTTGGAGCTCAGAGCAGTCCGTTGTGCGCTCAAACGCTGGTCTCCGTGCTTCCTCGACAGTCATGTTCTAGTCATGACAGACAACACGACGGTTCTTGCATATATCAACAGGCAGGGCGGCATTGGGTCACCCTCGCTTCTGCGGGAAACTTATCCCCTGTTCGATCTGTGTATCCCTCTCGGTTTTACACTTCAGGCTCGTCATGTCCGTGGCGCCGTGAACGTCCTCGCCGACGCCCTTTCCCGGGATCGCCTCGGTACCCTTACCGCCATTTCTCTCCCTCCGCCGGTTCTCCGGGGGATCTTCGGCGCTTGGGGGACTCCGGATTTCGACCTGTTCGAATTCCTGAACCCTCCGCCCCTCGTTCCGTCCGGTCCACGGCTACGTCGCCCTCGCGTCCTTCTCCCGGACACGCCCCCGTCCGCCTGGACCGGCCGGTTCTTGTACGGGTTCCCGGCCCCGGCCCTGATCCCACGGTTACTCCTGCGTCTCTCGGCGGCACCTCTCACGGACCTCACGTTTCATCCAGCAGCTCCGTGGTTTCCTCGATGTCGTTCGTTTCTTGTCTGTCCACCCATTCTACTGCCGCTGTCGGTCGATCTGCCGCTCCGTCCTGGCCCTGCTCGGTCGTACCCTCTGAGCGCTTTCTTACTGTCGTCCGATTGCTCAAAGATCAGGGGTTTTCAACGCCGGTTGCAGCTCTTGCAGCGGCTCCCCGTCGACGATCTTCCGACCGTGTGTATGACTCCCTCTGGCTTATCTTCTCTCGATGGGCCAGGGAGTGTCATATAGATCCACTGGATCCGCCGGTCCAGTCGCTCCTTGATTTCCTCCTGCATTTGTTACAGGATAAACGTTTATCCTTCCCCACTATTCGCGGCTATCGGGCAGCTCTTCTTTCTGTGCTTCGCCCCCTCCGTAGGGATTCGGTTCTCCGTCACCCCGTCGTTTCCGATTTTCTCCAGGGGGTCCGCGCTCGTTCATCCCGCAGCGGTACGTAGTTCCTTCTTGGCGCCTTGACGTGGTACTCCGACTCCTCCGCGACGCTCCTTATGAGCCGCTCCGCTCCACGCACCTGCTCCATCTGTCGCGTAAGACGTCGTTCCTCCTGGCGCTCGCCACTGCTGGCCGTTGAGCTGAGCTTCATGCTCTTATGGCGGATCCTTAATTTTCTCAAATTGCGGCTGACGGTTCATCCGCGGACTTTCACTTTCCTACGGACTTTTATCGTAAATCGCAGTCTTACGATGACCCGCGATTTCATGGCACGTTCCTGCCCTGCCTAACGGCAGGTACCGGTTCGGCGCAACGAATTGCCCCGTCCGGGCCTTAAGATACTATCTTAAGGCTACAAAATCTCTCCGGGGGGGGCCGTAAGAAACTTTTTATTTCTTCAAATTGGGTGCAGCCGATAAAGAAATAAGTCCTATTACTATCAGTAACTGGATAAAGGCTGCTATCATCACCGCACATGACTCTTTACGTCCGGCTGAACTACAGTCCTTCCATGTCACGGCTCATGAGGTCAGGGCTATTGCCTCATCCTTCGCTCACCTTTCGGGCGTATCTCCTGCCGCGATGGTCAAAATGAGTATCTGGAAGTCCCCTTCCACGTTTACTCAATTTTACCTCAAGGACGTTCCCCTGCAAGACTCCGGCCTTTATGCCATGGGTCCCGTGGTTGCCGCAGGCACTATCGTCAACGTCTCCCGCACATCTTCCTCGACGTCTACTCACGTTCGGCCCGCTACCTGCCTGCAGACGTCGTCTTCTGATGTGGTTTCTACTACTTGCTGACCGTATTTTCTTCATCCTCGTCGTTCCAGGTCAGTATCTCCCTCCCTATGGTTTATCTGTTTCTTCTCATTAATACAGAAAATGCTCACATCGATGTTTACGTAATAAAACCCCCAATTCCCCTCCCCGTGAATGGTGGTTTTGTTAGTAAACGGATGTGAGCTTTTCTGTATTACAATCATCTGTCCCTCCCCCGATACTTCCTACTTCGCCCTCGAATAATGTGGCTCTACCAAAGCGAGGCATGACCTAGATACCAAGAATGAGGCGGAAGTGGGCGATGATAGGCCTACTCAGGGAAAATTTTGTAAGTGGAGCTTCTGGCGTGTGAATACTAACAGAGAATATTCTCATTAATACAGAAAAAGCTCACATCCGTTTACTAACAAAACCACCATTCACGGGGAGGGGAATGGGGGGATTTCTGTATCAGATAAATTAAAAATTATTAAGACTTGCTATATGATTGACAGGTGAAAGCTGCTACAGGTGAGGAGGTATCAGCAGAGGCACTAGGGGGCGCTGACCTTCATTGCAGGTTAGTCAGTTAATCCTTTTAAACATAAAAGACTGATTTGCAGAATTTTCTTGTGTAGTCCATTGGTGCCTGAAAATTTATAATGAAACTAAGATGCCATATGATTGTCCCAAATTTTGTGCTCTTATTCTTGGAAACTGATGTCAGCCGTACAGCAGTTGTATATTTGAGACATAAGATTTTAACAATAAAGTCAGAGCTGGGGACTGCCAAACAAATGAAAAATATAAAAGATTACTTGTCAAGGGAATGTCATGAAAAGGGTATATTTATAGATTTTAGAAGCCATCTTCATCTGACCGTGAGATGTTTTTTTTTCTTATGTTTAATCAATTCTCTGACCTCCATTATTAAATTTGTATCAGTATTCAGTTTATTTAGATATATCCAAACACTGAAACAGCATGTCTTCATTTCCAGTTTGAATTAATGTAGATTGGCAAGTTTTGTCTCTTCATACTCAAACCATGAAAATAACAAGAAATTTTCAGTAATTAAATACATAAACAAAGGACAAACTATACCACTTTGGGCTACATATATCATTTCCCATGTTGTGTCCTTTACCTCAAATGTGCATTCTCAGCTGATATTGTTTGATATTGTCATAGGTCGCAGTATTTATAAGAGATATTAAATACCATAGTGCCATAGATCAGAGTGTTTGTGAGCTGAGTGCCACCATCAATGAGTTATTTTGGAAGCAAAGATTTGATTACATAGTAATGTTTTGTTACAGAAAATCTGGTGTCACAGACTACTATGCACAAGATGACCAACATGCCCTCCACCTGGCCAGAAGGGTCATCAAGAACTTGAACTACAAAAAAGATCCACCTGTGAGTTTATAACAATCTAACAAGTACTGGTGTTTAAACTGGGGATCACTCATGTAACACTCATGTAGAATATTGTCCTTTGAGTAAGACTGCTGTTATGTGTCAAGGCTTAAATTTAGCAAAATTGTCCATAGGATAGTGCAGCTCACCATTATGTGAACCATGTAGCCCAAAGCCTAGAGGTGTCAGTCAGCACTTGCATGTCCAATAAAATGCAAGGACAAGCATCCAGCATTTGACAGACAGTAAATTAGTGTCATTTGTACCCCCTAGATGGCAGCAGGCATCATCTCATGTCCCACATGTATAATCAGTTACACAGTTTTGTTATTTCTTAAAAAAAATAGAATATAAATAATAAAGGTCACTTAATCTATAATCAAAAAGAATCATGTGGGTCACATCTAGGGATACATTAAGTGAGGTCTTGAGAATTATCTATATGTCCTTTAAAATAAAAGTGTAATTCTTATTTTTCTTAATGTGAGTGAACCATTGATTTAAATATTTAAATGCTATTTACTAGCTAAATTTAAAACTCATAGTTAGTCTTTAAAGAAAATATATTCTGTCACCGATGCTGCTTTGTGTTAAATATATTATTATAACTCTATGGTCACAATGTTTGTAGGTTACGATAGAGAAGCCAGAAGACCCTTTGTACCCTACTGATGATTTGTATGGCATCGTTGGTGACAACCTGATGAAAACATATGATGTCAGAGAGGTATGTATACATATATAGTCTTCTGTTATAGCTTTATATCTAGGACATATGTATGTCATGGTGACTAGATGTTGTGCTTAATAATTATTTGTAGTCACAATTGGTGAACAAACAAAACTGAAATAACATTCTTCATAGCAACATGTATTACTGTCACCATGAAATATTGCTTGTGTCAGCAATTTATCGCTGAAATTTATTATCATTTTCCCCACTGTCAGTGTGAACTCGTGCAAAATGTCAGATTATAAATAATAGTTCCATGAATTTTTAATTAAATAACTTATGCCCACTTCTATTTGGTTGGTCAGTCTTGTTTACATCATTTTGCATATTTAATGCAGTATGCAGTATAAAAACTCACTGTATATTCATGTTTAGGTCATTGCCCGCCTGGTTGATGGAAGTGTGTTTGATGAATTCAAGGCATTATATGGTGAAACTCTAGTCACAGGTAAGTGCACTGAATCAGCTGTTTGATCAGTTGACTGTTGTGATCACCTTTGTCCATCACTGCTGTCCTGTCTTACATTCACTGAGAATATTCACAGCTAGGAATGCTATTGATTTCAAATTAACCATGTGGGTTCCTTTAGAATGGTTGAAATATTAACTGCAGAAATTTAAATCATAATTCAGTCATCAGGTCATGGGGGCTTCATTTTTATGAGCGAGGCCAATAATAATAAATGGATTGCTTTGACCTTACTTAATGATCAGCCTTCTGATAACATACTTGAGTGGTAAATGCAAGTGATGGTATCTTTGCTGCGGGTATAAATATCGGCTATGTTTGATGTTTTGATAAGACTGTTGTATTGTTAATTAATAATATAAATTATTTTGGTTAAAGCACTTCAGTTTATTTTCCCTTGATGGAACTTTCAGTTTGTTCTTCTCCCATTTTGAGCTTTACAATCTCTTAGGTTTATATTAGTTCCATGAACATTCAGGTATACAGATAAACAGCCAGATATCATGATCCACTGATAAGTTTTGTCCCTTTGCAGGTTTTGCTAGACTATGGGGGTACCCAATAGGAATTTTAGCAAATAATGGTGTCCTGTTCTCAGAATCAGCAATGAAGGTAGGTTAAATGACTGTTGATTTATGTATATATTTATTTGTACAGCATAAATTTAAAATTACATACAATCACACCATTTGTAACATTATTCATGATGAACTCGTATCATTAATTTGTAATTATCCATTCATTATGACACAGTTTAAGTCAAACTTGTTGGGAT
Source organism: Sipunculus nudus (assembly GCA_026874595.1). Lineage (NCBI taxonomy): Eukaryota > Metazoa > Annelida > Sipuncula > Golfingiida > Sipunculidae > Sipunculus > Sipunculus nudus. The sequence goes on from CM049309.1 coordinate 54,684,886, forward strand.
TATTTATATTTTTTCACTTTCAGGGTACTCATTTTATAGAACTTTGTGCCAAAAGGGGAATTCCACTGTTGTTTCTACAAAATATCACAGGTAAGAATTAATGAAGTAAATAAAAGAAATTTCCTGGTCTCAAGTTCGTAATTGAAACCTATGAGCAGTTGATATTGTAACCAATCATAAAACTGTGCCTTAGTTTCTCTTTTGTAATGGCTGATAATATTATTTTTGTCAATAAAGTCAACAGTACCTTTTAAAAGACCAAAGGCCTCATGGTATTTGTTAGTTTACAGGGGGCTTTCCCAGTCAACCTGAGTAGCTTATGATTGCATTATCTTTAATATATTTTCATCAGGTTTTATGGTTGGTAAGGAAGCGGAAGCAGGGGGCATTGCTAAACATGGGGCCAAACTTGTAACTGCCGTAGCATGTGCCAAGGTACCAAAGCTTACACTCATCATCGGGGGTTCTTACGGAGCAGGGAACTATGGCATGTGTGGACGTGCATATGGGTAAGAATACTGACAGTGTATGGTATGGTATGCTGCATTGTCAAATCTGGAAAAGTGCATATGTTTAATGTCAGTCACAAAAAATTTAAAAAATTGTTGCTGGAAATTTGTCAGATATCACACTATATGTCAGATGCATCCTACAGTACAGTACAGTAGTATGAACATGTGTTAAGGTTTAAACCATCAGCAGTACAGTAAAGTCAAATGGGTTTATACCATTACCTTATATAGTAGTCTTACAATGGTAAGTTAAATTAATACTGCAGAACAGTACAGTTGTCCAGTATTCTGGAAATTTGTCAGGGTTAACACTGTACTACAGTAGAAAAAAATCCCTGGTAGATTTAATGTGATTCTATAGTACAGCCCTTTCAATAGTTAGGAAACTGCATAATACAAGTTAATGACCAATTTAATGCCACCATTCCAGACCGAGATTCCTTTACATGTGGCCAAACTCTCGTATCTCTGTGATGGGTGGGGAACAAGCAGCAAATGTCCTGTCAACAGTCATGATGGAGCAGCGACGAAGGGAAGGGAAGGAGGTAAGGGGCTTAAATTCACCTCATCATGTGTTAATTGTGTTTACAGGAAATGTATCCTCTTTACTTTTGTCAGAGAAATCTTTATGATGCCAGAATATCCACATTTTATTCAGAACAGTTAAGGACAGATGTTTCATGAAATAAGCCATTGATGTTTTGGTAAGTTTGTGAGAGAAGATTATCAGCATGAAAGCAAATTAAAGGATCATCAATGATTATTAGATGTTTCCCTTACTGTTACAGTGGACAGAAGAAGAAAGTCAAGCCCTGAAAGGACCAATTCTAAAGAAATATGAGAAAGAGGGACATCCTTATTATGCAAGTGCTCGGTGAGTACACACTACTTTAACATGAGGTACATAAAGAGAATGTTAAACATTGGTCTCTTTAACTCATAACATGAGTTACATCCTTACATTGAAATATTGAAACAGTTCCTTCACACATAAGGTCTTGGGGGTGATTATGTTCTGAGTATGTTTAAATTCATATAAATACCTATCTTAGGAGACTAAGGTTTTGGTAATATGTGGCCTAAATATGATTACAGGATGATTAACATTTCACAGTGATGAATGGTAAACTTTTCCAGGGACTGCAGTTTTCAGAAGAATACAAATAATGGGAAAATCGACATCACTTTGTGAAAATTTGTCCATTTGTTACAGGAAAGTGTACATCACTCTGCAAGGATTGATTTAATTATGTTATAGAAAACTGAAAATTCTTCTGGAAAGCTGTGTATATATGTTTGTAGATTGTGGGATGATGGTGTGATAGACCCAGCAGACAGCCGCATGGTTCTTGGTCTCAGTCTCAGTGCAGCCTTGAATGCCTCTAAAGAAGACACAACCTTTGGGGTCTTCAGGATGTAGTTATTTATACATATACACCAAGGAGTGCAGCTTGTGTTAGTTCATGTCTTTGTGGGAAGTATAGATTGACCAGAATGAGGCCAGAGATAGGATATTGTAGAAAAAAAAGCAGAATTACTTGTTAAGGAATTAATGTCATAGACTTGTTATCGATACATATTAAAATTGGACCACACAAGTTTATTTATAGATCTGGTAGTCTAGATGAAGTCATATCCTTTCATTTATTTTGACCATCTTTTTTATCTGAAGAATTTGAATGTATGTGAATGACAAAAAAAAAAGATGCAATCTCAGGAACCATTTCTTCAACTTACTCAGTTTATCATTTTGCAGGGAAAAGGTCCTGTCAGAAATAAAAAATGAGTTTATATAGTGTTCAGTAAAAATATTAATGTGACTTGGTTTTAATCTTTGTACCAGTCATGGTGACATTTCTCATTTAGTTAATTACAGGAAAACAAAACATAAAAAAACAACCAAAATATGAAACAGTTGGAGTAATAATATACTTGGTCAACTGTTAAATGCCTCTCATAAAGGCAGCTTCACACTACCTTTTCCAGGCAAATGCCACATGGAAACCTATAACCAAAAAAGTCATTGTTTAGATAATCATCACTGTTGAAAATTTACATTTTCAGATTTGATGACAGCCAAGATCAGTGTCAGTATGTGAGCATTTGCGATTCTTATGATCTGTGATCGGTAACACTTACAGGAAAACTTAAAAAATGTTGGTTTTGTGAGATGTGGTACCTCTGTCAGAAGCACAGTTATAAAATTGTGGATCTTCTATTGCAAGTCAGACTCTGCTATTTTTCTCTAATTGGTCATCTTTTTGTTAAGAAATGTCACAGTATTTAGTTCAGTTGCTCGTGATATTTGTTACATGTTTATTTCATAATTTCATTGTCTTTCCTGACAAGTTGTTGCAGCTCGACCTGTATATATATTATTTACTATTTATAATGTGAATTGTAACCTCACAGAGTGATGCATGGTGCCACTGGCCCAGCATCAGTTGTAATGATTTAAAAATTGTACAAATAAATATATTCTTAGCCAGTTTTGTATTGTTTTTTCAAAGAGGAAACCCATTGTATATTTATACTGTCATGGCAGGACAAAAGAACATAAAGCTGCTCAGTCCTATTGTCAGAAAGCCTTGCTGTGTAGCTTAATTAGGGTGAACAACCCATAAGTCACTTGTGTCCTTGTTTGTGTGTTTAACCTTATCTAGAAACTCTTACCAGTTACTTAAAAGTCATGTTTGTGTGTATTAAACCCAATCTAGAAACAGTCACCAGCTACTCAAAAAGTCACATCCTTGTTTGTGTATTAAAACATATATAGAAACTTAACAGCTACTCAAAAAGTCACTTTGTCCTTGATTATGTATTAAACCTTATCTAGAACTGTTACCAGCTACTCAAAAGTCACTTTTGTCCTTGTGTATTAAACCTTTTCTAGACAGTTCCCAACTATTCAAAAGTCAAGTCTTTGTTTGTGTATTAAACCTTATTTATAAACAGATACCAGCTACTCAAAAAGTCTAGTGTGCTGTCTCTGTTACTCGCTCAGCTGACACAAGTAAAAAAAATGATTTAATGTAACTCACGACTTTTGTCGTAATCCTGGGGGCCAGAGGAAATTGTAATTGTTTGGTTTGAAGAGAAATGAATAGTTTTCTTCTCATTTTCCTTGCACAAACGAATACAAGCATCACTAGCATGTAGTCCTTTATTGAAATACACTTTGCACATATTTATAAACAACAGTATAGTATATTCCTTGGCACATTTTGATTGTACACTAATGAAAGATGTATAGCCTTTCAATATCACAGTCCCCAATATCAAAATGCTCCTGAATGTAATGGTGTATAGGATCTGGAATTCTGGTAAAAAGTGTGATAAAACTTCACCACCGAAATAAATAGTTTTAGTCTGGATATCTGCGAGCTTGCTTCAGGTCTGCAGCATGTTCCTTGGTGAGCCCAAAGTACTGTATATATTACTGGTGTCAATTCAGTAAGCACATTAATAAAAAGATGTTTATTTGTATATTGTAGATATCACATTATAAACATAATTACAAATACAAAACACTATCACAGCATTCAAGCTAAATTATATAAAATATACCAGCTTAGTAAAGCTGGTTTGGTGAAATTCAACAAAAAAACTCAACAGATCAGATAAACACATACATCTTCCAAGATATCCATGTTAATGACACAATTAACTGTCTCTGTTACTCGCTCAGCTGACACAACAGTGCTGAGCCCTTTGCAATCCAGTAATCCTGCGGATGTTTTGAGGGCAAGTGTGTCCCAACAATAAAGTTTGTGGAGTGACCTGAAAAGAAGATAAGAAAAAATAATTATAAAGTTTGAAATTGTGCAAAAAAAGGTGTAAAAGTCTAATAAAAGCATGCATATGAAAAAAAGAGTAATTAACCTATTTTTGTGTAAACCTATAAAAATTCTTTGGTCATATAATAAGTGAAATGAGAACTACTGAACTAGTTTTACATGCATAAGAAGCAAATGATAATAAAAAACATCTTTATTACTATATTCTGAGGAATAAAAGTAACTGATGTAATTTATATGACTGTAGATACAGACTACCTGCAGAATCAGGCTGTCTATCCCAATAAATAAAATGCTGTCTACATGCAGTTTGTCTCCCTGTAACCTATAATGCTGTCTATGCAGGTTATCTACCTCCTGATAATGCTGCCTATCTGCAGGTTGTCAAACTCCAGTTATATAAAATGCTGTCTACCTGCATGCTGTCTAACTCCAATTAGGCCAAAATAAAAAAAAAAGGTATGGTTCTCAGGCACTTTTTTTTTCAGAAATCAATGCGGGCGTGCGGATTTTTTATTTTTTATTTTTTGGTTTGTTTCGATAAAAATGTAAAATGATAAGGGAAAAGCATGATAATAACAGATTTATTTTGCTAAACAAGTCAAAGTACTACATAACAAAGGAAAGTGTATGATTTTATCTTCTTGAAAGAAATGTCCGAGCGGCTGTAGCTCAAAATAAGTAACCTACTATGGAAAATCAAAATAAAAATTTTTGATGCGGGGGTTTAAAATTGATGCGGGCGGTGCCTGAGAACCATACCTTTTATTTTTTTTGGCCTTACATGAAATGCTGTCTACCTGCAGGATGTCTACCCCAAGTAAATAACAAATGCTGTCTACCCACTGTAAAAATAAAGTGCTGTCTGAATGCAGGTTGTCTACCTACAGTAAAATAACAAACCACTGTCTACCTGCAGTTATCTATCTGTGGTAAAAGAACTGACCTGTAGTTGAAAGGGTTCCTGCTCGTCCTCCAGTTTTATAGAGTGGAGCTCTGTAGTCTTTATCTGAAGGTTCAAAGTCCATGCAGGGTTCCATGTGCATCATGGGAAGGGGGGTCTGCATCTCTCCAGGCTTTGAATCCTGTACCACCATGGCTTCATCATCCCATGCAAAACCATCCATAAACATACCATGAACAAGAACCCCATCCTCCGGCGAGTCAATGTCTTTGTCCATCTCTAGCTCCTCACCAAACTGTAGCTTGCTCATGGCTTCAGAGACTGTCGCCTGATCACGGTAATGTGGCAGAACGTGGAAGCAGAAGCTCAGATGGTCAATGGGCAGGTTGTATTTCCTGGCATGATTTTGTAATGTACCAGTCAGGAAACCTGGGAAATAAATCAGTAATTGGTTGTAAACTCAAAGGCTTTAAAGTGAAATCGGTCTAATTACAGGTTATTTGCTGTAATATGAGAATCAGATATAGTTAAACAGAGTACATTGTATTTTTGGATTTTTTTGTTAATTTGATAGACACATCAAATTGAAAACCCTGAACAATATAAACAGTAAAGATTTCCTAGTATATTACACATTGTTTTAGACATTCTGATCAATTAAATGAATATTTTAATTTAGATTTAGATTTAATTTCAATTTAGACCATTTAAGGTGGAGATGAATATATTAATGTACTCCAGTTTGTTAAACGCTGATCTATTAGACGGTGGTCTTAGTGTATACCAGGCTAAAACAAACTGAATTAGGATTAAACATAAGTCTTCATTTGCATAAGTAAGGCGAAATCCCAGAAAGGCTGTTCTTATTAAATGTATTCCTTTGGTACTTGTAAAGGCCTTTAGGTAGGGCTCTAGAGAAGGCTTTGTACAGACTAATAAGAGGGAAATGTGAAATATTTAAAACAAATATTTATACATGGCTTCTTTCTAGAGTAAAAAAAAACATTTTTTGCTCCTTGAATGATAGTTTTTGAAATAAGGTTTAAATTATGTTGAGGACAGCACTTAGCCATGATGTTTAAACTCTCACCCTGTGGGAAGAAAAATCCAGATAACCAGAAGGACCTGGGAAGACCATGTCTGATCCAGTTGTCTATAAAGGAGCAGCGTAGAATCAAGTCTGTTACCCAGCTGCCTAGTGGCTTGAGGGAGGGATAAGCTGCATCAGCCCATAACTCAGGCACCTACAACATTCCACAGTCAATATTCAGGCACCTACTACAATCTGCAGGAATTTCATAAGTGCATGGCTACTACAGCCATGTCATGATGCAGACACCTACAATCTCTAGTCATTATACAGGCACCAATTGCAATTTAGTCATAAGAAAAACATCTACAACTCACAGTCATTATACAGACACCTACAACAAGCTACAGTAATTATACAGGAATCTCTTATAATTTACATCCATTATAAAGGCACTTTTGACAATTAGCAGTCATCATAGAGGCACCTACAGCAATCATTATACAGACATCAACAAGACACATTGTTATTACACAGCTCACACCCCTTCTGTGTTTTACTTAGTCATGTGGACACTGCTACTCATCAAGGATTACATTCTACTGCCACAGCCACAGATACTTCATTTACAGTGTAACTGACAATGTCTGGACATATCTTGTTATTCAGAATGGCATTTAGTTAGGATACTGATCATGAAAATGGTCTGATCAAATTATTCAGGAAGACAGTGCAGTTATATATAGGATACTGATAGTAGTGTAGTGTATTCATATGGGATTCTGTTAATACAACAGGACTGACCTGGTTATTAAGGAAGGCGGTGTACACAGTCTCCAACAAATCACTCATGACGACAAATCCTTTGATGGCTTTCTGCAGGTTATACAGGGAGTCCTTGATGACTCGTAACAACTTGTTAAAGCGGTCCACCTCCTGCGTCAGTACAGTGGTCAGGGAGTTCAGCCGACCCTTCTCATCCGCCTGGACAAATCACATCAAACATTAGTCATTAACAGTCAGAAATGAACATGATACAAGGACAGCCTTCAGACCATACAAAGATATGAATGTTTTGTTTCCTGCCAACTTGGTCCTGTCATTATTACAGTTTCATTAGTCTGTGGTTTTACTTGGATATAATGACAGATACTCACTGGAAATGTTATGGAATTGCTTCCAATTGATATAAGTACAATATAAAGTCATGTTCTTGTAGCTGACTATTGGTGTATCCCTATTTCAGATTATGATGAAACGAAATTGAAAAGAAATCTGCTAGAAAACCTTAAAATATTTCCCATTTTATGAGTTCTGTACGATGTATCTGCTTGCATAAATGACTAACATATCAGTATTATTTTTTGTTTTGCTGTACATCGGCATAAATACCTCAAACATTTCCTGTTTAGCATTCTCCAGGTCTAGTTTGTCCATCAGTTTACCCAGAATGCTCTCTGCCAGCTCGTATACAATCTCATCACTTGACTTGCCAGAGCTTCCTGATGACATTCGTGGCTGCATGTCCAGGATGGTGTTTATCAGCTGGTTCGTTTCCTGGGTCTACAGTGCACATATTATAAAACCGACATAAGCACCAAAGTAATAATATTGCATCATTGCTGTAACATCTACAGTATATCACAAGACTATCAGCATCATAGTCACGGTTAAAGTAAACGGGTTAATGATATAGTTTATGTTTGTGTGCAATGTAGAGATGAACCTTTGTGAAACCTGCACATGCACCAGATCATGTCTATTGAAGGGAAAAATGAGGGTTCACTGATGTCCATGGAATGAAAAAGGTGAGGGTCCTCAGAGGTGGACTACTCCAAGAGCCATGAAAACAGTGCAACACCTGATTTAAGATGTCTCACTGTAATAAAAGGGTTAGGATTTTACCAAGGAATGCCATCCTTGTGTGTATTAAACCAAAACAATTTTTGATGGCGTTGGTGCTAGTAAAGATTTCTGACCATCAAATTTACCTGGAAAGCAATGTTAGTATTCTCATGAAGTCTCAATATCTCCTCTCCTGGAATGCAATGTTAGCAATTTCATAAAGTCCAAATATCTACTCACCTGGAAAGCAATGTTAGCATTCTCATGAAGTCCAAATATCTCAGGTTCATCAATGAGAGGAAGTCCATCAATGAAATCTCTGTATTCATTCAAGGTGTCCAGGGGTGGGGCGTAGTAAATACCTGCAAAGACAAGGTGATAACAGATCAGTAAAACATTCATCAATGTACTGTATACAATCAGTGTCTCAAAGGGAGCTCATAATACCAAGTCTTTTCACCATTCTGAACCTCATAAATTAGTTTATTAGCAGGGTAAATAAAATAAATTGCAGGCATCAGGCCTTCTCATATTTACACAAGATTTTGACCAAAATAAGTTTAATCAGTTTCAGCTGGGCTGACAAGCTACACTGAAAATGTCTTAAATATCTTGACAGATTCTTACTATATTTCTTGTAATGTTTTCATTGCAAAACAATTGAAGAATAACTTCAGTTCATGGAGTCTATATATTTTTTATATCAATTCTTGTCCAAGAATTCAATTGTTATATTGATTCTTTTAAAATCAATCAATAATCATGTTGTTCCATTCAGAGCCTTTTAAAATACTATTGCTCCTAATACACTTATTGATATGTCCATATATGATATTCATATATTACAAAGATCTTCAACAAGGTGTCCTCGTAGAACATTTCAATCTGTGTGGTCTCTGCTTCTTAAGGTAGAAACTTCTGAATAACAGTATACATGTATGTATACCTTTACAGACAAACTCACCTGATTCTGAGTACTTATAGTCTGATGCTATAGTGTCAGGATGGAAGAAACGTCTCAGGATAGTCCTCAGACACCTCTGATCCCACTCATCTGTTACACGACCACCGTACGTGATCTACAATCCACACAAACACTGGTATGAGGAACACTGACAGAATGTCTATCCTTACAAAATAGATACAACTGGAATTAAAGTAACAATTTACATTCAAGAAAGTTTCATTCTTTTCATAAGGAACTCTTCATATTACATTCCATTGCAGATCAACAAACCAATTAATATAACTAATATTACACAAGATCTGTCTTTGTTACGTTAGTCTGTTTGGGTGGACAATGCAACATGTACACAATAAACAGAGCACTTGTCACTAATACTGTGGTCAGTATTAGTGGATATATTGATTTGTACACATTAGAATAAAGAGAACCAATCATTATTTGTGTAGTCTATAAGAGCAAACAGTTGTACAGACTGGTCAGTGAGACTTAGCCATGTCAGGGATGATAAGCCTGTTTAAGACAAAACCCCTCACCTCTCCTGTGATGTAAATCAGTGCATCCCAAGGTATAATTTTCTCCACACAGAACATCTGCAGATTCATCAGGGCACACTCACGGTCACTGTCACTGAACTCGTACTGCAAGAGTAAATGGAATAAAAATACTTAGAACTACCATAATTAAAAGTTTAATGCATGTACAGAGTAAAAGAAAAATTAAACATGAATTAAATAAAATATCATAATAAAGCAGGAGTCTCTAAAATTATTTTATGATACTATATATAAACAACTACACTATTTTGTAAATATCTACAACTTATGGCAATATTTAGAACAGTCACTATACAATATTTAGCTGACACGCACAGAGTCGCTGTAAGTGAATGAAGTACTTGATAACTGTATTACAATCAAAAGACTTAAAACTTGAATGAAGAGTCGAGACTGCGTGTACCTTGATGTTCCAACCAAGGGGACCAAATTTCTTTCTCTCTTGAATGATGGCATGGAAGAAGCAGACGCCAAACACAATACGGCGCCAATCCATTCCCAAGACTAAAAGAAATAAATGATTCAGTAAATAAGTTTTCACTTATTATACAATCATCACACATTGCTGTAATATTTCCTGTATTTCCAGATGAATTCCACCAATGTTTTTATTTCAAAAGCTTTAGTGCAAAAACTGTCAAAATTTTTGTTAAACCCATAAAAAAATTTAATTTCACAGAAGTCTGGATGAATATAACATAGCCAATCAAAAGATTGTTATAAATACCAAAAATTTTACTTTAAAAACATCTTACTGTGTTCTTCAAAGTAGTGGGAAGTGATTTCAGTGAAGGCTCGTCTCGTGTTGGCACGCAGGCCTTTCGGTGGTTCATTAGTGACCTTGACACTGTTTTGAAGGACTGAAACAGGGAAAGCCTTGGCTGGCATGGAACTCAGGAACAACCGGTAATCTTCATGGATCTCTCCGGGTCGCTCAGCAAAATCCTTTACCAGTTCCTCAAGGCTCAACATCCACGAGGCAGCCAAGTGGCAGTTCTACAATTATATCCAGGTACAGTTCAATATCCACTTTCAGATACAAGGCAGACAAGTAGTTATTCTACAATAATGTCTAGTTACAGATATAAGGCAGACACATGGTAACTCTACAATTATACCAAGTTACAGACACAAAGCACCAAAGTGACAGGACAGCAATTACACCCAGATACAGATATGTTGAGGCCAAGTGGTAATTCTATAAATTCATCCAATTACAGATACAAGGCAGCCAAGTGGTTAGTCTACAGATATACCCTATTATGTGTTCATGCCGGCTTGTACAATGAAGACAACTGACAAACTTTATTGATGGAATATGCAGCCAGGAACAACACAAAATCAGAGAAAAGTCTGTGAGCAACAATGTTATTCCACAAGATAAAGTACAAAGGTATGGCTTAATGATGCCTGTTAGTTTCCGTCAGTGCTTGGTTCTTCAAGCACTGATACCTAGATCTAGTTGAATATATATGGCACTATTCACCGGTGAGCCCTTAAAGAACAAATTTACTATCTGAAAATGCATATTACCTGTAGGAACACCCAGTCACCAGATTTGACAGCACTGTTGATGAGCTTCTCAGCCACTGGTCCTTGTCCCTGACCCAGAGAGATGGCCTGGTACCTGAAGTGCATCAGAGATATACTGGTTACAGCGACACAAGTCTACAGCATGTATACCACCCGTATTAGGAGAGTCTGCATAACAACACACTGGTACCTGACAGCTGACAAGGGCAGGTAATTGGTTGATGCAATATACTTAAATAATATGATTAAATGCAAAATATCTGTTCAGCAGTCTTAAATTCTTTTTAAAAGCTTATCACTGTTTTCTGGTCTCTTTATGACTACAGTGATCTAATTTCAGACTTCCAATGAGATCTGACCTAGACCTGTTTGCCTCTCAAATTAAAAAGTTTCCAGTCCAAACAGTGACACTTCATAGCCTGTTAACAGACAACCACACAGACTGCCTGTATGTCGGCTGAGGCAGAAATTACAACTGTTATCTTAATAAAGACCATCATGACGATGGCTGATATACTGAAGTGAGATGAAAGATGGTTATTTAATCCTGATGTTGAATGGTGCTTGGGTTATTCAGGCCTGAAGTGAGACTGATTTAGGCCTATTGTTACAAGAAGCCTGACTGACCTCTCAGAGTATCCTTTGTCTCTGGCAAACCGAAGGAAGTTGCCCATGGGATCAGATCCTGTGCTGAGCACAAACACAAGTGGAGTGGTTGGGGACATGTCCTCAAACAACAAGGACAAATCAATAGATGGACTCTCCACAAACTCTTTACCCAAGTTCTCCTTTACAAACTCTGTCATCGCAAACACAACCTGTCACAAAAAATAACGCAGTGAACACTAAAATACAAAACATCATGGATACACACCTAGTAAACAAAAGTATACATTGGTCAACAGACCTTTATGAACAAAAACTGTGTCAACATATCACATATTAACCATGTGAAAATTTTTAATGATAATATTTTTAAGCATCATCTTTAAAAGAATAATATTATGGAGGTTAAAGCCTGCCAGTGGACAATACACAAACTTACACATGATGATTTTATTAGAGAAAGGTTTCAAAATGAAATTTAGTACCTTTTCTTCTTGAAAGCTTTTAATAAAAATGAGCTTTTGGAAGCTTGTGAGTCGTTTGTTCCAGTGACCTTTGACCTTTCCATCATCAGCTGGTAGTTCTGCTCCCTCAGGTTCAGGTGGCAGAGGGCCATATCCTTGGTGTTCTGCTGGGTTGGGAGCCACCTGTGGTGAAAGAAAGCATGGGTGATACTTAATGCAGTGGTACTTTGTCTAGATATCTCAACTGAATTACTTTAAAATCATGGTGGCCATCCGTGCAAACTTTAACCATTTCCTTAAAGATTAAAGGATCAAACTATAATCAACCACAAACAGCCTTTTGACTCAAGCAGTCTTTGAAATAACACAGCATAGCAGGTTTCATGTGTAAAGGTAGAACATAATGTCGACTGCATCATTTTTGCTTGATCAGTCATGTGACATTTTCACTAAGTCCAAATAACCTACCTTAACTGCCCCAAGCTCTACCCAGCATGGTGTTGCTGTGAGTTCTGCATTGATTCCAGCAAATGATTTGAGAGTTGTGTTCAAATCACAGGCAACACTCCACTGGGCCTTGCTCAGGTAGGAAACATCTGGTTTCTCAGGTCGTTCCTACAACAAACACAAACAATTAAACTGATGACTAACCAAGCTGACAAAGGAAAATGTATTACCATGGAGCATGTAACGTTAATCAAACTAATTTATAAAATATTGTGTAAATTTCTAAGAAATGTGGCAAATCAGCAGTTATAACTAGATAGGTAACATACAAGCAGAAATAACCAGATCAGGTTCTTGATCCGCTTTTATTGTCAGATGGGTAACATATTAGCAATAATCATTAGATGGATAAAACATCAACAGTTATCACCAGATGGGTAAAATATCAGTAGTTATCACCAGATTGGTAATGTATCAACAATTATCACCAGATGGGTTAAATATCAGCAGTTATTACCAGATGGTAACATATTGCAGTTTTCATCAGATAGGTAATATATCAACAATTATCAGCAGATGGTTACATATCAGCAGTTATCACCAGAAGGGTTAAATATCAGTAGTTATCACCAAATGGTAACATATCAGCAGTTATCACCAGTTGGGTAAAATATCAGCAGTTATCACCAGATAGGTAACATATCAACAGTTATTACCAAATGGATAACACAACAGCAGTTATAATTAGATGGGTAACATATCAGCAGTTATTATTAGATGGGTAACATATCAGCAGTTATAGGAAGGGTAACATATCAGCAGTTATTATCAGATGGTTAACATATATATCATCAGTTAAAATCAAATGGGTAACACATCAAGAGTTATCACCAGACTGGTAAAACATCAGATTTATGAGCTACAAACCTTATCCATGCCAGCTGCTCCACGGAGGAAGAAGTTCCATTCATCATCTGAAATCATTCCGGCCTGCTTCATGATCTCACTGCACATCATGAAGGAATACACCAACTTGTCCTTCTCAAACAGACCCCTGCAGGAAAATAACACCAAACAGTGTAAGAAAAGACATCAAACAGTGTAAGAATATAACATCAAATAGGTAAATATTACTAGTAAATGTTGTTTTAGATGTGCTGATGTTTCAGGAACAACAAGTCTGTCAAGTGTTTGTAATTGGGTTCTTTTCAAGTGGTCACTTAATAACATACTGACCAATATAATACTTCAGAAATTTAGACAAATAAGCCTAGAAATTGCGCAGAATATTAATCGAGACAGCACTGTACTCACCTAGCCACATTCTTGTACACGTCCTTGGTGGTCTGATCCAGTAAAATCTGTAAGCGTTTCTGCAGGTTGTCACTTTTCTCACTGTTCTGGATGGTACTGTTAAACAGCTGTTTGAAGTATTTCAGAGAGAACTGGTACATAGGGTCCACCTCTGCCATATCAGCAATGACAAAGTACATGACGGAGCCTCTGGTGGCAACCACGCGGTATTTCTCTCTCGCTGCGGAGATCTTTTCCTCGGTCTGCTCAGCTTGCTTTAAACGCTGCGTGATGACCCCTGAGGTCACCTTAAGTAAAAACAATAAAATACTATACAACTGGATCTAATGTAAACATGTTATTCCAAATTACTGTGCTGCTTTTATAAGGTCTTCTTTAGGAAGCACAGGGGACATGACCTACAACAATTTTTTTACCAAACTCGAGACTTTAAAATAATAAAATAGAAACCTTTATCTGAAAGATATATATCTTAATTATTATTTTTTTAGAATTTAATACATATTAATATATTGCTTAATTTATTATCATTTTTCTAAGTACTAGCTCACTACTGCACCCTTTCTGTCCATAATCTGTTCTTTTTGCGGAATTTCCATTATATTCCAATGATTTAAGGTTCCCAAGTGTGTTTCAGGGTTATACAATTTCATATATATCATGTACTCCAGAGTCTTAGGGTCTTCCTTAACCTTGAGTGTTTTATCTATCCAAGAATTTCACATCATATCATAATCCATCAATATGTTGTTGAGTGTATGTTTTACACCTTATGTCAGGTGTCTTTTTATTAATAAATTCTTTCAGCCTGTGATGTTAACATAAAACACATTAGTTTACCTTTGAGTCATTTAGAGTGTTGATGAGTTCCTCGTTGTCCAGAATGTTTCCCTCTGACTCAAACAACAATTTAAGTATCCTATCTTCAATGGCCTTGAGCTGGGTCTTGTCTGTATTGATCTTAACGATCAGCTGATTTCTCTGTTCTTCAAGGTCAGGTCTTTCAAGGCTCACCACATCACTGCAATACATCATGAATAAATTTAAATGATTATACTGGATTTAATAATCTCTGCTGAAATCAATAAGGAGTTAAATATCTGCTAAAGTATCTGTAAGTAAGCACCTATATGTACACCTATACACATTCTTTTATAGACCCATACAACTGAAATAAATGCTAACTTTAACGGTACATGGGTAATTAAAATGGCAGGGTTAATAAAATGGCAGGGATAAAATAACAAAGGAAAAAATGGTTGAGAAATAATATCAGAGGTAAAATAGCAGGTTTAAATAAAACCACTGAAAACCAGGTAATATGTTATATATCTACAGGTACATATACAATATATTTGATTGTGATTTGTAATGGCCAGTTTTTTTTTGGCCACCTTTACTGACATGTATACCTAACTGATTAAAATATGTATATAAACATACTTAAAACAAGAAATTTACCAGTACAAGACCAAAAGTGTTAACAATTTTCTTCATGATTTGTATAAATGATGTATTATACTGAAAATTACCAATAAATTTGATTATTAATAGCCAAATAAACGAAGGGATGTGGGCGGATTCAGCTTCAGCTCATGCTTTAATATTACCAAAGCAGAAATAAAAAAAAACAAGCATGAATATCAAATAATAAAATTTAAAAGTACAATCAAATATTGTATAAAGATCATACAGACAACATATTTATTAGCCGGTTTACTATGCCTTGACCATTTACAATCCTTCTATTATTACCTTTGCCATTTAAATTCCCCTGACCATCTTTTTTTTGCCAATTCAGGTGGTTACACCTGTCTCCAGCTGGATGTGGGAGACACAATATGATTATTACCTGAGCAGCTGATCCTCTAGACCAGTCTTTGTAACTGTAAAGTTGATGATGGTCACCTTGATGCAGACTTCTGGTAAATAATGGGGATTGGAAAGTTTTGTTGTCATGTAGAACTTGAAGTTACGGTCATAATCGATGTCACTGTCTCCAAGTCGAATCAGCAGGCGGCCTCCCTGTTAAAAACAATCCATCAGTCAGCTACTAATATATACATAGTTGATGTACCATTAAAAAAGGAATCCATCAGTAAGCTGCTCATGCATACCTGACAGTGAAGATTAGCAGTTAATTCACTAGAAGTATACATTCAAATGTTGGCACCTTATTAATTAATAACATAGCCAGGGAAGGCTAATTAAAAGGTCTTCCTTCAATTATGGATTAACATCACATGGAGTCAGCACCTCATGAGCATTAAAACCTATCACTGGCTGTCAGTTGTAAATGTCTCAGGCATTATAACAAAATATAGTGAATGCCTCAGGCGTCCAAACTCCATGTGTAGTTAATCCCTCTGGTACTGAATGTAGCCCAGTGTGAACCTTATTACTTATCCAATTCAGATGCCACAAAATATTAGAAAAGGTCTAAGGTGTTCCTTGAATATGTTTATAATCATAATTAAATTGATATAATTAAATGTCTTTCCTCTGCTGGTACATACCTGCATGTAGGTCTGTTTGAGGAGAATTGGCTCCAGAGCGGGGTCGAGCGTCTCATCTATGTCCTCCAGCAGGACAGGCATTCCAATACGTATACAGTTCTCTAGGGTCCGCAGGAAGTTCCCATCTGTCAGCTTGATGACTTTAAGCCCATTCCTGGTCTCCATGTTCCTCACCCAGCGATTTGCCTGCAGGTCAAAACCTTACAATATTTCAATTTTGTTTTGACCATGTATCTTTTTGAGGGAATGTATTTCTATATTCCTCTTCATGCAATTTGCTTGAGGGACAAAATCTTTAAATATTATATTTTGGTTTGTTTATGTGTCTATGAGGGAAAACTTTCTGTTAAATTACTCATACTAGGAAACTGTCATAAAGCCTTAATGTCACATAAAATGACAGATTAAAAATGCTGAACAATATTTACATGCTTTATGTTTACCTAAGCTAAATGTTTACCTGTTCTTGTGGGTCAATCATGAGTGGCCACCGGCGCCCTCTTGTGACCAGAATGGCATTTTCTGTTGAGACTTGATCCCTGGGGAGACCATCTGTGTTCCACTGTCTGATCTCGTAAGGATCAGCAAGCACAGACAAGAGTGACATGTTCTCTGTCACAGGAATCTCAAGCTCTTTACAGTGGTTGGTCCAGCGATGAACCAGTTCTTGTCTGTATGTGCTGGTGAAAGCTCCGTAGTAAGCAACACATGCTGACGCCACAAACACATCCCCAACAACATTCCCAATTTCTTTTTCAAATACCTGTGGTGAAAATAATAATTTCATATCAGGAAAAAGGGATCAGATGGCAAAGGAGACCTCACTGATTACTGGACATCCTAGTTCTGAATATTGTTATGAAGTAGGAGATGGCATATTTGTTCATTGGGAAACATATACAGGAATGATTCAACATTTCATTATTTAGAATTTAAAATTACTTTAGGAGCAAATGAAGATCAATTTTGGTTTCAGCCAGTTTACTTCAGCGTTCTAATATTCAGACAGAGTGTCAGCAATGCACATCAGTAACTGTATGTGATACGAGGGGGGACCATCCCCAACCCCACCATTGTATCAATATCTGATACTGACTATGATATTTACAATAGTACTTGCAGATTATTCTGCTCAGTTCAATGGAGATACAAATGTACAACAGGAATATAAATCCTGAGAACTTTAATTCCAAAATGTTGATACAATGCCTCACTTTTTATATCTACAAATTTGCTGCAGAAATATTTTAAATTTTGGCTCTCTCTGACTTCATAAACATTTCCTGCCACTAGGTATCTGACTGTACTGGCTGTCTACTCACCATGACACTCTCCTCCCATCTCCCTTTCTCATCACTGAGGGCGGTGGTTAACTTGCCAGCACGCTTCATCCGAGCCTGGGTCAAGGCCATGCTCTTCTCAAGACGTTGCTTCTCAGCCACAGAGTCATCGTAGGACTTCTGAAGCTCTGCGATCTGTTTCTCTACCGCTGCTAGCTTGTCTTGCTTCTCCTTCAGCATTGCCATGACAGTATTCAGCTCTGACTGGGCTGCGGCTAGTCTGTAATTAATATGCACCTTGGTGTAAAATAAGCACCAAAGAGGTTTATTCATGGGTAAATAACACCCACATCAAATGAACATGTGTTTCGAAAACCCCAAGAAATATCTGTGGAGGTGGTAAACTAAAATATTATAATTAGATTCCGAAGCCTCTTGTGTTTCATGACTTTGGCTTCATTTGCTACATTCCATCAGCCTTGTGTATTGTATTTATACCTTTATGTGCTTTATGTTTCAAGTTTAGTTGTATTGTCTATATCAAGTCTGCTTGTTGTGTAATATATTTTTGAATGTGCAACCTGTGTTTTGGACATACCTCTGCCTCTTTGGTTCCACTGTCTTGAACACTCTGGCGTACAGATCCATGGCTCTCACCCACATACACATGGACTTACAAGCCTTGGATACTTTCTCCACACTTTCAGGTGTGAACTTAGGGTTTTCTATATATTTTTTCAACTTTTTCAGCAGTGCATCTGAAATGTTATCTTTGTCATATTCCATGAGTTTCTTCAAAAAGTTTCCATCACCAAGGACCTGCTTTGCCGAGGTCCAATCTGTCCTGGAAAAGGTAAAAGTGAAAACTGAAACACTTAACATGTCTTTAATGTAAATTATGTAAATACTTTTTAAAATCATCTTTATCACAACTCACTCTCCCTTTTTTGTCAATTGCATGGCAACATAGGTTTTTGTTTGAATGAGACCTTTTCATTATTAATTCAGTGCAAAAGTATAACTGCTGAAGCAAATTGAACTGTCTTAATCTGTCAGTCACCAAAAAAAAAACCTGCTAACACATTAAGGAAATGTTGACAGCACCAAGTCTTATGTAATAAATCAGATCAATGAGCACATACAATATTACAACAATCAATAAAAATATTTATGTGAAATCTTATCTTTGGTGTGAAAGTTAATCAAAATGGACCGAAAGCAATAACAGTGAAATTTTGCAACAGTTAATGGCAATTATGGAGATCTTGCTGGGTTGAATCTTTTTCCAACCTTGCTTCATCTGAGGGATATATGTTGGAATGAGACCAATTACTCACGTAAGATATTTTCAATGTAAGTACTTATTCAGCAACCATAGATACTAACAGGAGGTGTTCAAAACATCTTAATTTTCACATTGTAATTTGCAGAATAAAGGGCAACAATGATCCCATTTCAGGTTTCCATGAAGCTTTTGCCAGGAACACCACAGTTTACTTTTTTTATCTGATGATGATTTTGGCCCCTCTAAAAGCTGGCTGGAGCAGGACACTGATTGATCCATAGAGCTCAGCAGGACTCTTCTGAAGCACCTGCTCCACTTGACAGCAAATATGATTTAGCCCAGGTTCAAGGCACACATCATTAACATAAATAAATATATCAATAACACATGACAATAATTAAAGAAAGTCAAGAGATGTCTAGCATTTCAAACTCACTTGGCTCCTAAGAGAAGACATACAGCTTCCATAACAGTTTGCACCAGTTCTGGAGGCTTAGTGAACACACGGATCTCAGATATGTCGCTCTTGTCCAATGCATCCAAAGACTGTAAAAAAGAATGTTCCCATGAAACTTACATGAAAGTGTTAAGGAACTTTACCAGCCACACCAGACATAATGCATTCTTATATTGTTGCTTAAAGTAAAGGAAAAAAACAGCCACAAGACAGGTCAGTCAAGCTTGTTATGATATTTTATACAGCAATGGTGTATGTAAAGTAACTTACTATAATTTGCAGATAGGGGCAGAGCATTCCTCAAACTTGTATTTATAATGTCAATCTAATGTCTGTGATCACACAAATGGCAAGAATGGTTTAGAATGGTTACAAACATGGCTTTCACAACAGTTTTCATGCTAGATCTTACCTTGACAGCCAGCTCCAGGGCTGGTAAAGCCTCATCTAAATCTTTCTGAGCATCATCAGCGATGGCCTGAGTTTCCTCAGCTTTCACTTTTGCTACAGCTTCATCCTCCAACACAACTTTACGTACCTTCAAGCAAATCAAACAATGATCAATACAGCAGTCTCTTTAAATAATTAATCAATAATAACATATAAATTGTGTATTCCTATTATATTTTACATTAACACTTGTTCATTTTAGTGTATACATTTAAATCCTCTTTTGATAAAAGTAACAAACACTTTTGAGAAATGTTTCAATGGCATCTACAGACAGAAAAAATTATGATCAAAGAACTATTTGAGTTCTTGAAAATATTAAAAGAACTTGTGAAGGGTTCCTAGAGGAACAGTAACAAGAAATATACAGAAGGAAGAAACTTATCTAAGAACTAGGTAAACTTACAGCGTCAGCTTTTTCTTGGTCGACTGCCAGTCGCTCCATCAGGGCTTCAGTGTCCTCGGACTTCTTCTTCAGCTGTGGTTCCAGTGCTGTCAGTTCTTTCTTCATGTCATCTACAAGTTCATTTGTCTCCAGCAGCTTGGACAGACCATTCTTCACCCTGTCACGGGCATTCACTAGTTGTCTGCAGTATCAGAAAAATGTTGTTAATCTTCACACCAGAATGCACGTCTCAAACATGTTGCAAATGGCCATATAGTGAAACTGATAGACATATTTAACAAAGATATGGTTTATTTAAGGATATAACCCTTACAGCATAATAATATTGCCAGAAGTTTCATTTTTAGTTGATTAAACATATACTCCAGGTTACTTTATGTTCATGCAATGCTGTTACCTTTTGGTATGATGAATGTTTATGTATCATACCAACAACCTAAAAGCTAAAAATATAAAAAAAGCACACCTGGTTACTATATCATAAAACTTTACATTGTATATTTTATTTTCTTGTGTATTACTTTATTACTGTATTATCCATCACTGCTGAACCAGCCTGGAATACTGGAATACCTAATCTCATAATAAAGAGAAACATATAATGTAACCTGACCTCTTTTTGTCATTGAGCATGGACAGGTACAGGTTGATGAGCTCCAGGTAGCTGGTGGGAGTGGTATAATAATGTCGCTTCAGTTCTGCATAGAATTTCTCTGCCATGTCACTCACACTGGTGTGGATCTCTACACACATCTCTGATATTTTTTCCTGTGTTATAAAATCACAACAAAAAAGAAAACATAACAAAAAGCACAAATAAAATACATGATAAAATTTTTGTTTGTGGAAGCTGTTAATGCATTAAAATGAAAGATGTAGCCCCAAAGGTAACAAAGGATATATGTGTGACAATGTGACAGTTGGCATATTTTAATAGACCCTTTAGACTTCCAAATTTGGAGTGGTAAAATGCTGACTTTTGCTGTCAATAATGTGTTTCAACTGATCTTGATCTGGGTGTCTAGTTGTTTTTTTTTCCATTGTTTTGACACTGACTTTGTTCTTCAAATCAAGAAATCTACTTTCCAGTTTGTTAAAACCTAAAAAGTGTGCACTTCACTCTCATTCTTATAAAAAGTGTTCAAATAATTTAGTGGCAGTAATTAAAACATACAAATCTTAAATGTACATGTCATGATAAACTGCACTAAGACACTCTGCTTTTTGCAAAATTATGCTTACATGAGTACCAGAAAGAAATAACAGAATATAACAGACCTTGAGTTCATCAGCACCCAGATCCACATGTTCAAAGAAGGACTTGGACACACTGTGCAGAGCTTCACGTGGCCATTCTGTGAACCAGTCAATTGTGCAGCAGTTCACCAATGATGGAAACATGCGGCAGCGAGATCGGAATGCACTACCCACAGGGCTCATACATAACACAATATGCAAGTTGTTCCTGAAATAGTAGATTGATAAAACTACTTAAGCATGTTAAAAAATTTTTTTTAAATTGTCATGGGGAGAAATAATATCTTATAATTTGAAACATGTGATTTTATTGTTGAAATATATTATACAAATAAAATTTGTCATTTCATTACCATTATTGTTCTATCAGTGGAAACTGATACTGAACTGCAACCAAAGGACAGGAATTTTAATGAAAGTATGAAATGATATAGAATTGAAAACTGAGGCACTTTGGCCTGATTAATAAAACATCTGAAAACAAATTTTTTCCTTTTTTTTTTTTACCTGACTCTGTTGATAGCGAACTCGAAGATGGCATCTCTGTTGCCCTCTGGAATGCCGGCTTCCTTTGCTCCTGGTCGGCAGCCAATTATTAATTTTTCATACTCATCTGGTTCAAACAGGTTTGGCACTTCTCCTGAGTTCAGGATGTTGTTTATGTCCTCAAGAAATTCTTCTACTACAATCTGTTAAAAATATCAGACTCCTCAATAATTAAAGCAAAATGAGATGAAAATATTAATATAAAGATAAAAACAAGAATACTAGTACTGTCATATGAGAATCATGGATTTATACATAAACATGGGAATAATGAAGATATGATAATCTGTAAAAATAAAAATATATCACTGAAGATGTTAACTGTGCAGTCTTATCATTCAGTCAGACAGCTGATTTTGTTTTAAATTTTAAATATTTTTGCATCAAGACCTAAATCCCATAAATGAGGTTGGAGGTCTTTATGTCATTACTGGTGTATCTGTCTTATTAAGATGGGATACATTACTATCTACCTGTGTCATAATGATGGAGTATACAAGTGTATCTATGCCATAAACGTGTGCTACAAACATGTGTATGTCATTAAGCTGTATGTGGTCTCATAAAGTTGAAATATCATTACTGGATATACGGTCTAAACACAGCGCGTGACCTCCCGGCCCAGCGACCTCCCACTCACACGATGGGAGAAATGGCAGAATTTTTCAGGTTTGGCAACACCCAGTCAGTTTGCGCTGGATTAAGTAAAATCTGATTGGCTCTGCGGTTAGACTAATCTGCAGAATGGGTAGAAGAAATCTGATTGGCTTAGCGCGCACATAAACAAACATACCTTTGAGGGGCAAGCCCGTGCGGCACGCAATACAGAAAAAATATACAGAGAGTGGGGGATAAACGACCTCAGGCAAGTCAGTATACAGACTATGTTGAAAGCTGACGATTGCATCATGTGTATTACAAAGGGGGTGAAAATGTCTGTGATACCAAGCGCTTTCCACAGCAGTGTAAAGTGACCGGTACCTCGAAGACATCCGTTTGTGATGGTGATACCTGCAATGTGTTTGGTTTAATAATACGCAGGGGGAATTCCATAGAGATAGCACCGTCTGGTGGCCAAACCTGACCGGCAACCGGTTAAATGCAGCGGGTAGTGTAGCGAATAGTTGAGCGTAGCGTAGCCGCTGCTTATAAAGGGTTTACTGGACACGGCATACTTGTATATCTGTGTCACTATAAGTATTATACATACATGTCAAGCTACACACTTGTGTATTTGTGCCATTAAGGTGAAATACATGCATACCTGTCTGCTCATGTCATTAAGGAATGATGCACACCTGCTTTGTCATTAAGAAGGTAAACTAATTACCTGTGTATCTGTAAAGAGAAACACTGTATTTTGATTCTGTACGGCTGCCAGGTCATATAACTTCTTCAGGTCATCATGGAAGGAGTTGTAGTCATACCCACGGCACAGCTCAATCTGGAAGCACTTGTACCCACAGATATGGGATGCCAATCTGGAAAAAAATGATAACCATCAGGACAATAATTCATCCATTCTAAGTGCAAAGTGTTGCAAAGGAATGGACCTTCCCCACTCTTTATTAGTAACAGTATATTTTTATATGAGTGTCATTACATGGAAAGACATAACTGAATACACTTACTCCAGTGGCAACAGGAGACATACAAAACACTGGTACTGACCAATATAAAGAAAATATTACAAACATAAATATTACATGGAAAAATAACCCTCTTTCCAATATACTGCTGAACCTGACCAACTGCACAGTTGCTGTGGTTGCCAGTGACACAACCACACTGATAGCAGCATGATACCATTCATGACTAACAGTGTCTCTGCAACATTGAGTCACTTTGACAGCCAGTAACACAACAACACTGACAGTTCCTGAGGGTGTCAGTTACAAAACTATACAAATGGTTATGACTGGCTACATTATATGCCAAGCAACCCTACAATGGTCACTTACTTGGTCAATGACTGCTTCCCTGTGCCACCAACGCCCACCAAGAGAGCATTGCCCCTCTCTTGACGAATCATTCGAGCAATGCGAGTCAGATGTTCCACAGCATCCATGAAAAACACCAGTTTCATCTCCTTGGCTGATGCCATGTTGAAATCATCCAAATACTGGAGTGATATAATTCATTTCTATGCATCATCAAATGACCACACACACAAATTGTAAAGATAACCAATTTTGGCATTTACATATCTTAAGGTAATGGCTACATCATTAGACAGGATCAGGAAATGTAATGAAGTCCTGACAGAACATGCATCAGTCCTTACATTTAGACAGAATTGTAAATTAAGTAAATATCTGACAGAACATAAAATAGTCATCTTCACAGTTCCAAAGTTCCAAAGAAAATCTTGCATCACCATACTGACAAATTAAACTGTCATATTATTTCATTCATGTGAGTACTCTTGTACATGACAATTCACTGTGACAAATATTCTGTACTTACATCAGTCAGTACATTCTTCAGTTTCTTGATATCAGGGAATTCTTCATATATTTTATCTGCAGGCTCAGCCCCTATCTTTATGAAGTCACCAAACAGGATTGGATTTGTCACAAACGATTCTGGATTAACCGTCTGCAAGTGAGTACAAAGGTACACAGTTAAGTTTATAATGCTGAAAATATCATAAATCACACCCTGGATTCTCACTGTTAAATCACAGCTGCTTATTTTTCTGTCAAAATTCTAACAATAATCAGATTTCACAGCTCTTTAATCTTTAAACATTGTTTTGACATGCAAGTTAGATTTGACAGCCACTTCTGTTTTGATCCTATCAGACAAATAATTTGGATTTGTTGCCATTGTTTAAACTGCAATTAGAACTGATACTTGCTTGTTCTATTAACAATATCTATCTTACCAGTAGACTAACAGTTAAATCTCACAATATTATTCTGACATATCATCTATTAACATTATTTTGACATATAATAAGACTTATAGCTGCATCTATTGACATTCTGATATATCAAAAAGACTAACAGGTGCTTCTTTTGATATACTTTTGACATGTTAGCAAACTAAACTAGAGGCTGTACATTTCCTCAGATGCACTTTTTGTACCTCATTGAAATGCTTGCTAGCCATCTCAGCCAGAATGGTGTTGAAATATGCTTTATCTTCATGACTGATCAGACGGTCATGGAAAACACGCATGGCCTCATGACAGAACAGTCTGAAGATTTGCTTGTTGTCGCGAATCACACCCACATCTGCCTGAAGGACACCTGTACACAAAAACCAATGATATGTACCCCTCAATTTCTGTTCTTGACAATGAAAACTGTAGCATCATTGCATCTCTGGCTTTATATAAATGCTACAAACCATATTTTGGTTAAGATTATATCAAATTCAGATTGTTGAACCCTGAAGAAGAAATGATTTTAATTGTATAATATTAGACCTTCAAATACAACAAGTACCAATTTTCCTTAACATACCATAACAGCACACAAACTAAGATATGGATCAGCACTGCTCAATGACATACATACAAGTACATAGCATTTGACATAAATGACAATACAAATGATTCATAAAATTAACTGTATTAGAGCAGTGGATACAACTATCTAACTCCTCAGAACAGTTTTCTTATTTCTTTTGTAAAACATAATACAAATTAATTAACATTGTTTAGACATGCATTACATTATTATATCATTTATTTAAGATTTATGACTGGTGATACAAATCAGCCCTACCCTGGACACACTTGGACAGATCTCGCAAGTTGAAGACATAATGAGACTTGGCTGGGGTGGGCAGGAGGTCTGTACTCATACGTGAGTAAATCTCAACAGCTGCTCCCACGATCGCATCAGTACACTGACGCACCGCATGAGGGAAGTCATACAGGAAGCCATTCAGGATTTGCTGCAAGAAAGAGAAATACATGTACCTGTACCAATCATTACAATTAAATACTGTGGTTGCTTTTTTGTCTGCGAGACTTTCAAATTTATGATACTTGCAAAAGGGGATTTATCATAATTATGAACCTTTCATTAATAAGGGCCCTCAATCTTGGAAAGCAAGTTCACAAATATGGAACCCTCATGAATCAATGAAAAAGTAAGAATCGTGAAATATTAACCTCTAGAATAGTAAGCCGACCACAGTATTTTGTTGACAGACCCAATGATGTGTTCATTCATAATGTTCTCAAAAAGTCCCAGGTCATGTAAAACACAATCTGCATTAAATCCAGACTAACTTGAACAAGCTCATGAAATCCTTGCTGAACAATGTTCAGATTGTATAATATAAACACTAATAATTAATAATGACATCAAGACTTGGTTATGCGGTTTCAACTTAAACACTGTGATTATATTTTGCTCAAGCCTAAAAGAAGGTTTTAAGATCTTGTGAAATGGTAACAATGGAACACTCACTGTAAAAATATGTTTGAGGTTGTGCTCAGAAGGTGACGGCAGACACAGCATCGTGAAGTGACGCAAGAACCTCGGGGTCACAGGGTTACGGCCGCCACCAGGTGGTGCACAAGCAGCACAGATACTCACATCCTGCCGAGTATACAGCATCCTACATTATAATCATGTTTAAGGAATACATCCTCCCACATAACTAATTTAAAACACAGAATACAACTAAAATACCTAGGAGATACCATTTGGCATAATAATTAGTTTAAATGGAGACTGCAACCCAAGTGCACAGTCAACCAAACAACATGCATTTCTTTGATTTGATTTTACACATTCCTTCCATAACAAATATAGATATTGTTCTTTTCTCTGGAGTGCATCTTTCATGAACTAAGTTTTACTTTTTTTAAATTTAGAAGTGTGCAACATGTACCCAATTTCATGATCACTATGACATTTAACAAACTCACATAAATACTGATCAGATAAACTAAATCAAATAAATGCAAAGAAAACAACCTGGATTTCTTTCCAGAAGAGCTTGTCTCTGTCATAGAGCCCTCCAAAGTCCTGGTACTGTCTCAACAGTTCAATGGGTGGCTGTGAACCATATCTATCCAACTTAGGCATGTTTAAGTCATCCACAAAGATGATCAGTCGTTTTCCAATAGGAGCACCTAAAAGTGGATAAAGTATTCACCAATCAATTTCAATAAATCTTCAACTACATGTAATATTAAATCTAGTTAGTTTTATTTGTGAGGTTGTCAATTTTGGAAGTTTGTATTACTTGAAAAATTATGAGAGCTCTTTCCTACCTTTAATACTTAAAAGCTCACATTACTGTGAAATTTTGTTGTAAATTAGCTGTAAATCATCATTTTTTTAGGGATATCTGATAGACCTAGAATGTTCTTTACTGGTGTGTCAGCATAATTATGATTACTATGTAAAAGATAATGAATGTCCTGCATTACTGTGATAACTATTTAACAGATATTGAATGATCTGTGTGTCAGAATTATTTAAGTAACTATATGACAAACCTAGAATGTTCTTTCTCCTCTTCTCCAGCTTGCCTTCAATCATCTCCTGTGTGCGGTTACTGTTTGTCTGAGCTGAGAAGTTGATGTAAACTGGCACATAGTTCACCTTTTCTGACATTTCATTTAATCGGCTTCTTGCTACCACAGACTGAAAAGAGAAATAGTAAAAAAATGCTGCTCACACATACTGAAATCATTGAATATGTGCAGATTTTGCTGTGAATCAAACTTCTGCAAGATAGATTATTGCTAAATGTTCACAGTGAGTTACATCAAAATCCATAACATTCCTGGCAAGTTATTGCATTAACACCAAAGGTTAGAGGGACAGATATACAGATGGATGCTGCCCAAACCATAGTACCATATTACAACTTAACTATAAGACAGGTGTGTAATTGACCTAACCATGAACGCTATGTGACCTATATCAAATATTCATTCAATGAATAATCATGGGCAAAGCAGTTGCGAGCAACCAATCAAGTTACCGTTGGCAATGTAAACAGCCAGTCACCTGATCAGCACAAATTTGCATAATTTAAGCCTATCTCTCAAACAGAACATGAAAAGTCTTTACTAGTACCCCTGTTTGCATGTTTTTCTGGGATATTTTTTTATAAAAAGGACTAAAGGTTGCAGAAGCTATTCCACCCACTGACAAGAGAATGATATGTCTTGCCTTGCACTAATCAGAATGCAACAAATAATAAAAAATATGGTGAGACACTTCACAATGATTGCGATATATTTATTGCTGCAGAACAGAGATATAGTGATTCCAGCTGATGACGTCACTCAATAGGATGTTATACGGGAAGGAGTTTGTGACCTCTTTGTTACATCATGATTGTCTTTTAAATAGCTTTCGCAACCACAGACATGAAAAGTCTTCTGTGAAGGAGTGGTTTGGGGCTCAACAGCATAATATGGTCAAAAGGTGGAGCGCAAATGCTGTGATGGTTAGGTCAATTGTGACTGGGAATAAAGACACTCTTGATTATGATCAGGAAGTTACCAATGCTGTAACAATAGGAGTATCTTTACCCTTACCTTGCCAACACCTGTGCCACCAGTAAAGAGAACAGACTGGTTGACAGCCAACAGTTTCTCCAGCAGGTAACCATACCGCACAGTGTCGATGGTGGGAACCAGCATCTCAAAGAAAGGCACTTCCTTGTTGTACTTGAATTTGGGCACAATACGCTCCCACTGGTCCATACGCTTCATGTCAAAGTCAATGTAGCAGCCCCATAGGTCACCTACGTTCGGAAGCTGCCACACAAACAAGATAAATGTTGTCCTCTCCATTACAAAGAAAATAGGAAACTGGAGTAACACATATAAATTCAGTATTTGCAAGTCATCTTAAACTCATATATTATAGCATAAACTGTACAAAATGTTCAATTTCATGAACAAAAAAAATTAAAAACAAAAATATAAAATATTTTTGGTTAATTAAAAACACTAGAGTGTAAAAACATGTAAAAAGTACATCACTACTATTTACATCAGACAACCCACACTGATATGGGGACATAAAATATATGGTAATTTTAAATCTCTGATTTCACAAGTTAATGTTGCCAGTTGCCACTAGGTCAGAGTTGGAAGGTATTTATTGACAAGTTAATACATACCTTAGCATCACCGTTGTCCTCAAACTGTTGCCGCACAAAAGTGTCAAAGGCATCCCAGTTGTTGTCCATGATGTTACCTCCGATACTCCACAGGTAGCAGAAGACAAAGGTCGTACAGAGGAGAGGATGAAGCTTGTTGACATCCTGACGCAGGTCAGGCCCACCCTTCTGGAGCAGCAAGACCTCAAGCAACTTGCAGAGTGTGGTGACTTTACTTATGTCCACCTGACAAAAACATAAGACAACTTGTTCAGTGTGGTATCCTAATGACTTTCCAGGTCAATCATGAATTTAAATGCATCCAGTGCAAATGGCAAAATTTTCTAGTAAATAAATTTTGTGCAATATAAAAGCACAGTGTTTCTTTTGGCTCAGCTTTTATACAAATTTATCTCTCTCATCTCAACAGATTTACGATGTATGAAAGAAATCTGATTACCTGATTAATGGCTTGTGTGCATTTCTTGTGGACAAACTTGAGTCCATTCTCTACATATTTGTTGAAAAGTTCCAGAATGTATTCACGCGTCTCCTCTTGGAATGGACCGCCTTTCTCTGCCATCCATGTCTGGACATATGGAAACCACTTGAGGCCATTTGGATCAATGTAGACCATGCCACATCTACAACAGGAGAGATTTCACTGATCAATCAACATTTTTTACTGATTCACCTAAAGATTACCTGGTGTATCAATGAGAAAAGAATCTAATCATCCATCCCTGCCCTCCAAAAATGGAGATACACAGAATAGATACATGGCATTGTAACTGAAGATTACATCTATGACAATATATATGAGCAAGTCTTAAAACTGGCAAAATTAAGACTACACATTAAACACACAAGAATTTTCTTATGAGATTATTCAACAACTGAAATAACATTGTTTCCACTTTCTGTGATGGAAGACAACCAAGGTGTCACTGCCTAGCCACCATCTGCTTATGTTTATACTAAATTAAAGTCATCCTGTATTCAGTTAAGTATATTGCCTTTATTTGGTTAAACAGATCTTACATGACCAGGGTGATAAAACATTGTAAAAGTGGTAACAGGACATAATATTTCAGGTCATTTACATACCGGCTGACAGTGGCTGGAGATGCCACAGCAAGGTCCTGCACCTCAAACAGCATATGGATGAAGTTGGTGAGTTTGATACGCTCGCTGTTTGCCAGGCACAACATCTTATTATCATCCAGTACAGTGTTCATATTCTCAATCCACAGTGCATCAACTGGTCCATCACAAACAACCCACTGGTGATCCTCTGTGGTGTCCTGTCACACATTACAGTCAAACAATCAATCATGATTAAATAGTATTAATAACGCTATATACATCATACCTCCACATTAGTCATGATTGTTAGTCAAGTAGTCACATTAGTCAAGTACCAGAACACTGTGTATTTAAGTTCAAGAAAGGCTATATCTAGCAAATCCCAACATAAATCTTGACTGAATAATGCTCCAACAAGGAGAAACTGTGTATATTCATTGTAATTATTATTATTACCTAAGGCAAGATCATATGATAAAAGCAATAAGCTTTACAGCAACTGGCAGAGGTTGAGCCATACTCTAAACTGTAGCTGACAGTAGCCATTATAATTGTCTCGATATCATAATTACAACAGTACTTTTTTACAGATTGGTCCATGGCTTGTTGGTGGCACTATTTACTGAATGAGAATGAAGGAACCACACAAAAAGAATGACAAGTCATTTTTTAAGCCTTCTTGATTGCATGTTTCATATGCACAGGGCCAGAAATAATTCAAAAGTCATAACCTGTCATTAAAACACTGGCGTGAATCTCAAGATTTCACAATTTAACTATTTGCTTTTGAGACATTGCTGGTCCAAGTCCAATGCCTTAACCAGAAGGCTACCTCCTTCCCTAACAGTTGTTCAGTGATCTACTACAGTAAGTGACATTGTAATTGACAGTAATTATATGATCGACCATAGACAGTGACTTTACCTGCACTGCCAGTCTGACAGTGAGTGCCATTAGACCATCATGCCATTCCAGCGTCAGCTTGTTCACCTCTCCGTACAGCTCTCCCATGGTGATGGACTTGGGGTTTAGGACATGCGTGTGTACAGGCTGGTAGAATGGATCATCTAGACCAGCAGCATGAAGGTTTGTCAGGGTTTTGGCCAGAATCTGTGAAGACATGTGAGAAATAACAAAAATAATTGCAAGTACACCCTTGTACTTTCATAAAATATAAGAAGTATTTTGCCTGTGTGTAAGACTGTCCTACTTTGCGTAGATTTTGTACATGTGTAAGATGCAAGGTTCACCTGGCAGTTATGTTCATATTTGGAAAATGATAACTCCTGGGTGTGACCATATATTATCATAATAAAAAACAGAAAAGAAAAATTATGCCTAGTCATTAATTTTTACTCCTATGTAAGTTCTGAGTTCTGACCACTTTTCTGCATATTCATAGCAAAAATATTTGTACACATGCCCCACACTGAATACCTGCATGTACTGAATACCTCAGCATGATGACTGAAATGGATGTGTGTACAACACAAGCATCACTGGGGGCATGCATATTGTGTTTTGTTCCAAGCATACTTTTACATCAATGAAAGCATGAGCAATATGTAGTGCTGTAAGCACAATGCTTTGCAAGTATGTATTGCAAGTATGTTAAATTAACTGACAGATCAGACAACTTAAAGCTTATACAGACTTAAGGTTTAAGCTTTATACAGACCTGATAGACTGTGGTTTTGCCACCACCTGTTGGGCCGACCAACATGACTCCGTGCCTCACAATCATGGTCTCATACAGCTGTATAACCTTCTTGACCTGAGCAGAAACCACTTGTAAGCCTTTTTTAGCTGCAACATCCTCGATTTCATGTTGGAGACGCCCATAGTCATGCTCTGGAATCTCCACACCAGGGAACAAGTCTTGTAGAATGGCCTGAGGGGGTAAAAACAAAGAAAAAACTTCTTATTGCGGACAAG
Organism: Sipunculus nudus; assembly: GCA_026874595.1. NCBI lineage: Eukaryota > Metazoa > Annelida > Sipuncula > Golfingiida > Sipunculidae > Sipunculus > Sipunculus nudus. The sequence goes on from CM049309.1 coordinate 54,717,166, forward strand.
CAATGAAGAATCACAGGAATGGCTTAGAGTTTATATTTGAAGCAATAAAAAAGTCAAGAAATAACTGGGAATCTTGATTCATTATATGCTTTTCAAACAATATTTACACTTACTAGTGTTACACCTTTAATTCTTACATGCAACATCACATTTGACAAGGATCAGTTGTTTAAGGTAAACCAATCTATAACATGAACCATAACTGAACCCAAAGTATAACTGACCTGGAACAAGACGGCATCATCCTGCAGAAACTTGGGCAGGTTGGAGTCTCTCAGAGCCCTGATGAGAACAACATCCTCTGATTTGTCTGGGTTCTGTCTTTTCAAGGATCCAGCCATGACCAGCACAGACTTGACAGCTCTCATACCAAAGTCATAGTGGTCCTGCTGGGACAGCTGCTCACTGCATAGCTTGTACATCTGTGTCATCTTCTGGGCCAGGTTCTTGGAGGACTCAAAGCCCTCAGAGTACAGGATCACCTCAGCAATCAGCCCTGTAACATCACACAAACCATGTACATAACACCAATACAAAGGCATCCAATACAGCTCATCCTCATTTCTTGTCCCAGTTTCTTCATCAGTTTCTGTATTAAAAACAATCTTACTGTGTTATTTACCACCACAAAAAACTGTCCTTCATGTTTCTTTGTTGATAATACTTTAAACAAAGACATAACCGACATGCTGAGAGAAGGGGATGCTCTTTCCAGGAACACCTGGTTAATGTTAATGATTTTATTATCAAAACTCCTTTAGGCCAGTGCCGGTAAGTTTACCATATTAAAATATTAAATTTATGGTAATTATATGAAAATTGGTAAAAGGAAAAGTTCATATAAACTTACGGTAGTTTGGCACCATCATAGCGATGGGTCTGAAGAGAGCTTTGAGGTTGTCAGGAAGTTCAGTACGTCCTGCATAACCAGGGTTCATAGTGATGAAGGCAGCACAAGTGGAAACCAGTTTAATCTCTCGACCCTCAAACATGAAGCGCGTCAGCTGAAAGACAAAATTTATCTGCAATCAAATTTCATGCTTACTTGTCTATATAACAACTGCTTTTTATCTAGGAGGCTTAGCTCACTCTGCACAATAATATAATCACTTGTACTTATGTTCACATACCTGACCACTTGTTTCTCTTTACTCTTATGTTATCACTTTTCTCTCCAAAGATTAAGATCATCACATCTCTCTGCATATTTATGAAATCATTTGTCTTTCTACACAGTCATGTATTCACTTGCCTCTCTGTATCAGTATATTACTGTACTTCCATGTCCAGTTGTACGTTACAAAAATGTTTGTATTTGGTTACCTTTGCGGCCTTGGCATTCCTGATTGTGATCAGCTGTTGAGCAATGACAGACAACACCTCAATATCAATACGGTTGAACTCATCAAAGCAGCACCAGGCTCCTGACTGGGCCAGCCCTGAGAAGAAGCGCCCCATCATCTGTAAAAGACAAAACCTCTGTATCAACACAGTAAAATCAAATATATTAACAACAGGACACACTGGTTTAGACTCAATACTTATTCGGCAATACAGGATCAGTCTTCAGCATGAATTTTGATGAAGCAGACTTGTCATTTAGATCTAAACAATATGAGTAATTTACATAATGAAAACAAAGAGTTCTGAGTTTTTGAAAGTGACATAAATTCGTACTCACCGATAACTACTGTGCTAAATGTCCATCACCCATGGATCATGCAGGACAAGATATATTCTTTTAGCCATAAACAGCAATAAAAAAGGTCTGCTTTGTTGGCTTCATGTTTTTTTTTTTCAAACATTGAGCAAATGAGTTGACAGAGAACTGACACCATAATAACAGGCATCTCAAATCCATATTTAAAGTTGAAGAAATAGCAGTAACCTATCAGTGCTTTTGATAATGAGATAAAAATAAGATTTGCACTTGACTGTTGCCCAGAGGTTCATTAACACTAAAGTGTCTGACAATTTATTTTAGTTGTGAAAAAGATCTTGTATTTCTAGAAGCATCTGCACTTTTACCTTTTTCTTTGAAGCTTCTAGTCCAGATGGATACAGTGCCCTTTCTGCCATTTTAAACTCAATGAAATGATGATTTAAAAGTATAGACAAAGGAGCAGATAAAAATATGTTTCATTACAAAGATATGTCTTAAATAAATCCCACTTGTAAAGTGAGACGCAGTGGTTACTTCACATTTCAATATTATTTTTATCACAGGCAACACTGATAGCACTATCAACCAAATAGATAAATTGTTGACTAAGTTAAATAAAAGTTTAGATTCTGACCTTGTAATCCAAACCATCAGAGCAGTTAAACACAACACACTGCTTGGCGAGGGACTTGGCAAGATCTTTGGTTGTCTCTGTTTTACCTGTCCCTGCAGGTCCTGCTGGTGCACCCCCAAGGTCAAGTTGAAGGGCACCCATCAAGCACAGATAGCAGCGATCCTGGAATAGTAAATATTTATTACACAAATAAGCTTAGGTAGTAGAAATCCAAAGTTTTGATTAATTAATGCTGTGAGACATTGTATTGAGAGATGCACAGAATAGCAGATAAATACAGGCAAATTTTACCAGACCTAGATCCAAGATTTAATTTTATTGATCAGTCCCAAATGTTTATCAATTTTTTTTACCATGTATCAACCTTTCATAAATTTCAAATTCATTGAGAACATTTCGAGACATGTGGACAAACAAAGCTAAAAAACAAACAACAACACATCCACTTCAACCACCTTCATTGACAAAGGTCATTATGAGCTTTCAATCATTAACATTGCATATTAGAATTTAAGTCCACTTTAGCCTAAAATGTGATATCATTCCTGAGTGTCACAGCAAGAAGTAAGATAGAGAACTCACTGTAAGTGGGGTGATGACGAGTCGTGGAGAGGCACCGAGATACTCATACCCATAAATATATAGGGAGTTGGACATTCTGACCACACAGTTGTCCATGTCATAGTCCCAGTAGTAACGGAGCTGTTTCTGCCATTCAAAGTTAGATATATCTGATACCTGCAATGAAAATATATGAGTGTCAGTAATGGAGCATCAGTATAATAAACAACAGGCAGGTTATTTACAGGGTATATGACTATATCATATTGAAAATCCTAACAAAATACTGTGCAAGGGTTTTTTTTGCAACCAATCCTGCACAAAAACAATATTTTAACCTGTATTCTTCATAAAATACCAAATTTACATATATAAAGAAGATAGATCTGAAATGTTAGATTATAAAAATGTGCACTATATTTTAAATAAATCATAAACAAACATTAAAATTACTATGGCTTTATGGTTATGTACAGCAGAAGCAGAATACATCAAATTAATATGAGCCTAAATTATACATCTTACCCATCAATAATTTATATGACAAAAATGGGTAAAAATAATAATCATAGAAAACAATTATGGATAATAAAACCATGTTCAAACTAAGAAGAAGTTTGTGATTAGCGATCACAAATAATGAATACACAATTTCCTTACTGATACACAATATGGACTTCAATTCTTTCTTTTGATTGTGCCATATCTGTCAACTTATTTTCTTATGTTATGTTGGATCAGATTTTCTATCTGGAAAAGCTAGAATGGTCATATAAGACATGACAAACAGGCCATTCACAGATTAACACTACCTGGGTATTTGTTGCCCTTATGGAAACAAAGAAAGAATGAAGGGGACACAATCTGTACATCACATGGAAAACAAGAGGATGAGAATGAAGATTACCTCTGACTTGACCATCTCTGTGACCATGTCTCTAGCATGTACATCCAGTGTGATGAGGGCACACAAAACAGCACGGGCCAGTTTGCTCAGGTCTCCTCTCACAATAGCTGCAAGCTTATTAAGGTCCTGTATGCAACAAACAATAATAAATATTAATTAACCTCTGTATAAATAAATCAATAAACTCTGTATCAAAATGATCTAATTCTGTGTCTGTATGTATAACCTCTGTATTGATAAATATTGAATAACCCATGTATTGTGACAAACACCAAACAAGTGTTTATAAGTGAAGGTAGTCAAAGGATTAAATTCACAAAGCACACTACTATGACATTCTGATATGAAATAACTCATACATATCAATATATATAATGTTAAAGCAAATAATGAAAGAATAAAAGAAAAGTGAGCCACGCACTTGGAAACACTTGGTTTCAAAGTCCCTCATGGCTGTGAGGCGGTCAAAGTCTGCTTCGAGAATCTCTGTGATGTCACGACACCACATCATCTGGGACACCGTGAGGATGATCTGTGAGGGCCACAAGAGTACCCACTCCTCACGATCTTTACGCTCATAATCAGCCATAGAAGACTTGACAAGTTTGCGCAGATTGCTGAACATGCCATCTTCAACTTTGCCAAGCCAGTCTTCTACATTTCCTCTGGCTTTCAAACCCTGGTGGTACCAAACAAAGCAATGTTTACATGAATATCCCATGTTATCACCAGCATGGAAAAAAATTTAAAGCTGTTATCTAGCTGTACACTGCATTTACCATAATTAACCACTCCACCGCCTTCTAATGTATTCAAGAGAAACGAAACACTGTTCTGGCTACATGAATTTTTTTACTTTTAATTATTGTACTTTTAACTCTTTGACCAATGCCATTGACTGGCCAAAAAACCCAGTTGGTCTTATTTTGACAGATATTTTTCATAACATGTACAAGCTAATCATTAGAAGAGATTTTACCAAACTCAGTCATGACAGCACAACAACCTAAAGACTTGTATAAACAAAGGGACACCTGCTGATAAATTTTGGATTTAATGAAATAAAGTGAAATTCTTGTACTCAGATTAATTTGTCACATTATCAGAGACAGCGACAGTGTTTATAAAACAAACTGAAGCAGGCACTCTTACCTTGCCCAGACTGACTTTTTCACCCTCTGGTGACAGCATGGCCAGGATATCATTGCTGTACTGAATTTCCTCTGGTTTGGATTCCTCACCTAAATGACCACATAATGAATATTTAACTCTAAATTAGACATTGGTAATCCAATCAGCCAAGGCTAGCTTGTTCATCTATACTATAAGGATCAAACCAAGTCATGTAAAGAAGCACTTATTTAACCTAAGAAATAGTATGACCACACCATCATTAATGTCTTCTTATACAAATTTATGCAAGCATGGTACATTGTATAGATCATAGCTGTTTTTTATCTTCATATGTGAATCCTCAGACTTTTTAAATTAAATTGTCTCAAGAAAATGATTAAAGGCACAGAAACTTGTACAGTAAGTATGTATATCCATGTATATCCACCAGGGTTGAACCATGTTAACATAAGCTTAATATTATATGCTACTACATGAGTGACTTGCCCACCTTCAGGGGTTTCCTTGCCATCTCCAGCAGCTGCCTGAATGACACCAAACTCCAGTTTAGCAATTGCATCAAAGCACTTTCTGAGATGGGGCTGAACTGCCAGTGGGTTTCTGGTCTGTGCCAGGATCTCCAGAAGTTCATCGTTGGACAAGAAGTAAAACCTAGAGAAGATGACTCGTTTTGATTCCAGGTAGGCTTCCAGACACTTCATGATCTGATCCAACAAAGCATTGTTGTTCTGAAAAGTCTCCAACAGACCTGCAAGGAACAATATGGATCAAATTATGATGTTTAGGCACAAAACAAATATGATATGAACACATTTTAGGTGACACAAGGTGTTCTGTAACTTTTAGGGTAGATTATTCCAGAATTTGAGGAATACACATGGACAGTATCTCTGCCAGGACGGAACACAGTTTTTTCACATTGAAGGCTTTATACACACACAAAGGGCAATACAGGAGTGCCCTGGGAAGTGCTCTGTCACACTATGAAACAGTATACTATATGGAGGTTTACCTGCAGTGATTCTCTAAAACTCGGAGACATAACAAATTATCAGAGTCTGTATTGACATGTTCCTGTATGGGAACTATCACACTAGGCAACATAAAATAACAACAATGCTAGAAACATTAATCAATCATCAAGAAGATTAACTGATTTGTCTTGATAACATGATAGTTTACCTGGCTGGGTCCCTGCTCTGATTGCCAATGGGACCTTGTTGACTTTGCGCATGATGTCTTTGTATGATTTATCAACAGTCATGAACATCTTGGCTTCTGCTGGAAGCTGCCGCTGAATATCAGGAGCACTGAATATGCTCTCGAGGTATAACCAGCTGCGCTGACAGGTCAGCCATTCATCCTACAGAACCAACAAAATCACAAGCTCAGGTTACAACATATAATATTTGACAATGCTTGTGATTCTGTATTAAACTTTGAATTTGAGCTCTAGACATTCATGTGCTTTCTCTATGTCTGACTGCCTGACCAGTGCTGGCAAGTTATTAATGGGGAAAAAATATCAGCATACTCCGAATCTAAAGTAAACAAAACAGTTTACAGAAATATATACAGTATTTTCGGTTTACTGTCAACCCTGTTACACAACCAATGTTTCCTTTTGGTCCTCACTGAGCATTTTAGGACTTGCAAAACACAATTACCTGGTACGGTTGTATCCACTGTTATTAAAAATATATAATAGTTTGGTTAGAGAGTTACTTGAATGCCAAAATATGCTTGATTTTAAGTCATTTTCTGTTTTCCACTTCAAGTTTTAGAATTATTTTGTTATACCCAACACTCCCCACTCTTATTGATAACGTACCAGAGTTTTGCCAAAGAGGTCGAGCTGTTTTGACCATTCGTCCACCTTGCCTTTGATTGGCCCAACATGCCTTGAGCTGGCAATGGTCGCAACATTGATGTTACTGTCATCTAACATCATCTGGATGTCATCTGTACCACCCAGGATAAATACGTCTTTAGCATCCTTGTGATTCAGTACAACGAACTCTGAACTTTTCCATGAATCTTCAACCTGGCAATTTAAAATAACAGGTGCATGGTATCAGTGTTAGAACAACATTTACTGTATTGTTTTCATATTTGTCACATAATTATGAAAAGTAACACTTTGCATGATATCAGAACAATATTAGTAATTTCATCTCAGATATAGTAATTTAATTACATTATGATTTTTAGTAGGTTCACAAAACCTTAAGTATCTCTTGTAAAAATCCTGTCAGTTCCCTTTTTTTTATGCTGCAGACACTTTATGGCTGCTCTGAGGATGCCCTTCCTTAAAGACAGCTGTTACTCTGTGCTTTATTGGAGGTTATCCTATGGACAGCAGATATATTATAACTGTGAAGAATACACACTCCCAATATGAGCTGACTTGCTCTTTGGAAAATTTTACAGTAACAGCCTGAACTGAAGAGTATACTGCCACAGAGTCTGATGCTAAGCCACTTTGGCACGACAGTTCTTACCTTTTTCAGTATGGCCTCCAGACTAGCTTCTGAGCTGGCCTGGCCAGAAATTTCTTGGATTCTCTCACTGTTGGTAAATGCATCCAATTCCACCAACTTTCCAAGGGTCATAGGATCCTCAGGGGTAAAACTGTACTCAATGACCTCCTCAATAGCTGCCCAGTGGCGTTGCTTCAGGTTGGGGTTACGAAGATCAGTGATTGTGGGCATCTGTCATTATTAGAGATTGCAATATATCAAAAACCTCTGTGACAACTATCAGAGAAACAAGGACATATAAATTAAATATATCATTGTCAGCCCTACAATAATTACCTGTTTAAGAGACACTCTTTATTTGGTTTAGCCATAAATTTCAGGGGAATTACAAGAAGTTTCATCAGTACTTGTAATGGGACACAGATTCCTGACAGAAAAGGTCAGCTATTTAGCCAAAGTATGTAGCCATTTGTAGCAAAGGTTTCAGCATAAACTTTTTTTTTATAATTTTCCATCTTAGTATTTATTCTGAACAAACAAATCTCACCAACTTAAAATACATGGAGAACTAATTCATCTGTTGCTAATGATGGTAAAAATTGTCACTACAGGAGACATCCTATAAACATATCTTTTAATTTGCAATTCCATAAGAATATCATTCATCCTTTTGAATAAATACAAAGAAAGACATTTTAGATTATGGCAATAACTTGGATTGCCTAGTGAGCTGGTGCACGGATGACGAACACAAAAAGGATTTTGCATTGGGACATATGCACTGACCATGGGAAATATGCCAGTGCTCTCACCTTATCTCTCATGCTTTCAACACGTTCCTTCAGCAATGGGACCACGCCGTTTGGAGGTAGACCCTTCTCCAACTGGTAAACAGATTTGCCATAGCGGACTGTTTCAGCGTTCAGATTTTCAGGGTCAAGAGTCTTAAAGTCAGCCTGTAAGTTAAGAAATGAGATCAATTGATGAATATTTATTTTATTCAAATGCACATTTTTCTGTGATACCATTGTTATAACCTCAACCTTATAATAAAATAAGACAAAATAATTACCAGTTCTGCATCAGTCCTTCATATCACTCTAACATTAGTATAACAATATTTGAGAAAAATCAAATAGTCCAGAAACTGTAACAGAAAAATTTCATAAAAACTACACAGCATTAAACACATCACTGTAGCACCCCCCCCCCCCCCAAAAAAAAAAAAAGTTCCACTATAAATTATGAAGCATCACTTACATCAGTCCAGCCCTGTACCATGTTGTCCCATTTGTCTATTGAGTCCCACAGCAGCTGTTTCAGTTTCAGCTCAGCATGTACCTCTTCAAGCTCTTCATACTTTGTTACTTCCACCTGAAAGAATTCTCAGATCTTAAATCATTTATATTATAGCTGACACAGAATTATTGCTCAGTTAGATGAATATGATGGTAGCTTGATGCTAACTAGCAGAGTACCCATAATTTTGACATGCTACCTGTGACATTTGGGTTTTAGGTGTGTATGCAAAATGGCAGCCCCCCTCAGCAGTTTCGAGAACTGGGAGAAACAAATCTGTATAGCTCCAGTAAGGGAAAGAGATGCGACAAAACAGTACTCGGAGGACAGCTACAGGCAAGAATCTATCTACAGGGAGTGTTTGGTGGCAAGGGGACATGTATCAGCAACATTTAGAGCTGAATAATTATTTTTAACTGTGTCCAAATGCTAAAATTATAGTGGAATTTTACATATAATTCATACAACTTCAAGCATCAATATTTATACTGCCAAAATTAATTTGATGACTGGCAGGAATATTTGTTTTTAAACCTCAATAAGGTTCCAAGTTTCAAGGACCACTAATTAAGTTTTCATTATTTTTATCTTCATAAATTGGTATATTCTATCCCAATTAGATGTGTATGGCTTACCTTGAAGTTCTTCTGGTAGGATTTGTAGGTGAAGGCTTGTTTCTGTAAGGATTCCATGGTATCCAGTAGTTTCTTCAGGGTAGCCCTGACCTTCAGCTGGTCAGCAGTTGGATCAAGGATCATCGGGTTCTACAGGAAAAAAATGCAACAACTCATTATAATTCACAGGTTCCTAAACATCTGTAGTTTTAAAATTCAGTTGAATTAAGGGATAAACAATCTGTGTATGAAAAAAAGATACTGTAAATGTTACAAAATGTTTTAGTGTTATTTACAATTAATTGTCAACAAAGGCTTAATTTAAATAAGTAATTTGACTAATCATGGAGATCCAAGTGGGATGGTATATACAATCTAATACCTCTTTTTTAATACCTCTTAAACCATCAATTTTATGCTTCAGATGGGATAAAGTTAGGTAAGAAATCTAACTCAGTTTGGGCATACTAGAAAGATGTAATCATATCTTAAATTAAGGATATACCAGTGTAACCTTACACTTATTCAGCATCTGTATTAAATCTGAGAGTAGCATTTTTAACCCATACCTGTGACTCCTGTTTGACTTCCTTGACCTCTTTAGCTAACTCAGCAATATCCTTGTCAAGGTGAGTACAGAACTTGTCAACATTAGCATCACGCTCTGCCAAAGCCTTGTCAATTGCATTCCTAACATTGTTGATTGATGGACTGAGAGTCTGGAATAAATAATTCCATTTAGTAAGTGATTCCTGGCAAGATATAGTGTGTGCAAAACAATGAACAAACACATTTGTAGCTGTTTACAGCTGTTACATGCAAAGTGTGCTTTTGTCTTTCCTTGCAAGTTCAATAGATATTACATGCACCTTGTCTGTTCTCAGACATTCAACAGGTATTGCATGCACTGTGTCTGTGTCTATCCTCTAAAGTTATACTAACAGATTGCCCCCTCCATGAACTGACAACTGAATATTTGGTTGATTCAGGTTCATTCAGTAGTAAATTTCTAATGACCATACTTAAAGATGCTCCACAAAATGGGGTTACTTATTCATGCCTGTATAAGATGATCTTGTGTATACGACTGGATAAATTTTTGGGTATATAAACTTGAACTAGCAGCTGCATACTATGTCAAAATAATGTGTTTTACAGTGAATGGTGAAACTGGGCTGTAATGAAACAGACTTGGCACTGCTTGTAACCAGTGGTTGAATTATGATTTTCTGGTGTGCCTCAAGTCACTGAAACAAAGTTTATTCTCATATACATAGTAAGATGAGACCCCTATTACTAAATTAATTTTGGGATAAGATTTGTCTGATACATGTGTATACATGGTAGTTAATAGTATTATTACTATTGTGAGTACAAGTGTATGTGAGTAGCTAACCTGAAACACGGCAAAGTCCTCTGGTGGTGTCGGGACAGAGAATGTCTCTATCAGTTCATACATCTCATTGACAATGCTGGCTTCCTTGTCCAATGGGTCAATCTGCAATAGGTAAACATGCATATTGTGAGTAGTGATGGGTAATGAGTGTCCTCAACACTAGTACAACAGGAAATTTTGTGTACAAATATTCTGTAAAAATATTGGCTGAAAATCATAGAAGTTATTGTTCTATTGTAAACTTGGGTATCTATTACATTACAAGTAAGCTTTATATATACATAGATCCTCATACTGATACTCAGAAAATTCAGAATCATATAGAGCCAGTGAGAATTCTAAACAAAACTGCCCTGTAGAGATACTGGATATTTTAATATCACATGATTCTGTTTAAGGAGACACTGACCCTCTCTTGGATTTCGTCCAGGAAGTTGAGACTGTCTACATATTCAATTGTGGTAGTTGGGACCACCTCCAGCTTGAACTGAGCATCCTGTAACTCTGCTATCAGACGATCCACTTCCTTTCTGGCCTTGACTGGCAAGATGTCATTGATGACCTGCAAGTAATGTTGTATAAATTATATCATACCCATACAGTGATACCTCAGTGATGATGAATAAGGTTACTATATACCAAAACAGTTATATCAAGGAAACACAGACTAATCTACAACATGGGTTATAAAGCTCAAATGGTAAGCAAAGGAACATTTCTTTTTATCAAAACATGTAAACAGTTGTTGGATACTGAGTGTGATGGGCAGTGGGATGTAATAAATTAGCCAGCTATAAAACAAAACATACAGCATCATTACAGAGTGTTCTCAGCACCATTCTTGCTGTGGTATATAATGGCCAAAATTTAAAACATTTGCAACCCAACTTGTGAATTTTATCCATGACATTTAAAGAGTTAAGCCAATGAAAGCTTATGTTTTTCCGGGTCAGCTGACCTAGAAATTTCACACATTTAATCTTTTTATTCACTTTATACAATTTCTGGTTACAGAATGATATAACTGAGTCACTGGGCAGAATTTTAAATTGTCTCTTTATCTTTGATTCCAATTTAGATCACAACTTATCAGTAACAGAGGAACACTCACATCCAGGCATCTCAGTGGAGATGGCATGAGCTGTTGCTTCATCTTCACAGCATCCACTAACATCAGCCCGATGTTCCGCTTCTCCTTTATACTCTCTGCCATTTTATGTTCCTTGTGGTACCGGCTCAGAGACTCAGCAAAGAATGGAACATCTGAAAATTTAAAACAGTTTCTACCTCTTGAAAATGTGGTAAATTAACATGAAAATTTTAAATCAGGCTGAAGCAGACTGGTGTTAGGAAAGACATACTTCAGTTGTTATACCCGTCTTCAAAGAATATTTCAATTATTTAATTCATTACCAACCATACTCATCACTCTGCATCTGAATAAGTTCAATCATGATCTTCACTGTGTGAGCTTATTTATTTACTGCATAACTGACCATGCTCTGCATGATGTATGTTAATTAATTCACTGCATTACTGACCATGCTCTTCACAATGTTTGTTAATTAATTCAATGTGTTACTGACCATGCTCTTCACTGTGTATGTTAATTAATTTAACCTGTGCCTGACCATAGTTGTCACTGTGTATTTTAATCAATTCAATTTGCTACTGACCATGTTCTTCTGCTCGTACAGCCTCCAGGTCTAAGCTTTCATTCTCCTTGTAGAACTCTCTGTAGGACTCAAAGGTGTCTGCATACTGGCTGCATGCATTGAAGGCAGCCTGAACTGCAGCCTGAAGGAAGAAACAATTCAAATCTCATACAGGATACTCTGTAAAATTTGATAGTTTATTTATTATATGTCCAGTCTCAAATTTGCAGCAAATCTTATGAACTACTTTGGCCAATATTGATTCAAATTTCCTCAGTGACAGGATGGTGTATTTTCTCTTAATTTTAATATAGTTAAATATGTGTATGTATCTGGCTTGAAATCTCTTTTGATATTGCTCATTAACATTAATAAAACTTTAATCATAACATTATTAAAATGCAGATAGTGACACCAAATTCACCAAATTACCCACTTTTACCCAGTACCAAAAATGTGTAAAATGTTGTAAGAACTAAGAACTGATCATGATAAAGCCATTGCAGAAAAATTCTTTTACCTGTCTGAATTTACATACATTGGGCATTAGTTAATTTCATTTCATGTGTCTGTGACAGTTCTGAAAACCTGATTGACTCAATATTTTTTTTCTCATTTTCCCTGATAGCAGAGATATATCTGGGAATGATGCACCTTCTTTCATTTGGTGGTACCACCAAATTTCTTTGCAGTGCACTTAGCCTGTAACAAAGATACTGACTTACCCTGATGTTTTGTCTGCTTTGAGTAAACTTACCCTGATGTGCTGTATGATGCCTTGTAGGTGCTTGTCATCCTCAAACATGGTTGGGAGGCTGGGTCCTTCTCCACAAGTCTTCTCCTCAAATTTGTTGTTGATGATTGGCCTACAGCAACACACCAGTGGTTTTCATGAGGTGACAGCTACCTTTTACAACTGATTCTCTTCCCCAAATAGTAATATTTTATTTTATTTCTAGCTAAATAAGCTGAAATATCTAACAAGAGTTCATAACAAGAGAGCATAATTCACCTATAATAATAAGATATCAAGATGCATTTGAGTATGAAGAAGCCAACCATTTAATTCATGGTCATCATTGTTACAGGTGAACGATCATGATCACTCTCCCAGAATAGTAACATTTAAGTCTGTGTCTAATTAAATAAAGTTGTATATCAGCAAACTGAACAAGAAGCAATATAGCAGGATAATGATGCAGAAACTAACTGCCAAGGTATTAAGGCCAGGCAATGACATTTTTTTGCCCTCCACCAAGCCTTCATTAAAAATTAAGCAACTAGCTGAAATGTTTGAGTTTGCGCAACCATCATTTACAATCACTTATAACATGACTTGTTATGTAACAGTAGGACAGACTGATATTATTTACATGGTACAAGTTAAATTTAAATGTAAATTGACACAAAGAATGTCACATATCATTATAAGATGTTAGCCTTAGGCCAAAATAAATAAAATTAGACATAGACTGCACAGGGAGTGGATTCAGTTTTGATGCTTGCATTGCATTCTTTCACCCTCATCACAAGCAAATAAATTACTGGATATCTTCATTAAATGATGTGTGAGCATGTTTGGTGACAGCTGTGTGAGTGATCAAGGTTTGAAAACGCAATGCACAATGGTAAAATTTGGTGACAAAACATACCGAGTGAATGCATCAAAATATGTGTCTGGGACCAGATTCTGGACACTGAGGACAGCATCCTGGAAACGCTTGATGACTTCCTGGAGTCCTTCCTGGAACTCTTCCTCATCCGGCTGGAACAGCAGCTGATTGGGTTCTAGCACAAACTCTGTGATGTAGAGTGGTGGAAGCTGTGGGGCAGCTCCCTCATCTGTTGTGGTCTGTAAAATTGGAAAATAAGGCTTCGAGTCTCACTGGCATAAAAAATCTGCAAATACAGAGTCCATCAAAAGAAGAAAACAAGCAGCTAGAAATAACACTGAAATGTCATGAAGCATTTCTAAGTAGCAACTCTGATGTAAATTCCCCTGGTCACACCATACACATACCATGTATAGATCAAAGTCTCTGAGGCCAACAGGGTGCTGATCCCTTGCAAAAAAAAATTAAGACCTGTACATGGTTGATTTTCCAGTATGGGTTCATTGGGTTGTATGGTTGTATGGGTCTAGTACTCCCTAACTTGGGGATGGCTGGTTTATGACATACCTTATTATCATCTTCCTTGTCTTCTTCAGCTGTGGTATCAATGGCTGTGACTTCATTCCATTGTAGGGTAAAGCTCTGAATCTCCTCCAAGCTGGGGGTATTCTGTAGCTGTTCTGTCAGGTAGTTCAGCAATGTGGACACAGAGTTTACTGCCAGCACATGCATGGTGTTCACAATCAGGTAGTCAGCCAACCGGATAAAGCTGCAATGTAGGAAAACCTCTGTGTCAGGTACAGATGACCCCTAAAACAGCCCAGATATCATATCCACTGCCCCTGTCATGGCTTATATTCAGAATAATTCAGACATCATACTATAGTCATAAATGATCCTTACATCAACCAAGATATTGTACCAACTACCTCGGGTACAGATAGTCCTTAAAACAACTCAGATATCAAATGTCTCCATTATAAAGGATCCTGAAAACAACTGAGATATCACAATCCAAATGCCACTTTCAATTATCTTATATTATACTTTGTAGTAAGATAGGATTCTTAAAACAGCTATGCAACTGCCCCAGCTGCAAATTATCCATAAACAACAGAGGTATCATGTCATGTAACTGTCTTGGTTGTAAATTTTACATAAATAGCCCAGATATCCACAACTGTAATGGTTATATATTATCCATAAACAAAAGAGGTATCAAGTCATGTAACTGTCTTGGTTGTAAATTTTACATAGATAGCCCAGATATCCATAACTGTAATGGTTATAGATTATCCATAAACAACCCAGATATTCTATATCAATTCTTTTAAGTCTGATAACCAAATGAATCTTAGAACCCGTTAGATGCTAAACTTTACCATGTGAGGCGCTTGCAGCGTGCCCTCTTATTGGCTTGCTCAGTGTATGTCATCTTGTCTGGTGCTTCACCATAGATGTCCATGTCGTAATTACTCTGCATCAGATAACTTGAAGCAGTACCAGGTGCCCCATCTATGCGTTTCAAATAAGACAAATTAAATAGTCTCAAGAAGTTTAACTGGAAAGATAACCTATGTCAAGGTACTATTATAATGAGTACAGCTGGTTTATAGATGTCAAAGAAAGTTAAACTTTAAAAAAGAAAACATCAGACCAGTTCATACATGATATTCACACTGTTCCAATAGAATCTGACAACTTTTTTTAACTAAAAATAATATCATGAAAAACTGTAAACCACTGAGCTAAATATATTATTGAAATACATCTAAGCACATCTCTATCACATAAGTTATCACCATCAGCAAATAAGCGTGCTGAAACTGAACAATAAACATTGCAGTTACAACTTCAAAACAGTTACACAATGTTCATCCAACAATCAAGCAGCAGGATGCAGTAAAAACACAAAGAAATTAAATTGTATCCTCGACCATCCTTGTTCAGGTGATTACCAGCTTATATTTTTACCAACAACTACATGTGTTCTGTATATTTTCACTCAGTATTACCTCCATACAGCCCTGGACTTTCCATGCCATCATAGAAATAGTCATCTGGAGTAAACCCTGCCTCAAGCAGTGCAGTTCTGCATGCACTACGTACAACTTCCTTCACCAAATCACGGAACTCACGCAGACGGACAGCCACCTAGTGGTCATGCAATGCATCACATGCAAATGGTGGACAACTTAAATGACTTTAATTATGGTATGAATGTGGCTTGGCAGTTTCCTGACTGAAAAGCTCTTACAGAAAAAAAATGAAAGAAATACAGAACATGCTTGTGCATTCAAAATTCATGCCAAAGATTATGAAGTGTTACAAAGAAGAAAAATACAATAAATTGGCTACTGAATTATAATTATATTTCCTGTAATGCTGGGAGAGCAGTTCCCCTTATTAATAACATGGCAATGAGAATTAGATATCAGTGAGATATGTGAACATTGAAAAAGAAAATATAAACTGAGTGCTTTAAAGTTCTGGTGACAATTATGTGTCTGTGAATGTGATTTTTTGGCATGTTTCAAGGTGACATGGAGATTTCAAATTATAATGTGATATTTGCCTCACAATTGAGTACACACAATAAGTCAACGAACAAGCCAGCTTTGACTGTGATATGACAGGTTACCTCCTCCAGTTGTGTGAACTGAGCACCACTGAAGTCCTTAAGTGTGTACGTGTGTCCCTTCTCAACCTTGCAGAGTCCCATATCACTGATCCTGTAGCACATCTCTCTCACATTTAGCAATGCTGGTCGCAGGCTCTGTGAAACAATACATGTCATGCCTGTTGACTTGCTTTTTGTTTAAGTTTACCATCAAATGCTATTTGTAACTGGAGCTGTGTAAACCACACAATGGTGGCTGGCTTGGCTAAAACTTAACTGACTAAGGAGTCAACCAACTGTCATGGTTCAACTTGACTTTGCAAAATGTCAGCTGGCTTCAAATAGAGAATTAGTGTTCATTTGGTGATGTTATAAAGTACCTATTGTATTACAAGCAAGTTGGTTATCAGTTTTGAATGTATATCATCATATCTATAATTTGTCTTATTACAATCTCAGTTGATTATCTTGGAAGCACAACAAAACCATGGGCTCTAATTATTATATAGCAAACATTTTTGGATACCATAACGCCTCCAACAAGTTATGGTTTTCATGAAACTTGAATACTCTTCCAACTCATTTCACTTGTTTAATTGGTGTGCAAGTTTATCTCTGAAAAAATTAGTTTCAAATTAAAATATTCTTATTATAATTTCATAGAAATATTAAAGTTACAGTACTGAAATAATTTCAGGATAAAACAATGTTTAATTGGGTTGTCTGATTTTTAAGAACGTAACATGAAAAAAGGAAAGATGCCATACAGGGTTAACAATGAAGAGATTTTCCTCCAGGGCCTTCTTGCAGTTCTGAATTTTCTTGCTGCGGACATTCTTCCTCCACACACTGAAAGCTTTCCACTTGCGGAAGAGGTGAAAAGCAGGAATCTAAAAAAAACACACAGATAGAATAATAAAAAAAAACACATGAAAAAAGATTAATGCATGTTGCCCAAATATTTCTGCTGATAATTTACCAGATGAACAAACTGTAATCGTAATCTGAAGTATAATACACTAGAAGTTATAGTAATATAACATTTGAGTTTGGAAAATCTGTATTAATCTTAACATGATCAGTCAGTTGTACTCAGCATTTCTGACCATTACCTTGACAAGTTTTGTGAAAGATTTGTACTCCTGTTCCCAACGATCAAGCGGGATGAACTCTGTTTCGTCATCTGTGCGCATGCGGGTGACGCCCTTCAGACTGATTGTACAGTAGTCAGGTTTGTACACATGGTCGTGATCAACCACTCTGTAAGAAAAAAAATCACAGATACAGTTCATTTTGGTCCAGTACAAGTGATGAAATGTCAGCATAGTCATGGTGCACATTCTTGTCCAGTTCAAATCTGGTCAACAAAATCTCATTATAGAAAAAAGATTTTCCCTTTCACAATAATTAAATCTTTAAACAGATTATTTTACCCAAATAATAATATCATTTAAGATTCAGGTGTCACTAATTATAACAAGTGACCCAAGGGTCATGACGCTCAGCTGACTGGGAAGAGAATTGCAAAAGGAAATTTTATCATCTGAATGGTAGTATATACCCATTCAACTGAAGCATCAAACAGATTAACCAACAGGCTGAGATTGTGTCTGTATTAATATATCTAAAAAATAGAGAAAAAAAATTTAAAAAAAAATACAGGTGGCTCCACCAGTCTGCAGAAACTAATAAAAACACTTAATGGTCAATATCCAGGCAAAGAAGCATGGTGGTCTCTGGATTAGTTGTTCAGATACTTCAGCTTTTGTATCAAATTTTCCATTATTCTGAGGGATATTTTGGAGTCCTATAGCTTGGAGGATATGGGTAACAGAGACCTAATTTCAGGTTTCCACAGACACTTTTCATGGGCCTCCTTGCATGACAAGAATGAAGATTCTAGGTCCAGTTGTTACAATTTGTATCCTGTTGACAGATAACCACATCTTTAAAGGTCTCAAAAATAGAGAAAAAAAATTGTAAAAATTTGAAAAAAAATAGAGGTGGCGCACCCAGTCTGCTGACATTGATGGAACACGTTATGATCAATATGTATGCCAAAAATCATGAGCATCAGTGTTGTAGTTATTGAGAGTTACTGGAGTTTTTGTATCAATTTTTCATTATTCTGGGGGGTATTTTGGAGCCATACAACTTAATGGATAGTGGTAACAGAGACCTAATTTCTGGTTTCCATGGAGATTTTTCATGGGTCTCCCTGTGTGTAAAGAATGAAGATTCTAGGTCCAGTTGTTATGATTTGTGCCCTGTTAACAGATGTTCATATCTTTAAGCCTTTAAACTCCAATACCGCCTTGGCGGGCACGCGGTTTGTCACAGGCCTAGAATTCAAAGGCGCCCGCCAGGGCACGCTAAAGCCCATTTTACATACCCGTAATTGGGGCAAGTTTTGGGGGTGAAATATCTATTGTCATCTATCATATTTGTTCTTAAATGAAAGAGCAGAACGTCAAGAGTTGTTCTAACATGTGACCAAGATCCAAACTGGCGCGGACGCCGACTTGTTGGAAAAAAATAAAAATGATTGACTTTCACTCACGTGGCCTTGTTATGTGGGCCCTGGTAACATGTCGCCTGCGAGAGTAAAATCAGACACTTGCGCTAAATTCATCAGAAATCGGTAAATCACTAAATGTTGGCTATCAATTCCTGTGAGAAAACCAAGTGCAAGGTGTTTACAGAGTTAACTTCCGTGAAATATTTCCATAATATACCGCAGACCGCCTGCATATATATCGCATATACCGTGCGCCCGGTATAAACGCCGTTTTATATTGATATCGCTCTCAAAACCCAGTCACCGTGCATGCATGGCCCAGGGATTAAATATGGAAAATGTGTCTTGGTCATGATAATCCTTTAAAGTCATACGGCGGAGTCAGTCTCAGTCATGATACATGCAGGACAAATGAATAAAATGCATTTGCCAATCTTAAATTAGAAGCTATAGCGTATATATATAGTGACGGTGACACAGTGAAAGTAAAATATAAAGACTGAAGATGGGGACTTTCGATATGCATGCGCATGGTGTATTCAAAATGACGAGAAACCATGCAGGTGGACAAATTAGACTGAAATATAATTGTACCTTTCCATTGCTGTAAGATAAGATTTAAAAGACGCAGGTATACAAATTGCAAAATGTTTGATGGCTTTGTCTCAAACTTGCCCCTTTCGAAGACCTAAAATACCACAGGGTGTCGGCTTCTATTTTTACCCACCCGACCTTGTCATTTTCACGTTTGATTGACAGTTTTATTAGCACACGGAAATTTTCCTATCACACAGAAGATTTTAGCGGAAAGACAGCACACATCATGTGGCCAACCAGGCGGGGATTCGGAGTGAAAATTACTACTTTAAATTGGCACCTATTACATTAATCAACAAAGGATATCATTTACAATGTTCGGGAACCGAACAATATATGTATAATTGCAAGGTGTAGGTCATGGTCCGCGTCTCTACAGCTGACGGGACTGGTGAATACAAAATAAATAAATAAACAAACACCCAAGGGATCATAACTTATTAGAAGTTTTTGGAACATTCCAGGCGCTTCTTTAGAATTATTGAATTGTTGCTGCATGTTGTTTTATAATTAACTGGAACTCTGCATCTCCGTGAAATCACCACCTTGCAGCCTGGGGTGACCGCATGCATTCCTGCTGAAGCTGAAGTTTTATCAGCAGTGCATGACTTCTGCATTCTGACTATATGAGGGCTTAAATGTACAAAGTTGCATACAGAGGTTACCAGATTAGATATATGATTTGAAGTTAGGTCTCGTGTATACATCTAGTTAACCAAGGAATTGTGCGTCTCAAAATTATTAAATAAATTTCCTACTTTTCTTCAAGTGAAGTTGAATTGAAAAAATGTAATTATATATTATATTTCCATTTTATATTAATTTCATAACGTAATTATGCTTCATTTAAATGTCACTGAAATAAAGTGCAAATTGAAGACCTGGATAAGTAAGTGCATAAAGATATGTACGTGCAATTTTCCTCTAAGATACCAGAATGTACTGCTATGAAATCATAGTAACTAGGCATAATTTTGATAGGCATTGTTGGACATACATAGGCCTATATATTTGAATAACATAACATACATTAAAATGTACTGTGAAAAACATGTTTCTTTGGTGTTACTTCACAGTTTAGTATCGTTTTCCCACGTTTATAAACTTTGGTATTATGTGCATTATCCCAACAGCACATTTTAAAAACACCTTTCCAACAATAAAAAATATTGATTTTCCGTTATTTTATATTTTTGTTAATAACGATTTGTTTACATTAATGTGCATATATATTATATATGTAATGAATTATTGTTCTACTATCTAAGTACTATCAGTGTTCTCATTGTTTCTGATCCCTGCGGGAAAGAATCCATTCTAATGCATATACATATATTGCATGACGTGAAAGGATGTTTCCAGGTAACTCCAACAAACAACCCCCCCCCCCAAAAAAAAAGAATAATTCGACCGCCAGTCGGCACTGCATCTCATGATGCCTCTTATAATAAACACGCCAGACTCAGTCACGTGAACCTTGTCTATTTAAAAGACTTTACAAATTAAACACGCCAGACCCAGTCACGTGAACCTTGCAGATGTAAAAGTAGATGCGATTGGGTGAGAAAAGTTTGCAGCGTCAGTGCGTCATCGCTGGCTGAGGGATGACGCGGTTGAATTGGACCATTCAGGAAAGAAACCCAAACAGACGTGTCGTCTTGCATCTTAATTGCCCAGTAAAAGTTTAATTTATTTTTATTTTTCCATTATATTGACTAGATAGGTTAATCCTGCGACTAAAGTCCGCAAAACTGTGTCATTAATGTACCTTGTGTGCTACACATTGCTGAATTCACTCATTATCACTCAAACACCGTCAGCCGCGGAGGGGCGGGTACTTCAAAAGAAATTGCATGGATACCCTCAATTAGGAAATTTAACAGTTTTCACAAGTGAAAGACATATTTGTTTTGATTTTTATTTCAAATTTTAGTACATTTGCACTGTTTAGAATGGGAAAGATTTGGATATATCAACGTTTATTAGGCTAATCGTTGATCGAACCATGTGCACACCTGTTTACCTGTCGCACCTGGATTTTTACCTGTGCAGATAAACGCGACAGACCAACTAAACAGCAATTTTATTATTGCATGAAATGTAAACAAACAGAGTAGACACAATTTTCCAGATTTTATTTTATAATCCATCGGCGCTTTGTTTTTGCCTGCACATGTTAAAATATATTAATTTGACATAAAAAGGTATATTACAGGTAATCAGATAATTTGTGCATTTTACACCCATAAATTATATATTTTGCACATTGGACAAAAGTAAATAGTTTTTATTGTGATGTTCCTTATAACAAGTGCAATTTATAATTTAAATTTAAAAAATGAGAATTTACCTTTATTTACCTGATCTTACCTGTGCAGGTGAGTAAACTTTTACAGGTAGCAATTGGCAAAATTGAAATGCACAAGTCTCATGGCTGTGTAGTTAATTAAAAGATAGCTTCTGCATATTGTTTTGACTCCTTCAAAAATTTCCTTTCCACTTTTAAAATGAAAAGTTGTCTTTATATTCTGTACTTACAAAGGTAATTAAATCTGTTTAAGATCAAAGGTATCATTTCAGGTAACCCAATAAATAGTGCAGTTAGTACCTGTAATTCATAAATTTTACATATGGCACTCAAAATTAAGTTGTTTGTTTTATTGTTCTCCCTAATTACATGTATAAAATATATACTTCATTGAAAATTAATTTACCTGGATTAACCTGAACTAAACTGTAACCAAAATTATCAATTTATGTTTTACATGTCTGAAAAATCAAAATATAATGGTTTTACACAGTTGACACTTGTTTATCCATATTCTCACCAGCCACTTTTCAGCATGATTTTGTCACTGTTACAGGTAATTAGATCAGTTGAAGAACAAAGGTACTATTCACATAGGTAACTTAATTACTGTATTAAAAGCACCTGTTCTTATATCAAAATTAATTATACAGTCCATAAATAGAGAAGGTATTAATTTATAGTAACTATAATGATGAACAAGGTGTTTGCGTACATATTCAGAAAAAAAAAATTACTTTTTCTTACCTGTTCAGGTAAACATATGTGTTATATGTTAATAGTCATAGAATGTGCTCTTTTGGTCAGCAAGCTTTTCAGGTGAAAAATATATGATTTCCACAGAAAAATCCAATTTTACTAGCACATTCTGGTTCGTCGGTGGTTCCCTTTCCAGTGTTAAACCAAATCATTTACCTTTTTCTTACCTTTAATTTATAATTACCTTAGAGTGAAAAAAAATCCTTACATTTCCCTTTTTTTATCAAATGGTTCATGGGTTACCTGAACAGGATGAAAGGGGTCATTTTGGTGATATACCAGTGAGTGGAAATACAGGTAGTACAGATTTACCTGTTTTTACCTGTATATACCTTAGTTACATACATATCAAACCAGGTATGTAGAAAATAAATAAAATAACATGAAGGACATTTACCTGACAGTAAAAGCTGAAAATTTCACAAAGATACCTTTAACGGTTACTGAGTTAATGTCTCTTATATAGATTCATGTCAAAATGTGGAAAAAATGCAAAATAAATCTGAACAGTAGGAGTGTGACAATCTACAGGCTAATCTGAACAGTAAAGGGTTAAAGGTCTCAAAAATAAAGAAAAAAAATCGTAATAAATCGAAAAATACAGGTGGCTCCACCAGTCTGCAGAAACTGATGAAACATCTCATGATCAATATGTATGCCTAAAATCATGACCATCAGTGATGTAGTTAATGAGATATTGAAGTTTTTGTATGAAATTTTTCACTATTCTGGGGGGTACTTTGGGGCTCCATAGCTCGAAGGATATGGGTAACAGAGCCCTAATTTCTGGTTTCCATGGAAACTTTTCATAGGCTCTCAGAATATCAAGAATGAAGATTCTAGGTCCAGTCTTTACGATTTGTGCCCTATTAACAGATGTCCACATTTTTAAAGGTCTCAAAAATAGAGAAAAAAATTCGTAAAAAATTGAAAAAAATAGAGGTGGTGCACCCAGGCTGCAGAAACTGATGAAACACTCCATGATCAATATCCATGCAAACAATTATGGTGATCTCTGCATTAGTTGTTCAGATACTTCAGCTTTTGTATCAAATTTTCCATTATTCTGAGCTGTACTTTGGAGTGCCGTAGCTCAAAGGATATG
The DNA here is from genome assembly GCA_026874595.1 of Sipunculus nudus. Taxonomy (NCBI): domain Eukaryota; kingdom Metazoa; phylum Annelida; class Sipuncula; order Golfingiida; family Sipunculidae; genus Sipunculus; species Sipunculus nudus. The sequence continues at coordinate 54,741,029 of CM049309.1, forward strand.
GGTAGCATAGACCTAATTCCAGGTTTCCATGGAGTGTTTTCATGGGTCTCCCTGTGTCAAGCATGAAGATTCTAGGTCCAGTCGTTACAATTTGAACCCTGTTGACAGATAACTACATCCTTAAAGGTCTCAAAAATAGAGAAAACAGTTCGTAAAAAATCGAAAAATACAACTGGCGCCACTAGTCTGCAGAAACTGATGAAACATCTCATGATGGATATGTATGCCAAAAATCATGACCATCAGTGATGTAATTAATGAGATATTGAAGTTTTTGTATGAAATTTTTCACTATTCTGGGGGGGTACTTTGGGGCCACATAGCTCGAAGGATATGGGTAACAGAGACCTAATTTCTGGTTTCCAAGGAGATTTTTCATGGACCTCTCAGAATGTCAAGTTACAAGATTACAGCAGTTACAGTGGTTACGATTTGTGCCTGGTTAACGGACAGACAGAAGGACGACGGACAAAGAGTGATCGTTATAGCTCAGCATGACTGAAAGTCAGCTGAGCTAAAAAAAGAGATAAAACCTAAATTTAAATATGAAGAAAGCTTAAATATGATGAATTTAAATGTCCTGTTCTTGCTACATTACAGTAACCAAACCATCTATGATCAGTTACATTTACATGGGGATCTTGGTTTGATTAGGATTTTGAAGTTAAAATACAGAATCTGATGAATCAGATAAGAAATATAATGATCATTTCATTAGCTACCATTTATCAACCTGCACTACACAACAACAACTGTGATCATTTTATGATATCTGAAGACTGCCTTTGTCATATATAAACAGGCTGAGTGTTAGGCTACACATGAAACCAAATTCCTATTACACAATATGTGGCTACATATGGATTAAATAATTTTTTAAGGACAATTACATAACGACACCTGTTTGTAATTACTAATGTTGGTAATACAATGCTTAAATTGACAAAAATAATTTCACATGTAAGAATTCTGGCAAATGCAACTAGAACCAGTTAAGTTCATTGTACAAGCAGGATGAGAAATTGACAGATGTAACCAAATTAAGAAAACTTACTTGAGGTTGTAATAGTGATAAGCAACAGATGATTTGGGTACTGCAGGACTGAGGTACAGGAAACCAGCTTTTGGGTCATTATATATAATGCTGATTATCTGCCAGGCATCACTGATTCCAAGGTAGTTTGGTGCAGCTGTTCAAAGAAATAAACAGTTATATATATAGAACTGGAAATAAATGGTAGCTGTGGACAAACAGACAAAAACAGTTAAACTTCACTGAACACCAAGGGGCAGAAAGAGTATGTTCTGACTAATGATAGTCAGTGAATGTGGCAAACACTTTTACCTATAACATAGGTTGTAGCTGTACCATGCCTATTCAACATTTAAAACATATGCTGTACTTTTGGTATTAATAGATATTATAGTATGGTATTTTATAAAAAAAAATTGGAATAGCCAGAGCTTATATGATTTTTGTTGTTGCAGCTTGAACAAATTGTTATGATTATAGGCTATCTTTTTTATTTTAACAAATGTCTATATGCTATATATATTGTTTCAACTACAAAAATTACCCCTTACATTTTACAAATGATGATACAAACAGCACTTGTCAGCTGACTGATGAACCAAATGAGTTACTCCTTATCATTTCATAATTATGGAGTTAACAAAATTATGATGCCATTATAGTATCCTCTCATACCATTTACCATGAGGAATAGTGGACATCAAGAATTTACAGTGAAAAGCCTGAAGTTATGAGACTAAAAATTAGCATAGTCATGATCTTGGAATACTGTCTGTCCACAGAAATATGAACGGAAAACTGCCTGCCATCTGTCTGCCATTAAAATTCAAAATAGGTAGCTGATACACTCATGGCAACCAGAACAACTCTTCTGACACTGATAACTGTAATAAGCATATATGTGAGAAATCTCATAAAAAGAATGGACCTACAGGTCACAATAAAGATATATGTTAAATGAAACCTGAAGAATACATCCATAATGTGAGCCTAAGTATGCTCAATTCAACACATTACAAATGACTGAAAATATAATTTTATATCAATTCTGTTCCTCAGATAAAAGATAAAACTTATTTGGTTTATGATCCTGTGTAATAATCCCAGGAAAATAATAACAATATAACACATGCCTTTTACTTGCAAAGATGGTGGAATGCTTGCCCCCTGTGTATGCTGGCGCCCTCTGGGTGTTTTTCTGGCACTGTCCTTGGGAGGAGTAGGTACTCGTGCAGCTGGACCACCAAGTTCCTCCTTCAATCATATAAAAAGATTAAAATTTTATTTTGCATTATCGCAACAACTTATTATTGGTCTATGTTTACAACCCACATTATACTCCATTAAGAAAAGTTGCAATATTACAATATGCTGAGAATTTTATTTAAAATTGAACACCATAAACTTACAAATTACATTTTGCATTGTAACATTTTTTTGTCTATTTCCTAACATATGACAAGAAAATATATGATTTCTGTAGATAAAAACATGATTCTTAAAGTTAAATTTAGTAGATTTATGGAAAATAATCCATGGTTTAATATTTGGTGGCCCAAGTTTGCATGTTTAAGAACACCAGCTGGTTATCCACACAAAAGACTAATCTAAATATTACCTGTTTTACTTTGAAGTCCTCAGGCAGATCTGGTAGTGGTGAGGGGGCCTGAGGCAGTGGCTCAACTGATCCAGGCCTCTTTTTCTTGGATTCTGGCTCTTCATCTTTGCTATATTTTTCTGCTTCAAGCCTCTCCCGTGCCTTTCTATGAATGTACTCTGGCTGATTCTGATCTTGGAATTTTTGCAGGACAGGCTAGAAATAAATGAAACTTGGTTGTCTCAGTCTTATCTGAGATTGTATAACATGTTACAACTAGAATACTGACATGTCATGAAGGGCTCCGTAAAAGGCCATACTTCCAGTGTGGGCTAAGTGATGCTTCAAAAAATATAATGAGAGACCTGATAACATGCAGAGACAGGGAGAACTGACACAAAATAGTATTTAAACAACTGAACCAAGAAGTTAAGGTCTGAATCAGTGATAGTAGTTAATGAAGGTGTAGGAGAGGAGTATCGATAATCAACAGAGGCATAATTACATCTAATGTATTAAACAGTAAGCCTGGTCAGCATATAAATCAGTAGGATCGTCCAGTAACCTTGACCTTAGGAGTTGTGATGTTGAAATCAATATGGTTCTTCCCATACTATTGTTAGGTAATCCAAAAGTGAGAGATTTTGGATGAAACATTTTTAATGCCTCCACGAACCTTTTTAAGATGTGGGTCCTGTGACCTTGACCTTTGATCTCATGACCCCAAATTAAAGAGGGTCCTTACTTAAGTGGTGGGACATATAAAAGTCAAGTTTGATATCCATATGTCAATCTAAACTGGAGATATCATCTGCAAATGAAATTGTGGACAGCTGGCTCATGCAACCATAACCTTACACCATGTGACCCCAAAATCAACAGAGAGCTTTACGATTGGCAGGTGAGCTATATGTGCAAGATGAAAGGTCTGGGATGAAAAGTTTGGCTTAAAATGCATCCACAATTTTTTTTTTAAAGAAGGGGGTCCTGTGACCTTGAACTCATGACCCAAAAATCAATAAGGTTCTTGCTTTAGTGGTGGGCCATGTATAAGTCAAGTTTAAAATCCATATGTCCATCAAAACTGGAGTTATCATCTGGAAAGAATTTGTGGACGGATGAACAGAGAGACAGACGGACAGGCAGAAAGGGTGATTACGATAGAGCACCTGCTTATTCAAGCCGGGCCCAAATATTAGAATAAACAACTTTTAACATCAGAGATGACCATACCACAATACACAACCAATAATGAATGGGCGTAAAAATGATGGGCACACACAATTTTAGCACAATTAATGAAGCCATTCCTGAGAAATCTAACAAATAAAGTTTCTATAACATAAGGTCATAGATTGCACCAAACGATTTGTATAATAGCAAAAGCTACCAAAGGATCTGCCAGATTTCAGGGCAATCCATTAAGCCACTCTTTCAGTTTCAAACTTTTTGCAAGATTACCACAAAAACTGGACTCATTCAAGGTCAAGATGTGTCGTCGTTGAGGTCTGTCATAGTAGCATCAGCAAAGACAAGTGTTGAAACCTGAGTATCCCTGATCTTCAGCCCAGAGATACCAAGTATTTATTTAGCAGCCTTAAATATAAACAGGGGCCTGACAATTTGGAGACTAAAATCACTTTTCAACCTGCATTTTAGAGAATATCTGGGTCATTATGCCCTCAACAAAGTTTTCAAAAGAAAAAGTATAAAGACCTGACTAGATGTCAAATTATAGCTACATAAGTTTACAGTGGTGATTTGTGCTTTGCTAAATGCAGACCAAACAAAAATTAAGATGATCATTACAGGTAAACACAAGCCAATGTAAACATAGCTAAAATTGATTTCTACTACATCAATGTATTAATGCTAAAAGTTATCTATTTATAAAATGTTTACAAGAAAAGTTATCACTCACAAAAAATCACCAATTATATAGTGGCGCCCTGGTGAAGGGAACAATATCAACTGGAAAATGTTGAGAGTATCATTCAGTGCATTTGGAAATTTGAATAGGTTTGAGTCTTTGTTAAATTTTAAATGATAAAAGAGAATTCAGAATTACTTTAAAAAAAAACAGACTTTTCCATTAAATCACAACCTGTTTAGCAAATTTATGAAAGCAGTTGTGATTTTGCTCTGTGTCTCTCCTGTAGACCCATGGCTGCCATGAATATATATATCAGGGAGACATTACAAGTACGTACTGGCTGTGAGTTACTGTCACCAGTCTGATAAGATCCTATAACTGACTAAATATTTACAACTTTACACATGATTAAACAATAGACCTTCACAAGTTCACAGTAAATATATATGTTGACATATGACATAAAACATGACCAGTTAAGGATGGCTAGCACTCTAAAGTTAAAATGTACATTAAAAGTCATTAATGCAGTTTACAAATGTTTATAAACAATATACCTGTGACACCTGTCATTTAACAAACCTAGGGTTTGATATAAATAATTTACCAAAGGTTCTAGTCTTGGTGCTGCTGGAACTCCAGCTCTCTTATTCTGTGCCTTGGTTGGTCTTTGAAACCGAAGTGCCCTTGGATTGTGTTTCGCTTGCTGAGGTGCGCAGGAGTACAAGCGCTGTTTCAAGGCATCTGGATCAACTGTTGGCAGCGACATTCCTGCTGCTGTACTGATGGCACCACCTGCCTGCGACTGTTGAGATCTGTGCACTGCATGCTGAGCTGTCACAGACGAACCCGTAGGCATCGTGTCTGTTGTGTGCTGAAATAGAAATACACATACATTACACTTCTGCTAATAAATGCTTAAATACTGATAAAGCAGTATAGTCAAGCATTATACAATGAAATCACTATTTAGAGGACAGTGACTGTATAGGATTTTAGGGAAACCAAGCATATTGACACATCATAATCCAAATGATCACTGGCTATGAACACTGATGCTGCATAGTGTCTGCTAAGGAAAATAGGTCACAAAGATGACTTTGGTAAGAAATATGGATATTAATAATCATAATAAATGAGGCAAAAGTCAAATTAATGAATAATCAATGTATTGAAGTATATTCATGGAAAAAAGTGGTCCATGTATCATAAGGAGGGAATTTGATAGATGCAGGAGTTATATTTCTTTTAATAGTAGCGATCTAGCCATGACAACATGACACTCAGGCCTTCGAAAGTAAACTGATAGAGGCCTGCAAGTCATGATGCAAGTCTGAGGGTGGGATCAAGGTATTTGCTGTGTAGTAGTACCTGACATCAGAGGCTTATATGGCTGTGTTATATTTACTAAATAAGGAATTTAAAATGTTGTTACACCAATATATTACATTAATTACCTCCATTCTTGTCTATGGAACCAATTTACAAAAAAGATGTCAAGCCATCTGGACAAACACAGAGACAAACTTTATGAGTTAAACCAGCCTCATTATTAATAACCCACATTTTTTATGCGGAAAAATGTGGGTTCAGCCCCTTATAGACACTCAGCTAGTGAACCCACATTTTTATTTTATTTACGTTTTTATTACAAATTCCCACCTCTGCTTCAGAATTAGCCTGATTTAATTGGACTCAATATTTTTAGGCCCTGTCACATACTGGGTCAGATAGCCATACAGTGAGAGTTTCTACAATATACATGTATATATATATATATATATATATATATATATATATATATATATATATATATATATATATATATATATATATAAGCCTCAGATTGCATGACACCAAACGCTCTTTGTTACCAGTGTCAGCAGGCGTCACTAGTACCTCGTACCAGTGCACATTTCTTCAAAGTGGGCCGTTAAGCACAGTGTAACAAAATTCTGGCTCTCAGTCCCTCAAGTTAGCAAGGCTCCCAGTGAGGTATTCAAGTGTGTCCATACAACTGTTTGTCTCTGTCCCTACTAACTCGCTGTCATGCCTCTGGAAAAAGGTCAGTAAATGTTTAAACTTGTTCTAAGTTTAATATTAGTCGCCATCAAATCCATGAAACACCTACTTATTGGTGTCAAAATGGTGTAATTCTGTGTCTTGTTGTTATGTTAGGCAGTGAACAAGTAGTCAAGGAAGATGCAACAGATCTCTTGCATATACCATGGCTTATATTGTAGAAACTTTCAATGTATGGCTATCAGACTCAATATAAGGCAGGGCCTAATAATATCGAGTCCGATTAAATCAGGCTACTTGTGAACTCACATTTATTTTGTGCAAAATGAACCCACTTTTGGTATTTTTGACAATGACATTGTGTAACACAATTTTAAATGCATTTTTCTAACATATACAATACTATAATATGTTATTTATACCAGTATATGGTAGAAACGTATTAGGAGTTGAACCCACCTTTGTTTGTGAGAAAATGTGGGTTCACTTCATGTTCTAACTAATCTATGTATGTTAGTATGTTGAACCCACATTTCATATATTTGTATGACATTGTGTACATAATAATACATATCACGTAAAGATAAATGAGTGAAGAATTGATTTTTTTTCTATATAATTTAAACAATTGATAAAAAAATTAATATATTATTTTTAAAAAGGTATACTAGAAGCCTACTAGTATTAGCCTGAACCGGGCTGGACTAAATTCCAAAATACACGGAAATAATACTGAAATAACATTCATTGCCACCAGTATTGGCAGTAATACAGTATATGTGGTCAAATTAAAGATAAAATAATAAAAATATTAATAATATATAATAATATATATTATATATTATCATATATACACATAGATAAATACATATACCCTTTATGGGCCTTAATTATTTTATTTAACAGCTTAAAGATCCTGTTGTGCATGCTGTTGTTCAATCAGCCATCAAATAGGTCTAACTCCTCTGCATCTTTCTTCCGTTGAATTTTGAAAACATGCTGACCAGGCCAGTCAACTTCAACGGATCAGTACCTGAAGTCAGAACTTATTTCCAAATATAAACTGTTATAATATCACTTTCACAAAAAGCATGTTTGTCAGTGACTTACCTTTCTTGTTCCTTATACTGTTAAATCCACTAAAACTTGATTCTAGTTGCATAAAAAAATGAAATTAACAGGTTGTTTTTAAATAATACTGGGCCTGTTTTCCTACGACGGCTGTAAAGTGTACGCCGCCATGTTAGTTAGCTTTGCTAGGCAACCAATGGTTACGGAAACACCCGAAGCTCCAGTTCGTTCCCGATGATTTCAGAAATTAGACTGGTACACTGCGAAGACTATTTGTGAGGTTCTGAGAAGAGTACCAGTCTATTTAATTTTACAATCGTTTCATATTAGCCAGTCCTAATAGCAAACTCTAAAAATATCATGAGCTTACATTTGTATCTGAGAAAAGGAAGTGTATACATATCTAATTTTTTGTTCATTTATGAAACTGAATTAGTAATCCACAAAGTGAGGAAAGCGGGAGGTTAATAGCACAGCCAACTGAATCTCGCGAGAAGAACCCGGTCACCGCTGTTCTATGTGTTGTGCGCTCAAATTGTGTCATCGGATATACATTACTCTCAGGGCAAATACAGAGTCAAATCAGCATTCCAGACCAGTTTTCGGAAACTAAGGAAAACCCACCCCTTGCCTGGAAACCCAAGGTAACAACGAAAAAATATACACACTCTTTTGACTTATTCTGATTTGTAAATGTGAATGTGTGCCCGGGTATAATATTTCTGATGTGTTTTGATGCTCCCTTGATTGGCTTCCCAAGCCGGGCGCTGATGAGGCAGAGACCTGAATAACTGTTGTAATCATAACTGTGCAAGATGTAAAGTTAGATCTACTAAGTGTCAGAATAGGCTTCATGTGTATTTAAAACAGAACGGTGAATACGGGGGTACAACTGCAGCAGTCAACGGCTTGATTCAGTTGGAGGCTGGGCTGATGCTATGAACTGGTGAAGGTTAGCCTAAGCCAAGGAACAGGGCTGGGCTGTCATCTGAGAAAGCTGCCGCCTTGCTGGCTCCCCTTTATGAGCCCTGCTAGGGTTGTCATGACTGATAGGAAGGTGGTATCAAAGGCAAAGTTGCATGAATAGATTGTTGGCACTTACAGCACAGTCAGGGTGTTATTAAAGTGTGTGTTGACAGAGTGGAACCTGGGTGCTCTGTTATCAAAACAAACTTGCCCTAGTGTAGGGGCCACACCCCCACAGGCCTGTGCAGGGATAAAGTGTTTGTCATATTGTATGTCTGAATGGAACATTGGTAGCAGTGCATTAGTCTAATAAGTGTATAGATCATTAGTTCACAGCTGCATCAATTTCATGCCTCACTGTTCTTTATTGTTTATGTGTGTATGAATATATATTTGAACATATTTTCCCTTTAATTTTAAATAAGTATAAAAAAATTCAGTTTCCCCCCCAAACCTTTTGAACATATTAAACATCAACAGAAGCAGTAATTATTGTGTTTTCATAAAGTGACCTTTATTAATCATTAATGGGTCGTTGTTATTCAGGCATACTATGGTGTGAATAGGGGGACAGGCTGCAGATGACCTCATGGGGCAGGCTCATAGCTGATGATTACAGACCTTCATATCCCCCCTCCCCCCACACACACACACACACACACACACATACTCACACCTCCCCAACAGTGTATAGCACTAGCAACTTTTTTATGCCCCTGCCACAAAGTGGCCGGGGCATATAGTTTTATACGCTCCCGAGGCAGCGGAAATCTTGCGCTTCTAAAGAAGCAACTGATTTTCACGCTGCCAGCTGTGACCGTTTGTGATATATTTAGACACCAGATGGCGGTTTGTTGTCCACTGAAATAAACGTGCGTACGATGTGACAAGCAGCCAATCAGATGCCAATAAACAAACACTCGACAGGCATCCTGGCTCCGCCCATTGCCGCGCTTCAAGCGCCGTTTGATGAGTTTCCGGTCGAATTTAAATTGCTCCCTCTGCATTCTCGCATCATCGACCGATTCGATTATGACATTATGACTGTGTTAGCGTAGCCATGTATTTGTTGTCTGCAGAACTGAAACCAGCCAGCGAGGTGTGCACGCAGCCTTTGTTGATACGTTTCGTTTGAATTACAGCTCACCGGCCGAGCATCCTATGTGCCCAAGGCCCTAAGCAAACCACGTCAGGGGCAATTCTCTCTGAGCCTGTGGCCTGTTTAGACGGTTACGCTGGGGGATGAGCTGTCACTCAAAAAGAAATGAATTTGATTTGCTCCGTGTATTTCTCGCTTGGCTTTGTCTTCCAGCACAAAGTTTCATCTGATTGGACAAAAATACAGTGCTCCCCTCTGGTGTTGCAAAGCAGGATATGAGGTCATAACAAACAGCGCCTTACGATATAGGAAGTAGCCCTATAGGTAAAGCGCTGTGTAAAGAGCGTAATAGTTTTACCCATGTCCGTCATTGTCCTTCCGTCATTCCGAAATCAAACAGTTATACGGACTTTTTTTCGCAATGCCTGCAGATATTGGCCTGATTTTGGTGTGTGGGCAGATATAGACCAGTTACAGATCGAGTTCGCGTTTCGTCCCGGTTGACCTACTTTTGACCGTTTTACGGCTCCTAAACTTAGAAAATTTCATGAAAAATAGAAATATTCATGACAGATACACATGTACAGACTTTTTTTCACAATGCCTGCAGATATTGGCCTGATTTTTGGTGTGTGAGCAGATATAGACCAGTTACAGATCAAGTTCGCGTTTCGTCCTGGTTGACTTACTTTTGACTGTTTTACGGCTCCTGAACATAGAAAATTTCATGAAAAATATGAAATTTCATGACAAATACACATGTACGGACTTTTTTTCGCAGTGCCTGCAGATATTGGCCTGATCTTTGGTGTGTGGACAGATATAGACCAGTTACAGATCGAGTTAGCGTTTTGTCCCAGTTGACCTACTTTTGACCGTTTTACGGCTCCTGAACATAGAAAATTTCATGAAAAATATGAAATTTCATGACAAATACACATGTACGGACTTTTTTTCGCAATGCCTGCAGATATTGGCCTGATGTTTGGTGTGTCGGCAGATTTTGACCTGTTACAGATGGAGTTCGCATTTCGTCCCGGTTGACCTACTTTTGACTGTTTTACGGCTCCTGAACATAGAAAATTTCATGAAAAATATGAAATTTCATGACAAATACACATGTACGGACTTTTTTTCGCAATGCCTGCAGATATTGGCCTGATGTTTGGTGGGTCGGCAGATTTTGACCAGTTACAGATGGAGTTCGCATTTTGTCCTGGTTGACCTACTTTTGACTGTTTTACGGCTCCTGAACATAGAAAATTTCATGTAAAATATATATTTTCATGACAAATACACTTGTACAGACTTTTCTTCACAATACCTGCAGATATTGGCCTGATTTTTGGTGTGTGGGCAGATAATGACCAGTTACAGATCAAGTTCACGTTTTGTCCCAGTTGACCTACTTTTGACCGTTTGACGGTGCTCTAACATAGAAAATTTCATAAAAAGGTGCACATGTATGGATATTTTTTCGCAGTGCCCGCAGATACAGGCCTGATTTTTGGTGTGTAGGCAGATAATGACCAGTTTCAGATCGAGTTCTTGTTTTGTCTCAGTTGACCTACTTTTGACCATTTGACTGCTCCTGAACATAGAAAGTTTCATGAAAAATATAAATTTTTTTAATAACAAATGCATATGTACTGACTTTTTTTCCTCAATGCCTGCAGATACCACCCTGATTTTTTTTGTGTGGGCAGATAATGACAGTTACAGATCGAGTTTGCGTTTCATCCCGGTTGACCTACTTTTGATTGTTTTACGGCTCCTAAACATAGAAAATTTCATGAAAGACAGAAATTTTTATGGAAAATGCACATGTATGGACTTTTTTTCACAATGCCTGCATATACTGGCATGATTTTTGGTGTGTTGCTTGATAATGACCCATTACAGATCGAGTTTGCATTTTTCCCTTGTTGACCTACTTTTGACCATACGACACCTGAACTTAAAAAATTTTCCAAATTTTACAAATGTTTCTAATTTGCCCAAGGCGGGGGCATTCGTGTCATTCCGACACATCTAGTTTTACTCTCTGCCACTAACAAATATATAAAATATTGTTTGGACACAAGTTTCTGACAATTTAGCTGATGTTGCCTGTGCATAGCTGAGGAGGCTTGGACAGATGTAAATGTGTTGTATTTGTGAACTTTTACTTCTTTAGCTGACTTTTGTTCCTATTATTTTTACAATCAGACGTACCCAGTCAAAAATTTCCATTTGCTAAAATTATACACAAATATGTCTAACTGGCAGAATATAGGTCACACTGGCCTAATTTTTAGTATGCAAGAATATTAACCAAGGACCTAATTGGATGTCAGGTAAAAGGTTTTGGTGTCTAAATTGTGCCTTGGTAACAATTTGACAGTCAAAATTTCTGAGAAATGAAGAAAATGCAGATGGCACCACTGGTCTTGTACAGCTGAAAGAGCTGTCCAGAACTTACAAGGTTACCCAGTTTCAAACATGCCATGCAACCATTACTGAGATATCTTATTTAAAGTATGAATTTTCAGGTAAAATCAGCTGCCATGACAATAACATTGCACCTTGGGTGCAAGTTTTTGTGAATGACAATGGGTGCATAGGTCCACTGCTAACAATGGCCAGCATCTGTCATCATCATGAACTCTGTTGTTTAGGTAAAATGTTCTACAAAAGGACCGGTATGACCACTGGAAGCCACCAGTACATGGGTGTGTGGTTTTTTAACATAGTTTTGATTATTTTGAATACTTAATTCATGCTTCAGAATGAATACTAAACTTTAGCTTGTGAATATAGCACCTCTTACAGTATCTCTGTTTCTGATGACGGTGCCATAAAACTTATAAGTGTCTTATAAGTTATGTTGTTTTAAGAACATACATATTCTGAGTATGTATGTACATGTATGTTACAAGTCCCTTAATAGAAAGAAGTTGCACAGGTCTTAAAGGACTCTAAATTTGTGTTTTAATTTAGTACTGACTTTGTTTAAATTTCAGAGACTTGGTTATTACACTAAAGATAAAAAAGTGCCATTCTTGAATAAGTTAGAAGTTAGGGGATGATTTTAATAAAGTATGTGACATTTTGCTGTACTCAGAATTTGACTATATTTCCTTTGATTCAAATTTAATGCAACTTTCACATTGGTCACCAAAGAATCATGGCCACAAATGTTCATTCATTAGGTGCCATACCCCCATGTTGTGTATGAAGGGAGCAAAAAAGTGTCATCAATATAATAATGGATTAAACTTCTTGATTAGAATAGCTCAGGGGGACCACTGTCAATCGAGTTTCTGACGATTCCCGGCCCAGTAGATTGACCATGAAAGGTTATTTAAGAAGACATATATGAAATTTGGTATTTGTGTCCAAGCCTCTTGAGAACATTAATTAGACAAATGACTGCCGCAGTTAGCGCAATATAAAGGATACTGAACTTGTACTCAAGCGAACATGAACTCTCTCACAGTGGAGGTTGGATGTTAAGCCTGGGGCATTGGCTCTCTTATACACTTAGTGAGGCAACTGTAAGCATGTGGTTGTCCAGAGGTTCACATGTTGAAATTGGAATAGTCTCATTCAAAGCAGCTGGTACTAGTGGTCAAAAGTTCATTTACAAGCTCTTAGTGTTTGTGACACATCAGTGAATGTTCCAGATTTCAGTGCAAGGGGTATTGAAGTAATTTTTGGCCATGCAAGAGCTATGCATGCCTTATCAAGGGTATATAAAGAGTCTGTTGTTGAACTTACTACTACCTACCTAATTTTCCTAGAGTCAAGGGTCAATTATTTTTTTCTCAGGGGCTCTTATAAAATTGATGTATACTTAAAAGAATGATGGTGCTCAGGTGCTGTCATGCAGATTACTGGACTGACTTAAGAAAATAGAGGGCAGAATACAGCAAGATATTTAACCGGTGCCAATGAGAGGGACCCCACAATGGCCATACTCTGAAAGAACCCCACATACATTCTTAGGTACAGGAGAATTTAGTTTTTGATTTACGAAGCCATAAATGATAAACTATCAACAATTATCAGTATCAGAGGTCATAAGCCCTCTGTGCCCCAAGTAAGACTGCTCAGGTCCTCTGACCAAAGGTTTTTGGTGATTCCTACTTCCCATGGCATTAACTATTGTGCATCCTTGCATAATAGACTTCCACATACCATCAAACTTTCCCTATCATCAAAGATAAAAAGAAACATTACATTAATACCGTATTTATTCTAATTTGGCGACCACTTAAAAATAATTAATTTTCTCAGAGGTCGAGATAATGGAGGATATTTGAAAATTATCTTCATGCAGAATTTGAGGTGGTCGAGATATTAGAGGCATACGGTTTGATAACCTTCCGTAGAGACGCAGAGCCGCTCTGACACTCGAGCGGTCATATGAATTGAGTGATAATTTGGTCGTATATAAGTTTGTTTTGTTAGCTTAACAGTATTTTTACAAACGGGCTTCCAACCGTCACATGAATTATACGCAGTCCGCAAATGATTAGAGCTCAATCACTTTACAAAATGATCACTACTTCGCATATAGGTACGATCACTTGACATAGACGGCAACTCATGTAACCTCCAGTTGTTTCAAGTTAACCCGCCAGGCGGCGATATCGGCGGGCCAAAAAGGGACAAGCAGCTGCATCAAGTTGGAAGAAGACTAAATAAATGCCTATTATCAGATAACTTTTATTTGCATAATACGTAATAAATATAGGAAAGTAAAAATATATACGACCGGAAATGGTCCTAGCTGGCGTGCCCTGGATCGGGCCCCGTTTGGTACGCGCGGTCACCCATCCAAAAACTAACAGGGGTCGTTTAAACTTAACTAAGATTACAGTTCCACATGTATCACAGTTGTTCCACCACGCATGCTTTGCTGTATTTTGTAAATATTATTGCTGAAGATCCAACATGAATTGCACACAAGGCACGTGCGTACCAGGAATGGTACATGAGTTTGCTTCGTCACGGACACCCATTTGGTTCTTGAACGCTTTATCATGTTTATATATTATGTAAAAAGCATCTTTGTATCTTCATTAATTTTTTGGAAGCAAGTTTGATGTGGATGCCCAGTGTAATAAGAATCTAGTCAGATACAAACTGCGGTGCCCGTGAGAGACGGAGGCATTCCACCTTAACATCGTCGACAGAAAACATCGTCGGCAGTCGAGAAATTAGAGTCATTTTAGAAATTATGCTTTCAAAATATTTTTTGGGGTCTAGAAATAAGAGGGATCGCCAAACTTGAATAAATACGGTAAAACTTAACTTTTAGCAAACCTGTGTTCTTATGTGATAGTGTATTGTCATCCATTGTCTGTACGTTAACCCATACTATCTCAAAAAAGGCAGGAGCTAGCATCACAAAATTTTATGCAAAACATTAGTCATTTAAAAAAGCTATAGAATTTTTCTGATAAGATAAGAATTACCTGATAAGAAGGTGTGACCAGGGATAACACAGGGGCTGTTAAACTGGGGGGGGGGGGGAGGTGTCAAAGCATGGCTGTGGTGGACTGGTCTCATAGCGTCTACGTTGACACCAGCATAAAGCTAACAACTGATTCGAATAAAGATTTATATTTATTGAGCTGTGGATTTTGTCACCATCTACACATCTTTCCTGATTTCGAATGATGCATTGCACTGTTGAATAACAAATAATTCATTTTCATACTGCGAGACTATTTTATAAATTGAATACTACTCATCTGCAAAGATTGTATTGATAAAAAAGCTGAGTTCATTTTGAGTAACTGCTCACTAATGAGTAGATTACTTAGTTACTGGTCTAGAGGAGGGCTGATATAACCTGACCATATAAAACATTGACATAACTGATCTGCCTCAGTCTGGATGAGTGAGATAAAGTGTCAGTGTCACTGTTCTCAGTTTGTCAGTTTGATGATTTTATAATGTACAAGGGTGGCAGGAATAGGAAGCCAGTATGGGCTCACTACACAGAAGTCCAGACAGATGGAAAAATGATGGTTTAATGCAACTACTGCAAAAGTAAACAGCTGCCTAAAGCATGCAGAATGGAGAATCACTATAAGAAGTGTACCAGCAAGCCAAGTGTTACAGCACCTGTGGGAAATAAGCGCCCACTGATTTCCGAAGATGTCTGCGAACAACCACCTGCCAAGAAGATATCACAAGGCGGCCTTGATGCTCATGTGTTGCGCACATCAGAGAGTTCAAAGAACAAGATTGACCAGAACCTAGCCAGATTTTTCTTCCCCTGTAATGTTCCCTTCTCAGTTGTGGAACATCCATCCTTCCTGGCATTGTTAGAGACTCTACGACCAGGGTATGCACCGCCAACCAGGAAGACACTGGCAGGAAAACTTCTGGATCAAGTCTGCACGGAACTGGAGAACGAAATGAAGAAGGACCTGCAGGACCAGGTGGTTACCCTCGTGGAAGATGGATGGTCCAATATACATAATGACCCTGTGGTTGCAACATGCTTACAGACAGACTCTAAAACCTACTTTCTGGATGGTATTGAAACTGGTGATCTTCCAAAAACTGCTGAAAACTGTAAGAACTTATGTCAACAGAGCATAAAGAATGCTGAACAGCGCTTTGGTTGTGTTGTAAAAAATATAGTTACAGACAACGCAAAGAACATGGAGAGGATGAGGGATGCCCTTCAAAAAGACGATCCAGAATTGAATGTCTACGGTTGCTCAGCTCACTGGTTGAACTTACTTGGTGCTGATTTGACTCCTACTGCTGTCATCAAACACATTGTAGAGATAAACAAGTACTACCGTAATCATCATCGTCCATCAGCCTGGTTGAAGGAGCACACAGGTAGTGTTAGACCTCAGCTTCCTGGTGACACCCGCTGGAAAAGTCAGCTTCACACAGTGGACACCTACCTGACCAACCGAGCATTCATGGTACTTATCACCCAGGACCACGAATGTGACATTGATCGAAGCATTATTACCAAGGTCAATGATCACAATCTCTTCTGTCAAGCCAGGGATCTACGAGATCAGCTCAAGCCTATCGCTAAGCTCTTGACATCTGCCAACGTGACAACACTGGTCTTGCCCAAGCGTGTGAGGTTTGGCTGGACCTACTGGATCATCCAGAACTCCAGGGCCACAGGGCTGCTGTCTCCAAGAGATTCAACCAAGCAGTCCAGCCATGTCTACTGGCAGCTCACCTACTACATCCAACATACCAAGGTCAGCGACTCACTACTGGACAGCAGCAGCAAGTTATGGACTGGTTGGCAAAGCGTAACCCAGAGTACATCGCAGCTGCAATCAGCTTTCAGACGAAGTCCCCACCATATCCAGCATTCTACTTCTCTGCCACATCACTGCCTGCCGTAACTTGGTGGAGGGGAATCAAGAAAGCCAGCCCTACTCTACCTGCAGGATTTGCCGAGTTAGCAGTGAATCTCCACACAGCATGTGCATCCTCTGCATCCATTGAACGCGTGTTCTCAACCATGGGTATGGTCCAGTCAAAACTTCGAAACAGACTTGGTGTGGAGCGTACAAATAAGCTTGTGTTTGCATACAGGATGCTGCGTGGAAGCCATGTTTTGGACTATTGAATTCAGTATTCTGTATAAAATATTAGTCTAGATTGAGTGTTTATATATGAATAACAATGTGTACATATTGAACAACAGATACATTATTCTGTGGCTCTGTTATATCTGCATGTTTAGCTATGTTATATATTATTAATAAAGGTTTGTGGGAACATGTGGACAAAAGTCATTAGTTTCTTCCCTAACTTCCTTTTCTTCCCAGAAACTTCCTTTTCTTCCCAGAAACTTCCTTTTCTTCCCTGGGAAGGGAAGAAATACCTTTCTTCCCGGAAGTTTGCCAACCCTGATAAAAATGCTGAAAATGGCTTATAAATAAATGACATGTATACATGTGCTTGGCACTGGGGGAATCATAAATGACGGGTATACACGTCATTGGCAGCGAATGTGTTAAAAATCCTCTTCTCTGAAACTGTCCAGCCAAATTTTTCAGTATTTCACAGAATAATCCCTGAATCACTCTCACTCAAGATTGTATGAGTGGTTCCAGATTGGTGTTTATTGGCGGAGTTACAGGAAGCTGAACTTAGTCTTTTAGCCAATAAAGGATAGGATACTGAAATTAGTCTCAGAAAAGGCTGGAGCTATCATCACCAAATGTTATGCAAATGTTGGTCACATGACTGACATGAGTCATATTTGAAATTGAGGTATTGGTGTGTCACCTGCAACAACCTTTTTTGTATGGGGGTCATCAGTATATTAACCCATAATTTCTCAGGAACAGCAGGAACTAACATCCCAAATTTTATGCAAAATTCTGTCACATATCAAATGTTGCATTATTGGGTGCCACCTGCATCAACTTACATTTTATGGGGAAAAAGCTTGATAACTTTGAAAATCTGCTTCTCTAAAATCATTCAGTCAAATTGTTCCATATTTCACAGAAATGATCTGAGAGACATGTTCTCTCAAGTTTGTTCAAATAGTTTTGGTTCAATGAATTATGGCCTAGTAACCTGAATTTTAATTTAGTCATTTGAACAAGTAAGCATACTAACATAACAGTCACAGAAAGGAAAGGCGCAAGCATCACCAAGATTTGTGCAAATATTGGTCACGTGACTCATATTTTAAATTTCATTTTTTGTGCCACCACCTGCAACAACCTTTTTTGTACAGGGGTCATCAATACATAAACCCTTAATTTCTCAGGAACAGCAGGAGCTAGAATCCCCAAAATTTTGCAAAAAATTGTCATGTATCAAATGTTGTGGATTTGAGCTTTTTGTGGCACTATTTGCATCAGCTTACATTTTACGGAGAAAAAGCTTGATAACCTTTGAAAATCTTCTTCTCTAAAATCATTCAGCCAAATTGTTCAATATTTAAAAGAAATCAGCCCAGAGACAACCTCTCTCAAGTTTGTTCAAATGGTTTGAGTTCAATGAATTTTGGCCAAGTTACAGGAATTTGAACATACTAACATCACCATCTCAGAAAGGACAGGAGCTAGCATCAAGTTTTGTGCAAATGTTGGTCACGTGACTCATATTTGAAATTTCAGTTTTTGTGGCGCCATCGACATCGACCTGTTTTTAATGGGCAAAAACCTCATAATTTTAGCCTCTTTCAACTGATAAATGTTTTATGATGAAACTGCCAGGCTGCATGGTTTAATTTCTCAATTATTATCCTAGATAAGGTTCTTTCAATTGTAAAGGAATAGATTGGGTTCATTGTATCCGCCAAAACAGTTTTGCGGATACTATGTTTTCAGCTGCACGCCGCCGCCGCGTAGGTGTCCGGAGAACTCCTCTGTAACCGCTGGGCGGAATTTTCCGAAACCCGGGATTATGTTCGGGTCACATGTGAACTGCTGCGCCCCGATTTTGTTTTGACCTCTGACCTTTCCTCTGCGTTCTGCGTCCGTTTGTGCGTCTGTTTCCACACATAAACCCACATATCTCGGGAACCGTTTGACCGATCAGGAAAATTTTTTTGCACAAATGTAGCCCTCGGAGAGCTTTATAACATACACCAAAAATGGTGGCGCCACCTGCAACCATGTTTGCACAGTGTCCATCTGTTCGTCTGCCTTGGGTTAAAATCACTCATATCTCTGCAATCACTTGACTAATTCACCTGAAATTCCGCATGCGTAAACATCCTGGATAGCTTTTCTGATTTTATGACAGGTGGCGCCACCTACATTCACGTTTACGCTGCAGACATACAAGCTCATATCTCAGGAACCGTTTGGCCGATCAGGAAAATTCTTTTGCACAAATGTAGCCCTTGGAGAGCTTTATAACATACACCAAAAATGGTGGCGCCACCTGCAACCATGTTTGCACAGTGTCCATCTGTTCGTCTGCCATGGGTTAAAATCACTCATATCTCTGCAGTGACTTGACTAGTTCACCTTAAATTTGGCATGCGTATACATCCTGGATAGCTTTTCTGATTTTATGACAGGTGGCGCCACCTACATTCACATTTACGCTACAGACATACAAGCTCATATCTCGGGAACCGTTTGACCGATCAGGAAAATTCTTTTGCACAAATGTAGCCCTTGGAGAGCTTTATAACATACACCAAAAATGGTGGCGCTACCTGCAACCATGTTTGCACAGTGTCCATCTGTTTGTCTGCCTTGGGTTAAAATCACTCATATCTCTGCAGTGACTTGACTTATTCACCTGAAATTTGGCATGCGTATACATCCTGGATAGCTTTTCTGATTTTATGACAGGTGGCGCCACCTACATTCACGTTTACGCTGCAGACATCCAAGCTCATATCTCAGGAACCTTTTGACCGATCAGGAAAATCTTTTGCACAAATGTAGCCCTTGGAGAGCTTCATAACATACACAAAAAATGGTGGCGCCACCTGCAGCCATGTTTGCACAGCTCCCGTCAGTTTGTCTTTCATGGGATAAAATGACTCATATCTCGGCAGTGGTTTGACATATCTGCCTAAAATTTTGCAAGTTTATACATCCCCGACAGCTCTCTTGATTTTATGACAGGTGGTGCCACCTGCATTCTAGTTTATGCAGCAGATATCCAAGCTCATATCTTGGGAAACGTTTGACCGATTGGGCCAAAGTTTTGCATGTGTATAGTTTTCACAAAGCTCTTTATCATACGCTAAACTGGTGGCGCCACCTGCAGCCATGTTTGCACAGCTCCCGTCAGTTTGTCTTTCATGGGATAAAATGACTCATATCTCGGCAGTGGTTTGACATATCTGCCTAAAATTTTGCAAGTTTATACATCCCCGACAGCTCTCTTGATTTTATGACAGGTGGTGCCACCTGCATTCTAGTTTATGCAGCAGATATCCAAGCTCATATCTTGGGAAACGTTTGACCGATTGGGCCAAAGTATTGCATGTGTATAGTTCTCACAAAGCTCTTTATCATACGCTAAACTGGTGGCGCCACCTGCAACCCTTTTTTGCACAGCGTCCATCTGTTTGTCTGCCAAGGGCAAAAATCACTCATATACAATATAGTGGTTTGACTTATCTGCCTTAAATTTTGCATATGTATACAACTTGGACGGCTTTCTGGATTTTTTGGTAGGTAGCGCAACCTACATACACAATTTGGCTGCAGACATCCATGCTAATATGCAACACTTCACCCGTTCCACTCTGATTTAGGCGGATACAAGTAGTCGCTTGTCGACTACCCGTATTCTAGTTGATTTTTGGTATTGTCATAGAAAGCTAAAGTTGGTTTTGTGGGCATTTGTAAGCCTCTTTTAAACTGAGGGCTGCAAAAGTCTTCTTCTGCAAAGCTGTTATTTCAAATTCTGTAATATTGCACAAAAATGATTCTTAGTTGGCCTTTGTTCAAGTTTGCATAAATGATTTTTGGCAAAATTATTGGACCAAATATCATGTTTGTGAAGTATCGTGCCATACAGTTAATAAGCTCTCTTACTGTACTTGGTGTACTTGATGGACTTTTAGTAGATTTGAATTTCATGTTTGTGAATGTATAGTGTCATACTCTACTTGGTGCACTTATTGGACTTTTATTAAATTTGCATATCATGTTTGTGAACATATGGTGCCATAAAGTTTATAAGTTCTATTAAATATACTTTAGCAAATGACATCAGTATTATTTGAAAGAAAAAAGGCATGTTAACTTGCATAAACGTGAATTTATGCCGTAAAAACGTCTTTGAAGTGATCCTCATATAAATGTCCCATACCTAGGTACTCTGTGAAAATCAAGTACCTGTACCTGTACCTGGCCAATTCACAAGTACCTGTACCTGTACCTAGGTACTTTCATTTGTACCTGGCCCCAACCCTGGAATATGTCAGCTTGAAAAAAAAGCATTTTAGCAGTCTTTCAGTATGTGTAAACAGATTTACCAACAGGCCAAGATTCTGTCTGTATCAATAAATAGTTTGGCAGACTGCCAACTATTTCAGATTTGGCAAAAGGCCAGAGGTCAGTCTGGATCTATTTATAGCCATGGTAGACTGCCAACTGTATCAGATTAAGCAACAGTGCAATTGCTGCAGTTGGCAATTGTTGCAGTTCTCTCAGGGCAAGTGCCTTCCTCACCTAAGCTTGGTTTGCCAAGTGCACCTGACCTAAGAGAAGTTTGATTTGATTGCCTGACGTTTTGACATGTCCATGCATCTTTAATGGCTTTCTCGTACACAAGACTTACCGTAGATCAGCGTTTTGCCGCCGCGGCCATAAAATAAGACTTGCAGCTAAAAATCCTGACTAATATTTCTCGACAAGGGATGCGGCTATTAAACGCAGGTTAAGCTAAATTCAA
The DNA here is from genome assembly GCA_026874595.1 of Sipunculus nudus. NCBI lineage: Eukaryota > Metazoa > Annelida > Sipuncula > Golfingiida > Sipunculidae > Sipunculus > Sipunculus nudus. The sequence continues at coordinate 54,763,062 of CM049309.1, forward strand.
AGATGTACATGAGACTCGACGGCCCAACGAGGCGCAATGGGCGATAATAGGCCGAGGAAGGAGGAAGTGAACACTGAGAACGTATATATTTTATGATACTGCATATTTGTATATATTAATTTTATTCATTGGTAATTTTATTAAATGTAATATTGATATTTTAATCATTCTCATATGTATTATAAAACTTTTCTGAGTCAGTTTTAAACCACAGCCATTTTCACGCAATGAGTGATAAAAAATCGATATTCACTCGCCAAATTATGCACTCTAACCAGACTAACGGTTGTACCTATATTTGAGTATGGCTGCAATACCGGTAAAACATTATTTTAAGATATTTCTTGTGCATGTCATTTCTTTAAAAATAAACTGTAAAACAAAAGATAATCAAAGACCGTACGTTCTTCGGCAATTAAACCTGCGTTCACGTTCAGATACTTCTTCGTTCATCACATTGTCAATAGATGGCGCTCAAAGGTCATATCCTCACCAGCTAGTTCCGTAATCCTTAAATATGGCACGTAATGCTAGCAGACGGTTCGGGCACCAGTGTGCATATATTATGATCAGCAGGACCCTGGGAGTACGCGTACAGGCTGTCTGAACATTGACGCGGGATTTGTTTATTCAAAGTTTTTGTCAAGGTTGACCGACGTTGTACAGAGTGTAAATAAAAGTCATCACAAAGAGTACCGTTGGCTTTGATGTCCCATTGAAGTTTAATTAGCCAGGGTAAAGGCGCAAGGTACCCCAAGGCCCGCTAGTTCCGTAATCATTTTATGTGGTATGTTTTGCCGGTTGACGGTTCGGACACCATTTTGCATATATTATGATCAGCACAACCCGAGGTCTTCTGGCAATATGATCACCGACGCGGGTGTCGTTTATTTAAATGTTTTGTTGTTAAATGACCAATGATGTATAATGTCTAAATAATATTTAAATAACCGTTGTGCCATACAATGCTTTGATGTCTCATTGAACTTTAATTAGCCAAGTTGAAGATTCTCTGAAATTCAATGATGTGTCAAATTAATTTCATGGCCCTACTAGGATTCGTCTTAGATGAGTCATCTATTCTAGTCGGGTAGATCAGGCTGTTAAACCAATTAATTTAATTAATTAATTAGCAAAGCAAAGCAAAATACACAGTTGCAACTGTTTCCCAAAACTGTTATGCCTGACCGCATATCAGCATACTGCAGCGTTCCTAGCTGCAGCCTAGCGTTTAAGAAAAGAACGTTTTCGTTGTGTTCCCCTACACCACTCGGCAATGGAACGGTGTTAGAATGTGGTGCGGCCATTAAGTAAGGCATAGGGAATTTTTACTCTAGTGAAGGAGCCTTCCAGATATTTTACGAACATGGGGTGCGGCCATTAGACGACGTGCGGCGGCAAAACGCGGATCTACGGTATGTCACCACCTAAAATGATTTTTCCAAAGTGTATGTCCCCACTTATTTCTCAGGTAGGATTTGATATATCAGCCTGACATTGGGCATATGTATATATATCAGACAGCTTCATCTTATACAAGACTCGCTGGGTCACCTACCATAGTTTTTGCATCTGTTGACAAAGCCCAAGAGTGGTTTGAAGTATCTGTTTGAAATTTCACGTCCATACATCTTTGTATGGCTTTCTCTATACACAAGTTTACATACACAAGACTGGTGGTGTCACTACAATCATTATGTGTTGTGTGCATTCATGCCAGTATTTCAGCAGTGGCATTTGTGGAATTGGTGCTTGGACTTGGGTTCAAAATGTTTAGTACTTGCATTGTACATATGCATGTTATACATGTACTTGAAAAGTAACGGATCAACATGGAAGCATTATACCTGATGTATATCCCATTGAATAGGTTCACATTAGGCCTGTAGGCCTTGTTGTTCATATAATTACTTGCATGATTGATAAAACATTCTGATGTCTCAACTAGACCTCTACAGCCTTATTATCCCCTCCCAAAGAAATCTTATTAGGTGATATAGTAATACTCTGCCTGACCATCTTTTCGTAATTATTCAATTAGGGACCCATCTTAAACAAAACTATCAGGCTGTCTTTCACATACAGCTCACCTACCAATAGAGGAAGACACCTTTTTAATTTGATATAACAACTTACGGGTTGTGGATACAAACACAACCATATGTTTATTCCAATCCTTTCATCTTTCACGTGCCACACCTAAAGCGTAAGAACTATTCATTTTGAGAAATAAAAATATTTTCATTTGAGCTGCATGTTAGAAGAGTATCAGCAAAGTTATTTATTTAATATTTTGTATTTGAGCTGCAAAATTAAATCAGATCATGCAAGAGATTGGGCTTAAATTTCTTTAAAATTATAACTAAGAGTCATGAAATTTCAACTACTTGTGTGTTGAATAAAATGCACCAAATATAATTTTTGCATGCATTGCCATGAAATTTGTTATGATTGTTGATTTGATATTTATTTATTGTATGCTACCAGTGCTGCATGTGCCTTTTTAGCTCAGCCAGCTGTAAGTCATCTGAGCTATAGTGATCACCTTTTGTCCGACATCTGTCCGGTTGTCCTGACGTCTGGTGTCCATCCTTTAAAAGGGCACAAATTGTAACCATAAGACCTAGAATCTTCTAACTGTACATCCAGGAAGGTCCTAGGCATAGGCAAATCTCTTTGGAAACCTGAAATTAGGTCATGGTGACCTATATTTTGTGACCTACGAACCAAAAACATGATTTTGAGCACCCAGACACTCAGACAGGGCACAAATTGTGTCCTTTAGGCCCAGAATCCCTTAATGTGACATTAGGGGAGTTCAGGCAAATGTCCTGTCAAACCTGAAATAAGGTCACTATGACCTACATTCTGTGACTTAAAGGGAGAAGATTTCATGTGAACATCTTAAATTTCAGATGGGAAAAAATATATCTTTTCAGCCTAGAATCTTCCAACACAATATCCTCGGAGTTTCAAGGCAAATCTGCTTGGAAACCTGAAATTAGGTCATGGTGACCTTTATTTTGTGACCTATGGATTGAATACATGATTTTGAGCACCCAGGCAGTTGATTGGTGCAAAAATTGGTCCCATTAGGCCTAGAATCCTGCAATGTGACATTAAGGGAGGTCTTAGGCAAATGTCCTTGGAAACTTGAAATTAGATCACTGTGACCTATTTTCTGCAACCTATAGATAAAGATTTCATATGAACACCCTGAATGTCAGATGGGGACAAATCCTATCTGTTAGGCCTTGAATCTTCTAACACAATATCCTGGGAGGTTCTTGGCAAATCTCCTTGTAAACTTGAAATTAGGTCATGGTGACCTGTATTTTGCAACCCACAGGCCAAAAAAACAGGATTTTGAGCACCCAGACAGTCAGACGGGGCAAAAATTGTATCCTTAGGCCTAGAATCTTCTGACATAAAATTCAAGGAAGGTCCTAGGCCAATGTCCTTCAAAACCTGAAATTAGGTCCCCATGACCTATATATTGCAACCTCTGGGCTGAAAAATAGTTTTGAATGCCCAGACAGTTAAACGAGGCACAAATTGTATCCATTAGGCCTAGTTTCTTCCAACAACAATCTGGGAGGTCCTAGGCAAATGTCTTAGGAAACCTAATATTAGGTCACTGAAACCTATATTTTGCACCTATGAAATGAAAACGTGATTGAGCAACAAGACAGTCAGATGTGGCACAAATTGTATCTATTAGGCTTAGAACTTAACATAAAATTCAGGGAGGTTCTAGGCAAATGTCCTTGGAAACCTGAAAGTAGTCTAGGGAGTTCTTTGGCAAGTCTTCTTTGAATCCTGAAATTAGGTACTTAATTCTTATAATACATGTCAAATACAGTCAGTGCACAAATTGTATTCTTTAGCCCTAAAATCTTCCAACAAAGTATTCAGGGAAATCTTGGCAATTCCTACTGGAAACCTGCACATGACAGCAGACATGGGGTCTATTACAGATGTTCTATTACTATTACTATTACTATTACTATCTATTTCTGATATTACTATTACTATTACTATTACCACATTTTATCTTCTATTACTATTACTATTATTATTACTTGGGTATCTATTACTATTACTATTACTATTACTTAAACTGATGAGTGGATTCTAGACCTTGTGCAGCCATGAGTGCTATAAACTAGCACTACAATCATGTTTAAATAATATTACAAGCACCTATATCATCCAGTTATAACCTACACAATTTTCTTATACTGTGTCTGTCATTTACAAGAAACCTAATGATACTGGAGATCTTAATTATTTCAGCTTCTTTAATTATGCTTTTTTTTATATTTTGAAACCTCAATGATTATTAGGACGCTTAAAGTCGAAATAGAGTTTATATAGCATTGTAGGCTTCAATACTTTATGGGTAGTGAAAACACCATAAGCTTATCATGAACATTTTGGGTCTGCAATGTATCTGGTTCCATATTATATTTTTCTGAATGTGTGTTATTGTAATCTGTATGATTAAAATGCAAAGTGGTTTGTGAAAATAAATCAAGGTACATTTCAGAATATGCACATGGATTGATGGATTTGAGATAAGATGTACATGTCACAATAATAATACACTATTTATCTGTCTCTTAACATCAAACATGCCTCTGTTTATCCATGGTTTACTAATCAAATGTTCAGATTGTGCCAGGTTACTTATTTGGCTGTGACCTGCTCTGTCCAGTACTCTTATGTAATTAGCACCAGTGGTCACCAGCAGTGTGGCAGCTGACCCATGCTTGCCTCAATAGGCACATCCTGGGCAATTTACCTGGACAAGAACGGAGTCTGTTCAGCATTATTTGCTGATAAGCTTCATGATCAAGGGGCTCACAGGAAGTAATAGAAAGTAATATGTATTACTCTATTACTTTTCCTTCTTTTTCTATTACTATTACTATTACAGCTCAAATTTTTGAGTCTATTACTATTACTATTACTATTACATGGAAAAAGCTGTAATAGTCTATTACTATTACTATTACTTATTACTATTACCCCATGTCTGCATGACAGGCCAAAACCATGATTTGAGTACCTTTAAAGTCAAATGGGTTCAAATTGTATGCACTAGGCCTAGCTCCTGGGCAAATCTCCTTTGAAATTTAAAGTTGGGTCATGGTGACCTATATTCTGCAAGCTACTGGCCAGAAGCATGATTTGAGCAGTAAGACAGGGCACAAATTGTATCCATTAGCCCTAGACTCTTCTAACATGACATTCAGGGAAGTCCTTGGCAATTCTCCTTTGAAACCTGAAATTGGGTCATGGTGACCTATATTCTGTGAGCTTTGGACCAGAAACATGATTTTGAGCACCCAGACAGACAGGGTACAAATAGTATCTATTTTCCTTGGAAACCTCTATCGTGAAATCCAGGGGGGTCTCTTATGAATCCTAAACCTTTTATTTTCTGTCCATTTATCAACATAGTAACATTAGCCATAGGCTATTCCCACAGACAATATATAACATTAATAAAAGAAATGAGCACCCAGTCAAATTTAGCTGAGCATCATGGCCCATTGGCCACTTGATTATTTTAAGCTATGTCTATATAATCTGACAAAAGTCATATCATTGATGTCACTCTTTTTATCTCAGGTTTGATATTTTTGGCCAAGGACTATCAAGTACTGTCCTTTGTCCAGACAAATATTCCTGCAAGGTTTTTACAAAATTGGCAGTCAACTTAAGAAAATGTGACAAAAAGCTGTGAATATTTGGCCATAATGTCATGCTAGTGAGCTGAGTGTTTTGATTGGTGGGTAACTTATGATTTAAATGTCTCTTAGAATCATATGATTTAGGTATGATTGATTGATGTGTTTCCCTTCATTTTAGACAACAAGAAACAATCATATACAATTCATAGTGGACTAGAGCAATAAGCCAACTTTATGGAATATAAAAAAAGAACATAATGGTTTTATCGAAGGAAAAGTATTCTTTTCAGCTTTTACAGTTTACTTGTGTTTACCAAAGCTAAAAAACTCATAAATGGCCTCTGCCTTGCATGTTGTGATGCAGCCATGGTATATTTCAGTCAGTCATTTACAGTTTATAGAGCATTGTTCAGCATTTAGGTCATGACATTTGAAGGTAGGAGATGGAAAGATTTTTGGACCATGAACAACACTTGGTAGTGTCAAAGGTTACTGCTCCATGTAATATCCTGAGTGGTTAAAATATATATCACCAGTATGTGAAACCAGGAAGTAAAATTCTCATAGTGCATGATAATAGTCAAATGACATAAGAGCAAAGTAGTTAGTCAGTAACAAAGAGGAGTGACTCATACAGATCTAGAGCTGCTTCATACAGTGAGCAGTCCCTAACCTTCAGCATCAGTCAGAGCCCCAGCAGCCAGGCCAGCAACAGCCTCACCTGTATCAACAGCAGAGCCAGGCACTATCAGGTTGCCATTCAGCACTGCACCAAGTGCACTATCATGTAGACCATGTGCAGAAACCAGCTTCCTTTGATATGGTACCCCGAGTTCTTAATATTGAATAAAAAATCTGTGTAGCCTTGGATTATTAAAATGCTATACTTGTTTTGCTGAACTCGCAGCTGCTGAGCACTGTCAGTGCTGTTGTGTAAGACTAGATATATGTACCTCAACTTGCTTGAAAGCTAAGGTTCTAGTCTCCAATAAATATACTTATACTTTCATATTTTTTGGCTAATATATTGCCAGCATTCATTCTAAATGATACCAGATCATAAATTGTACAAACCACTTGTCATGAGGGTCTCATTTATGGGTCTCACAAAGAGAAAATGTAATTTAAGAACAGCCTTACAAAATTGGTCTCTGTGACTAATAAGATATGAAGTATACTTAAAAGAAAATTTTAACTGTTCACCATACAATATGTAATTATGTACCCTGTACAAAATGGGCTCTTAGAACTCGGGTACCTCATGGAGATTATGTTCTCTGACCATTCTTTAAACTGAAAAAGCTTGTGGATTCTGTATTAATAAGAATATTTCCATATTGACAGTCTTTGTCAAATTGTGAGATAACTAAAAACATAATTGGCTTAATATCTCCTCACAGCAAAGTTGCCTCCATTTGTGTCTGTGCATCCTTTTAAGCCAAAGTTTACATTGTGAATCTTCCATCTTGCACACATGGCTCACCTAAGAAAGGGAAGAACTTTATTGATTTTGATGTCACATGGTGGAAGGTTAAGGACTCTGCTTAAAATTATATACTGTGATACCAGTATTATGGTATCAGAACAGATTTCAACAGAACAGTTTGGCCTCAGGCTCAAACTTCCAAACATTTCAATAAACAAATAAACATGCAATCAAACAAATTTATCAGTATAATGTGAGGTAGCAGTCTTATATTTACTTAGAAATAATGCCATTAAAGGGACATAATCAGGAGCAACATTATGCCTATTCTTTCACACTGTCAGTTCAGTTTGCTTTATACCAAAGTATCCCAGCAAAACCATCCCAGCAATCAACCTCAGTACCTTGCATATGGCTGTTTAACAACTTGTTATGGCTCCTGGTGTTGGTAAACAGTCCACGTGTGTATGTTTACCATAACAAGGCCGCGTGACCAGAGGTCCAATTTATTGCTGCAAAACAAGGTGTTTCAGCCAACAAGAACATGTATTAGATTTTTTTTGGCCAAGTTATTCAGGGCATCTCCTGATTGAAACCTGTTGTGGCTCCGAGATCCACCAGCCCCACATGCTGTGTTTATGTTGACACCTGTGATCGCCCCTGGTCCACTGTTTTTAACATTTGTTTACAGAAGTAAGCAAACGGTTTCAAGGCAATACTTTTTCAGGTACAGATTAATTTTAAAGGAAATCAGCTATTTTTCATGTTAACCCAATATGCCTCATAGGTGATTGGGCCCTTTTAACATATGTAACATTACTGCATACCTTCACGCACAATGTATCTATTTTGCCATCATTGATGGGTATAAAACACATACCAGATTCAGCCGTCTGTTATTCTTTGTCTCCTAAAAAAAGAACTTTATACATATGCAGCAACTTTTGTTATTTCGAATAGATTATATCTAAATTAAGTAATTTTATAAAATATTGTTCACTTGGATATAGTAAGTCTTGTCTTAAGTATTTAACCTCAGATAATGATACAGTTTACATTCTTGCATAAAGTGAGCTAAATCTGAACAGTATTGTATCCAATATGGTTCAGCACTGCCACACCACCCCTTTTGAAGACAATATTTTTTTTCAAGATAACTAATAAATATTGATCTATCTGTAAGAGCGATACTATTAAATTATTGCACTAGCTATTTTCTGAAATGGTGGTGGTGAAACCCTAGTATCATAGTTTTATAGTTTGATTTGTGCAGTGGTATTGGTAAGAGGATGAAGCATATGGTACAATGGGAAAACAACCCTGACCACGAATTGATCAAGTGGGAATAAAATCACAAAATAAATATTAGACACCTCAGTGGGGCAGGTGGTTTGGCTCGAAATTTTTAACTGGGATTGCTTTCCAAATGGTATCCAAAATGGTTGCAGCACCTACATTCATTTCTCTGAAGATATTTTTTTCAATATTCTTTCAGGAAATTTCACAGATGTTAATAGAGGATTCTGCATGGAATGGCTGTAAAACGAAGTGATGAGATGAAAACATGAAACCAACAGATATATGTAACCTTTAATTACTAAAGAACTATAAACAAATGGAATTAAGAAATATTTTCTGAACACCAGTCAATGCCCCTTGCTCAGATGGCTCTTCAATCTTCAGTAGAGTGTAATGATCAAACTTAGAATCAGTTGCCCACCTTTTAAATCTGGTGATAGTAAATTTGTAACCCATCATTTTGTGGGGGTTTTTTTCAGGTCAGAAAAAAACAACATGGCCGACAAATCTTTAGATTTTGATGTTGACATGCAGAAGTTAGAAGATCTGCTAAACACACTGACAGATGAAGAACTTGAAAAACTAGAAGAGGAACTGATTGACCCTGATGTAAGTCTTTATAAGTGTACTAGAATTTAGGACTAATTGTAGATCAGATTCTGGATCAGATATAACTCATAGCCATTTTAGGTTTCTTTAATTCATTCATAAGTTCATTGATGTTGTTTAAGGGATTGAACAGTTTTAAATAATTTATCTAATGATTCATTGAGCGTGGTGGCATAATGGTTGGGGCGCTCGACTTGTGAGAGCAAAGTTTTGGGTTCTCATCCCATACTGATCACCTTCTGTGCTAAGACACCTAGCTAAATTCTTTATCACAAGGGTGTGCTCTCTCAATTTGGGAATGAATTGGTTCAGGTCACGGGTAACAGGCAAATGTAGAATGAATCTTCTAGTGCCAATTATGGTTCCTTGGGTTATATGCTCCCCAGGGAGCTGAGAAGAGCTATGAACAAGCTCAATAGAAGGTTAAGTGTAAAGTGGGATGAGACTGACATAGTTGGCGATATCAGACTATAACCCGCAGCTTTATCTTTACCTTTATTTATTAATAATCATAATATGATTTCTGAGACAAAAGATTTCTTAGATAACCATCCTTATCCAAATTTTTGTTTGGGCCATGTATTAAGAAACTATCATGTGTCCTATCATAATAAAGCTGACTGCATCTTACTTAAATATGTATTAAATGTATTTTATCAGTAAATCATGTATGTTATGTGAACTGTTGTAATTTGTATGTACTTCTTTATGGTTTGACAGGACAGCCACATCCCACCCTCTGAACGATGCAGATACAGAATGCATAAGAAACCAACAGGGCCATTCAACAGGAAGGCTCTGCTGGACTTCCTGGAGAAGAAAGCAAAGGAAGAAAAAGACTGGGAGGAAGCAAAACCATATGTCAAAACTACAAGAGGTAAGTCTTAAATAGTTATATCACCCTATAAAACTGTAAGAGGTCAGTCTTAAAAAGTTATATCACCCTATAAAAACTGTAAGAGGTCAGTCTTAAAAAGTTATATCATCCTATAAAAAACTATAAGAGGTCAATCTTAAAAAGTTATATCACCCTGTCTAAACTGTAAGAGGTCTGTCTCAAAAAAGTTATACCACCCTGTCAAAACTGCAAGAGGTCAGTCTTGAAAAGTTATTTCACCCTGTCAAAGCTGTAAGGGGTCAGTATCCAAAAGTTATATCACCTGTCACAAGTATGAGAGCTCAGTCTCAAAAAGTTATATCGCCCTATCAAAACTGTGAGAGGTCACTCTCAAAAAGTTATATCACCCTATCGAAACTACGAGAGGTCATTTGAAAAAAGTTTTTTCTCACCCTGTCACAACTAAGAACCAGAAGATACCAGTTTAGAAAAGTTATATCACTGTCAAAACCACGAGACATCAGTCTTGAAAAGTTAAACTGAGAACAACCTTGCTGTTGTCTGCTCTTGTGGTTTCAATAGTGGACTAGATGGGGAACCCCCTTGTAGCAGATTAAAAATGGGGCTGTTCCATGATTGAAATGTGTCACTTAAAAAAAGGGAGGTGAAGGTAATAGCACAAGTCAGATGTGACCTCCTCTGTCCATTACCAGAACTGCAATTCACAAGGATTTGGAAGTTTTGGTAAGGATCAGGGATACTGCAAAATGACCAGTGCTAAAAATTTCAGTGATTATCTTTTAATTCATATTGATAATAAAAAGAAATCTTGCATTGCAGGGAAAATATGGAAGCCAAAAGAACAGCCAAAGGTTCAGATTAATGAGGATGCTGAGGTTGATACAGAGTGGGATGAGATTCTGCAGGACGCAACTGAGGAGGAACTGGTCGACCTTGCTGGTACGTGATACACAAACACTTAAACACACAAAGACTGGGTACTGGTCAACCTTGCTGGTACGTGATACACAAAAACTTAAACACATAAAGACTAGGTACTGGTCAACCTTGCTGGTACGTGATACACAAAAACTTAAACACACAAAGACTGGGTACTGGTCGACCTTGCTGGTACATGATACACAAAAACTTAAACACACAAAGACTAGGTACTGGTCAACCTTGCTGGTACGTGATACACAAACACTTAAACACACAAAGACTGGGTACTGGTCAACCTTGCTGGTACGTGATACACAAAAACTTAAACACACAAAGACTAGGTACTGGTCAACCTTGCTGGTACGTGATACACAAACACTTAAACACACAAAGACTGGGTACTGGTCAACCTTGCTGGTATGTGATACACAAAAACTTAAACACACAAAGACTAGGTACTGGTCGCCCTTGCTGGTACGTGATACACAAAAACTTAAACACACAAAGACTGGGTACTGGTCGACCTTGCTGGTACGTGATACACAAAAACTTAAACACACAAAGACTGGGTACTGGTCAACCTTGCTGGTACGTGATACACAAACACTTAAACACACAAAGACTGGGTACTGGTCAACCTTGCTGGTACGTGATACACAAACACTTAAACACACAAAGACTGGGTACTGGTCAACCTTGCTGGTACGTGATACACAAAAACTTAAACACACAAAGACTGGGTACTGGTCGACCTTGCTGGTACGTGATACACAAACACTTAAACACAAAAAGACTGGGTACTGGTCGACCTTGCTGGTACGTGATACACAAACACTTAAACACAAAAAGACTGGGTACTGGTCGACCTTGCTGGTACGTGATACACAAAAACTTAAACACACAAAGACTGGGTACTGGTCAGACTTGCTGGTACGTGATACACAAACACTTAAACACACAAAGACTGGGTACTGGTCGACCTTGCTGGTACGTGATACACAAAAACTTAAACACACAAAGACTGGGTACTGGTCAGACTTGCTGGTACGTGATACACAAAAACTTAAACGCACAAAGACTGGGTACTGGTCCACCTTGCTGGTACGTGATACACAAAAACTTAAACACACAAAGACTGGGTACTGGTCGACCTTGCTGGTACATGATACACAAAAACTTAAACGCACAAAGAGTGGGTACTGGTCAACCTTGCTGGTAGTGATACACAAAAACTTAAACACACAAAGACTGGGTACTGGTCAACCTTGCTAGTACGTGATACACAAAAACTTAAACACACAAAGACTGGGTACTGGTCGACCTTGCTGGTACATGATACACAAACACTTAAACACACAAAGACAGGGTACTGGTCAACCTTGCTGGTACGTGATACACAAACACTTAAACACACAAAGACTGGGTACTGGTCAACCTTGCTGGTACGTGATACACAAAAACTTAAACACACAAAGACTAGGTACTGGTCAACCTTGCTGGTACGTGATACACAAAAACTTAAACACACAAAGACTGGGTACTGGTCGACCTTGCTGGTACGTGATACACAAAAACTTAAACACACAAAGACTAGGTACTGGTCAACCTTGCTGGTACGTGATACACAAACACTTAAACACACAAAGACTGGGTACTGGTCAACCTTGCTGGTACGTGATACACAAACACTTAAACACACAAAGACTGGGTACTGGTCAACCTTGCTGGTACGTGATACACAAAAACTTAAACACACAAAGACTGGGTACTGGTCGACCTTGCTGGTACGTGATACACAAACACTTAAACACAAAAAGACTGGGTACTGGTCGACCTTGCTGGTACGTGATACACAAACACTTAAACACACAAAGAGTGGGTACTGGTCAACCTTGCTGGTACATGATACACAAAAACTTAAACACACAAAGACTGGGTACTGGTCAGACTTGCTGGTACGTGATACACAAACACTTAAACACACAAAGACTGGGTACTGGTCAGACTTGCTGGTACGTGATACACAAAAACTTAAACACACAAAGACTGGGTACTGGTCGACCTTGCTGGTACATGATACACAAAAACTTAAACGCACAAAGAGTGGGTACTGGTCAACCTTGCTGGTAGTGATACACAAAAACTTAAACACACAAAGACTGGGTACTGGTCAACCTTGCTAGTACGTGATACACAAAAACTTAAACACACAAAGACTGGGTACTGGTCGACCTTGCTGGTACATGATACACAAACACTTAAACACACAAAGACAGGGTACTGGTCAACCTTGCTGGTACGTGATACACAAACACTTAAACACACAAAGACTGGGTACTGGTCAACCTTGCTGGTACGTGATACACAAACACTTAAACACACAAAGACTGGGTACTGGTCAACCTTGCTGGTACGTGATACACAAAAACTTAAACACACAAAGACTAGGTACTGGTCAACCTTGCTGGTACGTGATACACAAAAACTTAAACACACAAAGACTGGGTACTGGTCGACCTTGCTGGTACGTGATACACAAAAACTTAAACACACAAAGACTAGGTACTGGTCAACCTTGCTGGTACGTGATACACAAACACTTAAACACACAAAGACTGGGTACTGGTCAACCTTGCTGGTACGTGATACACAAACACTTAAACACACAAAGACTGGGTACTGGTCAACCTTGCTGGTACGTGATACACAAAAACTTAAACACACAAAGACTGGGTACTGGTCGACCTTGCTGGTACGTGATACACAAACACTTAAACACAAAAAGACTGGGTACTGGTCGACCTTGCTGGTACGTGATACACAAACACTTAAACACACAAAGAGTGGGTACTGGTCAACCTTGCTGGTACATGATACACAAAAACTTAAACACACAAAGACTGGGTACTGGTCAGACTTGCTGGTACGTGATACACAAACACTTAAACACACAAAGACTGGGTACTGGTCCACCTTGCTGGTACGTGATACACAAAAACTTAAACACACAAAGACTGGGTACTGGTCGACCTTGCTGGTACATGATACACAAAAACTTAAACGCACAAAGAGTGGGTACTGGTCAACCTTGCTGGTAGTGATACACAAAAACTTAAACACACAAAGACTGGGTACTGGTCAACCTTGCTAGTACGTGATACACAAAAACTTAAACACACAAAGACTGGGTACTGGTCGACCTTGCTGGTACATGATACACAAACACTTAAACACACAAAGACAGGGTACTGGTCAACCTTGCTGGTACGTGATACACAAACACTTAAACACACAAAGACTGGGTACTGGTCAACCTTGCTGGTACGTGATACACAAAAACTTAAACACACAAAGACTAGGTACTGGTCAACCTTGCTGGTACGTGATACACAAAAACTTAAACACACAAAGACTGGGTACTGGTCGACCTTGCTGGTACGTGATACACAAAAACTTAAACACACAAAGACTAGGTACTGGTCAACCTTGCTGGTACGTGATACACAAACACTTAAACACACAAAGACTGGGTACTGGTCAACCTTGCTGGTACGTGATACACAAAAACTTAAACACACAAAGACTAGGTACTGGTCAACCTTGCTGGTACGTGATACACAAACACTTAAACACACAAAGACTGGGTACTGGTCAACCTTGCTGGTATGTGATACACAAAAACTTAAACACACAAAGACTGGGTACTGGTCGACCTTGCTGGTACGTGATACACAAAAACTTAAACACACAAAGACTGGGTACTGGTCGACCTTGCTGGTACGTGATACACAAAAACTTAAACAAACAAAGACTGGGTACTGGTCGACCTTGCTGGTACGTGATACACAAACACTTAAACACACAAAGACTGGGTACTGGTCAACCTTGCTGGTACGTGATACACAAACACTTAAACACACAAAGACTGGGTACTGGTCAACCTTGCTGGTACGTGATACACAAAAAATGTTAAACACACAAAGACTGGGTACTGGTCGACCTTGCTGGTACGTGATACACAAACACTTAAACACAAAAAGACTGGGTACTGGTCGACCTTGCTGGTACGTGATACACAAACACTTAAACACACAAAGAGTGGGTACTGGTCAACCTTGCTGGTACATGATACACAAAAACTTAAACACACAAAGACTGGGTACTGGTCAGACTTGCTGGTACGTGATACACAAACACTTAAACACACAAAGACTGGGTACTGGTCGACCTTGCTGGTACGTGATACACAAAAACTTAAACACACAAAGACTGGGTACTGGTCAGACTTGCTGGTACGTGATACACAAAAACTTAAACGCACAAAGACTGGGTACTGGTCCACCTTGCTGGTACGTGATACACAAAAACTTAAACACACAAAGACTGGGTACTGGTCGACCTTGCTGGTACATGATACACAAAAACTTAAACGCACAAAGAGTGGGTACTGGTCAACCTTGCTGGTAGTGATACACAAAAACTTAAACACACAAAGACTGGGTACTGGTCAACCTTGCTAGTACGTGATACACAAAAACTTAAACACACAAAGACTGGGTACTGGTCGACCTTGCTGGTACATGATACACAAACACTTAAACACACAAAGACAGGGTACTGGTCAACCTTGCTGGTACGTGATACACAAAAACTTAAACACACAAAGAGTGGGTACAGGTCAACCTTGCTGGTACGTGATACACAAAAACTTAAACACACAAAGACTGGGTACTGGTCAGACTTGCTGGTACGTGATACACAAACCCTTAAACACACAAAGACTGGGTACTGGTCGACCTTGCTGGTACGTGATACACAAAAACTTAAACACACAAAGACTGGGTACTGGTCAGACTGGCTGGTACGTGATACACAAACACTTAAACACACAAAGACTGGGTACTGGTCAACCTTGCTGGTACGTGATACACAAACACTTAAACACACAAAGAGTGGGTACTGGTCAACCTTGCTGATACGTGATACACAAAAACTTAAACACACAAAGACTGGGTACTGGTCAGACTTGCTGGTACGTGATACACAAACCCTTAAACACACAAAGACTGGGTACTGGTCGACCTTGCTGGTACGTGATACACAAAAACTTAAACACACAAAGACTGGGTACTGGTCAGACTGGCTGGTACGTAATACACAAACACTTAAACACAAAAAGACTGGGTACTGGTCGACCTTGCTGGTACGTGATACACAAACACTTAAACACACAAAGAGTGGGTACTGGTCAACCTTGCTGGTACGTGATACACAAACACTTAAACACACAAAGACTGGGTACTGGTCAGACTTGCTGGTACGTGATACACAAACACTTAAACACACAAAGACTGGGTACTGGTCGACCTTGCTGGTACATGATACACAAAAACTTAAACACACAAAGACTGGGTACTGGTCAGACTTGCTGGTACGTGATACACAAAAACTTAAATGCACAAAGACTGGGTACTGGTCGACCTTGCTGGTACGTGATACACAAAAACTTAAACACACAAAGACTGGGTACTGGTCGACCTTGCTGGTACATGATACACAAAAACTTAAACACACAAAGAGTGGGTACTGGTCAACCTTGCTAGTACGTGATACACAAAAACTTAAACACACAAAGACTGGGTACTGGTCAACCTTGCTAGTACGTGATACACAAAAACTTAAACACACAAAGACTGGGTACTGGTGGACCTTGCTGGTACATGATACACAAACACTTAAACACACAAAGACAGGGTACTGGTCAACCTTGCTGGTACGTGATACACAAAAACTTAAACACACAAAGAGTTGGTACAGGTCAACCTTGCTGGTACGTGATACACAAACACTTAAACACACAAAGACTGGGTACTGGTCAACCTTGCTGGTACGTGATACACAAACACTTAAACACACAAAGACTGGGTACTGGTCAACCTTGCTGGTACGTGATACACAAACACTTAAACACACAAAGACTGGGTACTGGTCAACCTTGCTGGTACGTGATACACAAACACTTAAACACGCAAAGACAGGGTACTGGACGACTTTGTTGGTACATGATACACAAACACTTAAACACGCAAGGACAGGGTACCTGTCGACCTTGCTGGTCCATGCCACGCAAACACACAAAGTCAGGGTACTGGTTGACCTTGCTGGTACACACCACACAAACACACACAAAGACAGGGTACTGGTCTACCTTGCTTGTATGTGATACACAAACACTTATACATGCAAAGACAGGGTACCTGTCGACCTTGCTGGTACGTGATACACAAACACACAAAGACAGGGTACTGGTTGACCTTGCTGGTACATGCCACACAAAGACAGGGTACTGGTCAACCTTGCTTGTACGTGATACACAAACACTTATACGTGCAAAGACAGGGTACCTGTCGACCTTGCTGGTACGTGATACACAAACACACAAAGACAGGGTACTGGTTGACCTTGCTGGTACATGCCACACAAAGACAGGATACTGGTCGACCTTGCTGGTACATGCCACACAAAGACAGGATACTGGTTGACCTTGCTTGTATGTGATACACAAACACTTAAACACACAAAGACTGGGTACTGGTCAGCCTTGCTGGTACACGCCACACAAACACTTACACACAAAGACAGGGTACTGGTCAACCTTGCTGGTACATGATACACAAACACTTAAACACGCAAAGACAGGGTATTGGTCAACCTTGCTGGTACATGATACACAAACACTTTAACACACAAAGACAGGGTAAGGGTAAACCTTGCTGATTCATGATACACAAACACTTAAACACACAAAGACAGGGTAAGGGTAAACCTTGCTGATTCATGATACACAAACACTTAAACACACAAAGACAGGGTAAGGGTAAATCATGCTGGTTCGTGCCACAAAAACACTTAAACACACTAAGACAGAGAACTGGTCAAACTTGCTGGTTGACCACGGTGGTCTGATCACATGAATTTCTGGGATAACAAACAATAATTGCAGTACAACATTTATCCTTTGAAGCAAGCTGTTGTAGATTCTGTGGCTTTCTGAGTTTTCACTTGACTTTAAAGAGTAAAGGCTTATCCTTCCTCTGTCACAAAAAGTAAATCAGTAGGGCCTTCATTCATACTTAAAAGATCTTAACTTGTGTGTTAGGTTTTGGTATCAGTGGATTTGTAAATCTTAGACCTATATTTATTGCAGCTGTCTTGGGATTCCATGGCATGTTGAATCAGATCCAGTACCACCAGGCTTTCATAGAGAACAAAGAAATTGGCAGCGGCGGTTTCCAAGGTAAGTGTAGTTGTATATTTTTGTTTCTTTAAGTGTATCTGCTGGAACAGTCAGACTTCAGAGTTACATGATTTTCTTTGTATCATTGTCTGCATTTAAAGTGTAAAAATGCTCAGTTTCAACTGTAATTAAAGTGCTGAGAGTCTTTTTCATTTACTCTCTATGACCAGTACAAATTCAAGATCCTCATGTTAGGATACTCCAGCATAATTACCCTTTCTTTTGTTGGGAAAGGTGCGTGCGATTTATGGAAATACAGTATTTATTCCAATTTAGCGACCACCTAAAAATAATTGATTTTCCGTTGTTGATATTTTAGAGGTTTCAATCGCTGCTTTGATAGCAAGCAGATGTAGCAAGATGGAATGAGTGATAAATGGAATATTTAACATTCATATTGTTCTGAATTCTGTTGGTTTTATAACATTACCAAGAACTCACATGCTGCCTTACTCTGAGAAACACAAGACCTAAAATCATTAAAGAAACATTTCTCCATTACTTTATAAAATGATCACCACTAAGTGTGAATATTGAATATACAATGGTTCCTAGTATTCACTTGACAGAAAATGGCCTGGCCTTGTTTTTAAGTTTGTTTCACATTTATCCGCCAGGTTGCACTATCATTTACATATCCAAAAAACAAACTGTGCACAGATAAGCTTAGATATTCTCATCCTTTTGATTGCATTACCGCTATTCTGTAATAGGGCATGCTTAACTTCATATAATGTGATATGAAAACATGAACCTGCTTCATTATTAACTATAAATTATTCTGCAAGTTATGAAAACGTACATCAAGGGCACTGACAATTTTCTCCAAGTATGCATGAAACAACACAAAATAATAACATGCAGTAAAATTTAAATATATTTTCTTCAATTTCATTTGTCTAGAGGTTCATTGACTATTGAATTAATGGAAATATGAGGATTTGATGGTGCTGTTGTAATTAGAAACAGCCATGTTTATTCTCACTGAACGGTCACAAAACATGATGTAAATAGTAATAATATGTAAATAATTCCTCTTTGAAGAACAAAATTTTACATTTGAATTCTATCACACAAACACAAGACTGATTGGTATAGGTTATTACAGAAAGCTGAGCATATAAACACATAGTTAGCTATGAACACTGGCACTTGGGCAATTAAAAGTAACACAGGCTGGGCCTGAGAAATATAATTAATTTTTCTTTTGCCTAAGTTGGGCCTTGGGTTGGGGGGGAGGGGGTCACACAGCAGTTTCCAAGGCTTCAGGACCACTACCATGTGCTGGCAGAGAACAAAGTAGCAACTGGTATGCCTGCTTATCCAGAACTGGATGCATTCAAAGCAAACAAGTAAAAACAATTTAAAAAGGATTTGCGTTACATGCTGTGTATTGTTCAATCAGAACTTGCTGGGCAGGGTGGTCACTGGTCACCCATCCAAAAGCTATCAGAGCTCGATCAAGCTTACCTCAGATGATCGTTTGGACTGTACAACATATCTCTCATAGCATGGTCACACTGTTCCGAAATTAACGGTAAAGCTAACTGTTCTTTTATCATTTCAAGACTTCCTGTATTTACAGGAAATGCTGATGATAAAGTAGGTAGCTACAATCAGTGGCGATCAAATGTGAAAGATCTCATAAGTGACAATTTCACTCCTGACTCTGAAATTTTGCATTTGTATAGATCTCACATAGCTCTTTATCATATGCAAAACTGGTGGGGCCACCTGCAACCATTTTTGCCATCTGTTTGTCTGCCGTGGGACAAAATCACTCATATCTCCACAGTGGTTTGACTTTTCTGCCTAAAATTTTGCATGTATATACATCTTGGATAGCTGTCTCAATTTTGTGGCAGGTGGCGCCACCTACTTTCAAGTTCTGGCTGCAGACATCCTGGCTTATATTTCAGGACTGGTTTGATGTATCCTCCTGAAATTTTGCATGTCTATAAATTTCACATAGCTCTTTATCATATGTAAAACTGGTTGCGCCACCTGCAACAATTTTTGCAGAGTGTCCCTCTGTTTGTCTGCCGTGGGATAAAATCACTTAAATTTTGGCAGTTGTTTGACTTATCTGCCTAAAATTTTGCAATTGTATACAACTTGGATAACTTTCTGGATTTTGTGGCAGGTGGTGCCACCTACATACACATTTTGGCAGCAGATGTCCATGCTAATATGCAACACACCTCTTTCTATTTCAGCTGTCCCACTCTGGTTTTGGCAGATACACGAGCGGATTGTCGACTATTCGTATTCTAGTTACTATACTATATTTACTTGGTGAACAAAAAATATGAATAATGAATACACTCACGTGAAAATTTTACAAAAGCACAATTGAGGAACGTGCTGTCCTCAAAGTCCGAATGCCAGAGTTGCATCACCTGACATTCAAACACTTATATACCCGCCTACAGGTGGCCCTGTGACAACTTTAAGAGAAATAACCAATAAAAAGAGGTCACAGTTCACAGAAAACCCTGGGACATGATGTACCAATTAAATGGAGAGTTACAACGATGCTGGACTAGAAAACGGAAGTAAATAACGAACTGCAAACTGAAGAGTGGAGAGGTACTGAAATGATGCTGGCCTATGAAATAAAGCAGATATGGTTACAGGCTACCGTTACATATATATTTATATATAATATCTTAAGTTAATTATTAGTTTGATGCTTGTCTACTGCGTACATATATTTTAGGTGTTGCCAAGCATGAGGGTTTTAAACTTGTCCCTGATGAGCCACCAAACCCAACAGATGTGGAGGACAGCCTGAAGAGGTTGAAAGACAATGACCCCAAGCTTAAGGAAATCAACTTAAATAATATCAAGGTATTGCACCATATCTAATAAACATCAATAAATGAAAACCTAAAACAGTGTGCAGACTAAGTATGCCCATAGATTCATCTTGAGCTATATAAATATGTATTTACTAGAGAGTAAATAACTTGGATCTCTTATTCCAGTAAAAAAAGGATTTAATCAGTAGGACAATACATTTACAGTTTTGTACAAAATGTTTACAAAATAATGCACATATCCAAACCCTGAGTAATATATATTTGCAGTGTATGACTCGAATATATGGAAGCTTAATCAGATACCTAGCTTATATAAAGCTAAATGGTATCACCTGATTTCATTTTTTGTGTGTGTGATATTAAAAGATAACCACTTATTTTTATAGACAGATTGTGAATAGATGTCACACCAGTGTATTTGGTTATTGTTTATTAAAAAGAAAATAATTTGTATAGAAATTTAAATAATCTGTTGACAGACAATGACTGTTGATCAGATGGTAGAGTTCGGAGAAGCTTTGAAGAATAACACACACCTTGAGTCACTACTGATGGCTAACACCAAGGCAACAGACAGGGTAGCGAAGGTGAGTTATCATAAATGAAAGAGAGAGAGAGAGCAGCTGATGTTTATGAAATAGGTTTCAGTATTTTATTGAAAAAAAAGGATTTTGATTATCCTGCTATCAGATAGTTATTGTGTCTTTCAATGTTCATTAAGTGACACAGAGTAACTCTTAGGGAGCAAAATGAAGCAGTGAAGGATTTTCCCCAAATAAATCAATAAAAAAAATAATTTGAATTAAGAACAATTTATTCCATATCAAGACCCTTGTCCAGCTGAATTTTCTTGACACTTTTCAAAGACATAAGAGCATAATTTTTAGAGAATCTGTGAGCTTATGCGACGATGCGGTGGTGTCCTTACGCCGTCCACTGTACAATAACCCATGCTGTATCAAAATCTGTCAGAGCAAGCAGCACCAAATTTTGTGGAAAAATCAGCCACATGTCAAACTTTATCAGATTGAGCCCAGTTTTAGCTCAGTTTAGTGTAAGTAAACTAGGCTATAGTGATCAGTCAGCGTCTGTGGTCTGTCCATCCTTCCATCTGTCTGTCACTCTGTCCATCTGTCTAGTCTGTATGTTAGTTCTAGACTGCCATGTGTTGACTGCCATGTGTTGACATGGTTGGACCAAGAAACCTGTAATTGAAAATCCAGGGAGGTCAAACTCCTTGAAAACCTGAAATTAGGTCACTGTGACCTATACCCTCAGAGCTATGTGGCTTGGAAGTACCCCAGAATAATTAAAAATTTGATACAAAACCTCCAATATCTTGATACTTAATGCATGGATTGCTATGAATCTTGCCTTGAATATTGACCATGACTAGTGTAGTAAGTTCCCAAAAACTAATGGTGCCACCCATTTTTTACTTGTTTTTGAGACCGTCAAATAACAGCAATTACATCAGTTTCTCAACTGTGGTTTCATCTAGTGTCTTGACACCTGGTCTGTTTATTGATTATGACTGGTTTCTTCAATTCCTGAAGACTGGTGATGCCATCTGTATTTTTTCTGTTTTTTACAAATTATTTCTATGTTTTTGGACTGCCAAATTATAATGATACTATCAGATTTGCAACTGTGGTTTCATCTATTGTCCTGAAACCTAGTGTGTTATTTTGACCCTGCTTGGGGATGCCCTACAGTAAACACTCTGTTTATCTGTCTGTTAGTCTTTCTGTATGTCCTTCAAATTTGTTTCCTGATGATAACTCCAGTTTGGATAGACATACAGATTTTAAATTTGAGTTATATATGGCCCACCTCTAATGCAAGAACTCTGTTGATTTTGGGGTTAAGGGGTCAAAGGCCAAAGTCTCAGCTAGGACCCATTTATTTAAAATGATAATGGATGCATTTTGAGCCTAACTTTTCAGCCCAAACCTTCAATCTGGCACATATAGCTGACCTGCCATTAGGAGAAAAACTTCATCTATATTGGGGTCAATGGTCAAGGTCACAAGGACCATCTGTCTGCATATTTATTTCCTGATGATAACTCCATTTTAGATTAACATATTGGTTTCAAACCTGATTTATATATTATAATAATATAATTTTATAGGGAAAAAGCTAAAAAATCTTCACCAAAACTGTCCAGCCAAATTGTTCAATATTCCACAGACATAATCACAGAAACAATCTCTCAAGTTTGTTCAAATAGTTCCAGTTCAAAGATTTTTGGTCAAGTTAAAAGGAGCTGATCTTTGTAATTTGGCCAAATATGCATACTAAAACCACAATCATGGAAATGACAGGAGCTGTCATAACCAAATTTAATGAAAATGTTGGTTCCATAAGTCATATTTGAAAATGAGGTATTGGTGGTACCACCTGGAACAACCTTTTTTGTACAGGGGTCAACAGTACATTAACCCATAATTTCTCAGGAATAGCAGGAGCTAGCATCACAAATTGTATGCAAAAATCAGTCACATGTCAAATGTTGTGGGATTGAGGTTTTTGTTGTGCCACCTATACCAACTTGCATTTACCGGGGGATAAGTTAGAAAACCTTTGAATATCTCCTTCTCAGAAATCATTTAGCAAAATTATTAAGTATTTCACAGAAATTATCGAAGAAATGAGCTCATAAGTTTGTTCAAATGGTTTGGATTCAATGAACTTAGTTACAGGAATTTAAACTTTAGTCATTTGCCCAAGTAAGCATACTAACATTACAATCTCAGAAACGGCAGGAGCTAGATTCACCCAAGTCACACAACTCTAATTTGAAATTGAGGTTTATGTGGCACCATTCTTGTGTACAAGAAAGCCATCAAAAATGGAATGACAGGCCAAAATTTCAGGCAGATACATCAGACTTCTCCTCAGTCAGGTGCACTGGCTGACCAAGTTTAGCTGAGGAATGCACTTGTCAACCAAGTTAAGCGAAGTTAATTGCCAAATGCAGCTACTGCACTGAGTGAATTCATGACCTGTAGCTGGCGGCACTGGAGAAATGTCTAGTCTGTGCATGTGACACATTCACACAACCTTTGTTACCTCACATGAATGGCACTCCTGTGTCCCAGGGGAAAAATGTGACAATATGCAGAAGAAGCCAAAATATACATTTACCTATCATTACAAAGTGTCAGAACCAACAAAGAGAATATGCTTTGTGGGGCTGTGACTGTGCACAGAATTTTCATTTAATAAATTAAAAGTAAAAAAAAAGACTTGAAAACAGTGTAATCGGGACACTGTATTGTTCATTTCATGAATAAAGCAGGAAAGATGTATCATAATTTCAGAATGTTCAACTACAATGACAAAGTATAAAATCCAATTGTAGTTTGCTTTCAGTTGGGAATGGACAATGTAAACTGTGAAACCACTGTTTTCTTGAAATATAATTTAAAATCTTAACCTTCAGATGGTCAGACTGCATTAATTCTGATTAAGTTAAGCATGAAGTTAAAAATTTACATAATTAGGCAGGTAGCAAAACTGCTATTTAAAATGGGTTAACCACTGGAGTTAACTGTCATGTCCATAAATTAACACCCGAAGTGGTCTCTGGGCTGCTGACCCTTTCCAGGGAACTGACATTTCCAGCTGAGCTGCTTGTCCCAAAGAGGAAGCATTAAACCCCTGTCCAGGAGTATATAGCCCAAACAATGAGTAGTTGGTGGAGTCACTTAACTGCAGCAGTGCTGGGATAGAAATTTAACATTGCTTAACTGCCCGGGACAGGTGATTTATGCTTTCAGGCAGATAAAAACCCATAGCTCCCTGCCTAATAGACAGGCAGAAGATCCAGCCACAGTTATGCTGATGACCAGTGTCAATTTGTCTGGGGATACTAAGTTTTCATACCGGTCCCCCCGCTGCCGCATATAAATCTTGTTGGAGCGATAACTCAAAAAAAATTTCACAGATCTTAAACAAACTTGGTATATGTATAGATATGGGTGAGAGGACGATGCCTATTTGAAATGAGGTCATGACCTTGAACAGTAGAGTGTCCTTGACCTTGAATAGGTCCAATTTTGGGGAAAATCACACAAATTCTTTAATATCTCAAGAAATCTTGCATGGATTGATCCCAAAATCAAGTTGATGGAAGATCATGGATAGGGTTGTCATGTTCCAGAAACTGGTGGTGCCACCTATTATTGTATCCGCCAAAACAGAGTTTTGCGGATACTATGTTTTCAGCCCACCGCCGCCGCCGCGTAGGTGTCCAGAGAACTCCTCCGTAACCGCTGGGAGGAATTTTACGAAACCCGGGATTATGTTCGGGTCACATGTGAACTGCTGCAGTCCGATTTTGTTTTGACCTTTGACCTTTCCTCTGCGCTCTGCGTCCGTTTGTGCGTCTGTTTCCACACATAAACCCACATATCTTGGGAACCGTTTGACCGATCAGGAAAATTTTTTTGCACAAATGTAGCCCTTGGAGAGCTTTATAACATGCACAAAAATGGTGGCACCACCTGCAACCATGTTTGCACAGTGTCCATCTGTTCGTCTGCCTTGGGTTAAAATCACTCATATCTCTGCAGTGACTTGACTAAGTATTACTTGAATAAGCATTATAAGTCATAAACTAATGGACAGATTTATTTCATATTATGCATATACATAGACATGGGTTAGGGGATGATGTATATTGAAATTGGGGTCATGACCTTTTCTATGAGAGTGACCTTTTCTATGAGTGTGGTCTGATATTAATTGTTGCTGAAGATGGGGGGCCAATTCTTAAAGGGGAGGGGATTAATTGTCTGGGGATACTATGGCACCTGCAGTGCCAAGCTATATCTAGTTTCAATTTGACATGAAAAATATACTCTTGTTTTATATGATATATTAACAGTTTATAAATACAGCACCCCTTATTAATAACTATTTGCTAACAAATGTTCGGGAATTAATACTCTAATAAAAAATATTCAGGCAGGTAATGGACACATTTGAGCAGATGACTTTCATCAACTGGCTGCCTGACATGGCAGGTAAGAAACAAAGTCAATATCTAACCCTGCAGTGGTCAGTTGATTGACAACTCGACATGTATCAACTAGTGGCACAAGAGAGGAGGGAAGTTATTCAGTAACAGGATAATTTTCTCTAAAACATCAGAACTAATACTGCTTAACCAAACAAAGACAAATGTCATATATCAATTGGTCAAAGGAAAATTACCCATCCCTCCGTCTAAAGCTAACAGTAAATTGTAAGCACAATGAAAGCAGAATAAAATAGGAAATTCACCATCTTTCTATCTTTAACATTTAATTAAAAGTGCATAATATATGAAAATCAGGGAACAAATTTACATGAAGTTTAAAAGCGAATAAAAACGAAAGGAAGATGAAATAATAATAGATGAGCTTAGAAGCTGACACCTGTCTGTATCTATAAATGAAGTATTTATTGTATTAAAATATCTCTTATACATGTTTCCTGCCAAGATTGGTTGCTCACAAAACAAATTAGAAAGAAATTGTTTACAAAAAACATTCAAGGGACTTGAAGTTCTTAGTATAATGGGGGTGAAATCAGTTCAGTAAATATAGTTTGGACCGCACTTGAAAAGTGGTGCACTGTAGTGATCATCTTGTCCGTCTGTTCGTCTGTCTTTTAGTCTGTCTGTCATGGCATCCATCTGTCAGCGACACTTCCTATCATGTGCATTATCTCAACAAGAAACATTTTATCTTTCTAAAATTTACAGGGATGATTGGTGTCTATGAGGGCTAAAGACCTAACAAATAACAGGCCCATGTAAAACCCAATATGGCTTCCAAAACACAATCAGTGATTTTCAGAATATTTAACAGAATATTGACACCCATGACAATATGTTAGCTTTCAAATTATTACTCCCGTTAAATCTAATATGGCTGCCAATCAAATATTTAAAAATCCTTTCACAATAACTTTTTAGATAATGTAATGATTTTGCATTGTTTGTGCTGATAAATTTCAGACTAAACTGACATCCAGTATGGCCAAAGGGTTGCCATTTTGAGGATCTGGCAATCACAGGGCCCTAATTAAGGACCTTTACAGACCCTAACCGCTAGTTGTTTGCAAAATGAATATTTATGCAAGGTTTTCCTGTCATGGGGTAAGATGAAAATATAAGATTACAGGGTAAATATTTTCGCTTACCCTTCTGTGTTTGTTTTCAGTCAATAGCTGAGGGTCTTAAAAGTAACCAGAGCTTGAAGGTGCTGAATCTGGAGTCTAACTACATCAGCGGTGAATCAATTGTTAAGATCCTGGAGGCTGTGGCTGAACATCAAGTGTTGCAAGAATTCCGTGTCGCCAACCAGGTATGTAACTGGTCATTTTATCTCATTCACCACACACAGATTTATTACATGAATACTCATTATATACTGGTTTGTGATGTGAACACTCAGTACATATAGCAAACACCTAGTAAATACAGATATGTAATTTGAACATTTCACTATATGTAGATTTGTTCTTTGAACACTCAGATTACATCCAGATTTGTAATGTTAACATTCATTACACAAAGATTTGTAATCTGAGCTCTTGTTAAACAGAGATTTGTTATGTGAACATTTTTATCTGCAGATTTGTAATGTAGGATACTGATTAAAACTTAGATCTTTGAAATGTTAGCTTTCAAAAAGCTTTATAATTTAAACACATATTACTTACATAATTGTATCCGCCAAAACAGAGTTTTGCGGATACTATGTTTTCAGCTGCACGCCGCCGCCGCCGCCGCGTAGGTTTCCGGAGAACTCCTCCATAACCGCTGGGCGGAATTTTACGAAACCCGGGATTATGTTCGGGTCACATGTGAACTGCTGCGCCCCGATTTTGTTTTGACCTATGACCTTTCCTCTGCGCTCTGCGTCCGTTTGTGCGTCTGTTTCCTCACATAAACCCACATATCTCGGGAACTGTTTGACGGATCAGGAAAATTTTTTTGCACAAATGTAGCCCTTGGAGAGCTTTATAACATACACAAAAAATGGTGGCACCACCTGCAACCATGTTTGCACAGTGTCCATCTGTTCGTCTGCCTTGGGTTAAAATCACTCATATCTCTGCAGTGACTTGACTAATTCACTTGAAATTTGGCATGCGTATACATCCTGGATAGCTTTTCTGATTTTGTGACAGGTGGCGCCACCTACATTCACGTTTACACTGCAGACATCCAAGCTCATATCTCAGGAACCGTTTGACCGATTAGGAAAATTTTTTTGCACAAATGTAGCCCTTGAAGAGCTTTATAATATACACAAAAAATGGTGGCGCCACCTGCAACCATGTTTGCACAGTGTCCATCTGTTTGTCTGCCTTGGGTTAAAATCACTCATATCTCTGCAGTGACTTGACTAATTCACCTGAAATTTGGCATGCGTATACATCCTGGATAGCTTTTCTGATTTTGTGACAGGTGGCGCCACCTACATTCACGTTTACGCTGCAGACATCTAAGCTCATATCTCGGGAACCGTTTGACCGATCAGGAAAATTTTTTTGCACAAATGTAGCCCTTGGAGAGCTTTATAACATTCACAAAAAATGGTGGCGCCACCTGCAACCATGTTTGCACAGTGTCCATCTGTTTGTCTGCCTTGGGTTAAAATCACTCATATCTCTGCAGTGACTTGACTATTTCACCTGAAATTCGGCATGCGTATACATCCTGGATAGCTTTTCTGATTTTATGACAGGTGGCGCCACCTACATTCACGTTTACGCTGCAGACATCCAAGCTCATATCTCGGGAACCATTTGACCGATGAGGAAAATTTTTTTGCACAAATGTAGCCCTTGGAGAGCTTTATAACATACGCAAAACTGGTGGCGCCACCTACAGCCATTTTTGCACAGCTCCTGTCTGTTTGTCTGCCATGGGATAAAATCACTCATTTCTCGCAGTGGTTTGACATATCGGGCTATAATTTTGCTGGTTTATACATCCCCGACAGCTCTCTTGATTTTATTACAGGTGGAGCCACCTGCATTCTAGTGTATGCAGCAGACATCCAAGCTCATATCTTGGGAACCGTTTTGCATGTGTATAGATCTCACATAGCTCTTTATCATACGCAAAACTGGTGCCGTCACCTGCAACCGTTTTTGCCCAGCCTCCATCTGATTGTCTGCCACGAGCTAAAATCACTCATATACATGTAGTGGTTTGACTTATCTGCCTTAAATTTTGCATATGTATACAACTGGGACGGCTTTCTGGATTTTGTGGTGGGGGGGCAACCTTCATACACAATTTGGCTGCAGACATCCATGCTAATATGCAACACTTCACTCTATTTCCCCTTGCCACTTAATCCATGCCTCACTTCACCCGTTCCACTCTGATTTAGGCGGATACACGTAGTCGCTTGTCGACTACCCGTATTCTAGTTAAAATTTGAACAGAGATTCTGCAAAAGAGGAGTTTCATGTGTAAGGAAGTACAGAATTATTGTTTGCTTTCCTTTGGCTCAGCAGGGTTTGCTTTCCTTTAGCTCAGCAGGGTGTCCATCCATTAACATGGCACGTTTTGAAACCTTTATGACTATGAATATTAAATTTGACATACCGTTAGCCATCCCTAAGTTCTCCAATAAAACCTGAAACTAGGTCAGTGCGACAACATTCCTTTGAGAAATAAAGGAAAAACCTCTGTTTTCCAGAAAAAACCTGTTGTTGCACATTAAAACTGTGTATTATGGAAACCTCTGTTTTTAATCTATTCATATTTGAAATAACCATTCCTGCATATATTTCCTATGTACATGCCAGAAAATAGATAAAATTTGCATAAATATTTGAAGTTATTGACCCAAACATAATGCACTTTGTCAAAAAACTGGAAATATATTTCTTCAATTAACATGGTAATTTGTTATGCTAGAGATCTAATTTTAATCATATATCTATATTCAACTGAGTTTTAATTGTTTACCAGAAATTAGATCAAAATTTTGTAATTTTTTAGCTCAGCTGACTCAAAGTTAACTGAGCTATAGGAATAGCGGTACCCTCTAGAATAATTAAACATTTGATACAAAACCTCCAGAATCCTATAATTAAGCACCCCATCGAGGAGCTTATTTTTTTTTAAGGTGAGTCTGCTTCCGTGTCCACTTCCTCACTTTTAAAATGCTTCTGTCTCCTACATGCTTGCATCTACCAATCTACCATCTAATTTAGTGGAAGGCATTGAATTATGACTCTAAAAAACTGATTAACATTTGGTTGACCTTGACCCATATTTGTGCAATTTATTAGCACTTTAGCATTTTCCCCAATGACTAAAAATCATCAAAAAGTGGTTTTAGGTGTATCTTAGGCATACTCTCAGATATTCTTGGATATCAGTATTGCATTATACTAATTCCACAGTTTTTATGCCCCCGCCACAAAGTGGCCGGGGCATATAGTTTTACCCATGTCCGTCATTCCGTCCTTCCGTCATTCCGAAATCAAACAGTTGTACAGACTTTTTTTCGCAATGCCTGCAGATATTGGCCTGATTTTTGGTGTGTGGGTAGATATAGACCAGTTACAGATCGAGTTCGCGTTTCGTCCTGGTTGACCTACTTTTGACTGTTTTACGGCTCCTAAACTTAGAAAATTTCATGAAAAATAGAAATTTCATGACAAATACACATGTATGGACTTTTTTTCGCAATGCCTGCAGATATTGGCCTGATTTTTGGTGTGTGGGCTGATATAGACCAGTTACAGATCGAGTTTGCGTTTCGTACCGGTTGACCTGCTTTTGACTGTTTTACGGCTCCTAAACTTAGAAAATTTCATGAAAAATAGAAATTTCATGACAAATACACATGTATGGACTTTTTTTCGCAATGCCTGCAGATATTGGCCTGATTTTTGGTGTGTGGGCTGATATAGACCAGTTACAGATCGAGTTCGCGTTTCGTCCTGGTTGACCTACTTTTGACTGTTTTACGGCTCCTAAACTTAGAAAATTTCATGAAAAATAGAAATTTCATGACAAATACACATGTACGGACTTTTTTTCGCAATGCCTGCAGATATTGGCCTGATTTTTGGTGTGTAGGCAGATAATGTCCAGTTACAGATAGAGTTTGCGTTTCCTCCCAGTTGACCTACTTTTGACTGTTTTACGGCTCCTAAACTTAGAAAATTTCATGAAAAATAGAAATTTTCATGACAAATACACATGTACAGACTTTTTTTTCGCAATGCCTACAGATATTGGCTTGATTTTTGGTGTGTTGGCAGATATAGACCAGTTACAGATCAAGTTTGCGTTTCGTACCTGTTGACCTTCTTTTGACTGTTTTACGGCTCCTGAACATAGAAAATTGCATGAAAAATATGAAATTTCATGACAAATACACATGTACAGACTTTTTATCGCAATGCCTGCAGATATTGGCCTGATTTTTGGTGTTTTGGCAGACATTGACCAGTTACAGATTGAGTTCGCGTTTTGTCCCAGTTGACCTACTTTTGACCATTTGACGGTGCTCTAACATAGAAAATTTCATGAAAAAGTGCACATGTATGGACTTTTTTTCGCAGTGCCTGCAGATACGGGCCTGATTTTTGGTGTGTAGGCAGATATTGACCAGTTACAGATCGAGTTCTTGTTTTGTCCCAGTTGACCTACTTTTGACCATTTGACTGCTCCTGAACATAGAAAGTTTCATGAAAAATAGAAATTTTCATAACAAATGCATATGTACTGACTTTTTTTCCTCAATGCCTGCAGATACCACCCTGATTTTTTATGTGTTGGCAGATAATGACAGTTACAGATCGAGTTCGCGTTTTGTCCCGGTTGACCTACTTTTCATTGTTTTATGGCTCCTAAACATAGAAAATTTCATGAAAGACAGAAATTTTTATGGAAAATGCACATGTATGAACTTATTTTCACAATGCCTGCATATACTGGCATGATTTTTGGTGTGTTGCTTGATAATGACCCGTTACAGATTGAGTTTGCATTTTGCCCTTGTTGACCTACTTTTGACCATACGACACCTCCTGAACTGAAAAAATTTTTCGAAATTTTACAAATATTTCTAATTTGCCCCATGCGGGGGCATTCGTGTCGTTCCGACACATCTAGTCTTAAATAAGGTCACCCTGATGCAATTTAGCCACAAAACTAGGTCAGACAGCATGCTTATATTAATGCTATTGGCTCCTCTATTATTCATCAGAATTGGACCAAACCATGCATTATTCACCAGTTTGTGTAATAGTACCCATTTTGCTTATGACCTTACATATGTGCTCAAGGTCAAGTCACAGTAGACTTTGGGCCTCATTTGGCTATGCAAAAAAAAATTACTATTTTTTCCATATTGAATCATTAAATGGTTATAGGCTGCAAGTTTCATTTATTACACATAAAACTTTTACAAATACATGTTTGTGATAATGAGAGGCTCCTGCATCTTTCAGGTAGTCCATAATAGTCCACAGTCAACACAACCACTAGGATTTTATACAAATATTCGCAGAATCAATATCGGCAGAGTGCCATGACCCACAGGTAACTTGTAATTGAAAAGACGTACACTTGTAAGACACACAGTTGATTGTTTTATAAGGGACTTTTAGGTGTGAGTAACTGTTGATATTGTTTATGATGTTGATGTTGTCATAACAGAGGCAGCAGGTTCTTGGGAGCCAGGTGGAGATGAAGATTGCTTCACTTATGGAGGCCAACACTGAGATGCTCAAACTAGGCATCTTTCTCCAGACTGCTGACCCCCGTGTCCGAGTACAAGACTATCTTCAGCGTAACAACGACAGCAGTGAGTACATTAACTGTGTGTACATATCACAAGTGGAATCCCATTTTAAGATTTATTATTTCATGATTATTTTATTATTATTATTATTATTATTATTAATGAATATAAATGTTTATTATTTTATTTTATCTTTTAAGGGACTGCTTGTAAGTGGCCATAAATAGGTGTCCTTAGTACAAAGGTAGCCGTAAAAAGAGTGTCCACTGTATGTTAACTTCTGCACTTGAGTTAATTATTTAGTATAAACAACTTAAAACTTGTGTGCACAAATTAATTAAATCATACACATGTAGTAAAGCAGAGTGCTGAGATTCCCTAGGTCTATGAAACCATCACATAGGAGCTGTATCATAAAACCACTGCAAGTAAAAAAACGGGCGTATGGTAAGTCTATTTCAACAATGGGCAAAGGTAATATTGTACAAAACAAGAAAAAAAGTAATAGCAGATCTCTAAATGATTAGATCGTCATTGAGGATTTTGTTCATTGTAAGATAAATGAAACCTTGGTAAAATATGTTTACTTTTCTTCACAGGGAGACAACAGAGGATTGCTGAGTTATTACATGGAATGGCTGAATCCAGGGCAGATAAGGCCTAGATAGAATTGATGTTGGGAACGTGCATGCTACATGGAGAAAGTCTCTCACCAAACCAAGTCTCCTTGTAGACTTTTTTACACACTTTCGTTGGGGGATGCTTAAGTAACTTTTTTATTATCACCAAAGTGTCCCTGATTTGCCAGATCGCACAGCCTTGGACTTGCAAGAGTTCTCCCCTGTATATTCTGTGTGGGTTTTCTAGATATATTCTGCATGGGTTTCTAGATATGTAAAAAGCATAAATACTTATGATGAAAACACGTGTAAATCTGTGCAATACTGTAAAGTGAAAATGGCACATTTAGTAACAGATGGAAATATAGTATTATGTATGCGCTTGGTTATGGTAATAATGCCAGCGACTCTTCAGCGTCACATCGACATGCTTTCTGCCGTGATACTCCGCTTGATTTACCAGCCTTTATTGGCTATATGGTAATGCTCCACCAATCAGCCTTTCTGGATGCTGGATGATTATGAATTCTCTTGACATGTTTATGTGTTTATGGTCCTGGTAATAGTAAAGTCAGATAAAAGAGAATAATGTGGAGTTGATGCGTGTCAGAAGGACTTTATTATAATCAGATAAACTGATTCAGCTGTGACTGGATTAAATGAGATATGGAGGCTCTTAGGTTTGTGTATTCTTGGATCATGTGTCTGCCTTTCTGTGTCTGTCCCTTCATCATACCTTCATGTGAGCTTTTTCATAGCTTCATGTAAGTGGTGGAAACTCATGCACTCTTTTTATAATCAACAAGTTTTATTTCCCATTGCACTGCCTGTACCATGAGAGTGATAGGCTAAGATATTTATGCTTAAAGATGTTATTGCTTCCGAGATAAAAGCAGAGTAGTGCAGCCTACCTGAAGTGACCTGGGTTATCTGATGATGATGGGGTTCAGCTGCTGAGTCTGGTAGGTATGTCAGTCTGGTCTGACATTCTCAAGATGTGGTGTAGCTGTTCATATCCTCATCACAAGTGTTGTAGGAGCTAAGGACCTGGTATACGTTGGGACTGGATATTGACAAGATGTATTCAAATGAAAATAAGTAGAAGAATACATATACAGATGTTGCATAATGTAAATTTAAACTTAAAGAACTTTATATATTATTACATCTGAGGCCATAAGATGATGAGCATTATTAATATAATAGACAGAGTCACATTACAACTGAATTTAGTAGGAGTGTTATGAATATTTAATTTTCTAACCTGCATAACACTGAAAGTAATAAACCTGTACACCCATCTCTGTGTTCATTTTGCTTTTCTCTGTATAACATTGTGTGTCCACATTGTCTCATTAGATATTTGAAACATTAAATAAGTTAAATAACCGGAATACCCTACTCAGTGACTGTAAACATATTGATATTTCCTGACTACTCGTGAACCATGGCAGATTTCAGTGGCCTTGCTGAAGAAAAGAGTGGTTTTATCTCGAGGGGGGGGGGGGGGGATCACATGTTGAGCAGGTTGGGTACACTTATTCAAGCTTTCTGCTGTTTATCCATTTACTTCATCATCTTGAAACTGCTTGGAATCCAGAATTCTAATTCTGACTCCACTTGGCCCCTATCAAACCAACAGCTACACTATGACAGTGTTTTTACTTGGGGTTGGGAACCTCACAATATGTGCCATTCAAGCAAATAATGTAGAAAACTGCCTTATTTTTGTCATTTGACCAAATAGTGTTAGAAACCTCATAAACTGTAGAATTCGGCTGAGTAAGGTATGAAACCCCTTTGTGGCATTCAACCAAATAGCTTTGGAAATGTCATTTGTGCCATTAAACCAAATATCAAAGGAAACATATGCACTGTTCAACCAAATAATAGTTGTCATTTTTGCAGATTAACCAATTTTTGCAGGAAACCTCATTTTAGCTCAGCTGACTTTCAATCATGTTGATCTATAACAATGGGTGTCTCTCTGTCATCCAGCTGCCTGGCCAGCTGTCTCTCCATCTGTTAGCAGGGCACATCAGTCCTTGTCCATGGCCTTGCTCGGAATACAAACAGTTCATGTGAAATCTCTGTGCAGACCCAAAATTAGATCATCATGACATATATTCAAAGAACTATATAGCAGAAACATGATTCTGAGCACTTTAAAGTCAGACTCTATTAAATATTAATTGTATCTCCAGACAGAGTCGGGATACAATGGTTTTACCATGGTCCCGCCGCCGCCGCAGAAAAATCTTGTGAGCGGGATAACTAAAAAAATATTTCACTGACCTTTTTCAAACTTTACATTTGTATAGATATAGGTAAGAGGACAAAGTCTATTTAAAATGGGGTCATGACCTTTGCTAAGAGAGTGACCTTGACCTTGAATAGGTCCATTTTAGCTGAAAATAACACTAATTCTTAAATATCTCAAGAAAGCTTGCCTGGACTGGACAAAAGATCTTGGATAGCCTTGTGATATACTGGAAACTGGTGGCGCCACCTATTATCCTTTTCTTGTTTTTACGCCTTTTAATACTCCCATAATTGCCACTTGACAGTACTACGAGCATTATAAGTCAAGAACTAATGGACCAGATTTCTTTCATATTATGAACATGTAGAGAGATGTGTTATGGGATGAGGTCTATTTAAATTTGGGTCGAGACCTTTATCATGAGAGTGGCCTCGACCTTTAATATTTTCATATTTGGTAAAAATCACACACTTCTTATGATATCTCCAGTGTTGATAGCCATATGGATTTCAAACGTGACTTATGTATGGCCCACCAATAAAGTAAGAACCCTATAGGTTCTAGGGTCATGAGTCAAAGGTCAAGGTCACTGGACTCCATCATTAAAGATATTGTGGATGCATTTTAAGCCAAACTTTTCATCCCAGAGTCTTCAACATATAGCTCACATGCCAATAGTGGCTGATTCATATCAATTTTGGGGTCACAAGGTCAAAGGTAGAGGCCTTAAGAGCTATCTGTCAAAAAATTATTTTCCGGATATTTTCAGCTTTTTTATGTATGGATTTCAAACTTGATTTATATATATATATATAAATATATATATATATATATAAACAAGGTCCCTATTGATTTTTAGGTCATAAGGTCTAGGTCACAGGACACATCTTTGAAAAGATTGTGGATGCATTTTCAGCCGATTTTTTCATTTCAGACCTTTTATCTTGAACATATAGTTCACCTGCCAATAGAGGAAGACCCCTATCCATTTTTAGGTCACAAGGTCAAAGGTGAAGGCCACAGGAGCCATCTGTCCAAAAAATAATTTCCAGCTTGGAATGATATAGGGGCATCAAACTTGACTTATATATGGCCCATCAATAAAACAAGATTCCTATTGATTTTGAGGTTATTAAGTCAAAGGTCAAGGTCACAGGACAAACATCTTAGGAAAGATTGTGGAGGCATTTTCAGCCAAACTTTTCATCTAAGACCTTTTTTCTTGCACATATAGTTCACCTGCCAATAGAGGAAGACCTCTATCCATTTTTAGGTCAAAGGTGAAGGTCACAGGAGCCATCTGTGCAAAAATTCATTTCTTGATGATAACTCTAGCTTTGAATGATATATGGGTTTCAAACTTGACTAATATGGCCTATCAATAAAACAAGATTCCTATTGATTTTGAGGTCATGAGGTTAAAGGTCAAGGTCACAGGACAAACATCTTTGAAAAGATTGTGGATGCATTTTCAGCCAAACTTTTCATCTCAGTCCTTTTATCTTGCACATATAGTTCACCTGCCAATAAAGGAAGACCTCTTTCCATTTTTAGGTCACTAGGTCAAAGGTGAAGGTCACAGAAGCCATCTGTCCAAAAATGCATTTCCTTATGATGACTCCAGTTGTATTGAAATATGGGTTTCAAACTTGACTCATATATGTCCATCCATCTTGGAAAGTTTTCTCCTAAACCATACAGGTGTCGCCACCTACCTTCTCGATTTTGTAGAATAATTGAATTCCCTTTTCTGAGGAGTGATTTGCCTGAAAATGTGCATATCCATAGATCTTGGACTCCTACATTTTGTACTCAAGACTGGTGGCACCATTTGCTATCGTTTTGCCGTGGTGTCCATCTGTACATGTGCTTTTGATGAAAATGGTTCGTATCTCTGGAGTGGTTAAAGGTATTGGTCTTAAATTGGAAAATTAAAAAAAAAAAGACAGGTGGCGACACCTTCTTTCCTGTTTCTGTAAAATAAATTCATGCTCTTTTCTCAAGAGAGATTCATTTTATTGACCCCCATTTTTGGTGAAAAATATTGTTTCTGAAGTTGATAGATGAAAGAAACCATAGTCGCTTGCTTAAATGTCAGTATATGCTGATATCTATCTTTTATTTAAAATGAATACACCAACTCAATGATTAATGCTTAACGAGAAATTGATACTTATATATTTTAATATGGAACTTCAGGGTTGATTAGAGACTGACAGATGACAAGTATCTGACTCTTTAACTCTGCACTCATAGATCTGATGATAAAAGCTTATGTAGGGAACATATGTCAGACCTGTTTCAGGGGCAACATGAACAGTTTAATCTCTAAGGTCAAATCTGGCCAATATTAGGACTATTATGACCCCCTTATATTTGGAAGTACTGAAAATTATTTCCTTATAATTTGACATGCAAGTTCTTTCTGGCATGTTCTCTGATGAGTTCAACCTGGCGACTTTGATCGTCAAGGTTAAATCTGCAGAAATTTTAAATTATAGTGAAATACATACTATGAGCATTATAAGTAAAAAACTAATGGACAGATTGGGCTGAAATTGTGCATGTCCATTGATTTTGGATACCTCGATCTTGTATTCAGGACTTGTGGCACCATCTGCAATCGTTTTTGTGTGGCGTCCATCCGTATGTTTGCTTTCAATGAAAATATATCATATCTTAGGAGTGGTTCAATGTATTGAAAATGTCTGAAATTTGGGATTTGTATCCGTCTTGGAGAGTTTTCTCGTAAAGCAGACAAGTGGCGCCACCTACCATACTGCTTTCATAGTATAGATTAAAGCCCTTTTCTAAGGAATATTTTGCCATTTTGGCCTGAAATGGTGCTTGTTCATAGACCTTGGATACTTCAATCTCATATTCAAGACTGGTGTCGCCGTCTGAAATCGTTTTTGTGTGGCGTCCATCCGTACATTTGCTTTAGCTGAAAGTTGTTCATATCTCAGGAGTCGATCAATGTGTTTGCCTGAAATTTGGCATGTACATCCATCTTGGACAGTTTTCTCGTCAACTAGTGGCGCCACCAATCTTACTGTTTTCATAGTATGAATTAATCCCATTTTCTCAAGAGTAATTCTCCGTATTGGCCTGAAATTGTGCATGTCCATAGATCTTGGATATCTCCATCTTGTACTTATGACTGGTAGCGCAATCTGCAATCGTTTTCGTGTGGGGTCCATCCAAACATTTACTTTGGGTGAAAAATGCGCATATCTCAGGAGTGGTTCAAGGTATTTGTCTGAAATTTGCCATGTCCATCCACCTTGGAACGTTTTCTCGTAAATCAGACAGCTGGCGCCACCTACCTTCCCGTTTTCGTAGAATAAATTAATGCCTTTTTCTCAGGAGTGATTGGCCGTATCGGCCTGAAATTGCGCATGTCTTTAGATATTGCATACTCCCATCTCGTGTACAAGACTGGTGGCGCCACATGAAATTTGGCATGGCCATCCATCTTGGACAGTTTTCTCGTAAACCAGACAGGTTACCTCCCTCTTTTCGTTGAATAAATTAATGCCCATATCTCTGAGTTTTAGTGAACTTAATTAAGGAGTGGTGTGACATACCACTCAATCCATGCCTCACTTCACTCATACCACTCTGATTTCGGCGGATACCCGTTGTCGTTACCTATATCCTAGTTTTCTTCAAACTGTTTCCATCCCACTCTTAGAAGAGTTTGCACATCTGTGAATTTGAACTTTATCTTTAAGGTCAAATCTACAGCAATCTAGAATAATGTGACCCCCATACCGTTTGGATTTCCGAAGGTTTTTGTCTCATATTTCTCACACAGGTTGTGTTCAGCCAGTTTGATCTTCAAGGTCAAATCTACTGATTCATATGAATCTGTTAACACCAAACTTTTGAAATAGTGAAAATATTTTCCTTAAGTTACGGATTGAGGAGGTTAAATTCTATTTCATCTTGGAAAGCGTCACAACAGAATGTATTACCACATTAAAATCGACTAATTACGACTTGCAATAGGCAGTTCTGTATGAGGATCAATTAACAGTTTGTAAAATTTGTTCGACTAAGATCGATCCCTTTAAAATAAACGCAAAAATACGCAAATATTTCTCTATGAATAATTGCCAAAAGGATCCCTTTGAAATTTACTAAATTTGTTCATTTGAATGGCCTTATCTGTTGACAATTGGATAGGATTGTAGGTGCCACTTCCTAAGTATCAATAGTAGTCATATTACACAGAAATCCGTTACACTTAAGTTCTGTACTAATGTATCTTACTATGGATAATAACATTATACAGTTACTTAACAAACAGCTAAATCTACGGCCACTTTAATACCTATGTGTACATTGGTTTGGTGACCAAGTCCTATACTAAATACCGTTATGTATATTTAATTTTACGAACTCCATCTACAAACTGAAATGTCCAAACTGTTTTCAATATGGGCAGTTCAAACCAGTGGTGCCTGACCACCATGGCCCAAGACAATCTTGTCCTTGTTCACCACATTTGCCAGTCTCAAAATTAGTTTCAAATTTGTGTATAAAAAAGAAAGACATTTTAAGCAGTCCTAATGATTTAAAGGATAGGCTACTCTTATTAAATTATAGGTCGATATTTGCTCTCTCAGCGTTTCAGCTTCATCGAAAGAAGGAAGGGGTTTTGTAATTTCCTATCGCAATGTCGTATCGTATATAACCAAGATCCGTGTCGTATTTCTACGTACATTATACGAATGTCGCGCTTAAAGGGGACGGGATCATTACATCAAATACTGATCAGCAACATGGCTGCCAATGAAACTATACATCGCAGAAAATTGGCTTTATGTGCTTCGTAGCCTGATTATTAGATGGCGATGAAGAGAATCTACCGGTCGGAAGAGGAGATTATTGGTATGGCTTTCACTTATGCGGCGGAATAACGATTGCCAGTTACGATACGAAAATTTTGAACATGCTCGAAAAAATACGATACGATACGAAGCCAAGATCGTAGGACGTCGTATCGGATCTCAACATACACGTTGCGATAAGAAGCCAAGAAGCCAGGACTTCGTGTAGTATCCTGCTTACTATCCCATCGTATCCAAATTTCGTAACGTGAATGCTGGGCTTAAAAATTAGCCTAGCGCACACGTTGGATACGATACCATTGCGTAATTTCCTATCGCAATGTTGTATCCTAAATACCTAAGATTTTTTTCGTATTTTCCCGTACATTTTACAAATTTCGTGGAAACGGTGATGGGATGATTAGATGAAATACTGATCAACATTATGGCCCCCATTAAACAGTTGCTTCTATAACCCGCAGAAAATTGGCTTTACGCGCCACGAACAGAAAATAAAAGGAGGGTGGGACATGGAAAAGGACAAAGCCAAATAAATTCAGTTTTCACGTTATGAAATATGAATACGATACGATAGGCTGGCAGTTACGATATAAAAATTTCGAACATGCTCGAAATAATACGATACGATAAGAAGCCGAGATCGTAGGACTTCGTATCGTATTTCAACATACACGTTGCGATAGGAAGCCAAGAAGTCGGGATTTCGTATACTGTTTCGTGTCATATCGAATCCAAATTTGGTAACCTGTCCGGTGGGTTTAGGCATTTATATTTATATGATACGACGCTGCGATAGGAAATTACGAAATCGTATCGTATTCAAATTTCGTAAGGTGTACGCTATGCTTTGGTTATTTCCTAAATGAGGCCGTCCGTTATTTGACAGCTATGGGCTTATATCTGCACATTCACAAGCATTGAAGGAACCTTGAGACCCAAGAACAAGATCCAGCAGGTCCTCATTAGGGAACTTTTCTTTGCCACAGGCCCTTGAAATAATATAATTCTAGAGAGCATCTCTTTATTACTATTACAGTGGTATTATCTATAATTTTATGATTTCAAGGTCCTGTGTCATTGTGTCATTACAGCAACTGATCAACAGCTTTCTGCATGAAGGCCTGTCTGGAGTTCTGGTTGACGAACAGCATAACAATATCCTATATATAAGGGCAGGTCGTCCATAACGCACCTGCTGTTACTCGTCTTAACTTCAATAGTCAGATTAATCAGGCTTTTTCCCCTCAAATTTGCTACATAGATTATGCAATGAGGTCTATATACGTCCGTCTGTGTCATGTCCATCCATGTCTTGTTACAATTTTTATTGAGCTGAATTTCCCATATCAGCTTGTAAAAGTTGTAATAAACCATTAGATAATTTAGCTGGACTGACAAAAATAGTAAAAAGATGAAAAACAGTCAAGGAATCCTTGTGTGGCAATATGTAGGACTGATGGATATCTATGCTGAAAGTGGACACCAGGTTGCGTTAGTGACTTTGTGGCACGTTGCAGGCTTGGATTTTGCTCACACATAATATGTAAGTTTTATAAACAATTAAACTATGAAACATGGTGGCTGCGATGGAATTTCTCACTGTGAGCCTCTTTTTGCCCAAGCGCTTTGAGTTACTCTTGTTCCACATGTGCAATATTACATTTGTTTCCTTCTGTTCCTCAATTAGTACATACTTTCTGGGAATTATATTGCCTTCAGCACCACAGTCAACTTGGAATTTCACATGTTTATTGCTCTTTACAATGATCATGTCTGCATATGTGGGACCATCACAAATTGTGGTTATATCGTTTGCAACTCTGGATATATCAGTGACTACATCAATTGTATATTCTTGTCCGGATGAGTCAGAATCATTTTCATTTTTTTTTTACTCTATACACATTTCTGGTAGTATTAGTTGAACAGCAGACTGCAAAGTGATGTTTTCCTTTGCACTTGTTACAAGACTTTTCCCATGCAGGGCACATTTTCATTTTTTTCTTTGATGACTCCCCCCCACAAAACTTACACGACAGCACTGGGAAAGTTTGGTTGTGAGAGTACTGAGCCTGTTTGGGCTGTTTTCCTACTTAAACAACTGATGTGGCTGAGCTAACACTCTTTGACTGTAACCTCTGTTTAGTGGCCTAAGCAACTATACATATGTCTATAGCAATCTTCAAAGTCAACTTTCTTGTTTGTATAGCACCATATTGCGGGTTGAATTGTCCTGGATCCCAGTAAATAACCTGTCTGTAATCAGTGAATCTCTCAAACGGTCTCAAAAGTTACATATGATTCTATACTTTCATCTTCATTCTGCTTCCTCTTATTAAATTTAGACCTTTCATAGGTCTCATTTGTTTCACCTATTATGTGTTCATCAAACTTTCTAATGATGGTAGTAATATCTTGTTTGTCCTCAGCATGGGGGTTATCATCTGGTCCCGCGGGTACAAACACAAGAGTTTTTGTATCTTAACTCCTATATACAGTCCCAGCACAATTTAGAAACACTGCACATTAGTATTCTTTATAAATCCCTTTTATCCAGTTCAGATATGATCTGATAGTTCCTAAAGAGCTGTTTGAACAATCCAGTCCCCTACCATATTTTTACCAAGTTGCAGGAGAGATGGTGTTTGCACAGACAGTTATTTTTCCAATTTTTGGGAATTTAATCGTCTTTATGGTGTTAAGTACAGTAATAATCAAAATGAAAGCTCACTTCCTAAGAAATGGAATTCCTAGCATTGTTGTTAGTGACAATGGGAAACAATATATTTCTGATAAATTCCAGAAATGTGCTCGAGAATAAGATTTTGAGCAGTGGTAAGCTCACCCTATCACCAAAACGCCAACGGAAAAGAGGAAGACGCAGTAAAGGCTGTCAAGCGCATCATGAGAAATGTAAAGAAGGAAAAAATAACGTATTCAAAGCCCTTCTTAAGATTAGAAATACACAAACACAATTATAAGCTATAGGCAGTAGCCCTGCTTTGCGGTTAATTACAAGGCAGAAGGACAAGGTCTACTCTACCTGCAACAGCCAACCTTTTAAAGCCACGAGGTGCAGAGGTACTCCATAAAAAGCGGGAAATTAAGGATGAAGCTAAGCCAATATTAGCAAGCACAGCTGTACAATATAACGGCCAGAGATTTACCAGAGTTGAATGAAGGAGATGTGGTAAGGCTGAAATCATTCCAGCTTGGAGAAAAAGATGAGATAAAGGTATTATAAACTAAAGATTAGATGAGCGCTCTTGTGAAATAGAGACAGAAAGTGGGATTCTGGGGAGAAATCGTGTGCATCTCAGGAAAACATATGAATCACCACCACAGCAAAATAGCGCAAGTGATGGTATTCCAAATACTAGTGATGTTCCATTCAGTCCAGAACGAGGTGTGACTGATGATTCACAAAAAAACAAATATGACAGATCCAGAAAAACAAGATGACAAGAAATCACGGTCAGGACGCGAGGTCAGACCACCAAGTCGTTTTAGAGACTTTTTGTAAATTAAAAGTATTTCACAGTAGGTGACAAAATATGGATGAACAGTTCATGTAATCAAAAGTGATTGTTTTAACTATAAGTAAGGCTGAAGAGTTTATTAAAGCATAAGTAATTTAATCCCGATCATCTGAAAAAGGACAAAGTATGTGGATATGTTCAGGACTTATAGATATTGATGCTGAAAGTAAACACCAGGTGGCGTTAGTGACTGTGGCACGTTGCAAGCTTGGATTTTGCTCACACATAATATGTAAGTTTTATGAACAATTTAACTATTGAAGCACCTGGTATGCAGAAATTGAATTAAACTAAAGAATTGGCATCTGTTACCTATTGTGTATAATTACACTATTTATCAATTTATTTCTTTTCGCAAATCCTATAAAGAATAATGATGTTGTTAACGATTAAACTCGATACATTTAGGCATGTTGATCATGAACAGCTTTATCCATCTCATGTCATGAGATTTGTGGTGACCAGTGCTATATCTCCATATACAGACTGGGGAGAGTCCTATAATCTGAGGAGTGTAAGTTTTTTCTTAGAATATAAAAAAATAATATTATTAATTAAAAGATAATTGAGTATTTTATTTATTAATTTTATATATTACCAAACAAATCACGCGTGTTCCCAGACAAAAAGCATTTGTAAGGAAAAGTAAAATCCTTAAATAACACCACCTGTGTAAGACACCGTAGATTCCTTCTCTTTAATAAGGCCCCCACGGGCTCCCTAAAGTAATCGGCCGTCCGTCCATCAGTCACGCTCTTTCGTGCGCGTGTGAGACTATAGTGGTGCTATATAAATTTTCAATCATTGTAAATAGATGTGCATGATTGGTTTTGAGACTA
The DNA here is from genome assembly GCA_026874595.1 of Sipunculus nudus. Taxonomy (NCBI): domain Eukaryota; kingdom Metazoa; phylum Annelida; class Sipuncula; order Golfingiida; family Sipunculidae; genus Sipunculus; species Sipunculus nudus. The sequence continues at coordinate 54,807,891 of CM049309.1, forward strand.
AGAACTGATATACTGGTGTGATTGTTTAACTCTCCACACATGTATCTGACTATGGATAATACAATTGATATAAAGGGTCTCGGCAAAACATATTTCCAATAAACTTATCATCAAAATTTTAACAAAAATTACGCCGTTCTTTCAAAATGTAACTGAACGTGTGGATATTATGCAGTGGGTCTCTTGTTTGGAATTTAATTATCGGGAACGATGCAAAATGTGACCTATTGTAGATAATTTCCAACATGTTTCCAAAAATCCTTGGAAACATACTTTAGTTAAGTAAGGCATTATCGAAGGGGCATCTATCAGAACTACGGCAACTATCTGTATCCATGTTGCAGCGGGTGAACTCGGCCCATGGAATTCTTGGCCGACGGAGAAGTCGCGCAGACCATTCCCAACGCAAGAACGCGCAAGTAAGATGCTGCCTGGAATACTATAGTAAAGGACCTATATCGCGGTAGCATATCAACACTTCATTAAGGCGAGCGTTAAGCATATATGGGCAAATATAAAGAGAAGAATTGCCTTTTAAATATTTAATTTATTAAAAAAATAAATAAGATTTCCATCAGATTTCCGTGTTTTGTAGATATACATTCAGGTCACACACACACACACCATACACACACACACACATATATATATTAAAAATTTGAAAATTTCAAAGTGCATATACGTCCGCCAACATTTATATCTGCACTCAGAATTTAAAAATCACAAATCCCTCCTTTAATTTGCTGATATTCATTTAAACCGTTGGGCTATATTGACAAAAAAAAACACAATTCTTTCACTAAAGTTAAATCTTAATCATTAAGAACATAGGGTGACTTTATTTCGTTCCAAAAAACAGTAGCAATGTCCTGATCTCCAGTGTCCTTAACATTCACTGACTGATTGCACTAACGGTATAGGGCCGGGGGGGGGGGGGGTATTCTAGGGGCCAACATACTTTAACTATGGAGAACAAAGGGGCGTCAAAATAGTGCGGATGGGGGGGGTATATAACCCCCCCCCTTTTTGGCAAGGGGGATGGTCAGTGTAATCCCCCCCCCCCCCACACACACACTTTTCAGAGAATGACATTTATATATTGCAAATAAAATGTATATATATATATATGTATATATATATATATATAAATAATTATAGATTTTGGTTAATGAGTTAACTATGAATTATATCTAAATATTATAAAGTATATATATTTGAAATGTGTTATACAGACGTTAACAATATATATATATGTATGTCAGTGTGTGAATGTACGTGAGTATGTCTGCGAGTCATCCCCCACCCATGCAGGAAGATGTACATTGACGCCACTAAGAGAACATGATGTATATATATGTCAAGGTATCTCTACCCTGACATATATATATATATTCACAACATACTCAGTATCATTATACCGCACGCTTAAATGTTGATTAAAGTCAACAAAATTACGCTCAGGAGAATTCCCCTTTTTTACTTACACGTTATCGGTTTTGATGAATAGGGCTCCAGGAAGCTTGAATTAGGCCTACAGCCAGGCGCTTGCCCCGTGCGTCCTTGCATGCCTGACCGTCTGTTTGTCTGGATCTATCTGCCTGTCTGTATGTCTGCCTATCTGCCTGTATTTTGGTTTTATTTCATTTATAACGGGTATACCAAATATGTTATCAAAACCACAGAACATGTGACAGTTTGATAAATCATTATTATACTAAGCTTACAAATGTTAAATGGTAGGCCTAGTAAAATATTATTGAATCACTATACATACATATATATATATATATATATATATATATATATATATATATATATATATATATATATATATATATATATATATATATATATTGTTCAGATATGGCAAAAGTTGATCAGAAAAGGTAAGTTTTAGTATTTATTTTAAAAGAAGCCGATGACGGTGAAGGGTTGGTTTAAATTTTGGGAATTTTAATATTTAACTCATTTCACAGCTGTGTTGCCAAAGTGGAGATCGAATTCCCTCGAACGACACGTCACAGTAATTTATTATTTTTTTATTTTATTTTATGACATGATTATGTAATTTATAAATACCTGTCATTTTATATATATATAGTCTATCATAATTATAAACAATATCAATAAAATGTTTTCTCTTTTTTGGTCATGCTTGGAATTTAACTGTTGTGATAAATGACGTCGGGTCATAGCCACGTATCAAAGCGAGGACACCGTTTCATAGAGGTCACTTCAGGACGAACTTGTAAGCCGATCAGTGAAACATACCCTCCGCAGAAAATTTGTGTCTTTACGGTAGTTGAACAGGGTCATGTGATCTTGTATCAGCCAATGAAGTTCCCCGTCTGATTGCCGCCGCCATATTTTATATGGTCACTCCGCATGCTTGAAGACCTGGTCTTCGTTGACAAGATTCTTTTCAAGGATAACGTTTAACTTGTTAGACCTACCAATTACAAATAGAATCGTACACTTAAATATCAACACGATGGAGTCCCAAGAGGGGGGAGGCAAAATGAAGAACAAGCGTGTTGCCGACAGAAAACCGTACAATCGACAGGTTGGTTGTCCAGAAATACAGACCAACGACTCTGGCCCACTCAGATTTAAGTTTTTCCCTCACGGTTGATCTAAAAAAAAATTGTTTAATAACATGTATTCTAGTTCATGGATATAAAAATCAAAAGCTGAAGTTGATCTGAAAGACATCTCGGGGACAGTCTTTTGTTTTCAATAAGAGCAATTTTCACTGTCACTGAGAAATGCCAATGAGAAAAGGCTTTCTGATTAATTAAGTCAGTATTAATATAATAATACTATTATATACAGACAGTGATTAGCTGCTCAGTTATGACAGTATTTCTCACACTTTTCTGATCCTCTGAGGGGTGCCTAGTGAATTATGAACAAAGTAAGTTAATATTGAATAAATATGGTTGTGAATGAATATGACTGTCCCTATACCTTGCAAAACCTTTTTGTCATGGCAGTATGCCAATAGGTATTAGAGACCGTTTGTCACCAAAGCATCAATGTATAATAGTATATGTCATTATGTCATGGAAACGATGGATTGCCAGATTCATTGATTGGTTTGTGTCCAGTTGGCAGATGTGCGTCTTTTCTGACTGTACACTGTCATGTTGTCCATCTACCTGTCAAACAGTCATTTCCCCCCATTTTTGGCAACAAGTTCCTTTCATGGCTGCCAGTCTTAAATCGACCAGCACTGACAATGCTCAGCCATACATGTCAGCCTTGGCATGTGTGGGAGAGCACCAATTCTGCAGCAGGACCCTCATTAATCAAGTAGTTCTTGCACGAGCATATGTGATTGTGAACCTTAATACTTTAATTAATTTGACTTGATTCATGGTTATTTAGTACTTGTCCATATCACAAGTGTATCCTGTGTATAAAATTAATTAATAAGTTACAAAAATTCCTTGTTGACAGCTTGACTTTTCATTTGAAAATAGTCTGTGTTATCCCACCAAACTGAAATGAGCAGACTAAACCAGAGCTAAAATTTGTTTTGCTGAATTAATTGTAAATTTGATATAAATACCCTGTATTTTGTGTTACTGATGGACCTTGAGCTGGCTATGTTAAAACTGAAATATGGGGGAAAATCTTGCAGATGCCTGTAAGCCTATTATTGTATACTAGCACCAACAAACAGAAATAAGCATACAAATTAACACAGACATGGTTAATAGTATGATGATATAAAAATCATATAAGGACTTAACCTCTTTTACATCAATATGAATAAGTTTAAAGGTCGAGCAGCTGATACTGTGCTCTTCAGCTTATGCCATAGTTAACAGAGTCGATGGCTTATTTGCACTGGCAGCGAAAATGGTTGATTTGTGGTCCTAGGCTGATGTTTCCTATAACCACTTCAAATAAATACTGTAGAGCATTGTTAAACAAAAAATTATTTATAAAAAATGTTTATCTGGAATTGTAAACTAAGGACCAAAAATTTGATTGTTTATCCAAAATCTAAACAATGAAAAAAGCAACAAAAAAGTTTGTATGAAAGATCTTTGAATTCCAAGCAAATGTACTGTAAAACAGAAGCAGGTCCAGGGGGTCTGGACCCCCCCCCCTTTCTTTTCATCAGAAACATTTTTTTCAAGGGCTTCAGGCAAAATTTTGCTGCCTGGAACCCCCCCCCCTTTTCAGACCTGAGGACCTTTTTTTTAGGGTTTTCATTTGTTCTCTTGGGTTGGACCCCCCCTTTTCCGAAATCCTGGCTCAACCCCTGTAAAACTCCTTGCAGAAGTTGGGAAGCTAGGAAATCAAATTCTAACAAACAGAATATTCTAGGGTGCTACTTGTAATACATACTTGTCCGTCAAGTCAGATTTCCTGGTATATGGAATGACACATTTTAGCAATAATTTGCGATTCCTTTAACCTATGCTTTGCAAAATAAATTTCCCCAATAATTTACACCTTTAACCATCTTTTATGAAAACATGCCTAATGTTTGGTGAACTAATGGAATCATTTTATAGACAAGAAATGCAAATTATTATAAACTTGCCCATGTCAAGGCGTACCTGATTTGACAGGTCACAATTCAAGTGACAATTCACTGCAAAACTGGTATATCATGAGTCAATTTGATGCATATGCCAGTCTGCCACTCTTTGATTTAACCTTTTCTGTCCGTTTGGGTATGCAAGAAATAAGTATGGAAATTTGCAGGTTCCATAGTTGTTTATATATGTTTAATTTGCCTCACTAAAGACATGTGGTGAATACTGTTGCCTGTGCAGTTGATCACAGGTACCAGCTGACCGTTGAAGCCATGTAGCAGATGTAAAAGTCAGTGCCAAATATGCTCAATGTGGTGTATTGGGACTCTTCATGTGTGCACAAGTGAATGAATCCTGTCTACTTTTGACAAACTTCAAGCATTTAAACAGTTGCTTGAGTGTGATGATATTTGGCATCAGACTATATATATATTTATACAGTCATTTAACTTGATATTAGTATTTCTAATGTTTCTTAGTCTAGTAAGGAACAGCAATAATGACATTGTTTCACAGCACATAATGTTATCCGGTGCAGCTGACACAGGGACTACAACTCACTATACAAACCTTATATTATGGACCGTTCCTGAAACAAATTTTAACAGCAATTCCCCAAGGGGATCCTAACAGTCAGGGTGCAACATGTAATAAGTGTGCGACATCTGCAAGGAATTTTACAGTACAGATATCCACACAAATTAATCAAGAAATGTCCTTACCACACTTTGAATTGATGTAGAACTCAAATCCAGACTTTTACTCAAGTCCACTTTTTTAGGGACTCGGGGCTTGACTTGAGGGGTTAGAATCATGAGGATTTACTGTTAATCCTGATTTTACTCTTTTGTTCCACTGCTGTTTGACATTTATTATCACTTCTCGATGGATTCATGTGAAGTGCAAGTGCAATATCCTGTCACTTGATGACAAGCTGTCGATCCTTACTAGACTTGACAAAGTTACCAAGCCTGCTAAGTCTGCCAGGTTAAAAAAAACCTCAGCAGATCAAAGGTCTGCGATTTGGTTAACAACTTAAGGAATTCAAGGCAGTCTGCGCTTTTTAGTAATTTTTACTCAAAATATTTTCATTAATTGTACATTTGAGTTCTGGTCATCTCACTTGAAATACTATTCAATATGAAGTTTTCCAAAGTTTATTTGATTGCTTAGAGATGGTAGCATTTCAAGGTCAAAGCAGGTTGAGTTACCATATGCATGGTGCATTGCATTAATTAGGCATGGTAGTTGATACCACTGATTTGATTTTCAGGGCCATTTAGCAATAATTCTAGTGTATTTCACATGGCATATGATATATTTCATAGATGGGGAAACTAGGAAAGGTAATGTTGTTAATGTTAATTATGGGCTACAGCTTCATTAATTTTTGTCTGTCAGCGTCTGATAGCATCTTGAGTTACCATATGCATGGTGCATTGCATTAATAAGGCATGGTAGTTGATACCACTGATTTGATTTTCAGGGCCATTTAGCAATAATTCTGGTGTATTTTACATGGCATATGATATATTTCATAGATGGGGAAACTAGGAAAGGTAATGTTGTTAATGTTAATTAAGGGCTACAGCTTCATTAATTTTTGTCTGTCAGCGTCTGATAGCATCTTATACTTGGCAGTAGTTTCCCATTCATGGTGAATCCTGCAAAATTGTTTATCTGAACGAAAACTATGTCCTCCAAGCTTTAAGATAAATGTCTTCTTTTGGCCAGGACACCAGCTTTGGCTTGATTACAGGTAAAATAACCTACCTTTGATTCTCCCATTTTCTCATTATCTTCCAGCTTTTTTAACAGTGGGTTGCACTGTTGTTCCATTTCTTTCCAGTGCAGCAAAGAAATTTATTAGTTTCTTAAAGTCCCTTCTCTCAAAGGACAAACATAATCATTGTATCCGCCAAAACAGAGTTTTGCGGATACTATGTTTTCAGCTACACGCTGCCGCCACGGCGTAGGTGTCCGGAGAACTCCTCCATAACCGCTGGGCGGAATTTTACGAAACCCGGGTTTATGTTTGGGTCACATGTGAACTGCTGCGCCTCGATTTTGTTTTGACCTCTGACCTTTCCTCTGCGCTCTGCGTCCGTTTGTGCGTCTGTTTCCACACGTAAACCCACATATCTCGGGAACCGTTTGACCGATCAGGAAAATTTTTTGCACAAATGTAGCCCTTGGAGAGCTTTATAACATACACAAAAAATGGTGGCGCCACCTGCAACCATGTTTGCACAGTGTCCATCTGTTCGTCTGCCTTGGGTTAAAATCACTCATATCTCTGCAGTGACTTGACTAATTCACCTGAAATTCGGCATGCGTAAACATCCTGGATAGCTTTTCTGATTTTATGACAGGTGGCGCCACCTACATTCACATTTACGCTGCAGACATCCAAGCTCATATCTCAGGAACCGTTTGACCGATCAGGAAAATTGTTTTGCACAAATGTAGCCCTTGGAGAGCT